>VDFB02105785.1:561050972-561692331 GCA_007258455.2 Sequoia sempervirens
CAAGACTTTAGTCATAATTCAAATAGAAAATAAATAATAATTATTTATCAAATTCAAACTAAGCATAATTTATATTGGTGGAAAGCGGAGAATCTCCTTTATAAACTTTTTTCATTTCATCAATTTTGGGTAAAAAAAAATTGTCAGCCACATACCCTACACATACCCATCATATCGCCACTTTTTGGCCCATCATGATCCTATACATACCCTATAACCAAGTTGTTTCATCATTTCATAACCTTTTCCATAGAGCTTCTTCATCTCTTTTGGATTTGGTGGTGGCTCATAATTGTTTATATAAAAAATCAATTGTGCAATTGTTGCATGTTGAAGATTGACCTTGTGTAACCTCATCAATATCATCTAATAATGTCACCTTACTATTTTTTAAAAGACAAGCATGAATCCTATCATTCTCTTGCACCATATTATCTACCTTAGTAAGAAATTTTTTAGGAGAGAAGAAAATAATATTTTAATCACATTCCATGAATAGGTTTTGTAGGGTAACTTCATCACAAGGAGGGGAGGCATCAAGGAAAGGAAAAACGTCACATTATTGTTTTTCAATTATTGGATCCTTTTACTTAACTATGCATTCTTGGATTTGGGAAATATTAGGAAAGGGAGAAAGAAGATTCTCATCAATTTAATTGAATAGTTATTCTAATCCCAAAATATCTTCTTCAAAAGTAGGAGTTGAGACATTAGGAGAAGAACAAGTATGATTATCATGAATATCTGTGATTACATCCCTTTATGCAATAATGTCTTTCAAAATAGGGGAAGAGGATTGTCATAGGTCTTAAATATTTGATCATCTAATGCAAACATATTTCCCTAAAAAATAATGTGATTGTCATGATTTCTTACAAAAACATTCTCACAAATAGGGGAGGAGTTGGTAGAAGAATGTAGACTAGGTAGAGTGATGTTAAGAAATGTGTATATGTTCTCATTCTCTTGTGTCATAAATATCTTCCAAAGTAGGAGAGGTTATAGAAGAAGAGCTTTCAACATTGTCATGATTCTCAATGGGTGTATCCTCTATAAACAAAATACATTCGTCATATGTAGGAGAGATATTGGTATAAGAGGAACTATGATTATGATCTGATTTTTCTGTGCTTTCATCTTTTCTATCAATTAATTCCAACAAATAGAAGAGATATTAGAGGGTGTGGAACTATAAAGTGTGTCAACATTGTCATTCTCTTTCACTAAGAGACTCTCATAACTAAGAAAGATATTGGAAGGATGATTATTATGCTTGTTAATGAGCTTTTTCTTTGCATACATTGAAAGGAAAGATACTAACATTATATGACAATTGATCTATCCAACTTATACAATGTTTCAAATGATTTCCCTTAAATGGATGTTTAGAGCCTAATACTTAAAACATGAATAAAATGATGCAAACAAGATGCAATTTTGAATGAAATTTTCCAATCTCAAGTGAATGAAGAGTGACTCTAAATGCAATTATGATTAATAACAATGCATTTTTTTTTTAGATGATGCAAAGATGCAAAAATGCAACTTATATGCACTTTCATTAATGAAAATTTTAAGAACCCTAGATGCAATTTCACTAATGAAAATGCAATGCAAAAATGAATTCCATCCTAGATCCAGGGCCTTAATAAACTCCAAATTTAGAAAAACAAATGTCCAAAATGTTGGGTTCACCAAAATGAAACATAGAAAATTTGGAATCTTCTAAATGGAGATCACTAATTGTCTATTTTCCATTAAAATATGAGAAATAAGGGGTACATATCTAAATTCTAACAATACATATAATCAAAAGACACATTTTTGAGAGGTAAGAATGATGTGTACCATTCACCAAAATTGATTTTTCAAATCTTGCTCTTCCTAAATCTTTAACCTAAAACCTACAAATCACACATCATAGAGAAGAAAATGGTGATTGTTATGGGATAGAGATTTGCATTGCTCAAACCCCATTTTAATACTCAAACTTGATGATAAGTTGAAACATGTAATTGACAGAATGAAAAGTGAACATAATAATGTCACAACTTACCATACTAATATTGAAACCTTCGAGTGAAATCAACATGTAGTTATCTCCATGAAAGTGATTCTTGATCATGAATTTGATTTTAGATGATATCTTGAAATACTTGAAGTGATCTTGAATCATACATCAACATGATTTCTCTATCAACATGCATGTATACAACATGATAATGGATCCTTGATTGCTACAATAAGACTTTGATAATCTTCCCTTGAATGCCTTGATAATGCTCTTGAAGATGCTCTCTTTATCTAGAGTGCTTAGCTTGTAAGATTGCCTTCTTGGTGTGTGATCATCTTCTTGTTGTATGTTCATATTATTGTTGTGTGTTCATCTTCTTGTGTCATAATAGCTTTCAAAGAGGGAGGAGGAGAAAGAAAATTGATACTTTCATGATCCATAATGATTGTGTCTTCTTTCACCAAGATACCTTCATCTCGAGTAGGAGAGGCATAGGGAGAAGAAGAATTATGATTTTTATGATTTTCTATGCTTCTATCATATTGTATCATACTATCCTCACCAATAGGTAATGTAATATTAAGGATTGTATCAATGGTTTGATCTGCTTTCTCTAAGATGCTTTCATAACTATGAAAGATAGTAGAAGAATGACTAACATCTTTCCTAATGACCTCATTGTTGTACTCTAAATTGAACTCAAAAGACAAGATGTTGTACTTATGCAATCTATTTTTAACAATATCAAAGCCACATCTCTTGAAATAAAACATGCTATCATGGAAAATTACAGATGTTGCAATGCAATGACCTAAATTGAAATGTTTAAATGCATTTTTTTAGATTTGGAACAAGGTAATTTGTTAATTACAATATGCAACAAACTAAAAGATGATATGTTGTAAATGCAATTTTGGAATTGAGAAATGCATGAAATGGACCATTTTATGTTAGATTTAGTGAAATGCATGTAATAGAAACTCAAAGTGAAAAAACAAGGTTTTTCAATGCGATAATAGGTAGTTTCAAATGTGTAGAGGGACTAATTCGCCCACAATGGCAAATGAGTCCCAATGGGGATTTTTTCAAAAATTTCAGAGATTTTTAAGTGATTTTTAGGCTTTTTAGTTTGTATGATGTGTATCCTAAGACAAAATGCAAATTTCAAATGACTTTCAATGAGTTGAAATGTAAAAATGCAACCTATATGCACTTTCACTAATGCAAAAATTAGAAACCATAGAATGTCAATTAACTAATGCAAATCCTAATGCAAAGTCAATGCAACCTAGATCTAAGATGATGATGGGCTCCAAATTAGTAAAGACGGTGTTACAAATGTAGGTTCACCAAAATTTATTAAAGGAGATGGTACACCCCAACTTGGAGGAATAGAGCACAAGGATAGAGTTTCTATTTCACACTTGCTACACTTAAGGACACCTTAAAGATCTCAATCTAATGAAGAATGGAGGGAGCGATCTAAAAATAAGGTATCTTAGGGTATGTTTAGAGATTAATGAGGGATTCACCACCAAGTATAAACTTGGAAAATACAAATTAAAGGTAAGATGAAATGTAAAACCCTAATATGATGCAAACTTGATTTAAATCACCTAGAAATGCAAGAAAAACAAAACATAAATCTATAGAATAGATTGTTTGCACCTAGAAACTTGAAGAGGACTAGTAGGAGTGCTAAAATTTTGGAAATTCTATATTTTTGACCTAGTGGGACTCATTGTCCATTTTGGGTGAATCACTTCCAATTCTATATTTTTGCACAAGAGCAGGTTTTAGACAAAAGGGTATCTAAATCTATAAGAATTTCTAAAAAAATGTACAGTGGGACTCATTCACCACTTATGGAGAATGAGTCTAGTTTGGATTTTCTGGAACTTTAAGTTCTGAATATGTTCTTCTCAGAATTCTCAATCTTCTTCTTGAGGTTTTCAGATCTGAAACTTTGATTTTAGTGTTGTAGATGCCCTTTTAGTGAAGATTATGACCTTGCAAATGGGGAGAAAACTCCAATAAGCTTGTAACTGAATATTCAATGAAATTTCAAGCTCTAAGAAACATATATCTACAATCACACATGTAAAGAGGAGAAAACTTGTGAATTGCTAGCGACTAGGGGTTTGCCTTGGTCAAAATCCTTATAGGTAATTAAACCAAATGACGAGACAATGGAATGAAGGAATGAAAAATTAAGAAAATAACATGAATCATTGAAAGTAATACCTTGAATTATTCCTTGTAAATGATGTCTTGTAAATCTACAACTCAACATGAAATGGCCATGAAGGATGTAGATCTTGATATTGACAATAAGAGTGGAACAACACTTGATCTTGGACCATTAGTACTTCATCACAAAACTAGCTCAATAACATTATTAATGCTTGATAATCTTTGACGTGATGATGGATCTTGAATTGTTGCAAAAATTGATGAAGAATCCACCCTTGAAATCCTTTGAAATGATCTTACAAAACCTCCTAACAATCTTGTCAAGTCTTGGAATCCTTAACTCTTGCTTACATTACTTGATATCATGAATTCTTGATGAAATAATGATTTCAAACCTTTCCTTATATAGGAAATCCACTCAAATTACTATTTTTTGATACCGAAGGCTGACATAGAAGAAATTTGAGCTTAAAACCCAATTTTTCCAACATAAACCTTGAAAATAGGCCAAATGGGACTCATTCACTAAGCTGGGTGAATGAGCCCCACCTGGATGGGAATTATTCACCTAAAGTGGCCAATGGGTCCCCTAATGGCTATTTTGCTTGAGAAAATGTTGGGGAATGTCTAAATTAAGCTTATATATTGATATTATCAGGTTTCTAATTGAAATATGCCTTATGATGCATAATATGGGGTCATAGGGGCATATTAATGATGATATAAAGACCATAAATGCAAGAGGGCCCAAAATCTAATGTGAACATGTAAATAAATACACTTTACAACACTATATTAAGGTAAAGTAAGGTCTATTTAGCTCAAGAGGGCCCTAAATCCCATGTGAATGTGTAAAACACATTACCGCACTAGATTAGGTCCACTTAATTTACAAGACTCCTAAATTTCATTAGGTGTAAATAAATACACTTTACAACATTAAATTGAGGCAAAGTTAAGTATATTTAGCTTAAACGGGCACTAGACCTAATGTGGATGTGAAAAACACATCACAACACTATATCAAGGCGACATTAAGTTCAATTTATCATAACTTATTCCTAAATTAGGTGGAATTGTACCATTTCCAAGGAATTTTTTTTTTTTTTCATTTCATCTAGCCCCCACTTTAGTGAGAGGATGGCATTTCTTCAAACTCACACTAAAGTAAACATTCAAGAGGGGTCAAAGTGTACCAATGCGGATGGTCTAGGATAATAAAGGTTGAGGAAGTGGTCAAGCCCCCAAGATCCAAGATCCTACGTCAAACCAACATAATCACAAAAGGACACACAAAAGGTGTACGATATGTAGCATCAACATACACAAACATTCAATGTAAATAACTAAAATAAAGAAAAACAAAAAAAAGTAAAAAATGAGGTGGATCAAGCCTTGACTAATTGTCTGACACGATGTGGATCAGATCTAGGATATTTTTCCAAAAATGCACACTCACTTTGATTCAATAGAAATATTGGCTATCCAATGGGTGAGTAATCCAAGAAAGTGAGATACCTACACTCATGGCTAGTATGTGCTCACACACACATGCATGTGGCTAAGGGAAACTCATGCCCTCGAATTGATTTCTCATGAAACCATACCAAAGTTATACCTCTTGATAAATTTGATAAGGTGCCACACAAAAATGAACTTTGAGCTTCATGAGGCAATAAAAGCTTCATATTCTTTGAACTCATGAACAAACATGATGGCTCCACAATCGTGAAATGTGTGTTATGCAAGGTTGCCATATAACAAATTGTCTAAGGTGAATTTAAAGGGATTTTGATTAATTCATGCAAGGTATCTTCTTAAGGAACATCATGCCTAATGTCTCCAAGAGAGGACACGTCAAATAAATCTCACACTCTTGGAGGGAATCATACCCAATGACACCACCAAGAAAAATATGCATCACAAGAAAAAAGAAAATTGTGCAATGAAACATGAGTGTCAATGTATTCTAGCCCCCACTTTAGTGAGAGGATGAACTTGCTTTAAAATCAAGTAGACATTCAAGAGGGGTCCAAGTGTAGGAATGTAGATGGTCTAGGATAACAAAGATTGAGGAATCGGTCAAGCCCCCAAGATCTAAGATCCTTAATAAAAGTAGGGTATGTGTAGGATCATCATGGAAAAAATAGGCCCTTAAGTGGCCAAAAATTCAGAAAAATCAAAGTTAGGAAACTTGGCATAAAATTTTGAATAATTTATCTATATTATTTTAAAAATATGTAATAATAGAAGTTGTAGCAAATTGAATTTAGTTTCTAAACTACTAGGTTTTTTTTTTAAATCTATTTGGTGAAAATTTGAAATTTCAATGCGTAGTACTTAAATTTTAGGGAAAAATAAGTAGGTCCAGGTTCAACCCTAACCATAATAAAATGATAATATTTTTTTATAATATTTTAGATATAAGTAGAGGAATCATGTCCCAATGCGATGTATATTTAAAAAAAAAAAATTCCAAGTAAATAATTAATTATAATTTTTCTTATTGCAACTTTTAAAATATATAAAAACTCATATGTCTGACCACCTTAACTTGGTCAAAACTTCATGAAATTCATTTTTTTTTAATCCTATAGTATACGAAGCATAGAATGTGACACATGTTTCAAATTCAAAAAATGTGATACCATTTGAAAGCAATATATGTTTTTTAATCAGCCTATCAATCAAGACTTTAGTCATAATTCAAATAGAAAATGAATAATAATTATTTATTAAATTAAAGGTAAAGCATTATTTATATTGGTGGAAAGCTAGGAATCTCCTTTAAAAACCCTTTTTGTTTCATCAATTTTGGGGAAAAAAAGTCGTAAGCCACATACCCATCATATTGCCACTTTTTGGCCCATCATGATCTTGCACATACCTACCAGCATAAGAAAAAAAGGACATGTACAAGGTGTATGATATGAAACATCAAGATCCAAAAACATGTAATGTCAATGACTAAAAGAAAGAAAAACAAAAATGCGTAGAAGGATCCACCATTTGTCCAACACAATGTGGAGTAGATCTAGGCTATTTACCCAAAATGCACACTCACTCTGAGGAAATAGAAGTATCGACTATCCTTTGGGTGAGTAATCCAATAAGTTGAGATACATACACTAATGGCTTGTATGCACTCACACACACACGAGAGTGGCTAACTGAAAGTCATGCCCTCGGATCGGCTTCTCATCAAACCATACCAAAGTTATACCTCCTGATAACTTTGATAAGGTGCCACATAGAACTAAACCTTGAGCTTCACTAGGCAAGAAAAACTTCATATTCTTGGAACCCATGAGCAAACAAGAGGGCTCCAGAGGCATACAAAGTCTATTATGCAAGATGGTGATATAACAAATAGGGTAAGGTGCATTTAAAGGGATTTTTCTTAATTCGTGCAAGGTCTCTTCTTAGGGAACATCATGCATAATGTCTCCAAGAGAGGAAAAGTAAAATAAATATGACGCTCTTGGAGAGAATCAAACCCAATGACACCACCAAGAAAAGGATGCATCATAATAAAAAAGAAAATCATGTAGTGAAACATGAGTGTCGATGTATGCCCCCACTTTAAAGTAGTTGCTAACACCATTACTATGAGCAATTGATTTAAAATAGAAGAAGACATGAGAGGTTATTCAGAAAGCCCTATGCCAAGTCATATAATTTTGAATTGAACTACATCATGAATAAGTATGTGACATGCGATCCAACTTAAGACATGTCGTCCACATCCCAAGCTTACTCTTATATGTACATAAAAGGTGCTCAGCTAGCCAAAAGAGAAACCGACAAGTGACAAACAAGAACAAGGCTACTTAACCCCTTTACCCCACTTATTGTAGGACAAGGATGAGCTGAATAGGATGAAAATATCAGTTAGAGGAATTAGTTGCTTCAACACAAGGAAGAGCACCACACTCCTTAAGATTCTAAATTTTGTTACTTAATGTCTTACATTCATTACTAGAATGACCATGAACTCTTGTAGTAGAATTTATTTCATGTTCTTGGATGAGTCTCAACAAGATACATTCTTGATCAATAGTAGAATGTGTTCCTTTATTTTGTGAGAAAGATATCTCTTGCTTAACACAAGGTGTCATACTTACACAAGCCTAATTAGATTGTTATATTTGTCCTCTCCTTTCTAGGACTTTGTAAAATCTATCATATTCGAATCATTAGTGTTTTGTGAGATGAAATTGATGTTGAGGATTTCCTTGTTTCTTTTGTGTCTTTCAAAGGATAATAATCAAGAGCATTGATGCCTATCAGTTCAAGATGCACTATTGTTAAAGTTGTCATCGAGAAAAGTTATGTAATAGTGTTGATATTGGGTGAAGGCTTGTTTGTTTCTTTTGAGGGGAAATAACCAAGACCACTAGTATTTTATTGCGTGTGTGGAGCTCGAGGGACATGGATACCTTGTTCTTTATCACCACATCCTTTTCCACTATAACCAAGTTGTTTCATAATTTTATAACCTTTTCCATAGAGCTTCTTCATCTCTTTTAGATTTAGTGGTGGCTCATAGTTGTTTGTATCAAAATAAATTATGTAATTGCTGCATGTTGAAGATTCACCTTGTGTAAGATTATCAACATCATCTAACAAAGTTTCCTTACTATTGTATAAAAGAAAACCATCAATCCTATCATTCTCTTGCATCATGTTATCTATTTTAAAAAGAATTTTTTTAGGAGAGAACCAAACAAGATTTTGATTACATTCCATGAATAGGTTTTGTAGACTAATTTCATCACAAGGAGGGGAGGCATCAAGAGAAGGAAAATAATCACATTCTTATTTTCCAATGATTGGATCCTTTTTGTCAATTATGCATTCTTGGATTGGGGAAACATTAGGAAAGGGAGCAAGAATATTCTCACGACTTTCAATGAATAGTTCTTCTAATCCCAAAATATATTCTTCACAAGGATTAGACACATTTGGAGAAGAACAAGTATGATTATCATGATTATTTGTGATTACATCCCTTTGTGCAATAATGTCTTTCAAAATAGGGGAAGAAAAATAAAGAGGATAGTCATAGTTCTTAAAGATTTGATCATCTAATGCCAACATAGCCTCCTCAAAAATAATGTCATTTTCATGATTTCTTACAAAAACATTCTCAAAAATATGGGAGTTGGGTGATGAATGTAGACTAGGTAGAGTGATGTTAATAAATGTCTCTATGGTACCTTACTTAAGTGGTGTAAAGCATTGTAACACACTTTCACACTTTTATATGGTTTTGTTAATAAAATAACCTCTTTTTATCATTTACCAAGTCTTATTTCAAAGTCTTGTAAAGTGTTGTAACACACTTTCACACTTTACTAGGTTTTTCATTAATAAGTGGTCTTTATTATGCTTTAATTGGCCCCATCTTGCATCCAAAAGCCTTATTTATGTATATTTTTTATAATAATACCAATAAATATCAATTAAATCATCAAAATATCATAACCCACCTTAAACTCCTAAGGTGGGACTCATTCACCATTATGGGTGAATGAGTCCCCATAGGTGGGACCCATTTGCCTAGGGTGGCAAATGAGTCCCCATAGGTGGGACCCATTTGCCCAGGGTGGAAAATGAGTCCCCTTAGGTGGGACCCATTCACCCAGGGTGGTGAATGAGTCCCCTTTTACATAAAATACAAATTTTTTTTATTCAAGGGGTAAACGATTTTGACCGGAGCTATGGACTAGATACAACCATTCAACAATACCACCCCAACGGGGTTTGAACCTTGGTGACAAGAACAAAAATGCCACTTATAAACCATCACACCATGCCAATACCGGCACATAAAATACAAATTTAATTCAAAATTATGGAAGGGTTTTAATCTCCAATATCTAAGGTCAACCTGTAGTATTGTAATTTTGGGAATTATTGCATAATTGAGTATAAATACAAGGTTATTTATCTCATTTCATACTACCCAATCAAGCATTCAAGAATTCATGCATATACTTCATAAGACCATTTGAGAATTCATAAGAGTATTCAAGGAATTTCAAGGGCAGATTATCAAGTAATCAAGAGCTTCATCAAGTGTCATTCATCATGTCAAAGATTGTTTACATCTTATTGTTTTAGAGCTAACATTTGTGATGTAGGATTTGTGTTTCAAGAAAGCATTGCATCAACATCATGTAATATTCCAAGTCTACATCCATTGTAGCCATCACTTACATATTTTCAATATTCTATCACAAGGGTTTGGTGAGTTGTAACATCATTACTTGTTGATTCATCATTGTATATTTTATTTCATTTCATTTGAATGATTTGATTACCAACAAGGGATTTGACTAAGGTAAACCCCTATTCACTAACCCCACATCATTTTCCCCTCTCTTTGCATGTGATTTGCAGGTCTAGGTTTCAGATTTGTCAAAGAGAAAGATTGGAAAAGTTTTCATAAAGTTGTCAAAGCAATTCAAAGTTGCAAACAAGCCTTGGAGAAGGACTATAGGCTAAATTTTGCAATTTCGGACCTAGATCTGTATCAAGAATAATGCAACATATTGAGAGCTAGATAATCTACTTTGGAATTTCTAGAAAAGTAGAAGTTGAAAAATTCACCATTATTGGAAAATGAGTCCCACTACCCAGGCCTACAAGGTTTTTGCAGATCTAACTACCCTTTTGGTTGAAACTTGTTTTGACACATTTTTTCTCGAAATTGGACTGATTTGCCCAGCCTGGCATATGAGTCCCATTTAGCTTCAACATTAAAATTTTCAAAGATCCAGATCTCCATTCCATCTCCAGAAAGTTTCCAGGTGAACATCTCTAGTTTCATAGCTTTTGTTACATTTTACTTGCATCCTTAGGTCATTTAGTATTAGTTTATGTAGACAATGATTTTGGCAAACTAAATGCTCTCTTGCACTTCTAGGGTTTTTTTCCTAAAAGGAGAGAGATGTGGGCCAAAATGCTAATGTCTACACTCAATATTAATGCAAAATGGATGCAATGTATTTAAATTTGATGTCTAAATGCAATAAGTTGAAAGAAAGATGACTTAATGATGTTAAATCTAAGAAATGTGAATTGCTAGAAAACAAAGTGTTGTATGCAAACATGTTATAAATGACCTAGAAATGCAAAAAAACTAGATAGAAAGCTATGAAATAGAATGTGTGCACCTGGAAACTGATGAAGAGAAAAATGGAGATTGTAGAGACCTTTGAAATTCTAAAAAATCTATGTTTTGAGTCAACTGGGACACTTACGCCAAGTTGGGCAACTTAGTCCTAGATAGAGGAAAATACTTAAGAGCCCGTTTTAGCCAAATGGGTATCCAAATCTACAAAAATTTCCAAAAAAAATGTTCAATGGGACTAAGTTTCCACTAGTGGTGACTTATTCCACTTCTAAAATTTCTAAAAATTTGGAACTGGAAACGAAATCCCTAGGTCTACACTTTGGTTTCCTACAGGTGTCTTCTTTTGAAACTCTAACTTTTAGGCCTGAAAGTGACTTTTTTATTGATATTTTGATTTGTTCAACAAGGAGACATCTTCAATGAATCTTCAACCTAATCTTCAATGATCTTCAAACCCTTAAAGTTCCTAAATCTACATGCACACAAGACAAGAAGGATAAATTTTGAATGTTAGGACATGGGGGTTTTCCTTGGTTAAACCCCTTTTTAGGTAATTAAACCAAAATGAAGAAATGAAATAATGAAGTGTGAAACAATGGAGTTAGTGCCTTACCATGGTGATAGATCTTGAATTTCTACAACCATAGTTGAATAATATTCCCTTGAAAGTATTAGGAAGCTATCTTGATGTCTTTCAAAGATAAAACCCTAGCTTGTTCATCATAGGCCAACCTTAGGTCTTAAAGAATAAAAAATTGAAAGAAATTTGAATTTATTTTTATTTTTGAGCCAAATGGGACTAAGTCACCCAAGGTGGTGACTTATTCCACCTATGAAATTTTGAGTGGATGCCAGAGATTAAGATGTATTAAATGTTGTTTATCTGGTTCTTCTTTAACAAGACACTTAATTAAGGCTTGTAAGTGCATAAGGGGCAATTTAAAACATAAGAAAGGTGTAAATATTGGTGACAAGCCTAGGAAAGTGTGAAAGTTTGTTACAAGACTTTACAAAACTTTGAAATAGGTCTTGGTAAGGTTATTTAGGTGAATTATAACATTATGGTCCTAGAAAAGTGTGAAGGTGTGTTACAACACCTTACAACACCTTTACAAGACATCAATAAATACATTTTATTCAATTTGCAAGGGCCCAAGACCTAGTGTGGATGTGTAGAAACCTCACAACAGCAAATAAAGGCCTCATTAAGTCCAATTTATCATATATTATTCCCATATCAAGCAAAGTATACACTTTTTTGGCAATACAGTTTGCATATCACACTGTGTTTTCAAACGTTTTGTATTTTCCAAGTTTACACTTGGTGGTGAGCCCGTTTCTTGTATCCATCATCTCCAAGGATTCCTTATAGCCAAATATCTCAAATCCTTCATTGGGTTGATATTTCTAAGGTTTCCTTGAGTGTGAATATCGTGAAATTGGATCCCTTATATCCATTTTGTGGACAAGGAAGTGAAGCATCCATTTTTGGTGTCTAGATTCTGATAAACCTAAATTTTGAGCATCAAAATTCTTATTTGTACTGAATTTAAATACTATATTTATCTTTCAATAACATTGCATTACATTATTTAATTGGTATTCTAGGGTTTCTAAATTTGCATGACTGAAAAGTTCATTTAGCTTGCACTCTTTCACTTCATTTCATTAAAAATTAGTAAAATTATGCATTTTCATTTAAGACTTGCATTAGAAAAAATAAAAAAGATGAAATTCATTTCAAAAATTCTAAAAAATTTCAAAAGAAAAATTAGTACGAGGACTCATTTTCTGCCTTGGGCGAATTAGTTTCTTTGCACATTTTGCACTACGTTTTTCAGCATTTAATACTCATTTTTTGATTTCCTATTTTTTGTTGTCATCTCTCTGTTTCAATTTGTAGATCTATTTTTCATTCAATTCATTGCATCTAGTTTAATTTCACTCATCTTTTGCATTGCTTAAAAATAAAAAGTGCATTTACAACATTATTGCATAGTTTAGACTCTAAAATTTGCATCATGGATATGTGTTTTAATAAGCTTTGGATGCCATTAAAATCCTTAGTACGTATGCCAAGTTGTGCCTTTGGAAATTAACCTAATGAAATTTAACTCACTCATGCTCCTTCAACTCCTAATGCATGCCATCTATGTGATGTTGGCATCATTGGAGAAGATGATGACAACATGAATAAGTTCCTAAATGATTGTCTTGACAACCATGAAGCTAATGCATCCTTCATGATTGTCTTGAAAACCATGAAGCTAATGCATCCTTTTATCCATCCATGAACCAACCAAATCTTCCTACCATACCACCTCTTGATATGTTTTTTTATTTACATCCTAAAACAAAAGTTGAACCTAAGCTCCCTACAACAGGTGAACCTAGTGCCTCTAGACAAGAAAACACTCAACCAATTTATGATAACCAAGAACAAATATTCCAATAAACCTTGAAGTTATGAAAAAGGCTTCAAAATATTGAGAAAACAAAGATGTGATACAACAAGTGAACATGAAATTCATTAACTCTTAGTACAAAAACAAATGGATGAAAACGAAAATGGGGTGGGCTATCAAGATCCCTCTCATAACAACAAGCCTCCTAGAGAATATCTAAGGCTTCATGATGATGGTACGGTGATCTTTGATTCCCCCCCCAATATGAATGTCCTCCTTCCTAGTTATCAACCCTTGATTAATAACAATGGCAAGGATAAGATGATCACTTTGGGTCCTCCTCCTTCAATTAGAGATAAGGGTGAATCTAGCAAATGCAAGAGGCCTTACAAGTTAGAAAAATTGAAGTCTCCTTGCCCAACACCTAAAAGTGAGCAAAAATTACAAATTCTTCTCAACCAAGGATTAATATTATTACCACCTATGAACTAACTTGTGTTATATCATAAAGATGAAAAAGTTCCACATTGTGCATATCATTGAGTTCACGAACATAGTAGTGATGAGTGTCATGCATTGAAAGAAATATTGAGCAAGTATCACTTCAATGGTAATAATTTCTATCCAGTGATCACATACCACACTCTCCTACTGTTTGTCATGTAACAGTTATATAACATTCTCTTCTCACTATTACATGACCTTTCCCATCAGCTACCTTGGCTCATTCTTGTCTTTCACTTAGTGGGGGAAAGAAATTGTTAGCCTTGTCCTAGTAATGCATTTGTCATTGTCCCTTCAGTTCATCATCTAACTCTTGCTTATACAGAATGAGATTGGGAGGTAGATGACTAGCTCGATAGTTAACTTTCACTTACCTTACTAGTGTTTTTCATTTTATTTTTCTTTTGTGTGATTCCACGTGCATAATGTAATCCCCCGTGATGTTATGTTTGATGTTCTCTCTCTTTGTGACACTACTCTATTTGTACCTTTATTTTTCACGACATCGTACAATGCTTTTCCCTTTTTATCTTTATCTTTTTCTCATGTTTTCCTTTTGGGGATGACGCAAGGCATTGAGACATTCATGTCTCCTTCATGTTGACCCAAAATCTTTTCCTTTTTCTTTCACCTTTTCTTTTTCATTTTTCTTGTGTTTTCATTTTGGGGATGATGTAAGGTGTCGAGACACCCTATGTCTCTTCCATGTCAATCCAAAAGGCTCTTTCATTTTCTTTGTTTTCACTCTTTTTGTGTCATTCTTCCAGTTCTATGTATTTGGGGAATGATGAAAATTTCAAGCTCTCTATAAACAATGTAGCAAAGAACATACTGACCCAGAATCCATAGATCCCTTATGTTTTTTTTGTTTTCATTTTGGGGGAAACCCCTCCCTTTTATTTTTATCTCGCATGATGCAAATTTACTAGGAAACATATGACTTGGAATAGGGTTGTCCAGGTTGGCTCTCATGTCTTCTTTCTTGTTTGAATTTTTCATTTGCCACTTTAAAGTAATTGCTCATGGCATGGTGTTGAACAATTTCTTTAAAGTGGGAGCATACATTGGCATTATGCTTTTGAATTTTCCCTTTTCTTGGTTCTTAGTGTAGCCTATTACTTCATATGATACATTTCTCATTTTGTGGATGGCATTGGGTGTGATGTCTTTCATGAGTGTGATCCTAGCATATTACATTCCTCTTAGTAGCTTGATGTGATGCATTGCATCCCCTAAGTTATGAATCATCTATTCTTTGAATGATCTTCTATTGGAGACATTAGGCACAATTTTCCCTAAGCTAAAGACCTCACATGGACTAGGGAAGAATCCTTTGAAGAGTATTTACATGTTGCATTTTTAATTTTTTTATAGGGACACCTTGCATTACACAGCTTGCATGCTTGTGGAGCCATCATGTTTGTTTATGGACTCCAAGAATATGAATTTGTGCTTGTCTCATGAAGCTTGAAAGATCATTTTATTTTTGTGACACCTTATTAAAGTTATCAGGAGGCATAAATTTGGTATGGTTGAGTGGGAAGCCAATTTTGAGGCATGACTTTCCCCATAGCCACCTGCCTATGTTTGAGTGCATACCAGCCATGAGTGTATGTTTCTCACCTTTTAGGCCTTTTCACACAGTGGAAAACCAAGATTTTTTTCACCTTAGTGTGATTACATGCATTTTCTAGACAAACAACCTAGATCTAATGGACATTGTGCTTGAAAAACGGCCGAAGCTTGATCTAATTTTGGATTTCCTTTTCCTTTTCTCTTCTTCGTCTTTTACATTGTACATGTGTGCCTTGTTGTTCTTGATATCATTTTCATGTTTGTTCCTTTGTACTTATATTGATTATTAATCAGATCCTGATCCTGGGGGCTTGATCACCACTTTTGAACATTGGCATTCTATCTTGCTAGCATTGGTACATTTGAAGTCCTCTTGATGAGTGTTGGTCTACTTTAGAGTTAGTTTGAAGTAGGTTCATCCTCTCACTAAAGTGGGGGCTAAATTTGGTCACTAAAAAAGTAGCCCTTCTACTTTCTTTGACTCATTTGGGCCCTCCTTATGATTTTGGCTTAATATTCCCTTGATTTAAGGTTGTAATGTGGATAACACATTCACATTAGGTCCTAGGCCTATGTAAACTAAAAGGATTAAAATGGTACCTTACTTAAGTGTTGTAAAGTGTTGTACCATAATTTCACACTTTCCTAGGTTTGTAATTAATAATTAGGTTTTTTTATGCTTTAATGGCCCCTTTTTGCATCCATGGGCCTTATTTATGTGTATTTTTAAAAATAATCCCGATAAATATCATTTAAAGCATCAAAATCCTAAAACCCACCTTCAATTCCTAAGGTGGAACTCAATTTCCATTATGGGTGAATGAGTCCCCTTAGGTGGGGCCCATTTTCCCAAGGTGGTGAATAAGTCCCCTTAGGTGGGACCCATTCGCCCAGGGTGGCGAATGAGTCCCCTTTCACTTAAAATTCAAATTTAATTCAAAATTATGGTGGTTTTTAATCCTCCAAGATCTAAGGTCGTCCAGTAGTGTTGTAATTTTGAGAATTATTGCATAATTAAGTGTAAATACAATGTTATTTCTCTCATTTCATACTACCCAATCAAGCATTCAAGAATTCATGCATATAGTTCATAAGAGCATTCAAGGAATTTCTAGGGAAGATTATCAAGTAATCAAGAGCTTCTTCAAGTGTCATTCATCATGTCAAGGATTGTTTGCATCATGTTGTTTTAGAGCTAACATTTGTGATGTAGGATTTTTGTTTCAAGCAAGCATTGCATCAACATCAAGTAAGATTCCATGTCTACATCCATTGGAGCCATCACTTACATGTTTGTAGGATTCTATCACAAGTGTTTGGTGAGTCACAACATCATTAATTGTTCATTCATCATTCTCTATTATATTTCATTTCATTTGAAGGGTTTGATTACCAACAAGGGGTTTGACCAAGGCAAACCCCTATTTACTAACCCCACAACATTTTTCCTTCTCTTTGCATGTGATTTGCAAGTATAGGTTCCATATTTTTCAAAGAGAAAGATTGGAAAAGTTGTCATCAAGTTGTCAAAGTAGTTCAAAGTTATCAAAGTTGCAAACAAGCCTTGCAGAAGGACTACAGGCTGAATTTTGTAATTTCAAACCCAGATCTATATCAAGAACAATGGAGTAGATCGAGAGCTACATAATCCACTTCAAAATTTCCAAAAAATTAGAATTAGACCAATTCACCATTATTGGAAAATGATTCCCATTGCCAAGGCCTAAATAGGGATTTTGTAGATCTAAGTACCCTTTTGGCTAAAACTTGTTCAGGCACATTTTTCCCAAAATTGGACTGATTTTCCTAGCCTATCATATGAGTCCCAGTCAGCTTCAATATCAGAATTTTCAGTGATCTAGAGCTCCATTCAATCTCCAACAAGTTTCTTGGTGTACATCTCTAACTTCACAATTTTCTATTGTTAGACACTAGGAACACTGAGAGGGGGGGGGGGGGTTAATCAATGTTCCACAGTAGTTGAATTTCAAATAAGATCTTAAACTATCAACAACAATATTTAACCTTTAATAGTATCCACAATATATAAACAAAAGAAAACATGCAAACACATTAAAGAGACAATGTGAACACAATACACCAATTTTTATTTTTTCTGGAAACCTTGTTAGGGGAAAAAACATGGTGGAGATTAATCCATAAATTATACTCTATTAAAATTATGACCAAAAGGGAATGTACTAGGATTCAGGCACACTGCCTATAGCTCAGTACTCAAAATAAGGAAGGCTCACTGCCTTACAAAATATTTGAGATTACAAAAATGTTGAACTAAGAATATAGCATCTATAAATACTTGGATTTAGTTCCAATGAGGAACGTAAAATATATTTTAGATCTTCTATCCAATTCACACTTATGCTCTGCTCTACTTTGCTTTCCTACATAAAACCCCTTTTGTTGCACAAACAAAATTCACTCAACAGATCTTCTGATATTGGCTCATGTAGTTGCTCTACACTTTTTCACACTTATGCCTTCTTACTTCTTGATCCACACACACACACACACTATCACTCTTCAAAATGAATCAACTGATTTCATAAATATATATGCTAACAAGATTTCATTACTATATGTCAGCTTCAAACAAAATATAATATTCTTCCTCATGTCAACTCAAATCATCAATTAGAATTAATGCATACCCACACAAGTTAGATAGACTATATTAGGGACCCAAATCAAAATTCCCAACACAAGAAATGGTTAAACAACTATTCATCATACATCTACGACATGCTATATACAACAGGTTGGCCATAATGAGAAGATAGATAGAGAAACATTATCCCCGATCTCCAAACTCGTACACTGATCAATGAAACATTAAAAAACTTACCAATTAGGTAATATACATGCTTGAAAAGCTTCCTTGAGGATCCACACAATAAAATAATGATCCAGTGAAGTATTCAGACCAACCTATCAACTGAATACTCTGTTCTTCATGCTTTCTGCCGATAGAATATTGTCTTCTACTTTTCCTACCAGTATGAGCTACTTCAAAACTATACACCACACTACTAACTAGAGTTTCCATCAATGACAACACTAGAAACCAAATAAAATCTCCCAAAGCCATATGCCAACAAGCTCCCCTTTTGGCATTGATGGAAACACTTAGTGAAAAATGACTAAGTGTTGGAACTCAAAGCTTCAAAACAAAAAACTACTCCCCCTTTGGATGTCAAGGAATTTTTCATTGTATTTTCTCCCCCTTTGACATTAATGAAAAAAAATTCCACTACTTTCTCTCCCCTTTTAATATTTTTACTAGACTCTCTCTCACTACATTCTCTCCCCCAATTGATCAAAAAAGTTACAACTGTTGCTAAATTCAGAAAATTATTTTATACTTATCTTTCATATATAGAAGAAATCTCTTCCAAGAGTCCACTATAATCCCAGTAGCTATTATCAGTCTATTGTTTTTTGATGTCCAATCTATGACCTATACAAGGGATTCAGAAATTGTAATGGCTTCTTCCAGCTTTTGTCCTTTCTTTAGAACTTCAATCATTTTCTCTAATCTGCATTTAGTCTGATCCTTCAATTTCTAGAAAGTATCCATAAGAGTGTTTCTAGAAAAGTGAACCTTTGCATGCTCAACTTGTAAATCATGAATCTTCTTCTTAACTTCTCCATCCTTGTCTTGAAACATACTGTAATCCTGATTGATTATGATAAACTCATTATCAATTTGCTCCAACTTGTTCTTGTATTCACCAACCACATGAGGCCACCTAAGACAATAAATGTGGATCTTATTTGATGAGTCAATGAATTGTCTAAGTACATTCATTTTATTTTTCAGTTTGGTGAGAGATAGCCTAAACTACATGTTTAGATGTGAGATTATTTCCTCCTCTTTTCTATCCTAAGGTATAGAGGCCATAACCTCCCTTATACATTCAACCAATTCTTCTGGAAGTACATTCTATAAAATTTACAATTCAATGTTATTGTCCAAAAAGTATCTTCCTAGAGTTTTTTCAATGAAGTCTTGTTCATATGATGCTCCATTTATCCATATGTCATTTATCTTTTTCATTCCATCTTTTTCCTAGACAGTCTGTAGTATTTTTTCTTTAAATAAAGCAACTTCTTCATCACTTTCTTCTACTATTATCACATCCGGTACAACTAGTTTTGGTTCATCTCTTGGTGTATATTCATCACAATCTTCATTGATTACATCCACAACTATCTACTCTTTACCTTTTCCCTCAATTTTTGTTGACTTAGGTGCCTGAAGAGTGTCACTAGCCAACTCTCTTTCTCTCTTCAACTTTTTCTCCACCTTACCGGAGGATGATCCAACTTCAACTACTTTTACCAAAAGAGGAATATCACTTACACCAAACTTTTCTAACAACTTCCTAAAGAATTTTTCATAAAATTGTTCACCATTTTCAAAAGTGTTCAAATGCTCAAAAATTTGCTTATAAACTGGTATATTATCCTTCCATACCACATTATCATTATGAGGTTAGCAATTCAAGAAATACATCATAATGCATATAGCTAGGGTACCAAACCTACAAGAGTAATCTATATCCTTCGTCAATTGCACATTCTCCATCAATTGATCCTTTAGCAATCCACATAGATCAAAGTATTCATTTTCCATACCAAACAGGGTTCTACCAATCATCAAATAAGTATGAAATTGATAAGAAACTAAAATACTTGGAGAATTAACCACTAAATTGACTTTCACTCCTTTGAAATTTTGCTAAAAAATCTCTCCAACTGTTCTACTTCAACGAATAATAAAAAATGAGGGTTTCAAATGTCCTTTTATACCTTCACACACATAACTTCCTACAACATTAAATTCTTTTCCCTAGAAGTTCCGTTTATTTTGCATTCTCAGATAGCAAGAGTAGAGTCCATTTGTAGACCTTCAAGATTTCATCTTTCTGAACAAGCAATCACCAATACATTTGAGGATGAATAATACATCTACTAATAACTTCCTATGATCTGTTACCAACTACACATAGGGGGATAAAATATTTTCATGAAAACTCCCCCTAGGCCAATGGCTTGAAATCAATTGTCAAATGAATTACTGGAGGGAGATTTTGGTATAGCCTTATTACTTTCATCAGATCCACTCCTCTTTACCTTTGTTTTATTCATCTAATCTCTTATCTCTTCCAAAAATGCTTTTCCTTTTCCCTTATCACCTTTATGTGAATTTATGCCTTGATACAATGGATCTCTCCTATCCATGTTTATGTTCCTACAAAATCTTGCAATGTGACCAAATTTGTTACAATTGTAGCATACCGGATTTTTTTTTCTATACCATCCATTCCACTGATTTCTTCCTAATTTACATTAATTAGTGTAGCATGTCCAAATCTTCCATAGGTGTAGCATTTAACATTCCTTATACTAACATAAATACTTCTACATTCAATTAACTTATGACCAAAATTTTTGTAGTTAAAACACTAACCAAAAACTTATGGACTACTAAAATTTATCTTATTTCTACACTGAGAAGCCCTATGTCCAAATTTATTACAAATAAAGAAATATACATAAAATTTTCGAGCATTGGGTTGCCTTACCAGATATCTTCTTCCCTTTTTCTTCTAAGTTTTCTTTTCAAGGTCATTTTGTTCAAATCAGGAGCTCTCATCCTTCACATACCCAAGACCTCACTTATCATTCACATCCTTTTGTCCTTTAGTCATCTCATCGAGCTTAGCAAAATTAATCCTAAACTTCTTAAACTTGTTAGCAGTAGCAAGCTCATCTTTTAGAATAACTATCTGTCTCTCAAGCTCATGTTCATTGTTTCTATATTGTTGCAGTTCAATCTCTAGCTGAATGAATCCACTATTAACTCTGCTACATTCCTTAGACTTTTCTTTCAAGGACTAGGCTAGATTATCCTCCTTATTTCTTTCTTCAATCTCTTTGGTTAACTTCATTACCACATATTCCATTTCAAGCTTTAGAGTAGTATTTTCCTTAGCAATATTTTTACATTCTCCTATTATTTCTTTTATGGTTTGATTCATATGAACTTCTTCCAAGCCTCTACTTTCTTTTTGCTTCAAATGTCCACATAGTTCTTTCCTCTTTTCCCTTGACTGATTTATTTTATCCTTCGGTAATTGAATGAATTTTTCGGTAGCAGCAAGATTATTTTTAACTCCATGACCTCTACTTTAGACTAATCAAGATCATCAACTGCTACCATAAGCTATTATTGAAGACCACTAGTGTCCATTTTAATCCAATATCCACCTCAATTTTTTATACTTTAGAAGAGGAACCTGCTTTGATACCAATTTTTGCACATTAGGAACATTGGGAGGAGAGGAAGTGAATTAGTGTTCCACAATATTTGAATTTCAAATTAGATCTTAAACTATCAATAATGATATTTAACCTTTAATAGCATCCACAACATATAAATAGAAGGAAACATACAAACAAATTAAAGAGACAATGTGAACACCATAACACCATTTTTTTTTTGTGGAAACCCTGTGAGGGGAAAAATGATAGTGGAGATTAATCCAAAATTATACTCTATTAAAAGTATGATCAAAAGGGAATTCACTTGCATTTAGGCACACTGCCTAGAGCTCATTGCTCAAAATAAGGAAGGCTCACTGCCTTACAAAATATTTGAGATTACAACAAAATGTTGAACTAAGAATATAACATCTAAAAAATCCTGGATTTAGTTCCAATGAGGCACATAAAATAGATTTTGGACCTTCTGTCCAATTCACACTTCTACTCTGCACTACTCTACTTTCCTACATAAAAAATCATTTTGTTGCACAAAAAAAAATCACTCAATAGATCTTCTGATATTGGCTCACACATCTACTTTGCACTTTTTCACACTTACACCCTCTTACTTCTTGATCCACACACACACACACTCTATCACTCTTCAAAATGAATCAACTAATCTCATATATATATATATGCTAACAAGATTTCATTACTATATGTCGAATTCAAACAAAATATAATATTCTTCCACATGTCAACTCAAATCATCAATTAGAATTAATGCGTACCCACACAAGTCATCTAGACTATAGTAGGGACCCAAATCAAAATTCCCATCACAAGAAATAGTTGAAAAATTATTTTTCATACATTTGCAACATGCTATACACAACAGGTTAGCCATAATGAGAAGATAGGTGATAAAATATTCCCCTAGATCTCTAAACTCTTACACTGATCAATGCAACATTACAAAAATTAACACTCAGGTATTATACATGCTTGGAAAGCTTCCCTTGGGATTCACACAATAAAATAATGATCTGGTGAAGTATCCAGACCAACTTATCAACCAAATACTCTGTTCTTCATGCTTTATGCCAGTAGAATAATGTCTTCTACTTTTCCTGCCAGTATGAGCTACTTCTAAACTACGAACCACACTATTGACTCAAGTTACCATCAATGACAACACTAGCAACCAAAAAAAAATTCCCAAAGCCATTTTCCAATGTCTATTACATTTTACTTGCATCCTTAGGTCATTTAGTATTAGTTTACATATCACACTGTGTTTTCAAATATTTTGCATTTTCCAAGTTTACCCTTGGTGGTGAAACCATTTCATGTCTCCATCATCTCCAAGGATTCCTTATAGTTGGATCTATCACATCCTTCATTGGGTTGAGATCTCTAAGGTGTCCTTGAGGGTGAATATCGTGAAATTGGATCCCTTTCCTTGTATCCATTTTATGGACAAGGAAGTGAAGCATTCATTTCGAGTGTACATAGGGGTTTTCCTTGGTCAAACCCAATTTTATTAATCAAACATAATGATGAATTGAAAAATGTAATTGAAGGAATGACAAGTGAACATAATAATGTCACAAATTAGCATACCAATATTGAAACCTTGGAGTGAAATCAGCATGTAGAAATCTCCATGGATGTGATTCTTGATCATGAACTTGATTTGAGATGATAGATTGAATATTTGAAGTGATATTGAATGCTACATTAACATGATTTCTCTATTAGCATGTATGCCTTCAACATGATAATGGATCCTTGATTGCTGCAATAAAACTTTGATAATCTTCCCTTGAATTCCTTGATAATGCTATTGAAGATGCTCTCTTTATCTAGAGTGCTTAGCGTGTAAGATCACCTTCTTCATGTGTGATCATCTTATTGTTGTGTGTTCAACTTCTTTTTGTGTGTTCAAATTTTTGTTGTGAGCTCAACTTCTTGTTGTGTGTCCATCTTCTTATGTCATAATATCTTTCCAAGAGGGAGGAGGAGAGAGACAATTGAGAATTTTGTGATCCATAATGTTTGTGTCTTCTTTCACCAAGATACCTTTGTCTCTAGTAGGAGAGGTATCAGGAGAAGAAGAATTATGGGTTTCCTAATTTTCTATGCTTGTATCCTCTTCTATCATACTATCTTCACCAATAGGTAATGTAATGTTAAGGATTGTATCAATTGGTTTGATCCACTTGCTCTAAGATGATTGCATAACTATAAAAGATAGTAGGAGAATGACCAACATATTTCTTAATTACCTCATTGTTTTAGTCTAAATTGAGCTCATAAGAGGGGATGTTATATTTATGAAATCCATATTTAATAATATCAAAGCCACATCTCTTTAAACAAAACATGATATCATGGAAAAGTAAATAAACTACAATTCATTGACCTAAAGTGAAATGTTTAAATGAAAATTTTAAATTTGAAACAAGGTAATTTACTAATTACACTATGCAACAAACTGAAAGATGATATGTTGTAAATGCAATTTTAGAATTGAGAAATGCATGAAATGGACAAATTTATACTAGATTTAGTGAAATGCATGTAACAAAAACTCAACGATCTAAAATAGATAGTTAATGGAAGCAAACATAAGTGAAAAAAAAGGTTTTCAATGCTATAAAAGGTAGTTTTAGATGTTCAAATGGAATGATTCACCTAGGGTAGCGAATGAGTCCAAATGAGAATTTTTTAAAAAAAAATCAAATATTTTAAAGTGATTTTTATGCTTTTTAGTTTGTATGATGTGTACCCTAAGTGAAAATGCAATTTTAGATGATCTTCAATGAGTTGAAATGAGAAAATGCAACCTATATGCACTTTCACTAATGAAAAAATTAGAAACCCTAGAATTTCAACTAACTATTGCAAATCCTAATGCAAAGTCAACGCAATCTAGACCTAGGATGATGGACTCCAAATCAATAAAGAAGGTATTCTAAATGCAAGTTCACCAAAATGTAGTAAAGGAAATAGTACACCCCACCTTGGAGGAATAGAGCACAAGGATAGGGTTCCTATTTCCCACTTGCTACACTCAAGGACACCTTAGAGATCTCAATCCCGCGAAGAATGGAGGGAGAGATGTGACTGTTCCATAGAAAAATGGCCCCTTGTCAATTTCATGGTCTTTTATGCCTTTCTTCATGATGATTGGTTCATTTTTCTCTAAATTACTTATGTAATGTGGCTTGAACATGCACATTAGGTCCTTAAACTTCAAATAGTGATGTCTTTTGAAGGTGTTGTAAAAAAATTATACACTTTTCTAGACTCTATTAATTACAATTCAAATAAAAATCACCTTTTCATCACTTAATAAGTCATATTTTCAAGTGTTGTAAAGTCTTGTAATAAGATTTCATGTTTTTCTAAGCATAATTTCACTATTCACACCTTTCTTATGCTTTATTTGACCCCTTTATGCCCTTATAAGGCTTAATTAATTGTGTTTTTGAATGTAAACCCGACAAACAACATTAAATGCAAGATAATTCCTAACACCCAGTTTCAAGTCCAAGGTGGGACCCATTCACCATGGGTGGTGAATGAGTCACTCTTAGCACAAAATTCAAAATATTTCAAATTTTCTTTCAAGTTTTTATTCAAAATCACTTGATGTCATCCTATGATGAGGTATCAATGGGTTATGAAGGAACAAATGTATATAAATATGTTATTTTCTCCTCATTTTATATCTCCTAACTCATTAGAGCAATCCTTTCATTCATTAAAGCATTTGAGAACTTTGCATCCTATAATCAAGTATCAGTCAAGCATTCAAGAGTAGCCATTATTATATCTTCATATTTTCTTCAACAAGGGTTTGGTGAGTTGATAGCATTTTCATTTTATTTGTTTATCATTCTCTTTCATTTCATTATTTTCATTAAGGATTTGATTACCAAAGAAAATCCCTATAACCTAACCCTTAACCATTTTTCCCTTTTGCATGTGTATTTGCAGACCTGTGTATGTATATTTTACAAGAATTTAGGTGTTGAAAAGTGAATAGGAAGTCAACAAAGTGTTTCAAGTAAACTACATCCTATTTCAAGATTGGAGAAGACATTTTGTCCATTTTCTATAGATTTGACCTCAACAACCCAACAAGCATACAACCTCAAATCTGGTGCTACAAAATTGGTCCCTGATTTCTCATAATTTTGGAAGTGTACTGATTCACCATCAGTGGAAAATGAGTACCACCTTAAGGCTAGAAACCTATATTTTGTCAGATTCTAGATCTCGACACTCAGAAACCTATTCTTGACATTTTTCATCAAAAGCATGACTGATTCACCATCAATGGTAAATGAGTCTCACTGGTGACTTTCAGTGATCTTAGTCAGTATTCAAAAGATTCTAGATTCTCCATTCTCTTCCCAGGTGCACTCTAAATCAACCTTTTTCTATTATGTTTTTCATTTGTTCATTCTTAGTTAATGTTTGCATATCACATTGTGCTCTCCAATATTACATAATTCTTAGGTTTTGCATACACAATCAGTCAAATAGATCATCCAATTGCATCTAGTCTTAATTACATCATACATTGCATAATTTGAGTGAACCTAGCATAGATTCCTTTGTGTAGGATAAATATCTCTCTCCTTTTAGGAGAAACATCCTAAGAGTGCTAGAGTAGCCTATAATCCCTAGCCAAAAATTTATGGTTCATTTTGGTGAACCTACATATTGAGCACTTTTCATTTCTTATTTCAATTACATCTTGCATCATAGACTTCATTTGCATCAACATTCAATTAGGGTATTGTCTTATTTTTGCATCCTAGGGTTTATAAACTTGCATTAGTGAAAGAATCATTTAGATTTCTTTTTTGCATCACATATCATTGAAAAAACTAAAAATTTAAATTTGCATCCTTTATTGGCATCTAAAAAGCATTAAATTAACTTTAATTTGTTTGAAAAACATAAAAAATTGTCATAGTTGGACTCATTCACCACCCTGGGCGAATCGGTCCACTTGCACATTCTGCACAACATTTTTAGGAATTTTTGGGTTATTTCCTTCATTGTAGCTTTTTGTAGTTTCTTCCTATTTTATTTTCTAGAATCTCTACTTTTCAGCTATTTCTTGCATCTTAGTTTCTTTGCATTCATTGTCATCATGGCATTTTCTTTTAATAAGTTTTGGAATTCAATAAAATCCTTGGTAGACATGTCCAATTGTGCCTCTAGTTGTGACCCTAATGACCTTGAGCTTCCTCATGCTTCTTCAACTCCTCATGATTATCCTCCTCATAATGTATACATCATTGGAGAAGATGATGATATCATAAACAATTTCTTCAATGAATACCTTGATAACCTTGAATCCAATGCATCCTTTTACCCATCAAGGAAACAACCAAACCTTCCTACTATTGTACCTCTTCATCACTTTGGATACCTACATCCTGAAACTCAAGAAGGACCTAAGATCCCTCCACCAAGTGGACCTAGTTCCTCTCAATCAACACATCTTCAACCATTTTATGATCACAAAGTCATGAACACTCCCATTAACCTTGAAGAAACATATGGTAAAGGATTTACTATCCTAAGCAAACAAGGATGTGGCACAATGCATGAACATGAAATTCACCAAATTCTTGAACAAAATACAATAGAAGAGAACACCATAGGATTAGGATGTCAAGATCCTCATCATCCTAATAACCCTCCTTTTGAATATTGGAGACTTTGAGATGATGGTATTGTGATCTTTGATTCTCCTCTTGACTTGACCATTCTCCTTCCACGTGAACAACCTTTAGATGATTTTGATAAAAAGGATATTAGGATCCCCATAGGTCCTCTTTCTCTTTCAATTCACAAAAAAGGAGAATCTAGCAAATGAAAATGACCTTATAAACTAAAAAATCTCAAGTTTCCTACTCATCCTCCACCTGAGTGTAAAAGGAGACTTCAATTTATTTTAAACAAAGGTTTTATACTTTTCCCACCCATGAATAGGTTGGTGATTCCTCCTAAAGATTCTAACATACCATTTTGGAAATATCATCGTGTTCTTGGACATCGAACTAAAGAATGTTGAACATTGAAGGACATACTGGATAAGTATCACTTCACTGATACTGAGTTCTTTCCCATTATTCCTTAAAAAAAATTCCTTTTATCATGCCATAGTTGTAGACTTTTCTATTCTCACTATTACATGATCTTTTCACATCACCGAGCTCAGCTCATTCTTTCTTTACACTTTGTGGGGGGCAATAAGTTGTTAGCCTTGTCCTTGTAATATACTTGTCTTTGTGTCTTAACTATGTTATTCATTTTCTTCTTATATTACTCAAGATTGAGGAACCAATAACTTAGTTAATGGTTGACCTACATTTTCATTACTCTCCCCTTTCTATTTTTCATGTATGTGCCTATCGTGTTCCCCCATATCATCTTTTTGATGTTCTTTGTACACTTATTGTATTCGTACCTTCATGCATTTCCTTTTTTTTCTTTTCTTTTTTTGTTTTTCCCTTTGGGGATGATGCAAAGCATTGAGATGCCCTATGTCTCTTCCATGTTGACCCAAACGGTCCTTTTTCCTTTTTGTTTTATGTTCTCATTTTTGGGATGGCACAAGGAATTGAGATCGCAATGTCTCTTTCATGTTGACCCAAAAGCTTTTTATTTATTTGTTTTCTTTTCACTTGTGTTTTCCTTTTGGGGATGATGCAAAGTGTTGAGACCGCAATTTCTCTTCCATGTTGACCCAAAACAAACTTTTTTTTTCCTTTTTTTTTTGCTCTCTTTGTGTCATTCTTCTAGTTCTATGTGCTTTGGGGAATGGTGACAGTTATGAGCTCTTTCATAAAAACATTGCAGCAATGAACATATTGACCCCAAATCCATAGATCCCTTATGTGTTTGGTGTGTTCCTTTCTGGGGGGAAACTTCCTTTTCTTTCATTTAATTTTTTGTTTACATGACACAACCTACCTTGGAAACATCTAACTTGGAATAAGGCTTTCTGAGTTGGCTCTCATGTCTTGTTTTATTTTTTTGCATCTTTCCTACTACTTTAAAGTAATTTCTCACAAAATGGTTTGTAGCAATTCCTTTAAAGTGGGGGGCATACATTGGCATAATTCACTTGCATTCTTGGTTCTTAGTGCATCCTTGTCACTTCATACAATGTGTTCATCACTGTGGATGACACTAGGTGTGATGTCCTTCATAAGTGTGATCTATCTTAGCATATTACATTCCTGTTAGTGGCCTGATGCGACACACTGCATCCCCTAAGTTGTGAATATTTCATTCTTTGATTGGTCCTCTTTTGGAGACACTAGACACAATGTTCCCTCCTAAGTGATAAACCTTGCATGAACTTAACTTTTGGGTCTTCTCACCTAGTGGACCACCATGAGTTCTATCACCCCAGAGTGAGTATGCATTCTCTTTTTCAAATAAACAACCTCGATCTAATCCACAACTAGTTGGATAGATGATCAAAGCTTCATCCATTTCTTTCACTTCTACACTTTTGCATTCCTTTAATCTTATGTTTAGTTTGTCCTGGTATCTTCATCATGGGGGCTTTATCATCCCTCTTGATCATTGTCATTCCATCTTACTAACATAATTACATTCAAACCTCTCTCTCGATATGCATGGCTACTTTAGTGTGAGTTTGAAGCAAGTCCATCCTCTCACTAAAGTGGGGACTAAATGTGTCATAGAAAAATGACCCCTTGTCATTTTCATGGTCTTTTAGGCCTTTCTTCACGATGCTTGGTCCATTTTTTTTATTTACTGATGTAATATGGCTTGAACATGCACATTAGGTCCTTAAATTTCAATTAATGACGTCTTGTGAGGGTGTTGTGAAGTGTTGTAAAACATTTCTACACTTTTCTAAACTTTATTCGTTACTATTCACCTAAAAATGACATTTTCATCACTTATTAAGTCATATTTTGAAGTGTTGTAAAGTCTTGTTAGAAGATTTCATGCTTTTTTAGGCATAATTTCACTATTTACACCTTTCTTATGCTTTATTTCACCCCTTTATGCCCTTATAAGGCTTAATTAAGTGTGTTTTTTAATGTAAACTTGGCAAACAACATTAAATGCAAGAGAATTTTGGATGCCCAATTTCAAGTCCAAGGTCAGACCAATTTTCCATGGGTGGCGAATGAGTCCCTCTTGGCACAAAATTCAAAATATTTCAAATTTTCTTTCGGGTTTGTATTCAAAATCACTTGATGTTAGTGTATGATGAGGTATGAATGGGTTACTAAGGCACAAATGTGTATAAATATGTTTTTTTTCCTCATTTTATATCTCCTAACTCATTCAAGCAATATTTTCATTCATTAAAGCATTTGAGCACTTTGCATCCTATAATCAAGCATTCAAGACTAGCCATTGTTATATCTTCATATTCTATTCAACAAGGGTTTGGTAATTTGATAGAATTTTCATGTTATTTATTTATCATTCCCTTTCATTTCATTGGTTTCTTTAAGGGTTTGATTACCAAAGTGGGATTTGACCAAGAAAAATCTCTATAACCTAACCCTTAGCCATTTTTCCCTTTTGCATGTGTGTTTAAAGACTTGTGTATGAAAATTTGACAAGAATTTAGGTGTTGAAAAGTGGACAAGAAGTCAACAAAGTTTTTCAAGTCAACTACATCCTATTTCAAGCTTGGAGAAGACATTTTGTCTATTTTCTGCATATTTGACCTCAGTAACTCGACAAGCAAACAAACTTAGATCTCGTGTTATAGAATTGATCCTTGATTTCTCAAAAAAAATGGAGTGGATTGATTCACCATTAGTGGTGAATGAGTCCCACCTTAAGGCTAGAAACCTAGACTTTTTTAGATTCTGGATCCCAACACTCGGAAACCTATTCCCGACAATTTTCATTAGAATAAGGATTTATTCACCATCAGTGGCGAATGAATTCCACTAGAGACTTTCAGTGATCTTAGAATTTTTTTAGAAGATTCTAGATTCTCCATTCTTTGCCCACATGCACTCTGAATCAACCTTTTTCTATTTTGTTTTCCATTTGTTCATTCTTAGTTCATGTTTGCATATCACATCATGTTTTCCAAAATTGCATAATTCTTAGGTTTTGCATACATAATCAGTCAAATAGATCATCCAATTGCATCTATTATTAATTACATCATATATTGCATAATTTTAGTGAACCTAGTCTAGATTCCTTTGTGTAGGGTTTATCTCTCTCCTTTTAGGTGAAGCATCCTAAGAGTGCAAGAGTAACCTATAAGTCATACCCAAAAATCTATGGTTCGGTGACAATAAGTTATCTTAGGGTATGTTTAGAGATTAATGAGGGATTCACCACCAAGTCTAAACTTATAAAAGATGATGAAGTGCAAGATGAAATTTAAAACCCTAATATGATGCAAACTTGATTTAAATGACCTAGAAACTCAAAAAGAACAAAACAAAAAGCTACAGAATAGAATCTATGCACCTGGAAACTTGAAGAGGACTAGAAGGAACCTTGAAATGCTATAAATTCTATCTTTTTAACCTAGTGGACTCATTCGCTATTCTAGGTGAATTAGTCCTAGTTCTTAATTTTTGCATAGGAGTAGGTTTCAGACGAAAGGGTATCTGAATTTACAAGAGTTTCTAAAAAAAACCTACAGTGGAAATCATTTTCCACTTGTGGTGAATGAGTCTAGTTTATATTGTTTGGAACTTCAAATTTTGAATTTTCTCTTCTCATCTTGCTCAATCTGCTTCTCTAGGTTTACAGATTTGAAACTCTAATTTTAGTGCTTTAGATGAACTTTTAGTGAAGCTTATGACTTTGAAAATGGGAAGACAACTCCAACAAGCTTGTAACCTAATATTCAATGATATTTCAAGCTCCAAGAAACCTAGATCTACAATCACACATGTAAAGAAGAGAAAACTTGTTGATTGTTAGTGAATAGGGGTTTGCCTTGGTCAAACCCCTCATAGGTAATTAAACCAAATTATGAGACAATGAAATGAAGGCATGAAACATGAAACAAAGAACATGAATCCTGGAAAATAATGTTGGCACTTGCAACATGAGCACGAAGTATGCATGGTTTGTTTTGGTTGTTTCTATGTTTTCATTGACGTCAACATGATGATATCTACATGATGATAACTATATGAGAAGTTTAATTGGTTTACCAAAAGTTTTTTTATTAGTTATTCCCTTTTGTGATGGATACGTGTGTTGGTATTTGAGTCCAAAAATTACTGTAAGATCTGATATGACTCTAATCACTTAACCATGTTATCCTAACTCATTTATACAACTATATCTTGGATCTCAAGACATTTTTGGTTTTGAGAAAAAAATTATCTTTGATAGAGTGTAACTTTGTATTCTACTATTGTTCCTTGCTTGACATACTATGTGGGAGACTCTGCATTCTATTAAGGTGAATATTCTTATGCTATGGTTGTGTTGATGGTCTTTATGCTAGTGGTATGATGGGAAATTAATGTGTTCTTTGATACGAAAGGTGTTTTCTTTGAGGATTATTTGTTGGTTTGGAGAATTGTGTTATAGTCTTGGATGACTCAATGTATGTAATATATTATAGAGAATATTTATGTTTTATGGATGTTAGCCAACTCGATACAATGCATTACATGGATAAAATATTTTATGGTGTTGATAAAGAAAGTTATGATTTTTTTTCATCTAATTAGGCTGACCTAATTGATGATTAAGATATACTTTTATATATATAATATGTTTTGAGGAATGATATGAAGGAGTGTGAAGGAGAAGAAACTGCAGAGAAGAAAATTGTGTGGAAGAAAGGTCCGAGCTGAAATGCTTTATCATTTGTGGATCAATATAGATTTGTTGAGCATCTATTGAGTGAGATAGTACTTCACATTTTGAGCTTCATTGGAACTAAACCCTACACATTGAATATGTATCCTATTAGTTCAATATCTTGGCAATGAGAAACTATCGTTGTGTGTCATAGAGAAAAGGACCCTTTGCTAGACATGGGATTAAATCATGATAAATTGGACTTTATGAGGCCTTGATTCAGGTGTTGCGAGGCAATCTATGCATTCGAAATAGGTATTGGACCTTTTAAAATTGATAAAATTCTTTTAATGAAATCTTGTGAAGGTGTTGTGAAGTGTTGTAAGATATTTCTACACTCTTCTAGATTCTATTTATTGCAATTTACCTAAAAATCAGCTTGTCATCACTAATCAAGTCCTATTTTGAAGTGTTGTAAAGTCTTGTAACAAGATTTCACACTTTTCTGGGCATAACTTCACTATTTATCTCTTTCTCATGCTTTATTTGGTCTCTTTATGCCCTAATATGTCTTAATTAAGTGCATTTTTTAATGTAAGGAAGCTAAACAATATTAAATACAACATAATTCTTGACACCCATTTTTAGGTCCTCGGTGGGACCCATTCACCATGGGTGGTGAATGAGTCCCCTTTGGCTCCAAATTCAAAATATTTTAAATTTCCTTTTAGGTTTTTATTCAAAATCACTTGATATCGGCCTGTGATGAGGTATGAATGGGTAACTAAGGAAAAATATTGTATAAATAAGTGATTTTCACCTTATTTTTACATCCATCAATCCATTCAATTTCATAATAATTCTTCATTTTCTTGTCCACCAATCTTCTATTTCAAGTGAAGCAAGTTAGGGCTTTCACATTGTAGGTCATCAAGGTAGCACTTTTCAGACATTCAAGGGCATAATCTTCATGTTTTTCTGCCAAATTCAAGTTCAATCATCATGTCAAGGTAACAACTCCATTTTTTCATGCTTCATTACATATTTTCATCATTTTGGTTTAATTACCTAAAAAGGGGTTTGACCAAGGAAAACCCCTATGCCCTAACATTCACCATTTATTTCTCTTTCATTGTGTGTTTGCATATTTAGGTGCTTGGATGGCTTGGACATTATTGAAGATTATTTTGAAATTTTTTTGAAGTCATCTCCACTTTTTCAAGGCCAAAACTTACAGTCATATACAACTTCAAAAATGAGGGTTTCAGACCAAGACACCTATAGGTGCAAATTGAGCAGACCAAAAGCTACAAATTCCATTTTTTAGTTTTCATAAAAGCTTGAATGGAATAATTTTCCCAGAGTGGCTAATGAGTCCAACTGTACTTGCTTCCTAAATAATTTCAGAGATTCAAACACTCATTTTTCTAAAATGAGCCCCAATACAATTTTCTAGAATTGGGACTGATTCGCCCAGAATCATGAATGAGTCCCACCAAGCCTAAATTTTAGCATCAGTGACATTCTAGAATTCTTTTCTAGTCCTCATCCATATCTCAGGTGCACACTTCCAATTTCATTCATTGATGTTAAGTTTTACATTCATTCCTTGTTCATTGTTGCATAAGACAATGTGTTTTCAAACATCACTTGTTTCTTAGGTTTTGCATTCATATTCGATCAATTTCATATCTTAATTTCACTTAGATCATTTCATTTAGTCTAAATAACATCATACATAACATAATTTTAATGAACGCCTTAGCATTTTTGGCCCTACCTCTCTCCTTTGAGGTGGAAAATCCTAGAAGAATTAGAGTCCTAAGGTGCCAAAAATATATGATTGATTTTAGTGAACCTAATTTTTGAACATCTTATTTTTTAACTTGGAGTCCATTTCCATCCTAATCCTATCTTGCATTAAAGTTGCATTAGAGTTGCATTGGTTAATTTGCATGTAGGGTTTCAAATTTTTGCATTAGAAAAAGTGTATTTAGCTTGCATTTTTGTATACAATTTCCTTAAAAATATATGAAAATTTACATATCCATCTTAGGTTTGCATCTTACAACATTAAACACATCAAAAACCCTTCAAAATTTCTGAAAATTTGGCAAAAATCTAGTATTGGGACTCATTCTCCATACTGGGCGAATCAGTCCCTATCCAAATTTTTGAATGGCTATCCCGAAATTAGAAACCTAATTTATGTGCTTCTTAAGCCTCCTAGTATCATATAGTATAAGTTTGGAAAGTTTTTGGAACATTTTTTTTATGCATCTAGCTCAAAGACATCATTTTAGATCACTCATTCTTCAAATCACTTCATTTGCACACATCCTTACATCTGAAAATGCTTCCATTTCTACAATTTTGTATAGCATTGATGAAATTACTTTTTAATTTTGCACATACAATGTTTATATTCCTAAAACTTTTCACAATTTTTTTAAAAGTGATTTTCATTCTTGCATGTACATTGTTTATATTTTCCAAATCTTGCATATATTAGATAAGAATGTTTTGTATCTTTGCATATACATTGTTCTTATTGCTGGAACATTGCATTATTTGGTTACATGTTCTTTTTATTCTCATTCAAACAATCCTAGTACCTTGCATATGTAGAAATGTTAAGAAACACTTCCTATCCCCTCCCTATGAGAGTGTTTTAGTGAAAGAGACTACAACTTGGGTCATTCCTAATGATCATACTTGTTCTTCTCATAATATATCTCCTCTTGGTGATGAAGATATTTTAGTAAAAGAATCAATTAATGAAAGTTTTGAGAATCCTAGTTTTTTCTCTCCTTTTACCTCTCTTATTCGACAACACATTCACAACCAACATAACACAACTATAGATGATCATGACAATAACATATATACTTCTACTAGTATCTATCCTAGTAGTGAAGTAGATACTTTGTTGTTAGTAAACACAATCGATGAATTTCATGAATATCTTAGTTTCCCCCATTCACCTATGGAAACCCCTCTTGAAAAAAAATATTAACTATTGATCACTCCTCTACTTGCGATGACATCATTTTTGAAGAACCAACCTACCAATGTCACAAACATGTGGCTTGTTGTTCCCCTAAAAACTCTCCTTCTAGGGAGAATCTCATGTTGCAAACATATATGAACATTGACACATCTCCTTCAACCAATAAACCTTCCATAGACGAGGGTACTCAAGTGGCATTAGAATCCCCTTCACCAACATATCATTTCAATCAAGACAAAAAATTTGAGGTTATGATGACACAAGTGGGATCTACTTTAATTAGTGAGATTCCTAAGTCACCTTCCATTATTAAAAAACAAAAAAAATTCAAACATATCTTGAAATCCATGATGCAAAATACTCATAACAATGTTTTGCAGCCACTAAGTTGTAACTTAGTGGCTCAAACATCTAGGGGACCACACAACACTCCTACACCATTACCTTTTTCTCAAAAAGCACCTAGTGTTGAATATCTTAAAAATACTCTTGCTAATATAACTATATGTGAACTCATTCAACTCTCATTGATAGTCAAACTTCTCTTTCATGAAATATTGGAAATATAGAAGGAAGAGATCCAATCTTACAACAAATAAAATAATGTAACATCCTCCCCTTGTCCACTGCAAGACACCTAGTCAGAAATCACATTCCCTAAACATGAATTGCCCTCACTTGTGATTCAAAACAAGAATGATCCCTTGATGATAAAGGTGATCATTAATGAAACTCTAGTTAGGCACACTCTCATTGACAATTGATCGGAAATTAATGTTTGTAGCATGGACCTCCTACATAAACTTGGCATGGATAAAAATCTCATTAAACTCGATGATTTTCATATTTGTGGCTTTGGAAATGTTCATAGGAAACTGTTAGAGTAATAAGTTATTATGATTAATTAATTATATCATACTAGTTAATTAATTAAGTCACTTATTCCTTTAGTTACTTAAGATAAACTTAGGCACATTAATAATTGATTAATTATTAAGTGTGCACACTAGGGTTTCATTTAGGGTTTCCCTTTTAGGGTTTCTTGATCTCCTTCATAAGGATTGATCTCTTTGTAATAATTGATTCTCAATAATTCATTTTTACTTTGAGGTTTACAAAACATCTTCTTTGGTTATGCATGTCTTTTGCATGTGACAGGTGATTGATTGCATGTAGGTAATCTTGGTTTCTAACATGGCATCAAAGCTCCAGACCTGTAGCTGCCTATTCATGATTTGAAGAAATGGCCTTTCAGTGAGTTTCTAATGCAACAGTTTCCATAGGCATCTTTTTTGCAAGATCTGGGGGTAGCCAATTTTTTGGGACACCTTGGGCTCAAACAGACACCGCCATCACATTTGCAGTGGCCAAAAACCCTAAGATCGCCCTTTGTTTCATTGATTTTTGAGTAGTTGGTCTGGAAGGAAAAAAAAACTTGCCTAGGGGGCCATACGGCCTCCCCAGCACACCTTTCGATGCACGAAAATAAAAATAAAAATAAAAAAATGTTCTTTTTCGAAGTTCATGTCGGCACACGTGCCCAGTGCAGAGGAATCCCACCACCAAGTGGCTACCCAACCACCACCGCCGCTGGCCTCCACCACCGGTCCACCGCCAACAATACACAACCCTTGAGGGCCCCCTCCACTTCACCCTAGTCCTATGGTGGACTAGGGGCCCTGCGGTCAGCCCCTGCAGGCTCCAGCTTCACCGACCGAGGTCCTATGGGGGACTGAGAGCTTCGCACCTAACCCCTGACCAACTTCAGCACCCAGCCCCTGGTCATATCAGCGACTAGGGGCTTTGTCAAATATTTTTTTGCAGGAGGCCCAAATTTTTGCGGTGAGGGCCAAATGGCCATCAAATTTAGGCTTGTGAACCACTGATGTTAGCATGACATCAGCATCCATGCGGCGCTCTTTTGCCCCCTCCTAACCCTAGTTTGCTCTAAAGGAGTAATTTTTTTCTTTTTGGCATAACTTGGGCATACTGTATCAAAATTGGGAAAATGAGATATCACCAGAAAGCTGGTTCCGAGCACTTTTCAGTGGTGCTATTTATTTTTAAGTATTTTATTTTTTACCTACATTTATTTCTGTTTGAAGTTAGTTGTTTATTTTCAACTTTCGAGCTCATAACTTTTTGCCACGATGTCTGATTTTTGCCTAGTTTGAGGCATTGGAAAGGTATTGAGGAGCTCTTTGTTGTTGTCTATGCACTTTTTTTGTATCTATCCTAGGTTGATAGCTTAGTCCAGATTTGGCCCGATGGGTTGTTTGGAGATTACTTGGATGTTTTGGTAGTTGGGAGGGTGCATCTTGCATCTTTGCACTTCATTTTCAGTAATACATCATTCAATAATTGCTTGCTACTTCATAGATTCCAAGGTTGTTCCCGTTTGGAGTTTTCGAGTGTTCCGTGGCATCGGGTCTACTGTTGCTTTATCATGATTCCTTGAGTCAATCAGTGACTCTCATCTGGTTTTAGTAGTAAATAGAAAAATCTTTCCTTGCTTGCTAGTATTAGGTTTTGGTGTTACTCTACAGTGTTCTTCTAGTGCTTCTTTGTAGCAGTCATCTCATTGTAGGGGGTTTTGTCCCACTGGGTTTTTCCTTCTCTACCTCTTTCTTGCATTTGTAAATGGGTACCTGATCAGGCCTAGTTTCCGGGACCCATCTTTTCTTTCATGCATCTTATTCTAGTGTTTTAGCTTCTTCCTAAGTTCATCTTAAGGGGAGGTGTTAGAGTAATAAGTTATTATGCTTAATTAATTATATCATACTGGTTAATTAATTAAGTCACTTATTCCTTTAGTTGCTTAAGCTAAAATTAGGCACATTAATAATTGATTAATTATTAAGTGTGCACACTAGGGTTTCATTTTGGGTTTCCCTTTTAGGGTTTCTGGATCTCCTTCATAAGGATTGATCTCTTTGTAATAATTCATTCTCAATAATGCATTTTTACTTTGAGGTTTATAGAACATCTTCTTTGGTTCTGCATGTCTTTTGCATGCGTCAGGTGATTGATTGCATGTAGGTGATCTTGGTTTCTAATAGAAACTACTTGGGATGATCACATTACCTATTGAGGTTAGACCTATAGTGTTTCCTACCTCTATTCATATCATGCAAGAACCCCTTGCATACTATCTTATCCTCAGGAGACCATGGATTCATGCTATGAAAGGAGTCCTATCTACCCTTCATTGTGTCATGAAATTTGAATACAACAACAAGATTTACACAATTGATGTCGATGAGTAAAGCAATGTCTTAATTGATCACAATACTTCCAACTCCCCTAATGCTTTCATTCCTAAATTGAAACCTGAACCTATACACATCGACATTAACTCTACACCTACAAAAAAACTCTTTTTTGTGATAATTGGGGGTCGTTAGATTCTATGCCTCCTTCCCATAACATTTCCAAAATCTCACTCTCATGGTCCAAAGAGTCATATACAAATGATTCATTTTTAGACACAATCCCTCATAGTGATTGGAGTTTCACACCTACCTTTAAGGGAGCTAGGTGTGCAATATCCCAATATCAACCCAAACAACCTTGTGTTTCATTTGCTCAACTTAGTTCTACCAAATCACCCCTTGGTGGTGATGGGGGCAATATAACTCCCATCACTCATGACACAATGACACATCACATTAAAAAGGATGTGTGTTCTTGTAAAGAAACCAATCCTTCTTATAGATACACACCCCCTTCATCTAACTTGGAAATTTGTTATGGTATTGGTTACAACCTTCCTCCTACACATGGATGCAATGAACACACAAACATATCCAACATATCATACTTATCTTCACTTTCATCAAAGAATTTGCACAACAATAATATTTAATATCTAAAGGAGTGTGTTGCTCTTCCTTGTGTGGTAACACCTAACTCCTCTAATTGATACTCACTTTCATTCATTCCAGGCTCACCTTTTTCCTACACTAAGTGGGAGAAAGGGGTTATGTAGCCTTATCCTCGTATGTCATTTTTCATTGCCTCATTTGACTAGTCAACCTTTCAAGAATACATAAGAGCAAGATTGGGATGTGGATGACATGCCTTTTGTTGGCTCACATATGACATACTTCTCTTTTTCATGACTTAACTCATTGGAAACATATGACTTGGCATATGGATTTCTAGGTAAACTCTCATGTCCTCTTCTTCTATTTAAAGAAATTTCTCATAGTACGGCTACTCGCAACTACTTTAAAGTGGGGACATACATCACCATTCACATTTCATTGTATGATTCCTTTCTTCTTGTGATGCATCCTTTTCTGGGTGGAGTCATTAGGCTTGATTCCCCCCAAGAGCATGATACTTCTTTGGCATTTATCCTCTCTCGGAGACATTAAGCACGATGTTCCCTAAGATGAGACCTTACATGAAAAAAGAAAAATCCCTTTGAACAATCCTTACACTATTTTTCATTAACAATGTCTATGAGTGTCAAGCATAGAAAGTTTTTCTTACCTCATAGAGCTCCAAAACCCCTTTTCCTTTGTGGCACCTTATTAAAGTTATCAAGAGGTATAACTTTGATATGGTTGAGCGGGAATCCCATCTAGCAACACGAATTTCCCCATAGCCACCTATTTTTTTGTGAGTGCATTCCAACTAGCGTATGTTCCTCACCTTTTGGGATTTCTCACCCCACAGACGATCAAAATTTTCATGGCCCAAAAGTGAGTATGTTGCAAAATTCTCACCCTGAAAACAGCCTAAAGTTTAGTGGCCCCAGAGTGAGTACATCTTTTTCACCCTATCTTTCTTTCCTTTAGCTCTTGTTATTGCATGATTTTGTATCTTGATGGTTTGACTTTGGATCTTCAATCCTGGGGGCTTGGCCACCTCCTTTTATCTTTGTCATTATTTTTCATTTGCATATGTATATGTGGATCTGTCTTGAATTTCTACTTTAGTGTGAGTTTGAAGCAAGATCATCCTCTCACTAAAGTAAAGGCTAAATGTGTTGTACAAAAAAGGACCCTTTTCTTGACATGTGATTAAATCATGATAAATTGGAATTAATGAGACCTTGAATTAGGTGTTGTGAAGAATTTTATGCAACCACACTAGGTCTTGGACCCTTGAAAATTTAATAACATGCTTCTAATGACGACTTGTGAAGGTGTTGTGAAGTTTTGTAAGACATTTCTACACTCTTCTAGACTCTATTTATTGAAATTTACCTAAAAGTCACCTTTTCATCACTAATCAAGTCCTATTTTGAAGTGTTGTAAAGTTTTGTAACAATATTTCACAATTTTCTAGGCATAATTTCACTACTTATTTTTTTCTAATGCTTTATTTGGTCGCTTTATGCCATCATATGTCTTAATAAAGATCATTTTTGAATGTAGGATTAATAAACAATATTAAATACAACATAATTCCCTACACCCATTTTCAGGTCCTAGGTGGGACCCATTCACCATGGGTGGTGAATGAGCCCCCCTTGGCTCCAAATTCAAAATATTTTAAATTTCCTTTTAGGTTTTTATTCAAAATCACTTGATGTCAACTTGTGATGAAGTATGAATAGGTAACTAAGGCATAAGATTGTATAAATAAGTGATTTTGACCACATTTTTACATCCATCAATCCATTCAATTTCATAACCATTCTTCATTTTCTTATCCACCAATCTTCTATTTCAAGTCAAGCAAGTTAGTGCTTTCACATTGCAAGTCACCAAGGTAGCACTTTTAAGACATTCGAGGGTAGAATCTTCATGTTTTTCTACAGAAATTCAAGTCCAATAATCATGGCAAGGTAACAACTCCATTATTTCATTTTTCATTACATATTTTCATCATTTTGGTTTAATTACCTAAAAAGTTGTTTGACCAAGGCAAACCCCTATGCCCTAACATTCACCATTTATTTCTCTTTCATTGTGTGTCTGTAGATTTAGGTGCTTCGATGGCTTGGAAATTATTGAAGATTTGTTTGAAAACTTGTTGAAGTCATCTGCACTTTTGCATGGCCAAAAATTACAATCATATACAGCTTTGGAAATTAGGGTTTCAGACCGAGACACTTGGAGGTGCAAATTGAGCAGTCTGAAAGCTATATATTCCATTTTTGAGTTTTCAAAAAAGCTAGAATTGACTAATTCTCCCAAAGTACTGAATGAGTCCAATTGTACATATTTCCAAAATATTTTTTGAGATTTAGACACCCATTTGGCTAAAACGACCCCATTATAGTTTTCCATAATTGGGACTGATTCGCCCAAAATGGTGAATGAGTCCCACCAGGCCTAAATTTCAACATCAACATCATTCAAGAAGTCATTTCTAGTCTTCATCCATATCTTAGCTATAAACTTCTAGTTACATTCATTTATGTTAAGTTTTGCATCCATTCCTAGTTCATTGTTGCATAAAACAATGTGTTTTCAAACATCACTTGTTTCTTAGGTTTTACATTCATATTCGATCAATTTCATAGCTTAATTGCACTTAGATAATTTTATTTGGTCTAAAAAAATTCATACATAACATAATTTGAATGAACCCCTTAGCATTTTTGGCCCTACCTCTCTCCTTTTAGGTGAAAAATCCTAGACGAGTTATAGAGTCCTAAGGTGCCAAAAATCTACAGTTCACTTTGTATCTTGGTGGTCAGCCATCTTTTGTATTTAGGAAATGAGCCTTTTTAAAGATAGTGAGTCTTGGTAGTGAGCCCTATAATATTCTGTGTCTAGATATAACATATTATGAGTTAACCCTCATCGTTTTTTTTCCCTCTTTGGGTTTTCCATGTAAAATTCATGGTGTTCATGTGTATGGTTGTGTTGATTTGTTTCTATATTCTCTCTTGTTGATTCAGTCATAATTTTGATAATGGTTATCTAGATTTTATGTAAATGGTTTTATGGAATACCAATTCACCCCCCTCTTAGTATTTCAGATGTTCAACAATTGGTATTACATCTTGGTTCTTGAAAAGGAGTTTAATAGCTTGAGGAAGATCCCTAGATTTGAAGATAAGAATTGTTTTCCTCTAAAAGTGGTCTTTGCTAGATGCTCAAAAAAAATAGAAGATTTGAAGAACAAGTTGATGAAAGAAAATGAGTATATTGAAAAGTTGCAAAGTAAAAGTGTTGAAGAATGTTATCTATTGGATAAAGAAAAAGAAACTATCTCTAGTTTGTTGCCACAATTGAATGAAAAGAAAAGAACTAAAAAATATCAAAAAATTGAAATTCAAAGGAAGATGGATGAATGCATAAGGCTTAAGGAAGAAGCAAAAATATTGAGATATGATCTGGAAAAGGAAATAATTTTTTAAGAGAAATTTAAGATAAGCTTGAAAATGCTTGATCAATTAATTACTTCTCAGAGATCAGCAATGGATAAGAGTGGTTTAGGGTTTGAGTAAAGTAAAAGTTATAAAGAAAATAAATATACTAATAAGAGGACTCGGTGCAAAAATGGACAAATCAAGGACCTAAGAAGCAATTCCTAAAGAACTCCTATCAAATGACATGATTCTAAAAGATATTTATGTTTCAATGCTGTATGTTATTCCTGCAAGAAATTTGGTCATAAGAAAAAGGATTGCAAAATTAAAATGAATGGTTCTTTATCATTCTCTAGAAAATGTCTTAAGAGGAAGAAGATTGAATATAAAGTTATTCATTGTTGTTTTTTGTATGTGCAACAATTCATAACACCTTGGTAATAATTGCAAAAGAAGAAAAAATAATTATCTAGTGAAGAAGCATGATCACATCATTGATCTAGAAGAAGCAAGGAAGGAAATGAAAAAGATTTGGAGAACGGAAGGAAAGGAAGTTGAATCATCAGTATTATCTATTCCAACCTTGGGTTTAGATACTCCCATAAATTTCTAAGTAAAGCAATGGCTAAGGGGGAGAAATTATTAGAAAATCTAATGAACCCTCTCATCGATACTTGTGTCAAATCATTATAGAAGTATATTTAATGTGGTAAAGAAATTAAGGAATTTTTTCTCAATCATATGTGTGAAGAATAAAGTCTATAAAATTTGAAAGAATGGAGGTGTACATGAGTTTCAAGGTAATCTACCTACAAGTTCAAGCATTTATTGAAAAATCATTCAGAATGGAAATAATAAATTCGAATATTTCAAGAGGATTATGTAAATTTAGAGAAGCATGCAAAGGAAGATTAGAGAGCAATTTAGAGTTTTAGGGTTTGAAGAAAAGAACAAGTGGATTTGAAGTGAGCTTCAGAAGTAGGATATCTATACATTTCTTGTTGGAATTTATAGAGGTATTTCTATTTGTACAATCTTTCACTTTTATTGCTATGGATAACTCAAAGATTATGAATAGTATAGATAAAGTGAAAGTTAATTTGAGAAGATATTTGAGGGATATGTCAGAAGAGTCTATTGGGGCATTCTCTCACATCCCTACAAGACTATTTCCCATTGAGAATATCTATCCATTTTTTTACAATAAGATAGAAGAAATGTCATAAGTTCAGTTGAGCATGCTCTGGGAAAGTGAATTCGAAGAGATCCATGATGCCTATAGAGTGTTAGTTGCAAAAAAATTGGATGTTTGGAGGAAAGTCCCTTTATTTGAATTTGAAAAGAAGTATATTCAAATAGTTTTAAGCATAATTCATGATGAATCTTTGTGGATTGATGAGAAGCATTTGATTACCAAACAAGTTATTAGAAATGTAACTAGTTTGTGTTCCTCCAGACCATTCCCAAAACAAAAGACTATGGATGAGAAAGAGTGAAATGTTGAAAAATGGGGAACTTTCTTTCACTACTATGGTTCTGGACCTAAAAGGAGAAAGACCAATTCTTCAAACTTTCACTCAAGAACAAACCCTTGATATTTGAATGCAAAAGAGATTGAAATCTAACAAAGGGAAGGTTCTAGGGATTCAATAATGTCTAATGAGGGGTTCACCACCAAGTGTAAACGTGGAAAGGGAAATTTTGGAAAACATAATGTGATATGAAAATAAATAATAAATGACCTAAAAAGATGAACAAACTATAATGAAAAGCTATGAAACTGAAAGTGTGCACCTAGAAAACTAAAGAAGGTAGAATGGAGGTCTAGATCACTAAAAAATCTATTGTTGAAGTTGAATGGGACTCATATGCCAGAGTAGGAAAATTAATCTAGTTTTTTAGAAAATGCACAGGAGCAGGTTTCAGCCAAAAGGGTATCCAAATCTGTAAAAAAATTGTTCAAGCCTATATAGTGGGACTCATTCGCCAATAGTGGTGAATTAGTCCACTTCAAATTTTCTAGAAATTATGAAGTGGATTTTGTCCCTCTCAATATGCTTTGTTCTTTTTGACTAGATTCCAGATCTAAAACTACAAAATACCACCTGTAGGTCTTCCCCAAGCTTCTCTAAGGCTTGATTACAACTTTGAGAAATTTTAGGAACTTGAAAACTTTTCTCCAACTTTGCTTTGTAGAAAATTTACAACCTATCTCTACAAATCATACACAAGAAGAGGGAAAAATGTTGTGGGGGTTAGTGAATAGGGTTTTTCCTTGGTCAAACCCCTTGATGGTAATTAAACCTTGAAATAGAATTAAATATGGAAAGAGAATGATGAATGAACAAACAACAATGTTGCAACTCACCAAACCCTGGCAATAAGGTGTTGCAAAGATGTAAGTAATGGCTCCAATGGATGTAGACTTGTACTTGGACTCTTACTTGATGTTGATTGATCTTTAACGAAGCACTTGCTTGAAACACAAATCCTACATCACAATTTTTATCTCTAAAAAGACATAATGTAGGCAATCTTTGACATGATGATTGATAATTGAAGAATGCTCTTGAATGCTTGATAATCTACCCTTGAAATTCCTTGAATACTCTTGTGAATTCTCAAATGCTCTTGTGAAATCTCTTGAATCTAAGGTTACTTAATTGCTTTATAGAATTAAATTGAGTGAAAGAACCTTGTATTTATACCTAATTGTGCAAGAATTCTCGAAATTAGAACACTAAAAGCCGACACCAAATCTAGGAGAATCAAATATAACCAGAAATTTGATTTAAATTTGAATTTTGGTCACACTGGACTCATTCTCCGAAGGTGTCAAAATGAGTCTGAAAGCACATAATGTACGGGAACAAAAATCAAAAGTGTCTAGAAATGTGTGAAACATGCATCAGGGCCAAATTTTTTTAGGTGGGATGCATTTGTCCATGGTAGAAAATGAGTCATAGACACTAAATCTAGGCCACAAAAGCCACATACACTTTGATTATGGGTATGTGTACGATCATCATGGAAAAAACAGGCCCTTAAGTGGCAAAAATTCAAAAAAACCAGAGTTAGGAAACTTAACATAAAAATTTGAATAAGTTATCTATATTAATTAAAAATATTTAAGAATAGAATCTATAGAAAATTGAATGTAGTTTCTAAACTACTAGGTTTTTAAAAGAAAAAATCTATTTGGTGAAAATTTGAAATTTCAATGTAGTAGTACTTAAATTTGAGGGAAAAATAAGAAGTAGGTGTCTATCCGACCACCCTAACCACAATGAAATGATAATTTTTTATAAGATTTTAGATATAAGTAGAGGACTCATGTCCCAATGTGATGCATTTTTTGTAATTTGTGTCCAAGTAAATAATTAATTATGAATTTTTATTACAACTTTTAAAAAATATAAAAATCATATGTATGACCACCTTAACTAGGTCAAAACATCATGAAATTATTTTTTATTTTTTTAATCCTATAGTATGAAGCATAGAATGTGACACATGTTTTGGATTCAAAAATGTGATACGTTTGAAAGCTATAGATGTTTTTCAATCAGCCTATCAATTAGGACTTTAGTCATAATTTGAATAGAAAATGAATAATAATTACTTATTAAATTTAAAGTAAAGCATAAATTATATTGGTGGAAAGCTGAGAATATCCTCTAAAAAACCTTTTCATTTCATCAATTTTGGGTAAGAAAAAAGTCATCAGCCACATACCTATCATATTGCCACTTTTTGGCCCATCATGATCCTACACATACCCTTATGATTGGTTACTGATTGGTGTTAGGATTATCCTTAAAAAGATGTAATAAATGAGGCTTGTGGATGCAAAATAAGGCCAATTAAAGCATAAGAAAGCCTGATCATTAATGAAAAGCCTAAGGGAAGGTGAAAATATGTTACAACACTTTACAACACTTTAAATAAGGCAAGGTTAAGATTAATTATGATTAAAATTATGTTTAGGTTGATAGAACCCTAGAAAAGTGTGAAAGTGTGTTACAACACTTCACAACGCTTTTTCAAGGCATCATTAAGTTTCATTAGTTCTCAAGGGCCCAAGACCTAACATGAATGTGTTACCCACATTACAACACTAAATAAAGGCAATATTAAGCCAAAATTCACGAGGACCCAAACAAGTGCGAAAAATGTCAGATGATCCTTTTTTTGACACTACATTTAGCCCCCACTTTAGTGAGAGGATGAACCTGCTTCAAACTCATAATAAAATAGAAAAACACATAGCAAGAGGGGTTCCAATGAACCAATGCTAGTAAGATGAGACAACAACAATTGAGAAGGGTGATCAAGCCCCGAGGATCAAGATCCCATGGAAAACCAAACATAAGCAAAAAGGAACACACATAAAAATTATATAAATAATAGTGACAAGGGAAATCATAGACTACCAAAGATGGAAAAGACAAAATAAAAGGAAAGAAAGAAAAGAATCGGATCAAGCTTTGACAATTTGTACATATCGATGTGGATTAGATCTAGGTTATTTATCTGGGAAAATGTATATTGACTTTGAGGTGATGGTACTCTTGGCTATCCCCCAGGTGAGAAGTTCTAAAAGGTATGAAACATACACGCATGGCCATTATGCACTTACACACACACGCAAGTGGCTATGGAGAAAGCCATGCCTCAGATTGGGCTTCCCACTCAATCATACCAAAGTTATACCTCCTAATAACCTTAATAAGGTGCTACACAAAAATGGTTTTCGAGCTTCATGAGGCAAGAAAAACATCATATTTTTTGAGCTTATGAACAAACAAGATGGGTCCATAGGCACACAAGTTGTATTATGCAAGGTGGCCATATAGCAACAAATGCAAAACAAAAAAAATTCAAAGGAGTCTTTCTTAGTTCATGTGAGGTCTTTAACATAGGGAACATTGTGCCTAATGTATCCAAGAGATGACCAATCAAAGAAAATAAAATTTACAACTTAGGGGATGCAATGTGTCACATCAAGCTAATAAGAGGAATTTAATATGCTAAGAGAGATCACACTCCTAAAGGACATTACACCCAATGTCATCCACAAAGCAAAAAATGCATCGTATGAAGTAAGAAGGCTACACTAAGAAACATAAAAAGGAAAAATGCAAAAGAATAATGCCATTGTATGCCACCACTTTAAAGGAATTTATGAACACCATACTGTTAGAAATTACTTTAAAGTAGCAAATGAAAAATGAAAATAAGGAATAATACATGAGAGCCAACTTAGAAAATTCCTATCCCGAGTTATATGTTTTTGAGTAAACCTATGTCATGCAAGAGAAAAAGAAAAGGGAGGGGTTGCCCCCAAAATGAAAACACCAAACACATAAGGGTTCTATGAATTTGGGGTAATTATTTTATTTTCTACAATGTTTTTAGAGAGCTTGGAATAGTCATGATCCCCCAAATACACATAGAATTGGAAGAATGACACAAAGGGAGTGAAATCAAAGAAAAAAAACCTTTTAGGTCAACATGGAATAGACTTAGGGTATCTCAACACCTTGCATCATCCCCAAAAGGAAAACACAAGACAAATGAAAAGAAAACGAAAAAGAAATGGAAAAGATTTTGGGTCAACATGAAGGATACATGAATGTATCAATGCCTTGTGTCATCCCCAAAAGGAAAACACAAGAAAAAGATGAAGATGAAATGAAAAGGAAAAGTAAAATAAAGCCTTTTGGGTCAACATGAAAGACATATGAATGTCTCAATTCCTTGCATCATCGCCAAAAGGAAAACACAAGAAAAAGATAAAGATGAAAAGTGAAAGCGATGCACAACATAGAGAAGAATGAAGGTACAAATAAAGGAATGTCACAAAGAGAGAGAACATCAAATAGAAAATTAGGGGGATCACATTACACACATGCAATCACAAAAAAGAAAAAGAAAAAGAAAAAGAAAAAGAAAAAGAAAAAGAAAAAGAAAAAGAAAATGCTAAATAATAGTAAGGAAAATGCAAGTCAAGCTATGAGTAAGTCATATGTCTCCTAATCTAAGTTTGTATAAGCAAAAGGTGAATGAAAAACCTAAGGGAGAGTGACAAATGCATTACTAGGACAAGGCTAACAATTGCTTGCCCCCACTAAGTGTGAGATAAGAATGAGCCAAGGTATGTGATGGGAAAGGTCATGTAATAGTGAGAATAGAATATTTTACAACTATTACATGACAAGGGGTGAAGCAATATTAAGCTAGCTAATCACATGATGGAAATTGTTGTCATCAAAGTGAAAAGTTTTCAATAATAACAGAAATGAATGGAATTCATAAGTACTATGTTTGATAACTCGATGATATGGATAGTGTGGGACTTTTGCATCTTTAGGATATAGAACTAATTGATTCATAAGTGGTAATTTTATCAGTTATTCAAAAGAAATTGTAGTTTCCTTTCACTTTCAAGTGGTGTACGAGGAGACTTTAGTTTTTCTAACTTGTAAGGCCTCTTGCATTTTCTAGATTCACTAATTTCTCTGGATGGGATTAGGGTAGGAGGTCCTAATATGATCCTATCCTTATCCTTTTCATTGGTATATGATTTTTTGGTCCTTCCTAAGGAGGAAGGACATTCAGATCGGGAGGGGAATCAAAGACCATCGTACCATCATTTCAAAGCCTTGGATATTCTCTAGGAGGCTTACTATTATGAGAGGGATCTTGATTTACTAACCCCTTTTTGTTTTCATTAGTTGGATTTTTCTCTAATAGTTAATGAATTTCATGTTCACTTGTTGTGTCACATCCTTGTTTGCTCAAGATTTTGAAACCTTTTCCATATGTTTCTTCAAGATTGATGGGATTATTGGTTACTTTGTTATCATATAATGGTTGAGTTTTTTCTTGCTTAGAGGATCTTGGTTCACCTTTGTAGGGAACTTAGGTTCAACTTTTGTTTCAGGATGTAAGTAACCAAACATCTCAAGAGGTTCTATTGTAGGAAGATGTTCTTTCATGGATCGATAAAAGGATTCATTAGGCTCAAGGTTGTCAAGATAATCATTTAGGAACTTATTCATCCTAGCATCATCTTCTCCAATGATGTCAACATCACGAGGAGGACATGCATTAGGAGTTGAGTGAGCATGAATGAGTTCAATTTCATTAGGGTCATTTCCAAAGGTACAACTTAACATATCTACTAAGGACTTTAATGAAATCCAAAGCTTACTAGAACACATATCCATGATGCAAATTTCAAATTCTAAACTTTGCAACAGTGTTGTAAATGCAATTTTTATTTTAAGCAATGCACAAGATGAATGAAAGTATGCTAAATGTAATAAATTGAATGAAACAAAAATATTGCAAACTAAAATAGAGAGATAACAAAAACAACAAAAAAACTTAGAAAATGAATTCTAAATGCTAGAGAAAAGGAATTGAAAAATATGCAATGGGACTGATTCGCCCAAGGTGAATGAGTCCAAGTACTAATTGTTTTGAAAAGTTTTCAAATTTTTGAATTGAATTTTATGCTTTTCATACTTTCTGATGCAAATCTGAGATGCAAATGCAAAATTTTACTATTTTTTAGTGAAATTAAGTACAAAAATGCAAGCTAAATGATATTTTCACTAATATAAAATTTGAAACCCTACTTAATGCAAAACCTAATACAATGTTAATGCAATCTAAATATAGGATGTAAATGCACTCCAAATCAGAAACATAATGCTCTATATGTAGGTTCATCAAAATGAAATGATGAAAAATGGTGATGCTTTCTTTCACTTCTAGGATTTTGAACAGGTACAAGGAGAAAGACCAATTCTTTAACCTTTCACTCAAGAACAAACTGTAGACACCTAAAAAATGACCTAGGCCTGCAAGCTTCATTTTTACCACTTTCGTCCTAGCATAAGTAAGACATTTAATTATGTCCTTGGTCCACATTCGACTATTGATTAATTAATTCATAATTATTTAATTAATTCATGTCTTTTGATTCTTTATTATTATTAAATAAATAAATTTTAATTTATTTATTAAACACGTCACTAATTGTCTAAGTCTTTCTTTAATTAAATAAATTTCTTAATTTATTTAATTTCCCTTTCTGCGTTTAATTATCCTTTATTATTAAATAAATAAATTTTATTTATTTATTTAATACGTCACTAACTGTCTTAATTAAATAAATTGATTAATTTATTTAATTAATTAATCTTATCTCTTAAATTAAATAATTAAATTTAATTATTTAATTGCTAATTTCATATTCTTCTCATTTTTAAATAAATTAAATTATTTAAAATGTCATGTCGATCCTAACTGTCAGTCCTTTTTGATAAATAATCTGAAAAGGATTATTTATTATCTCTCAAAATCCATAATTTGAATTATTTTAATTCAAATTAGTAATTAATCTTCCAAAAATCAAGCAATTGGGCAGATTCTTGATTTTCCAAATCTTATCTTCAGTCCACATCTTATCTCTTTGATTTTTTGAATCTTGCAAATCAAGCAATCGGGCAGATTCTTGATTTTCCAAATCTTATCTTCAGTCCACATTTTATCTCTTTGATTTTTTGAATCTTGCAAATCAAGCAATCTTACCTTCTTTATTTTTCGAAAATCTTTATTTTCTAATTAATTTGTCTCATTTATTCTCCACCGTCGATCCAATTTTATTTTGACCATTCGATTAAAGATTTTTCCCTAACCTTAATTAGGGATTCTCAAGTGTAATCTGGATCATTCATTTCATTGATTTATTCCTCAGACAACAAATCAAATCATGTCAGTGGTACCTCCTTGATACTGGAGGCAACCTGGTCAGATACAATCGTCAAAATGGAATCCATGAGAAATCCTTGTCATAAGATTGTTGCCAACACCCCCTCCACCCACACCTTAAACCATCATTCCATCATAAATAAACTTTCCCTTTGGAACCAACAAAAACAAAAGTCATACAAATCAAAAAAACAAAATCAAATGTCAAAGGCCATTGAATCAAACAAAAGGACAAGTGGACAAATGAAATTAAAATGGATCCCAAAGAAAGATGGATCAAACAAAGACACCAAGTCAAATACAAAAGTCAGTCACAATGTGGAGCCACAAGGCAAGAGGACTCTCACATATAACACATTTCCACCTCCTTCAAAATGGTCATCAATCAAGACATATAAAAGTGTTGGTTCCAAACACCATCCCTCCAAAATCTGTCATACACCATCCCAAGTTTGGAAAATAAAAATTCATTCATCCAAACGTCCAAACAACCTTTCCATGTCCACCATCATTTGTCATAATCCTACATCTCGCCTAAAGTCCAAAAATCCCACGTCACAAATCCGTCACATCATGGCAGCAACTCTTTACCACAAGGACTCTCATGGCACTCTATTCCGATGTGCATATTTTGATAAGGCCAACTCTAGTATCAGAAAGGATCACAATGACATCGATTAGTTGTATACAAGTGCTACGATCCTGACAAGACAACTCCTTCAGCAAGGTCATTATTGGAATATCATGGCACCAGTCTCTACATCGGCACCGTCAGTGGATTCATAACAGTTAGTGGTCATCTAAAGCATCCAGGCTATCCACAAAATTAGAAATAAAATTAAAAAATAAAAAATTAAGAAATCATCACCCTAATGAAAACCTGGCAAACAGGCATCTTGGTGACACCAAAAAAATCAAAAAGTCAAGAAAATAGTAAAGAGAAAAATTTCATCCAATGGTGAAAACCTGGAAAATAGGTGCCATGGATAAGTACCATGACGAAAACCTGGCAAACAGGCATCATGTGTAAAATAAATCATCTATGTGGACTCTTACACTTGGGGGCAAGTTGTCTCATTTCCCATGCCTTCCTCATGACATTGGCATCCATCTAAGCCCTATCATTTCTGTCCATTTTCCCACCTACCTTGGTCTTGACATAAAACTGGCACACATAAATCATGCTTTGGGAAAACTCTTGACATGTCTATCCTTCGGTCATACACGATTCCTAAAACATCATGTCATTGACTGTCATAGTCTTATTGTCCTTATATGACATAGTCCTTGAAAACCATATGACATTCCCTTAGTCTCATGTCTCTCATCCTTTACCAAGGCCACCTTTTGTCATTTTATGCTTGTCACCTATCTTGGCTTTCCCTTGTCAAACGGTCTAAGGAAACTCCATCATCCCATCTAGCCCTAACCAAGTCATTCCAAATGCAATGAGTCCAATTCATACAAGCACATTATCTAAAACATTACTTGACTTCGTTCCTGGCCCAGCTATAGACCTCCATACTTTTGTCACATTATCATCATCGTCTTCACGTTGTTTTGGGATGCGTCCTTCCCACGTCAAACAACGTTGTCATCACCTATCAATTGGTATTCAGCTTGACTAGGGGTACAATCATGTTTGTCCTTGGATTCTCATGTGTAGGCATCAGTTATTTGCATTTGTCACGATCCTCTTAAACGTCAAAATCCAAAAAAATCATAAAAGCGACAAAAAAAATCTCAAAAGTCCTGAAAAAAAACAAAAACATCATAAAAGTCCTGAAAAAAGACAAAAACATCATAAAAGTCCTAAAAAAAGACCAAAAACATTGTAAAAAGTCCTGAAAAAAGACCTAAAAATCATAAAACGTCTTGAAGAAAAATACAAAAACATCCAAATCAATGTCAAAATCCTAAAAATGGAGTCAAAGTCAGTCATGTCAGTTAGTCCATGTCATTTTCGAACTACATTGTCTCTGTGCATTTGCTACATAGGCAAGACTCATACTTGAGTCACCGAGACATTAGGTCAGTCCTTTAGGTTTGTCAAAATAAAATCATGATGCAATCTTTGGTCATCAAGACAAAGTCATTGGTTGTATCAAACTACGAGGTCTCTGAGTGCATGACGTAGGCAAGGCCATCTGTCGATGAGCCCCCGAGGCCACACTAGGTCAGTCCATTAGGGTTCATGGCATCACACTAGCACACATGTCAAAAAGTCTTCAAGACAACACGAATCTTTCCCAAATGAACAAAACTCATCATGACAATCATTATCATAGCAAGATAATCTCATTGGCACAAATCATCATGACAATATCGACATATGGCCAATACAAGTCAAATTCAGTCAACACAAGTCAAACTCAGTCAAAACAAGTCAAACTTAGTCAAAACAAGTCAAATTATCGCAACCAGTCAAACTATCAACTCTTGGTTACCTTTCAGATGGGTCCTTCTAAAGAATAACCTCTATCATTTATGCCTTAGGATGTGTCCTTCCTAGGAATCGACATTGTCATCTGACATTTTCGAGGGATCCTTTCTGACACTTAAGGATCATTCCTCTCGACAACAACGTTCTTTCAGATGTGTCCTTCTGAAGAACAAAACTTTGACATTTATGCCTTAGGATGTGTCCTTCCTAGGCATTGTCCCTATCATTTGACATTTTCGAGGGATCCTTTCTGACACTTAAGGATCATTCCTCTTGGCATCACTGTTCTTTCAGATGTGTCCTTCTGAAGAACAAAACTCTGACATTGGTGTTTTAGGATGTGTCCTTCCTAGACATCGACATTATTCAGGATGTGTCCTTCCTGAATATGGCAACCTTCGGCATTTGTCATCTTGGCATCATTTAAATTTACATTGACACATCAATGCACTTGGCATCTAGACACACTTGGCAAACACTTGGCATTTTTTTTTGGCTTTTTATCATGTTACTAGATTTTTAGCGAGATCCCGACAAAAGGATTTAGAGAAGCAGTAACGTATCATGACTTTTGTCTTGTCTTTTGACACTCATGTTACTAGTTTCTCAGCGAGATCTCGACAAAAGGATTTGGAAAAACAACGATGTATCGTGATAATGGCTTTATCTTATTTCTTTTTGACAGTCATGTTGCTAGTTCCTCAAGGATGTCCTGGCAACAGGATTTAGAGGAGCAACGACATTTCATGACTTGTCCTCTTTGTCTTTTTCTGCTTGTGGTTGATTCTGACAAAGACTGGGGCAATAACGCTCTTGGTATGAGTAATGATCTTCCTTGTCTGTGACTGCTTGTCTTATGTGATGGTACGACCTTGCACACCTTGATCTATGTCATATCATGGTGTTTCTTGGCCATCACAACAATCTGCCCAATGATGATTAAGAGCAATAAATATTAAAAGTCCTATGGTAAGGTTTGAAGGATTTGGTCTAGGAACTAACATGCATCTTCTTTAGTCTTGTCATCTTCTCTCACCCATCTCATTTAAGCATTGCATTCATGTCTTTTGCACTAAAATTTCTTTGTCTCTTCATATTCTAGTCTTCTCATCAATTTCGAGAGCACACCCATGTTCTTGGAACCCGTTTGTCCTCTCGAGGGGGCATACCGTAACCCTCCTCGTCATTCTTCCTTCTCTTATTTTGCACTGGGGCATTTTTCGACTTATTTTCTTTGTCACAATGCGACAAGCGACATTATGACAAAGAGGGGCAAAATGTAGACACCTAAAAATGACCTAGGCCTGCAAGCTTCATTTTTACCACTTTCGTCCTAGCATAAGTAAGACATTTAATTATGTCCTTGGTCCACATTCGACTATTGATTAAATAATTCATAATTATTTAATTAATTCATGTCCTTTGATTCTTTATGATTATTAAATAAATAAATTTTAATTTATTTATTAAATACGTCACTAATTGTCTAAGTCTTTCTTTAATTAAATAAATTTCTTAATTTATTTAATTTCCCTTTCTGCATTTAATTATCCTTGATTATTAAATAAATAAATTTTATTTATTTATTTAATACGTCACTAACTGTCTTAATTAAATAAATTGATTAATTTATTTAATTAATTAATCTTATCTCTTAAATTAAATAATTAATTTAATTATTTAATTGCTAATTTCATATTCTTCTCATTTTTAAATAAATTAAATTATTTAAAATGTCATGTCGATCCTAACTGTCAGTCCTTTTTGATAAATAATCTGAAAAAGATTATTTATTATCTCTCAAAATCCATAATTTGAATTATTTTAATTCAAATTAGTAATTAATCTTCCAAAAATCAAGCAATCAGGCAGATTCTTGATTTTCCAAATCTTATCTTCAGTCCACATCTTATCTCTTTGATTTTTCGAATCTTGCAAATCAAGCAATCGGGCAGATTCTTGATTTTCCAAATCTTATCTTTAGTCCACATCTTATCTCTTTGATTTTTTGAATTTTGCAAATCAAGCAATCTTACCTTCTTGATTTTTTGAAAATCTTTATTTTCTAATTAATTTGTCTCATTTATTCTCCACCGTCGATCCAATTTTATTTTGACCGTTCGATTAAATATTTTTCCCTAACCTTAATTAGGGATTCTCAAGTGTAATCTGGATCATTCATTTCATTGATTTATATCATCCATCCGTTCGAAATGGCCTTTTCTATAAAATTCCATTTCCTTCTCATTTTTGGGAGAGACAGACATTTTGGCGTAATTACTATAGGCATTTATTTACTAGCACATGTTCATGGTCATAGGCAATCTTAGTATTTCAATTTTGGCATTATTTTAGACATGGGCATTGGTTTATAGGCATAGGCATTTAGGCAATATCAAATCCTTCGAATCTTGTTGTAGGTCTTAGACATTTGCAGATTGCTCAAAAGACGAATCTGAGGGCAACATTATCCAACAAGTAAGAAGGTGCTATGAAGGTGAAGCATGGAAGGAAAGGAAGGTATAATCGTTCTTTGTTTTGATTTTCCATTGTTCTTGATAGCCTCTTTGGATTTTTTATGTTTATTGATTTGATTAATCTAACCCCATCTAAATTTCCTCAGTTACACAAACCCTTGAGATTTTAATGCAAAGGAGAATGAACTATGACAAAGGGAAGGTTCTAGGGATTGAATAATGTCTAATCAGGGGTTCACCACCAAGTGTAAAATTGGAAAAGGAAATGTTGTAAAACATAATGTGATATTGAAAAATATACCAAATGACCTAAAAAGATGAACAAACTGTAATGAAAAGCTATGAAACTAAAAGTGTGCACCTAGAAAACTTAAGAAACAAGAATGGAGGCCTGGATCACTGAAAAATATACTATTGAAGTTGATTGGGAATCATATCTAGGCTAGGTGAATCAGTCCATTTTTCTAGAAAATGTACAGGAGCAGGTTTTAGCCAAAAGGGTATCAAGATCTGCAAAAATCATGTTTAGGCCTGTACAGTGGGACTCATTCGCCAATAGTGGCGAATCATTCCACTTCTTCTTTTTTGGAAATTCTGAAGTGGATTTTGTGCCTCTTCATTTGATTTGTTCTTTTTGATTGGTTTTTAGATCCACAACTATAAAATACTTCCTGTAGGTCTTCTCCAAGCTTCTCTAAGGATTGATGACAACTTTGACAACTTTTAGGAATTTGAAAAATTTTCTCTAAGTTTTCTTCTTGGAAAATATGTAATTCAACTCTACAAATAACACACAAGAAGAGGGGAAAATGTTGTGGGGGTTAGTGAATAGGGGTTTTCCTTGGTCAAACTCCTTTGTAATTAAACCTTGAAATAAAATAAAATATGCAAAGAGAATGATGAATGAACTAAGAGCAATGTTGCAACTCACCAAACCTGAGCAATAAGTTGTTGCAAACATGTAAGGGATGGCTCCAATAAATGTATGCTTGGACTTTGCTTGATGTTGATCGATCTTGAATGAAGCACTTGATTGAAACACAAACCCTACATCACAATTGTTAGCTCTAAAACAACATAATGCAAGCAATCTTTGACATGATGATTAACAATTGAAGAATTATATTGAATGCTTGATAATATGCCCTTGAAATGCCTTGAATATTCTTGTGAATTCTCAAATTCTCTTGTAAACTCTCTTGAATGCTAGCTTACTTGATTGCTTTATAATATGAAAAGGAGTGAAAGAACCTTGTATTTATACTTAATTATGCAAGAATTCCTGAAATTACAATACTACAAGATGACATAAGATCTAGCAAAATAGAATCCCACAAAGATTTGATTTAAATTTAAATTTTGGTCACATGGGACTCATTTTCCCAAGGTGGCAAATGAATCCCATTACACATACTATATGAGACCAAAAAACAAAAAGTGTACAAATGTGTGAAACTTGCATTGGGGCCAAAATGACCTAGGCGGGACTCATTCACCCAAGGTGGAGAATGAGTCCTAGACACTAAATATGGGATAGAAAAGGTAGGGACACTTGGATTATGGTTGGTTACTAATTGGTCTCGGGATTATCCTCAAAAAGATGTAATGAGGCTTGTTAATGCAAAATAGGGCCAATTAAAGCATAAGAAAGCCCAATCATTAATGCCAAGCCTAGAGGAATGTAAAAGTATGTTACAACACTTTATGACACTCCAAATAAGGCAAGGTTAAGATTTATTATGATTAAAATTATGCTTAGGTTGATAAACCACTAGAAAAGTGTGAAAGTGTGTTACAACACTTCACAATACTTTTGCAATGCACCATTAAGTTTCATTAGTTCACAAGGGTCCAAGACCTAATGTGAATGTGTTACCCACATTACAACACTAAATCAATTCAACATTAAGCCAAAATCCTCAAGGAGGACCAAAACAAGTATGAAAAATGTCAGAGGATCATTTTTTCAACACTACAAAGAGATATTGAGGTTACCAGTATGAATCTTGAAGGGAAAGAGATTAATTTTAGATCAATTGTTGATTCAGTAATAAGGTATGCTACTATAGTCATGGGTCACAAAGTTTGTATCCCTAAGAATGATCTCACAGTTTCTACTACTAATGTACATTTTGTTGTTGATATGGTTAAAAGAGGTATGTATTATTACCTATGTGAATTACTTCATATACATAATTTTAAGAATTTAAAGGAAATCAAGAAGAGTAAGAAGAATGCATTCTACTATGGAAATCTTGTTGTTTGTTTGCTATTTTACTTTTTGAGAGAGTTATCAGTAATAGGGAGGATAGAATGGTCAAATACAATGCCTATTTCCCCTTAAATCAAGAACTTCATGATAAATATTGGTAGCTCAAATGGACAAGATACTACCCTTGTTGCATTCTTTGGAACATTTTAGATGAGGATAAATAGAAGATTTAGGATTCTAGTAAATGTTGCTGAAAGGTACTCCAAAAGCATCAATTTTCATGTGTCTACATATTTTTGTCACATGGAAGTAGTTGAATCAAGGTTGGTATTGAACCATAGATTTTTGGGCGCGAGGCTTATAGGCTACTCTTGCACTCTTTGGATCTTTCACCTAAAAGGAGAGAGATAAACCTCATGAAAAAGCAATGTGGTTCACTCAAATTAAGATGTGTATGATGTTATTTTAAGGCTAAATGAGATGATCCAAATGCAACTAAGCTAAGTAATTGATTGATTATGAATGCAAAACCTAAGAAATATGCAATGTTTGAAAACATAATGATGTTTTCAAACTTAAAATGATGAATGAAAATGAAAATTAAGCTAAAAAAAAAGCCAACTCTCAAAAAGTGTGCACCTGAGAAGCAGGAGAGGACTGGAAAGCAATCTGGAACTCTAAAAAATCTAATTTTTGAGCTAATTAGGACTCATTCACCACCCTAGGTTAATCAATCCTAGGTTAGGGTTTTTCTACACATAAACTATTTTCTTCTAATTGGGTGTCTAGATTTTCATTTGATTGAAAGTTGCACCTTAGGAGGGACTCATTCGCCATGCATTGTGAATCAGTCCACTTTCAAATTTCCATAATATCAAGTCTTTGTTCTGCACCTTAACACCTGTACAACACTTTTTGACCGAAACTTGTATTGGGATCTCAAAAAATTCTGACAAAATAGCTTAAAATTGTTTATCTAATGGGGGGTTTGCCTTGGTCAAACCCCTAGTTGGGTATTTAAACCTTGAATAGAGACAAATCTGCATAAAACCCTAGCCTTAGACATGTTAAAGACTAGAAAAGTTTGAATTATGTCAAAAAACTTATTCTATTGTGCAAGAATAAGAAATGAAAATGAGATTTTAATGGTGAAATATATCATCCCTAGAAATCTCACAACACAAAAAATGGAGACAAAATGACATGCAAATGAAATGTAAACCTTAATATGAAGATAAAGAAGAAATAGAAGATGGAATCACTTTGAAAACAAGTCTTTAGGTGTGATTTGATGGCTAGTTGCATCTCCTCAACCTATATTTATCCATGATTCACCATAGGCATCCATCATCAACTCTTTGCAATGTTGAACTTTGATCTAAAAAGTGAGCTTCAAGACCTACAAAACTCTAGTTTTCTGCCCTAAAACTTGAACTTTTCCAATTATACATGTTATAGAAGACTCTACTTCAGAAATTTCCTTTGTGAAATGACTAAAAGGATGTGTAAAATGACTTAAAATGAGTATTTATAAGCAACAATGCCTAATTTTCTCGTTATTTTCACCTAAGAGGCTAACATTCACCAAAAAATTAAGTTGAATTAATTGAAATCCCACTCAAAATTGAAATTTACCTCAAAAGGGACTCATTCACAACCCTTGGCGAATGGATCCCACCAAAGGGTACTCATTCACCCAAGCTGGTGAATGGGTCCAACTAGTGGTTTTTGAAGGTGGGTTTTCGGGATATGGATGAATTGAGTGTTGTTTGTTGGGATTTAAGTGATTTTTCAAGTGAAACGGGCCTCTAGATAAAAAAATAACAGGTCTTAGGTGCCTATAAATGTTGTTTCAAAGGATAGATGATGTAAGGGTACTCAAGAGTACGTCTAATTAGGCATGAAATTGTCTCTTTTGTGAGGAGGGTCCAGTTTTCTATGTCACATTTAGCCCCCACTTTAGTGTGCATATGACTCTATGTGCATATGTAAGCTAATGGACTCTAAACATTGCATTTTATTACATAAAAAAATACTCATTCAAAAGGTAGGAGAATGAAGCCCCTAGTGTAATTCTTTGCAAAACCACAACATTAGGAACTGCATCCTGCAACATGCATTCATTAATTGTCCAAAAATCCTTCTGTCTAACTCCTAGGAATCTAATTCAAGGGTAGATGTATGCCCCCCTTGATTTTGCTTGATTTATGTAGGTGGAATCAAGGTAGCAATCTAGCCGCATTGAATAAAGAATATCATACCATAGGGCATTTCGAAGTACCATGCCACATAACGATAGATGATTGATAATGTCAGATGTAGAATCATGATTCCAACACATCAAATGGAACCAAAAAAATATTTCTTGAGCTCCCGTTATGTGGATTTGAAAAAAGATGCTTTATGAACTCTTAAGATAAAATAACCCTAAGTTAAGGCATAAGAGTTAAAAGGATGAAACTAGTTAAAAGAGAGGAAAGTAGAGTAATTTGTCACTTAATACTGCAATTTACCTTCTTGTAGCTTGAGAGTGATGAGTGAGATGAGAAGATTCCGAGTAGATGGGATTATAGGCCTTCATGATTGGATCCACTTTGAGAGCAGGTGGCAAGCAACGATCTATATTATGAGGTGAATCATTTCTGCAACTGTCACCTTGTAATTTTGGAATGAGTTAATGATTTTTAATGTATGGAGAGGTTCATTTAGGATCTTGGAAAGAAAGTTCGCAAAGAGTCGCCATTTTTTGCAAAGTGTCCCATTTGTTCACAAAGTGTCCCTTTGTTCGCAAAGTGTCCCATTTATTCACAAAGTGTCCCATTTCTTTGTGAAGTGTCTTGTTTCTTTGCAAAATGTCCTAAAAGGGTTCTAAAGTTTCTAGGGCTATTAGAAAAGCACACTAGTTTGGTTTTAGCACATTTTCATGTTGAAATATGTAAAAATTTGAAGAGATTAAATGGATTTTAGAGCATTTTGTGGTGATTTTGATAGGTCCCTTCCCAGTCGTGATAGCGGCTAGGGGGAGGCACCTTACTTTCTTAAGAGATCATGCTCCACCACTATCAGCAGTAGAGATAAAGAATTTACAAATAGTAGTGTTCATGGTGTTTTCTGCATAGCAACAACTCAGATAGAATGTAATATTCTATCTCTCCTAAAAGGTAAATATCTATTAGCAAGCCTCAAGAGATAACCCCAAGGTCTCTAATGTCAGGTCTTGACAATGCATAAACAACTCAATGATAAATGTGAAAATGTTGGTAATCACGAGGCACCTTACAAATGAACAATGCTTGAAGCGTACTTTCATCAAATGCAACAATATGGTGATGCTTTTAATCCTAAAAATAACCAAAATTCAAAATAAATAGCAAAAGACATAAGGGTTGAGAGAGATTCTATTCTAAATCAATCACCACAATGATGAAAGTTGCAAATGGATAAATCTCCAATAAAACCAATCTCTGCTTGATTAAGGACAAGCCCACAACTTTGGAAAAATAGTGCAATCTTCTAAGGAAACTAAAGATTTTTAGACTATGAATATTCATCCACATACCCACTAATTGACTCAATGTAAACAAGCATCCATAGTTGAACTTTAGCACAAAATAAGACCTAGACTAACTTTATATAGCAACTTACAATCAACAAATTGCTAAAAGTATGGACCGAAGATCGATCAACATCTTAAATATTTCACCATCATTGCAAAAGAACTAAAATATAACATCTAACATTCAGAGTTGAGAACAAGAAACCATAAAACTATTAAAAATAAATAAAAAATTTTCCAAATTAACAACCCAGTTGCATTACTTCTCCAGTATTACATAGCAATTTGAAGTCTCACCTCTCCTACAGCTACTAACTTCTCTTAACTTGGACAATTACAAGATTTACATCTTCTAATCAACTCTTCTAATCTATTCTAAGCTCTTACAAATGAGAAGGCACTGGCCTTTTATAGAAAATTATATTTTGAACCAACAACCAAGATTTAATTCATCCAATGGTTGTAATTGCACTTCTAGAAGCATCAAGCTGTTACATTTATTTTGGGAGCTCATGGTACATCATCCAATTGCATAAAAGTAGTTACATCATGGAACAATGAGACAAAAATATTATGTCAGCGTGTTATTAATGAAAATTCTGATTGGATGATCAAATTAGCTTCACTTGTCTTCCAGAAACTCTTTCCAGCTATAGACAGTTTGGGCACAGATTCTTATGCAAGCCCCACTTTTAATTTTGAATTGAACTCTTCTAGATTTCCATTTTGGCATGAATCCATATGCAAGTCTCCATCTCAAGAATTTCATTTTCAAGAACATTTAAAAATTTCAAGAAATTTTTTCCATTTTTGGAAAAAAATGTATTTCGGGAAAAAAATCATTTTGGGAAAAAATTGCATTTTTCGAACATTTTTGGATTTTGATGGGGTCATGGAAATTTCCAAAAATGGAAATTTCAGGATTTTGAGCCCTTCTTGAAAATCAAGCCATGGAGGGAATTCGAGGATCTCCATCAGGGACAAAAATTAGCAATGATTTCATATGCATCCCTGGGAAAATGATAGGGCGATGGAAATTTTAGAGATTTCCTAGGGTGAGGAAATTCGGCGAGATACTAAAAGCTTTGAAATGCAACAATTATGGAGAATCAAGAGGCTGACGGAAATCGGGGATTTCCGCATAGGGAGGAAATACCTGAATTCCCTACAAGGTTAAAATCCCTTAAACCTCATAACTTTTTTTCTAGAAGAAATTTTTAGAAAGTTCAAAAAGAAACCTTGTCTAATTTTTCATCATCTATCCATGGGTGCAAAAAAGAAAATTTCTATTTTTTGAAAATTTGAGGATTTTGAGGGGGTCTTCGAGATTACCAAAAATGGAAATTTTGGGGATTTCCATCAGGGACAGAAATCCCCCAATTCCCTGCAGGGTCTGATCGCACCCACAAAAGGATATGAAAATCACAGAAAAACCTATCCTGGGAATTGGACACTCCAGCAGGTGACTAATATCTTTTCATGGTCGTTCATTTACTTGTCAAACCAGGGAACATATACTTGAAATGGAGTGGCACTATATAGGCACTAAGAACTAGTTTCAGTCACAACTTAATGGAAACAAATACTTGGGAAGAATTCTACCTACGTGACAGGAAAGTAATGCAAGGTTCTCTAAACTCAACCATAATTTAACCAAAGAAGAAATCATAATAGCTATGATTGAGAAACAAACTATGAACTGGCCTTATGGTGTAGGAACAGACACAGGGATGGATTCTCAATGCTGCAGGAACAATATAAGACTGAGTTTGCATAGAAATTTCAAAGATGAAATCTAACTTATGATCAAGAGAAAATGAATGACTAGCTAACTAACTACAGATACTTACTAAGTGGGCCCCCTTAGCAAGCATCAACTAATTACACAAGTACTTAACTTAGAACTTCATCAAATTTTATTCATAAACTCAAAATGGTATACATTGTTTTGCTCATATGAAAACTAACAAAAAACTCTATCTCTTGTCATATAGACTCTGCTTTTATTATCATACTAACTTTTACATGATATCCTTTCTATCTCACTATGCTTGCTCACTCGCGTAGGAGGAACACTTATTTAAACCAGGAAAACAACTAACTAACTAACCCTAACAGAGAAAGACGTGGATGTAAAATGTATCCCGAAATCAAGGAACAAAATTCATAAATGAGTTTAGCCATTCAACCCGATCCAGAGAGAATCTAGCACTCCACTCTTTCCAGATTAGCTGATATTTAAAATCCATCCCAACAGTTTCGGTCAAAGAGTCCTTGCCAGAGCTTCCTCGAAGTCATGCAGGAAATGGACTTTACTACAAGGCCGAGATCAGTTGTGCTTGACTCAATCATACTTTCTTCAACAACCTACGAAACACAAGGTAACAAATGCGAAAGAAAATATGCATGGCACATACACAATATCCATTCATTAATCACATATTTAAATCTATTTCATCATTCAAAAACTACATGTGTTATACCAGTCATTTGGGGAGTCAAACAGGGTAATAAATATAGACATGTCAACATGATAGGCTGCAAGAACATGAAAGTGTATTGCTATAGGATATCCCCCAATAAAAGGTTTCAAAAGAGTTAAACAACCATGAACAACAAAAGTGAGGGTAGTAGAAGTACACCATGATATCCAAATTATGAGCATATTTTTGGCTCATCATTTTCCCCCCTACTTAACCCAATGATGGTCTTCTAGCATTAAACTTTCCGGTGGTCTCTCTGAAATTAGTGGTTGAGGCATGACCCTGAAATGGAGTTCCAAATTTACAATAAAAACCTCTCAAACTCTGCCACCTTTCATACCTATGAGCTTTTGTATCTTCATTAATATTTGTAGCTTGGTAGGGATAAAGAGGCCAGATTAGCACAGGAGGTCTAAATGTCAAGGGAAACCACAATTCAAACCTCTTTTGAAGGCCCAACTGTATGTATTTGCTTGATCTTTTGAGAGTTGCTGTAAAATTCAGGGGACTGTGAGGGTCGGACCTTCTTAACCCAATAGTTAATCTCTCCCACCTCTTCTCAATTCTGGAGTATGACAGCTTCCAAAATGAGTGTTTGTTCTTGAAACTCATTATATACCTATTTTCTGAGATCAAATATTTTCATCCTAACTGTATCATTATTAAAGCCATATGCCATAGTAATCCAGGTTTTCAACATTGTATGGGGGCCTGAACTCTCAGGGCGCAATGGAACAGGCTCATTCCTTTTGGCTTCTTCATATGCTTCCCATTGCCAACCATAATTTGCTTCATTTTCTGCCCAAGACGTAAGTGATCTCAAATGGTGTTGCCAATGTACAGAAGGGGATTCCACTATGTTTCAAATGGAATTATAAAGCCAGGTAAATAAAATTCACACAAAGAATTCCTTAGCCAATTAGGAGCTTCCTGGTATGCATCTTAGAATTCTTTAGCAGTATGAATAATAAGATCTAGATTTCTAGAAATTCTCATTAACTGGAACCACAAAAACTATTCTTTGAGACACAAAGCATAAACTCTGGGTGGTGGTCTGCATTCCATAATCTGACCAGTTACCTTCAACATTTCATCCATTTTCTCCTTTAACTCTAGAATTTCCTATTTCTGCCTTTCAATTTCCTTTTTTAGTTTCTTCTTTTCTTCCTCCCAAAGACTTTGTTGCATTTCAGTCTTGGCTAGGTGGTAGAAACTTAGGGTTTGCAATGTAACCAGTCTCCATGTAGCTTTGAAATATTCCAAAAATTCAATCAAATATGTCTTTTTGTAGACAACAATGGCTTGACAAGTTATTGGGGAAAATGAAGCTTCATTGGCCACTTCCAATTGTTCAGTCTATTCCTCCTCTTGTTGCAGGATGAATTCCTATTGCTGCAGTGGAGAAGACTATGCCTCCTCCAAAATTTGCATAGCCACAGCAGCCAAGTCATCGAGACTTGGTACCCCCCTTTCATTATGCTCAACTTCCCTTGTCTCAATTTTTTCTTCTTCAGGAATAACAAATAGACTCTGTGTAGCATTCTCAGACACATTCTAAGAAACATCATATTCAGAATCTATAGATTCTTCAAAATTATAATAACTTCAGGTTGAGGTGAACCAAGGGAGACTTTACATTGTTTTCTTGTGGAAACTCTTCCTGGCAATGTTGCGGCTACCGGAGGTGTTCTCGTAGCCTTCCTCTTTTTGAATTTCCTAGAGGGTTCTTCCTTATCAAAGGATGATGGTGAACTGGTGATGGCAACAGGTGTTGCTATAGGAGAAATTGCTACAGGGGAAGATGCTGCAGGAGAAGAGTATCTCCTTTTCTGAGAACAAGGGTTAGATTCTAGGGTTTGTTCCACCCCAGATGACTCTCTTGCCTTTATTTTTCCTTTTTCTCTTCTATTGGCAGACCTAGTTTGCACCCAGGTAGTCGACTCTGGTGTGAGAGCTGCAGGACTAGGTGCTGCAGGAGCAGATGACCCTTGCCATGTTCTCCTACTAGTAGACGCCATTTCCTCTTTCTTTTTCTGAGGCCATGGGGTAAGTACCCTAGGGGGTTCTAGAAGTTGTAGGCTCTTTTGGGAAACAAATTCTTCCCAGGAAAGAGGTGATACATCTCTCAAAGAGTGTTCAATCAATAGTTTTATAAGGCCATGGTGGGAAATAGAGTTATCCTTTCCCTGTTGGGTTCCGTGGGCACATTGTTTCAGAAATTTAAGCAAAAAGTTTGGAACATTAACAGCTAACCCATGCCTCATATGACTCAGCAATTTGAAATGGTAAGAATGCAGGTAAGAAAAATAACCTTCACATGTTAAATACCTAATTATGAAATCAATGTATACTGGATATGGAGGAGGAAACGACACTCGCTTGCATCCCTGCTTAGAGACTTCCAAGGGTCCATCAGTGGGTATTGTAAATTATGCTCTTGCAGAGACAGCATCCGAAGAAAATTTCTCTCCAACGGCTAGAAGCCTAGTTACCTCTACAATTCTTTCTTCAGTTACAGCTACTGTTAGACCCCATACTGTAGCCTCTCCTTCAGAAAGGGTTCTTAAAAATTTGCCTGCAGCCTCCTCATTAAAGGTATCTAAACTCAAAAAGTAATTCAACCAACCACAAAGGCTGAATGCTTGGACTGTTTGAGGATTTTTCATTAATAACTCATGAGCTACAGGCTCATGTCTTACCAGTTGACCACGCATATTCACAATTTTGCCTTAGCTGAACTCAACTCTTTTTTGAAAATCCAAAAATTTCCCTTTCTATTTTGGTTCTTTCTATCCTGCCATCACTTTTCTCTTCTTTTCTAAAAATGAACTACTTAAACAGGCAATTTTAATTGTGATTTAAAATGAAAAACATGCGATCATATTTGGAAAGTACCAAAAAATAATAAAGAAATATTATATAAGTAATTATGGTAGCGGCGAAAGGACGGGTTTTAAAAGTGGATTATCCCGCCCCCTACTTAGAGTATGACATGTGTCCACACATGTACTAAAGAATATGCAGAGATCGAGTAATAATGACTGATACAGACATAGCAGTAAATGAATAAAATGAAATAAATCAATGATGCAGTAACAAAAGATATCATGTACCTTTCAATAAATGCTTGTACGTGTTGAGAAAGATGACGGCTTCGGCATGAGATGACAGCTGGGAATGAGATCATAATTAAGGGTGGTACCAATGAATGAGGTGGATGGGTGATGTGGGCAGACGAGATGAACGGATGGAATGGATGGATGGAATGGAAGATAAGGAAGTGAAGTGTGGCAACTAGTGGGAATGAAGAAAAAGGGGTTTCCTTAAAAAGGAAACCTTTATTATGAGCATGCATTACAAAATTTCGCTGAAGCTGCAAGAGAAAGGCTAAAGCCTTTGGCTGCAGGAAGATTAGTGGTAGGATCCTGAATGAACTACTGCATGAATTCTTCTTTTGAGACTGGTTTATGGTACAACCAGAGGCGGTGTCCATTAGCTAACAACTTGAATCTAACATAATCAATTGTAACAAGTTGAACTAAACCATTAGCAAATACATTCTTAATTTCATACGGGCCCAACCATCTGGTTTGTAATTTTCCTGGACTGTCCTTATATTGTGAGTCATAAAGCAGAGCCCAATCTCCTACTTTGAATTTATTTTCCTTAATGTATTTATCATGCCACCTTATTCTCTGATTTTGTATTATCTCAGTGTGCTGCAAGGCATTCTTTCGAAGCTCATCCAAAACATTGAGCTGCATGATTCTATCCTTTTGTGCATTTGTTAAGTCTATGTCCATCTCTAATGTTGTTCTTAGAGTCTTATGTTCAAATTCTATTGGCATCACAACTATTTTACCATACACCATTTTAAAAGTTGTATATCCTGTAGCAGTCTTCCAGGTAGTACGGTAGGTCCATATAGCTTCTGGTAACCTTGTGGCCCAGTCCTTCCTATGCAAATCTACAATTTTAGTTAGAATGGCCTCTATATCCCTATTGGTGACCTCAACCTGGCCATTGGCCTGGGGGTGATAAGGTGTTGATTTCTTGTTCCGTATATTGTATTCATTGACTAAAGTTGTGATAAATGTAGAAGTAAATTGTGCTTCTTGATCTATCACTATTTCTCTAGGGACACCAAACCTAGTAAATATTTCCTCATAGACGAATTCAACCACTTTATTATCCCTAACATGTTTCATAGGTTTAGCATCTACCCATTTTGTGACATAATCTATGCATACAAGGATGTAGGACTTACCATTGGAAGGTGGATCAATTGGTCCTACAAAATCTAGTCCCCATTTGTCGAAGGGTGTAACTAAAACTTGTAGAAATAGAGGCATCTCATCAGATCGAGTTGGTCTTCCCATCCATTGGCATCTATCACATCTCCTAGTATATTTGGCTACAAAGTTGGCCAATAATAACTAGTATTTAAAATTTTCATTATTGTCCTTTTGGCAGCAAAATGTCCACCACACGGGTCATCATGGCTTGCATGCAGTATGTCATGAGTGTCCTCCTCTTGTACACATCTCCTCATAACTTGATCTGGCCCAGTATAAAACATACAATCAAAAATCCAAGAAAAGTTAAATCTTTTTTCTACCAATAATCTCTTTTCCTTAGGGGATAATTGAGGAGGAGTTCTTCCTGTGGCCAGATAATTTGCTATATCAGCATACCATGGGTGGATAACCTTGATTGCAAATAGGTGCTCATCAGGAAAGGAATCTTAAATAAGTACAGAGTCATCTTGCCTTTGAATTCTAGAAAGGAAATCAGTAACCATGTTGGCTTTACCTGGCTTGTCCACAATTGTGATGTCAAATTCCTGCATCAGCAATAACCATCTTGCCAGTCTCCCAGATATTGAGGATTTTTTCATGAGATACCAGATTGCTACATGATCAGTATGGACAAATATATGATAACTGGTGATGTAATGCCTAAATTTATTGAGGGCATAGATGATTGCCAACATTTCTTTTTCTATAACAATGTATTTTAATTCAGCCCCTTGCAAATTTTTGCTTATGTAGTAGAGTGCATGTTCTATCAAACCATCCTTCTTCCCTAACACTGCTCCAATGGAATAATTCGATGCATCAGTATGAATATGAAATGGAAGTGACCAATCAGGTCCTTTCAGAATAGGTGCCTGTGTAAGGGCGACTTCAAGTCAAGAAATACTTTTTCACATTCCTCTGTCCAAGAAAAATCTTTATCTTTCTTCAGCAGACTGTATAAGGGGCCTGTTGTTTGGCTAAAGTCCTTGATGAATCTTCTAAAGTATTCAGCATAGCCTAGAAATCTCTATACCTCTTCTTGCTTAGGAGGAGAGGGCAGCTTAGAGATGACCTCAATCTTAGCAGGATCAACCTAAATTCTTGTAGCAAAAATATAGTGACCAAGCATTTTTGACTATTCAGCGATAGGTTGTGATCTTCACATCTCTGTAGTCCTTTCTTCAAGTTGGCTTGAGATTCCTCAAATGTCATACCATAAATAGTAAAGTCATCCATGTATATTTCTATGCAATCATATGATATGTCTAAGAAGATACTTATGACTGCCCTCTGGAAAGTTGCAGGAGCATTACAAAGACCAAAAGGAAAAACTAAATAGGAAAACGTTCCCCAAGGGCATGTAAAAGTAGTATTTTCTTGATCCTTAGGAGCAATCTTGATTTGATTGTACCCACTGAAGCCATCTAAGAATGAGAAGTACTTTTTTCCAGCTAAATTATCTAGAACTTGAAAAATGAATGGAAGAGGAAAGTAATATTTCTTTGTTCCCAAGTTGAGCTCTCTGTAATCTACACATACCCTCCATTTTCCTCCTTTCTTAGGAACAATGACCAATGGGGAAAGCCACTGACTATCGGAGATTGGGTAGATAAATCTTGTTGTTAACATTTTCTGCAATTCTTCTTTAACAATTTCTCTCAAAGCTGGATTAATTATTCTTTGAGGTTGCTTGATAGGTCTGAAGTCACTATTAATATATATGCAATGTGTATAGAGTTTTGGGTCTAAACCCTTCATATCCCCATTGTCCCATGCAAAATATTTTTGGTGGGCTTGCAGCATTGTGGCTAGGGCAGTTTGTTGAGACAAAGGCAACTTATTATTAATATGCAGACAACAGCCTGGAGATACTTCTATCTATTTGGTGAGATCATTTATTGAGGTTGTTGATAAAGGTGGTGCCCGTATATCACATAATAGCAAATCATGATGGCTCTTAGGGTCCAGTTGTTGTAGGAAACATTGCTGAGAATGACTTTCCAAAACATATGGGCTATTCAAACCAGAACTAAACTACAAAATGTGTAGAAGCAGGCTATCTTCACTCTGAAGCTGAGACAAATCTAGCAGAGGTTGTACAAGTGGTTATAAAGCCAATTTCTTTCTTGACTGGCCATCAAAAATTGTCATGTCTCGTGAATGGCATCCTATAAAGGCATCAGTTGTAGCTAACCAAGGTCTTCCTAGGATAATACTATATCCTCCTAAGGTTGCCTTAGTGGACAATATGGTGAAATCAGCAAGGTATTCCCAAGATTCAAGGGTGACAATGACATCTTCTATCACTCCATCAGGTGTAACCGTGGAACTATTAGCAAGCTGCAGGACAGTCGGTGTAGACTGAATGTTTGGGATATTCAAACACTCCATAGTGTGCTTGGTCATCCCATTAATCACTACACCAAGGCAACCAAAACATTTCTTACTACCTGACCATTGATATTTATTTTTACTACAGGACTTCCAGGATCAGTATATTTTGGAATAACAACCTTCCCCGACATAATATCAGCTAACTATCCTAGAACATGGATAGTTTGGGGATCCTTTTTCTTTCTTCCTTATTTTTTAAAATAGGCCTCTTTAATGGCTTTTCCATAAACTGCAACATCTTTAATAGCTTGAAAAAGAGGAATTTTAACTTATACATTCTTTAACTGATCCAAAATATCAAAGGTAGGCTCTTCGATGGTCTTGGGTGTAGTAATTTGTAATCTCTAAGGAAAAGGTGGTGTAGCCTGTGGCTGTAGGATAGGTTCCTTAGAGGCAGTAGCTAGTACAGGTATATCTTCTGCATGATCAGTAGGTTGTTCAGCGACAAAGTCTGGAATCTCTGTTATTACAAGTGGTTGTGGAGAAGGGAGAGTGGTTCCAGACCTGAGATGAATATCATTGATATTCAGGGCATAAGCTGGATACTGGTTCGCTTCTATAGAATACATAGGTTGTTGTTGCTGCTACTTATTATTAGGATTTGGCAATGGTTGAGCAGGCATAGGAATTTGTTTTGGAGGGCCAGTATTTGCTACAAGTTATACAGAAGGAGGCATAAGGGCCAAAGGTTGTGGCTGCTGAGACTACAGGAATCCAGTGGGTTGGTTCTGCCATATCTGAGAACCTCTCCATTGAGGGTTCTGCTGCCAGTTACCTGGAGGTGGAGTCCATTGTCCTTGTGGCTGTTGCCAACCTCCTTGAGGGGGTTGCCATTGAGGGCTGTGATAGTTAGGCCAGTGAGGTTGAGTAGTATTCCAAGGTTGTGATGGGCCATATGTAGGTTGCCACTAGTTATTGTAATTAGAATAAGGATTACCAAAAGTTAAAGGATCTTGAGGCATACCTTGTCTTGCAGCCCATGGTCTCCTTTGTGCAACAAAGAAGACTTGGTCATCATCACCTTCTATCATCTTAAAATTGGTAGGTAATTGTTTACCCTCCATGTTGGCCACCATCTTGCATTTGCAGTCACGTTTCTTCTATCTACAATGTGGACATAACTCAGCTAGGATTGCCTCAGCCTCTGCATGTTTCTTGCAAGCTTGCATAGTATCCAACTGTGTTGCCATGTTGTTTATGATATCCTGCTTGAAATCTAATAACAAATTTGTGATCTCCATCCGTGAAACTCCATTAGTAGAGGACTTTCCCACTATGGATTGATGACCTCTACCTTTCTTAACAATTGCTCGAGAGTAGTTAAGACACATTTTCTTGACATCATCCCAAGGCAGTTGGGTTATATCACCTCCTCCCATCAGGTCCAGGGCATCTATACAGGTATCACTGATTCCCCTTAGAAAAATTTGTTTCTAAGATTCTTCATTGAGAGTATGGTTTGAATTCTTTTTCAGGGAAATCAAGAATCTTGAGATATAGTCTTCCAGGCTTTCATCCTCCTTTTGTTGAATTCTGAATATATCGTCTCCCTTACTACCACTCTTACAATATTCCTTATATTTCTCAAAGAATTTTGTTTGCATGGCTGCCCAACTATCAACAACACCTCTTCCCAAAATCATGAACCATCTAAGGGATCCTTCCTTCAAGGTGGAAGGAAACAACTTCAGCCTGTGAGCATCTGAAGTGTAATCATAGCTGCAACCGAGGATATCAAACTCAAACAAGAAAGTTTCTGGGTCCTTCGTAACTAGGCCATAGAACTTGGGAAGTAATGAAGGAATATTTTTAAGGTTATCAGTATCTTGCTAGGAAACAATGGGAAACTCAAAAGCAGGAGGTGGATTAGGTGGATTGTGTGCCATATTTGCTTGATGTAGTACCAGAGCAAATGGATTTTCCTTAGGTTCTTCGTCAGCTGGGTCAAATGGCAATTCAACAAACAGGTTTTTAGGGAGGAACCTTCCCAGCATGTCTCTTCTTCTATGCATGCAATAGAATGAATGATGATTAGAAAGATTTTGAAAATTCTTGATTAACAAACTAAAGTAATGCTAAAAAAAAATGACTTCTGACAGGTTCTTAGCTTGACACCATCCCCGACAATGACACCAAAAATGATCACGCCCACAAAAGGATATGAAAATCATGGAAAAACCTATCCTAGGAATTGGACACCCCAACAGGTGACTAATATCTTTTCATGGTCGTTCATTTACTTGTCAAACCAGGGAACGTATACTTGAAATGGAGCGGCATTATATATGCACTAAGAACTAGTTTCAATCACAACTTAACGGAAAAAATACTTGGAAAGAATTCTACCTACGTGACAGGAAAGTAATGCAAGGTTCTCTAAACTCAACCATAATTTAACCAAAGCAGAAATCATAATAGCTACGACTAAGAAACAAACTATGAACCGGCCTTCTGCTGCAGGAACAGACACAGGGATGGATTTTTGATGCTGCAAGAATGATATAAGACTGAGTTTGCACAAAAACTTCAAAGATGAAATCTAACTTATGATCAAGAGAAAATGAATGGCTAACTAAATAACTACAGATACTTACTAAGTGGGCCTCCTTAGCAAGCATCAACTAATTACACAAGGACTGAACTCGGAACTTCATCAAATTTTATTCATAAAATCAAAATGGTATACATTGTTCTGTTCATATGAAAACTAACAAAAAACTCTATCTCTTGTCATACAGACTTTGATTTTATTATCATACTAACTTTTACATGATATCTTTTCTATCTCACTATGTTTGCTCACTCGCACAGGAGGAGCACTTATTTAAATCAGGAAAACAACTAACTAACTAACCCTAACAAAGAAAGACGTGGATGTAAAATGTATCTAGAAATTGAGGAACAGACTTCATAAATGAGTTTATCCGTTCAACCTGATCCAAAGAGAATCTAGCACTCCACTCTTTCCAGATTAATTGATATTTAAAATCCATCCCAACATTTTTGGTCAAAGAGTCTTCGCCAAAGCTTACTCAAAGTCGTGCAGGAAATGGACTTTACTGCAAGGCCGAGATCAGCTATGTTTGACTCGATCATACATTCTTCAACAACCTGCTAAACATGAGGTAACAGACGTGAAAGAAAAGACGCATGGCACATACACAATATCCATTCATTAATCACATATTTAAATCTATTTCATCATTCAAAAACTACATGCGGTATACCAGTCATTTGGGGAGTCAAACAGCGTAATAATTATAAACATGTCAACATGATAGGCTAGAGGAACATGAAAGTGTATTGCTACAAGATATCCCCCAATAAAAGGTTTCAAAAGAGTTAAAAAACCATGGACAACAAAAGTGAGGGTAGTAAAAGCACACCATGATATCCAAATTATGAGGATATTTTGGGCTCATAAGGGTCAAAATCCCCTAGACCTCAACTTTTTTTCTAGAAGGAATTTTCAAAAAGTTCAAAAATTAACCCAGCCTAATTTTTTTTCCTCTATCCATGGGTGCAAAAAATATTTACATATAACATTGAAAATTCACTTCAAAATCCCCAATTTCAAATTCCAAAATGGGTGAATTTCTTTAGAGCCTCAATATTTTCCTCATCAAACCCAGTCTAGACATAATCCAAAAATAACTTGCCAAGAAGAGCAACACCAAAATTTGACCAAGCCAAGAGGCAGAGATGCAAAGAAAAAAGAAGGTCCCCACCTTCGGTGGGGCATGTGTGCAAATATTGCACAAGTAGGTATCTATTAGGCATATCTTATGCCACCTATGAGATACCATGATGCCATGCTTATTGCCCTATGCGAGCGTTGGGACACCAATACGTGTATGTTTCATCTTCCTACTAGGGAGATGACCATCACTCTCAAGGATGTACACTGCATTGTATGAGTTTCTATTTGGGGAGAGTGGGTATATTTATGGGGAGATTGATCATTCCATGAGAAGGTGGATATACAGTATTTCCTAGGTGGACCTATTCATGATGAGCGTGTTAGAGCATGGATCAAGCTTTCCATTCTTCTATATTTGCGAGCTCCCATTGTTAGATGGAATATGATGCACATAGTGGCTCTTGTTCTCAATCCTTATGGATGAGCAACACACTGCGATGGAGGATTGGTACATTTGATTTGAGGGATGTATGAGGATAGGACAGTCTATACTTGGGGCCACTACATTCTAGCTCACTTAGATTATGATCTTGGAAGGTTTTTGTTTTGAGAGATCAAATGTATGGTTACTGTACGCTTCTGCAAGTGTGGCGCCTCGCTAATATCACATGCACCAGGCTTGTCAGATTTCCTTGTGCTATAGCTGTAGGATATCCACAAGAATTCAACTATCCTCTATGATGCTTGTGGCAGTATGGAGATTTACATTTTGGAGGTTGAGGTTTGACCGGCTAGAGGAGGATGAGATCTTATGGAGATCCTATCTACTCATTCTACAGTGGCCAGATCCCATAGGACAACTAAGGATGATACAAATGGATAGGTTTCTAGCTAGGAGACATGACTATGTTGTACAACCTTTCTATTATAGGTGAGTCATGTGATAGTTTGGGAAAGTCTAGACACCATCGAGGGCATTCCCCTTCATTAGGTGATCAGTGCATAGTGCCCAAAGGCCAGGTGATACTATTCGGCTTACTATAGATCATGTTCATGAGAGTTATTATGATGCTTCAGATCATGATCAGCCACCAGTTGCTGACACTGATGATGTTGGTAGCATAGATGAGCATGAGGAGTGGTGTTTAGTGACACGACCAACTCCTATGTTCCCCATGGATGTCCCTATAGGTGATGCAAGACCAACACCAGATGAGGGCGATGAACCAGACGATAGAGCAGAGGATGTATGATATAGGCCATCAGATATATTTACTAATGTTATTGATGATGAGTATGATTCAGAGGCTAATCCTAACTATGAGGACCAACATGGAGGGGAGGATGAGGAATAGGAGGAGGATTATGATGAGGATGTGTATTATGAGGAGGAGCCACCCCTTAGTGAGGGTGATGAGGTAGCTACTGAGGATCGGTACAATCATGGAGATTCCTCACATACTTACAGGACTAGATCACATGTGGTAGCTACAACAAACATCGGTACCTAGAGTAAGAGAGAGGCTAGCACATCCTCCATGTCCCCCCGAGAGGATGAGGTTGATATTCCTCATACATCTTGAGGCAGAGGTGATTTTTTTGATTTTATGGATGTACTTGAGTATATTTATGTTTTGTAAATATATATATATATATATTGTGTTGATGTGTACTGATTGTGTACCTTATCAATCTTCTAAGAGTGATGAGAGGCTGATGATATTTCTATCGTCGGCCTACTATAAAGATAGTGCCTGCATCCATTGATGAGGAGGAGATGGATCCTGACTACATGCCCCCACCAATCATGGAGGAGGAGCCAGAGTCTCTTAGACCTTTCATGAGGCTACAGGTAGTGTACGAGAGTGTGAGGAGTTGACTTTTTCAAGCTGATAGTCCAGGACAGTCATTACAGACCTCAACAGAGGGTGAGAGACTACATACTGAGCTAGCACAGGTATGAGTGGAGAGGGATCAGATGGCAAAGGAGCATCTTGTAGCTGTTGGTCAAGTGCAAGGTCTATAGTATGCACTTAGACTAATAAATTTGTGGTCACGACCATCTCACAACCTCTAGGGACCGGATCTTGAGTGCAAAAGCTTGAGGGGTTGAGCTCTCATAGACCTTGGTGATTTTGTATATGATATTGAGATGTATATAAAACTTTTTGATATATATATATCTATACATGTGTATTTGGTGATTTTATGATTGGTCTTAATGTGTTTGAATGTTAAATGCAATGTGATTAATTAAATGGATTTATGGTAAAAGTATTTAATTAATTTCTTCATGATTTAAAATGATTTATGTGATCTAATGTAAAACATATTTCAATTTTATTGTAGATACAACATTGTTGATTAGAGAAATATGTTAAATTATTTACACCTATAACTCATATAAGGATCTAACTTAGCATAACATAAGGGTGAATAGTACATGAATCCTAAAGTAATTATAAAATGAACTTAAATAATTACCTTAGTGTTCAAGACAAACACAAGATTAGTTGTCAAGAACAAAGCAATGTGAAGGTTATTTAGAATGACATCAAATAACTTTACACAAAACTACTTTAACAAACATACTATTCAAAGAGATTAGAGGTAATACCGATGCAAATGTGTGGCATTCATAGGTTCCTTAAGGGGTGTTTCATCAAGCTCTATTAAGACATAAGCACCAGACCCATAACTGGTATCAACTATGTAAGGTCCTAACAAATTAGAGCTGAATTTATGTTTATCTTCATTTTCAGCATTAGTATTAAGTTGATTCTCAGTAAGAACAAAATCACCCTTATAAAATGTTTGAGGGATGACATGTTAACTATGCTTTTTTTGTAATTGTTTGATGTAAGGTTGGAGATGCTCAAGAGCATTAATGCACTTTTCATCGAGCATCTCAAGTTGGTGCAATCATTGTTTTTAATAAGTGGCATCATCAATAAGGTCTTGGAGAGAAATTCACAACGTAGGAATTTATAACTCTAAGGGCATGATTGCATCAGTGCCATAAATGAGGTTATAGGGTGTAGTTCCTATTGATAATCTAAAAATCATTTGATAAGCTCAAAGTGCATAATGTAATTGTGTATTCCAATCCTTGTTCAATGTTTGTTAATAGTTTTCTTGAGGATTTGTTCTAGAATCTTAATAGTGTTTTCAGCTTGTCCATTGGATTGCGGATAGTATAGTGTGCAAAATCGATGTTGAATGCTGAATGTTTCAAGAAATTTCTTGACTTCATTATTCTTAAATGGGGTTCCATTGTTTGAAACAATTTCAGAAGGGAGGAAAAAGAAAGAAATTATGTGTTCCAATATGAAACAATAAATTACTTCAGCATTTGTAGAATGAAGAGGAATAACTTCCACCCATTCCATGAAAAAGTGTGTTGCAATGATAATAAATTTATGTCTAGTAGAAAATGGAGATGAAATTTTTCCAATAAGATCCAATCCCCATACTAAAAATGGCCAAATGGGAACTTGGACATGAAGTTCAAAAGTAGGAGCATGGATCAAATTGCTATGTTCCTAACATTTGTGACATCGTTTAACGTAAGTGAAGCAATCTTCTCCATATGTATCCAATAATAACCCATCTAGATAAGTTTTTGCACTAATGTCCATCCTCCAAAATGACCTCCACAAGCACCAACATGATCCTGTTGAAGTGCTATAGTGATTTCAAAATCCTTAAGACATCGAAATAAGAGACCATTGAAAGATCATCTATACAATGCATTGGAAAGGATCACATACTTAGCTGCTAGTTTGCATAAATGATTTTGAGTGTTTTTCATTGTAGGTTTGGGAATGATACTATCTTTTAAATAATTATATATTATATCATACCATTCACATGAGGCATCTTGAGTAGTTGTTAAAATGTCTTCTAATCGAGTATCAATCAAAGGTTTCATGATGGGATGAATAACAAAGGTGAAGTATGTTGAAGGATCATTTGGGGATATAAGAGAGGCTACACTAGCCATTGCATCTGGATGTCTATTGTCTTTTCGTGGGATGTTATCAATGGTGAATGATTCAAACTTCTCTAATAGTTTCATTGTAAGAACCTTATATTTTGATAACTTGTCGTGTTTAGTTTGATATGTAGCATTGATTTATTTGATAACTAATTGTGAATCACCAAAGATTTTGATATGTTTAGCATCCATTGTTAAAGCAACTTCCAAACTTGTGATTAATGCCTCATACTTAGCTATGTTATTGGTGCATAGGAAATTTAATCGACAGTACAAGGGGAGAGGTTGTCTATCGGGTGGAATTAATATCACTCTAGCACCAAAACCTGTTCTACACTTAGATCCACCGAAATACAATTCCCATGTTTTAATATCAATCGTCAAGACACTATCATCAGGAAAGGAGTAGTGATTAGGTAAATCAAGAGGAGAAGGAGCATCAGCTAAGTGATCGGTTAAGGCTTGTCCTTTGATTGCTTTTTGTGAGACAAACTTAAGGTCAAACTCAGTTAACAACATAACCCACTTAGCTAAGATTCTAGAAAGGTCTATTTTGTTGAAGAGATGTTTAAGGGGATCAAATTTTTTCATGAATTGTATTTCAACATTTAGTGAATAGTGTCACAATTTACTAGTAGTGAATACAAGAGCTAAGTATTGTTTTTCAATTGGTGAGTATCAAGTTTCATAATCAATTAACTTTCGACTAATGTAATAAATAGGGTGTTCTTTTCCATGATCATCTTGTTGATCCAACAATGTTGCAAGAGCATGGGCTAATGTAGCTATGTACATGATAAATGGTTTATTTGGCATGGTGGGTAGTAAAATAAGTGGGGTTGCAAGGTATTTCTTTAAACTCTCAAAATCCTGTTTACAATCCTCATCCCAATCAAAAGGTACACCCTTTTTAAGAAGATGCATGAAAGGTAATGAGTGATTGGCTAAAGATGCAATGAAACAACAAATACCTTGAATTTGGCTTTGTAATGTTCGCAATTGAGAAATGTTCTGAGGAGGTGGCATTTTAATAATTGCATCAATTTTCTTTGTTTCAACCTCAATGCCTGCGTGAGATATGAAAAACACCAAAAGTTTACCACTATCTATTCCAAAGAAACTTTTAAGATTTAAGCACATTATATTTATGTACTCATTTGAAGATTTTCCAAAGAAAATTTACATTGTCTTGTCTTGTTAAGGATTTAGAAAGGATATCATCAACAAAGTCTTCCAAAATTTTATGGATGTAATCGTAAAAGATCAATATCATTGCTCATTGATAAGTTGCGCTAACATTCTTTAAACCAAAGGGCATCACCACCCAACAAAACGTTCCCCAAATAGTTGTAAAGGTGGTTTTGTATTGATTTTGAGGGTTAATAAGGATTTGATTATAACCAAAAAATCCATCCAAGAATGACAAAAAAGCATGTCCAAAAGTTGAATCCACGATCATGTCAATATTAGGAAGTGGAAAATCATATTTTAAAGAGGATTTATTCAAGTCATGAAAATCCATACATATCCTAATACGATTATCGGGTTGAGAAACTATGACAATATTTGAGATCCAAGGAGAATAATCAATAGCTCGAATGAAACCTCCATCAAGGAGTCTTCCAAGTTCTGCTTTAACATGCAAGGCTATGTTAGGGTGCATTTTTCTTATATTTTGATGAATGGGCTTAGCATTTTCAGCAAGAACAATGTTATGTGTCACAATTTTTAGGTCCATTCCTGGCATATGAGAATATTTCCAAGCAAAAATTTAGGAAAATCATGATGTAAAGTTGTAGTGTCCTCTTGTACTTCATCGTCAAGGCACTTCCCAATCTTAATAACTTTGTATTTATCATCAATGCCCATTGGTACATCAAGTGTTTCTCCTAAAGGGAGTGCATTAAATTTAGGAATTTCAGACTCATAGGATTCCTCAGTGATATCACTATCTTTTTGCTTGGTAACAATCATGGCATGAATAATTTGTTTTATGGGAGTAGGAGACAATGTGTTATCATAAACTCCTAACATGTGTTTCAGAGTTTCATCACTGTCAACATATTGCCATGATTGTGGTGAATTCTTATTAAGAAATTTAGGATGTTGGATGGTGAGGTTATGTTTTGGTTGACATGTAATAGTGTTGACGTTCAAAGATGGTCGTTGAGTTGATTTTTTTGTCTTAGAAAAAGAATAGCCCAATCTAGTTTTTGTCTATTGCATATTAGGTTCGATAGGAACACAAATACCTTGTTCATGTTTTCCATACCATTTTCCAATATATCCTAATTGTTTCACAAGTTCATATCCTTTTCCATAAAGTATTTCCATTTATGTTGGAGTAGGTGGGGATTCATAATCTATCTCATCAAAAAAATTTGTGTATGTTGCCTTTTCTTCCAAAGTAGAAGAGATAGATGTTTGAGAAGATTGTTCAGAATTTTGAGTGGGATGATGGTTGGTTTTTCTTGAGTCTCATCATTCTTTTGTGTGATTATGTATTCACCCATAAATGAAGGCATGAATTCTAAGGATCCCCAATCATCACCAAATAATTTAGATACTAATTCATCATCATTGTGTTTAATTTTGAAAGGGTCTATACTGGATGTTGGAATTAATATTTTTAGAGGACTTGTAGCTCATTTTTTAAGGTGCAAGCAACTTTCAGACTTGGGGTCTATTTCAACTTGATAAATGTGATTGTTATAAACATATTTCATGATACGATGAAGGTTCGAAGGCACTGCATTCATCTCAAGAATCCATGGTCTACCTAAAATAAGATTATACAAAAGATCAAAAGGCATGACATGAATAGGATTTCGCAAAGTAGCCACCCCAACCGTAATAGGTAAAGTGATTATATCAACCGGTTGCTTTGTTTTATTGTAAAATCCTTAATGGATACGGAATTAGGTATTATTTGTGACTTATCAATGTGCAATCTATCATGGAGATTCACACTACACACATTAAGGGTAGAACCATTATTGATAAGGCTTCTTTTGATACCTATGTGATTGAATTGAGCAATTATCATAAAGGCTTCATTTTGTTTTCGTAACTCCAAAGGAGGGAGCTCATATTGATGGAAATTAATGTTTATATTGGTTCTATGGATTAAAGCTACCACATCATTCAAATTTGTACCAAGAGAAACCACATTTTGTTGCAAGGCTATTTGAAGAATAGTATTGTAATTTGGAAAGTTCTGAAGTAAATCCCAAACGGAAATCTTTGTAAAATTATTCTTTAATTTTTCAACAAGATCATACTCCTTTGTGTTTAGGAGGTAATGAGGAGCACTAGGCAGATTGGCTGAATGTAAAGAAGGTGGGATTGGTTGCAGTGGTTATGGATTATTTTGGGTATTATATGTATGAGAAATTGTAACATTACTTGATTACTGCAACACATTGGGTTTAGGTGGATAAAGAGTGTACTGAGGTTTATTGGAAGGATGAAGTTTATGCGAGGGTGGTGTTGGTGTTCCAAATATCAACAAATCAATTGAATCCCAAAGACTTAGCCAATGTCTTATGCTTAGACTCAAAGGTTTATTTGGCCAACTAACAAGATTCAGTCAAAGACTGAGATCTTCTACACTTCTGGCTCTACAAAACCAAGGTGGGTAAACCTATACAATGCCCAAAACTTAATTCACTTTCACATAGACATTGCTTTTTATAGCAGATAATTCCCAATGAAAATACACTAAGGAAACAATTGACAACCTCAAATCTAGCTAAACTCTTGGTATAATCAACACTCAATCAAGAATTGGGAAGTAAAACACTAAACCTCAACCGAACAACAAGGATTTAAAATGATTTTGAATTTAAATTTTTTTCTGAGATGCGTAAAGCTAAATGATAGACTAATACCTAATTCTTGGCCATGGAATCAAATTCATAAAGAAAACTTCATCACCAAACAAACTTCAACTAGTCGATTTACAATTATTAATGTATTAAACACTAATAAATCCTCTCGTATTGTCAATCAAACTCTTCTTATCAGATCCAACTTGCACACTTAAAATCAAAATCACTTGCTCAAAACAATTTAACCATTTCATTAAAACAAAACCATGAACAAATAAAATAATCTCATGAAATTTGAGATGAAAAACTCAAAGATACTCTGTATTATTGAATTCATATGACTAAATGTGTATAAATATGGAGACAATTTGAAGACATTCATGAATGTGGAAACACTTTGAAGACATTCATGATTTATCTACAAAAATTGGTTGATATTCACTCATGGGTATGTGCAGGATCATCATGGAAAAAATAGGGCCTTAAGTGGCAAAAAATTTAGAAAAATTAGAGTTAAGCAACTTGAAATAAATTTTTTAATAAGTTATCTATATTATTTCAAAAATATGTAAGAATAGAATTTGTAGAAAATTGAATGTAGTTTCTAAAATACTAGGTTTTTTTTTTTTTTAAATCTATTTGGTGAAATTTTGAAATTTCAATGCAGTAGTACTTAAATTTTAGGGAAAAATAAGAAGTAGGTGTCTGTCTGACCAACCTAACCACAATAAAATGATAATATTTGTTTATAAGATTTTAGAAATAAGTAGAGGACTCATGTCTGAATGTGATGCATATTTTTTTGTATTTTTTTTCCAAGTAAATAATTACTTATGAATTTTTTAGTACAAATTTTAAAAAATATAAAAACTCGTATGTCTGACCACCTTAACTTGGTCAAAACTTCATGAAATTCATTTTTTCCTTTTGTAATCCTATGGTATGTGAATCATAGAATGTGATGCATGTTTTGGATTCAAAAAATGTGATATAGTTTGAAAGCTACAGATATTTTTCAATCAGCCTATCAATCAACACTTTAGTCATAATTCAAGTAGAAAATGAATAATAATTATTAATTAAATGAAAAGTAAAGCATAATTTATATTGGCAGGAAGCTGAGAATCTCCTTTAAAAACCATTTTCATTTCATAAAATTTGGGTAAAAAAAAAGTCGTCAGCCACATACCCTACAAATACCCATCATATTGCCACTTTTTGGCCCATCATGATCCTGCACATACCCTCATAAAATCAGAATTTACAGCTTACAGACTCAATATATGACTGAAAACTTAACATTTTCTATCTACCTAGCCCCATACAATAATTACAAACCCTAAAAGAATGAGAAGAGAAGAGAAGAAATAGAAAACAAAAGTAGCCCTAAAACTGATCCGTTGATAACATCTGGAAACCTCTTTCATGTTCGTCAACAATTTGCAAAGCTTATCTCAGCTCTCTTTAGCAACAAATTTTTTCCTCCAATTCTGTCTTTGTGCCAAGTTTCCCAACAACAGAAAATTTTCCCATGTGGAGAATCTCCATTCCATCACTCTACTGTTGAAAATAACTCTTGCAGTGAAAATTTTGTGAAAGCCTTTTATTTTTGTTTACTTTGATGCACTTTACAAGAACATTTGACATTCACATATAAAGTGAATATTAAATTCACTTTAATCATATTCCTTTTTTATTTTAACCCAACAGAGTAAAAAGTATCATAAATAATCCCTCATGCTTGTATTTTATTTTGTTCCACAAATTTCTCCTTCAACTCAGATTAAAATATTTGGCTTTAGAATAAATCCATCTAAATATTGCATTGGAGAATATTTAATCCATGTGGGAGTGCACGTTATATTTTTCATTTTAAAATACTTTCCCCTTCACTTGTCCTCATGCCCACCTCTTTTATGAGGAATCTCACATTTAAATATTTAAAATATTTAAGCTTCACACTTTGTCAAGCATGTTTCATCCTTTTAAATGCTTTATCTTTTGGAAAAAGAAAATAAAACATTAAAAGGAATTTTCATCGGGCCCCTTTAAAAATTTTAAGCCATGCACATGGAAGACTTCACCTGGAACCACATGCCACATGTTGAAATCTCGCCATCTTACGGGTTTTAAAGATTAAGCACCTTCAAGGTGTGAGCTGGAGGGGGATGGCCTAGATGTGGCTACATCTCATAGTTATTCTCCACTGTTGACCTTCTTTCCCTTCATTTGTTTTCCCTAATTTCTTGTTTCATGTTTGTACTCTGCAACATGGGCTTGCAATGGCATCCATTCTCCACAAATTCATAAATAGACACCAAAATTTCATTTGCACTTTACATGCGACTCCATCTATCAATCACAATGGCTACCATCATTCATGGGTTCTCTGTTGAATACTTTGGTTTCCTTTTCCACTTACTGAATGGTGTCATCCACAAAGGGTTTGAACTTCCTTAAGATTATTCCTCTTGTGATAATCTCACTATTAGCCAGTCACTTCTTCAATCAATATGATGGCTAAGTATTTCATTTTAAAACTTCCCTCTTTCACTCATTTGCTTGGGTGCATGTCTCAAACTTTCCTTCAAATGTTACTCTAACATTTCTCTAGCCAATGCATTGGCTTGAAGTTTATAAAGTCTTTTCAAAACCTATTTTATGCATGAACTACAATAACCATGGCGTCCTTGGCTATGTAAACTACATTCCTACCTTTGTGCTTTGATGGCTGCTCGTACACTGTACCATTTGTTGTGCACCCTCCAAGTGTTGGTTGCATTTATTAAAAAATTTCTACAGCCTTTTCAACATATTCATTTTGTCTATTACCTACATTAATGGCACCATTTTTCCATGATATCACATTCTTTGAAAATATTTCTTGCTAGTTGCTACGTTTTTGTCTTTCCCTCATTACATTGTAGTTGTTTGAAACATTTTATAGACTTTTTCAATAAAATATTTTGTGCATTGTCCCTCTATCCCCAACACAACCTTTGTCTCTTCCTTTTAGAATTTTTCTTCTTAATATCATTTGATCTCCTTCTAAAAATGGATGGCACCCCATCACCTTCAGCTTAGGCATCTCTAACAAATCCATCAATAGTGCACAGCATGCTGGGTCCCCATGCGGGCTCGGCTAAATTTTTTTCATTTTCATACAACTTTTATTCTCAATGGACTCAACTATTCCTTTTGAATTAATCAGAGATGAAAAAATGAAGTGGGTTGTCATTGAAATTTGTTTCCTAACACATTTGAAAAATGAGCAAAACTGGCCAAGTGGGCTCTAGAATCGCCTTTGCAAATGGGGCAAATGACCTCCTAGAGTCAAGAAAACTTCTAGGCATGTAGACATTGAACATGAGAATGGAGTAGAATAGATGGCTTAGAAAAAAGAGTCATGAAGTGAAAGCTATTAATTGGAAAATTTGTTGAGTTGAACTTTTTACAACCTATTCAGAACCAATTAAAACTCACGAAATCACCTCATTGAAAAAATATCAAATCAACTCCTAGTGAGCTTCCACTGGACACATTGGATCATTTTGGTATAGTGAGCATGTGTGCAATAGAGCTTGGATTCAATCATCATCCTTCACAAGATATTCAGGGTCAAAGTTGACCTCCTTCAAAGGTTTCAGAAAATGCTGGTGCAAAACTGAAGAAATTGCATTTGGTTTTCACCTGGTAAAAATAACAAATCAAATCATGAGGCTTTGAAACCTGAAATGGGAGTTCATCTTGGTATGGAGAATGGAGAACAACATTCATTTTGACTTGACAGTCACCATGTTGCAAAATTCAAGCTCAAACGGGAGGCCACTTTGCAGGACTAAAAGTTTGCAAATAGCAAAACAGTGCCAAAACCTTCCAGCTTCACTTTTCAAAACCCTATCAAAACTCATCATGGGAAGCTGAAAATTGACATGCTTACTCACATAGGGAACATGAGTGGGTAGGCAATTTTTTTTTTCATCGAAATCATCAGGCTTCAAATTATGACCCTCCAAGGTAGGCCATTCAAGCGGATTCATCAGGTGCACTTATGAGAGTGCAAAGGCAAAATTTTGAAATGGGCACTTCAAATTTGAAAAATTTGAGAGTGCCATCAGGTGGGTAAAGAATGAGTTGAGGTTTAATCATGTTAACATCCTTAGTTTTAAGCTTCTCACAACAAGCCTTAGTAGATGTTTTGAGTGAGATGAACTCCTGAAGGGAGTCATCGAACAAGTCCAAGTCATCGTGACTAAAAGGTTTGAGGGTTAAGTTATTTGACTTGTTAGATGAAGCCCTTCAGGACTTCATCTCACATAAGTCATCACAACCAGAAGGTTTGAGGGATATGTTATCATTAAGTGGTTTAGGTTTCTCATTGCAAGCATTAGAGGATGAAGTGAGTGAGAGGAAGTCCTAAAGAGCTTCATCTAGCTTTTCTACATCATCATTACTAAGGGGCTTGGATGAGATGTTGTTTCTAATTTGAATCATTTGTTTGAAAGTTTGTTTTGATGTTTCATTTTTTTTGTTTTTATGTATCGATGAATTTGATCGAAAAGAACTAGGGATGAATACTGAAAAGGAAAGTTGCAAAAATTTAAGACTATCCATAAATTCCATAAAATAAAATGATTCTTATGCTAATGAAATAGAAAATAACTGAGCTATGACAGAAAATAAACTGAAGGAAACAAAAATGTGCAAAGTAATAAACTAAATTTTGGAAACTCTGTTGCAAAAATTGCAATGGGACTGATTCACCTAAGGTGGCGAATGAGTCCCAAGTGAGGTATATTTAGGTTTTTTCTATTTTTTTAAAATTTTCTGAATGTTTTTCAGGTCTATAGAATGTAGATAGAGACTTATAATTGAAAATTTTGAAATGAAGTAATGAAATAAGATGCAATAATGGACTCTAAATGATACTTTCACTAATGCAACTTTAAGAAGCCCTAGGATGCAAAAACAAGGCAATTAAGTCTTAGGATGCAAATATAAATGCAAATCAAAATGATATGGTGTTCAATATACAGGTTCACTAAAATGAACCATATATTTTTGGGTGTGAGGCTTATAGGCTACTCTTACACTCTTAGGATGTTTCACCTAAAAGGAGAGAGATGAACTTCACAAAAAATCAATGTGGTTCACTCAAATTAAGATGTGTATGATGTTATTAAGGATAAATGAGATGATCCAAATGCAAATAAGCTAAGTAATTGACAAATTATGATTGCAAAACCTAAGAAATGTGCAATGTTTAAAAACACAATGATGTTTGTGAAAAGCTTAAAATGATGAATCAAAATGCAAATTAAGCTAAACAGAAAGTCAAGTCTCAGAATGTGTACACTTGAGAAGTAGAAGAGGACTAAAAAGAAATATAGAACTCTAACAAATTTGATTTTTGAGTTGACTGAGACTTATTCACCACCCTAGGAGAATTTGTCCCAAGTCAGGGTTTTTCTGCATAGAAATTGTTTTTTTCTAACTAGGTGTCTAGATCCGCATTTGACTAAAATTGGCACCTTAGGAGGGACTCATTCACCATGCATGGTGAATCAGTCCACTTTCAAATTTCTATAATTTCAATTGTTTGTTCTACACCTTGACACCTGTACAACACTTTCTAATAGAAAACTGAATCGGGATCTCAAAAAATCCCTATAAAATGATTTAAAATTGTTTTTCTAATGGGGGGGTTTCCTTGGTCAAACCCCTAGTTGGATAATTAAACCTTGAATGGAGAAAAATCTGCATAAAACCCTAGCCTTAGATGTGTTAAAGACTAGAAAAGTCTGAAGTATGTCAAAAACCCTCTTCCATTGTATAAGAATAAGAAATGCAAATGTGATTTGAATGATTTAAGATATAAACCCTATAAATCTCACAACACATCAAAAATGGAGACAAAATGACATACAAATGGAATGTAAACCTTAATATGAATATAAAGAAGAAATGGAAGATGGAATCACTTTGAAAACAAGTATTTAGGTGTGATTTGATGGCTAGTTGCATCTCCTCAACCTAGATTTCTCCATGATTCACTATAGGTATCCATCATCAACTCTTTGCAATGTTGAACTTTGATCCAAAAAGTGAGCTTCAAGACCTACAAAAACCCTAGTTTGTTGCCCTAAAACTTCAAATTTTCCAATTAAACTTGTCATAGAAGACTTGAATTTAGAAATTTCCTTTGTGAAATAACTAAAAAGATGTGTAAAATTACTTTAAATGAGTATTTATAAGCAATGCCTAATTTTCCCATTATTTAGACCAAAGAGGTTGACATTCACCGAAAAATTAAGTTGAATTAATTAAATTCCTTCTCAAAATTGAAATTTCCGTCAAAAGGGACTCATTTTCCACCCTTGGTGAATGGGTCCCACTAGAGGGGAATCATTTTCCCAAGGTGGAAAATGGGTCCCGCTAGTGGTTTTTTAAGGTGGGTTTTCGAGATATGTATGAATTGAATGTAATTTGTTAGGATTTAAGTGATTTTTCAAGTGAAACAAGCCTCTAGATAAAAAATAATGGGTCTTAGGGGCCTATAAATTCCACTTCGAAGGATAGAAAATACAAGGGTACTCAAGAGTAGGTATAATTAAGCATGAAATCATCTCTTTTTTTAGGAGGGTCCAATTTTCTACATCACAAGTATGTATTTCAAAATTAGACTATGAAGTGTCAAAGGTTGAGGTTGATAATTATGCAAAAATTCTTTTGGAAAGCTTTAAGAATCTCAATGAAGAAGGAACCTTTGATAGCGCAATTGGAATAAGGAAGAAAAGGAAGAGTGTTGTTAAGCATGAAGCTGTAGAAGGAAGTGAGTTGTAACATGATCATGAAAGAATAAATATTCAAAAAGATTTGGAAGAATTGTAGAGCATTATTTTGAGTGCTAATTTTGATTCATCTATTTTTGTTGCGGAGAATATCAATGTCATGATTGATTTTTTGAAGGTCTACATCTCTAGACTTGAAGTACCTACTGGAATTAGCTCTAATGAAGGAAATTTGGAGGATATCAAAGAAAACTATGCAAATGCACATAGTCAAGTGATGAAGGAATTGGAGAGTGTAGAAGGTTGTGAAGAAGAGGAAAAAGAACTACTTTATTTTTGTCTAAATTGGTCTGACAATACATTGAACATAAGAAATGAGATAAGGATGAGTGAATCCCAGATGAGCACTCAGAAAGACACATATAGGTTAGTGGAAGATAGAGATAATCAAAGGTGATCATACATTGTGCAGCTTTAGGACAAATTATTTTCACTGCAAGATCAAAGGACAAAAGTTATTAAGAATTTTTGGCACTTAGAGACATGATTAAACTAAAGAACACTTTTGTTTCTAGTGCTTTTGGTTGTATTGGTGAATTATCAGAGATTAATCTTAATCCCAATACTCTAGCAGATGGTATAGAGTCATTAACTAAACTTGAGCTATTTCACAAGACTCTTATAAGTGCAAAATATTCATGGGAAGAAGGAAAAGTGTCGTGAAAGTTCATCCTAGAGAGTCTCATAGGTTCTTCTTCAGGTTAATTCAATTTTGTGTTCATATATTTTTGGCTACATTTATATATATATATAGATATTCTAGACCCCCCTCATCCTTTGTCATTGATGTCAAAGGGGGAGAGATAGAGAGATGTAGAGATAGAGAGACAGAGAAAACATTTTTGTGAAGAAATTTTTTAATAGGGGGAGTATTCAAAGTATTCAGAGTATTTAGAGTATTTAGTGTATTCAGTTGTAGTTGGAGAATTTTTTTGTCATGCATGTTTCCATCAATTCCAAAGGGGGAGATTGTTGGGTCTTGCAATATGAGCATGAAGTATGGATGGTTTGTGTTGGGTGTTTCTATGTTGGCATTGATGTCAACATGATGATAATTGTATTACAAGTCTACTTGGTTTACTAGAAGTTGTTCTCTATCTGTTATTCCCTTTTGTGATGGATAGGTGTGTTGGTATTCTAGTATGAAAATCATCACAAGATCTAATATTATTCTAATCTCTTAACCATGTTATCCCGACTCATTCAAATAGCTATATAATGGATCTTGAGATGTTTTTGGTTGTGATAAGAAATTTATCTCTGATAGAGTACAACTTTGTATTCTATTGTTGTTCCTTACTTGGCATACTATGTGGGAGACTCTGTATTCTATTAAGGTGAATATTCTTATGCTATGGTTTTGTTTATGGTCTCTATGTTGGTGGTATGATAGTAAATTAATGTGTTCTCAGATCTAGAAGATGTTTGATTTTAAGATTATTTGTTGGTTTCCATAATTGTGTTCTAGTCTTGGCTGACTCAACATATGGAATACATTATGGAGACTAGTTGTGTTTTATAGATGTCAGCTAAATTGGTACAATGAATTACATGGATAAAATATTTTATGGTGCTAACAAAGAGAGTTTTTATCATATTTTTTTTCATCTAATTAGGTTGACCTCATTCACGATTAAGATATACTTATATATATATAAGTTGTTTTGAGAAATGAGATGAGAGAGTTTGAAGGAGAAGAAAGTGTGGAGAAGAAAAGTGTGTGGAAGAAATTTACAAGCCTAAATACTTTATCAGTTGTGGATCAGTACAATTTTTTTGAGCAATTGCTGAGTGAGGCAATATTTCATATTCTAAACTTAATTGGAACTAAACCCTACATAATGAAGGTGTATCCTATCAGTTCAATCTCTTGGCGGTGAGCCACTATCTTTGTATCTTGGTAGTCAACCATGTTTTGTATTTAGCCAGTGAGCCTTTTTAAGGATAGTGAGTCCTGACAGTGATCCCTTTAATATTTTATATCTAGATATAATATATTGTGAGTTAACCCTCATAGTGGTTTTTCCCTCTTTGGTTTTTCCACGTAAAAATCCTAGTGTTCATGTGTATGGTTGCTTTGATTTCTTTCTATTTTCTCTCTTGTTGATTCAATTAGAATTTTGACAATGGTTATATGGAATATTGATTCATCCCCCCTCTTAGCATTTCGAATGTTCAACAAAAAATACCTTGAATGATGCCTTGTAAATGACATCTTGTAAATTTGTAACTCAACATGAAATGACCATGAACAATGTAGATCTTGATCTTCACAATAGGAGTGGAATAATGCCTAATCTTGGATCTTCAATGCTACATCACAATAGTAGCTCAATAACATTCTTGATGCTTGATAGTCTTTTGCACAATGATGGATCTTGAATTTTTGCAACAATTGATGAAGAATCTTCCCTTGAAAGTCGTGGAAATGATCTTGTAAGCCCTTCTAACAATTTTGTGAAGTCTTGGAATCCTTAAATATTTCTTACTTGACTTGATATCATGAATGCTTGATTAAATAATGATGTGAATTTTTTTTTATATTGTCAATCCACTCAAATGATCGTTTATTTGATCCCAAAGGCCAACATAGAAGAAATGTGAACTTAAAACCCATTTTTTCCCACTCAAACCTTGAAAATAGGCCAAATGGAACTCATTCAACAAGCTAGGTGAATGAGTCCCACCTGGATGAGACTCATTCACCCAAAGTGTCAAATAGGTCCCATAGGGGTTATTTTGCTTGCTAAAATGTCAGGGAATGTGTAAATTAAGCTTATATGTTGATATTTTTAGATTTTTTATTGAAATATACCTTAGGATGCATAATATGGGGTCATAGGGGCCTATTAATGATGATATAAAGTCCATAAATGAAAGAGTTCCCAAAATCTAATGTGAAATGTAAATAAATACACTTTACAACACTAAATTAAGGAAAAAATAGGTCTATTTAGCTCAAAAGGGACCTAAATCCCATGTGAATGTGTAAAACACATTTCAAAACTAGATTAGGTCCACTTAATTTATGAGCCTCCTAAATTTAATGTGAATTTGTAAATATATACACTATACAACATTAAATTGAGGGAAAGTTAAGTTTATTTAGCTTAAATGGGCCCTATACCTAATATGGATGTGAAAAACACATTACACTAGACCAAAGTGACATCAAGTTCAATTTATCATTAATTATTCCTAAATTAGGTGAAATTGTACCATTTCCAACAGGGGATCTTTTCCATCATTATAGAAGAAAATGACTGTATCAAAAAATTGATAGAGAAAATCAAGAAGTTCAGAGAAAGACATAAGGAGGTCAATGAAAAATTAAAACAATAAAATGAGAACATCACTGGACTAAAAGTGAAAGTGGAAGAAAATAAAATAATTAAGGAATGTGTTGGTGTCCCAAATCAATAAATCCACTAAATCCTAGAAGTAAGCCACATTTCATGCTCATATCTAGTGTATGATTTGGCCAATGAACAAGAAATGAGATTGGATCATATTTCCCCTGCACTTCAGGCTCTATAAGACCTAGGGGGGTGAACCTTTTAGCAACACCTAAAGATTCATACACACACTCAATAGGGTATTGCTTAACAGATAATGGTTTCATAAGAACATGCCAAGAAACATGAAATATCACTCAAAATTGGCTAGGATATTGGGAAACTTTCATTATATAGCTTTCAAAACATGGTGGATACAAACAACCCATAAAATAGGAAAAACAAAATTGAATGGCTTAAAAGTTTTTGAACTAGATTTGGGTAATATCATAGATTTGTGCCTAATCCTAAGGCATGGAGTCAAATCTAAGATCATGAATGCAAATTTAAACAGCTTATCTCAAACTAGTGGCCCTTTAATATTAATGCCTTACATTAACATAACCTCTCATGTTATTGAATAATCATACTTATATATCCATTCCATTCCCTCAAGCCCATAGTAATCTGCATACAAAATTAAATTCTTTTCTTGAAGAAACCCATACACAAATCACATAACTGCAAAAATATTGCTATGATAAATCAACATATATCCTTGATATATTTAATTCATATGAAAATTGAGAATACAAAATGGAGAAAACTTTTGCAATATTTTCATTAATTTTCTCAAACTAATTGACATTGTTGTAACAATTCATTCACTGTAATATAAAACTCCAACTCTTAGCTAAGAATTTTCTATTTTCTTCTTTCTAAACTAAAAGTTCATAACCCCTACAAATGAGAAAGAATTAGAACAATAAGAAGAGGAAGCCCTAAAAACAATATGTAGTTGACATTTGGTAGCATTGCTCCCCTTTGATCAGAAAACTGCATATCCGTCGTTAAAAACTCACTTTGCACTTTTCCTTATCTCCTTCCTCTATTTTGCTTTCATTCACTTTTATCATTCACTTGCCTATGAAAAAAATTCACATTTCACCTAGTTTTACCCATAACTAGATCTTTTTCTATCTTTCTCGTGAAAGCTCTTTTCGTTCCTCTTTTTATCTTGCCCATTTTATCTTTTATCATATTGTAGCCAAAGTCACATGTTTTAGTAGTGTGGGATTTTAAATTTTTTATATTGGATGCACTAAACTTTTACCCATGAAATTTAAAACACATTTTGTCGGGTTCATTGTGCACTTTACATTTAAAATCTCACATTTTAAATGATAAAATTTTTAATCATTTCTCAGGAAATATAAATTTTTTACCCATGCACCTTGTATTTTCTTCACATCTAAAATTAATTTTTTAAATGGTGGGGATTTTAAAACATTTTACCTCGCCATGTAAAAACATTTTACCCATGTCTTTACTTTATCTCTAGTAAAGAAAGGTTGCCCATTTTTAAATGAATACCTTTAACCCTTTATTGGAAAAATAAATGCAAATAATAAAGATGAGCATTATATTATTTTTAAAAACCATCCTACTCGTGCCCACTTTCCATGTGGAAAAATCCTACACACCCTACTAGAATTTGGAAACTATTATTTTAATCTTGTAGGGTTGGAAGGCTAGGGTGAAGATTCACCCATGTTGCCTCCTACACCAAGACCGTTCGGTTCAAGCTTTCCCTAGCTCATCAATTTCCTACCTTTTCTTTGATCATGTCAGCTCCAACACATGTTTACAGTGGACATCGTGCAACTTTATCTTCTTCATTGAATCCAAGGTTTTAAGGCACACCATTTTTTATAGTTGGTTGAATACATAGGGCATCCATCAATTCCCACATAGCTCGAAAACCCTACCAACAGTATGTATTTTTCTCTAAAGCATTGAAGTTAAAATCCTCAAAATGGAAATACCAACAACAAAACTCAATGTATAATTTGAAGGTGCAAAGTATATTGTTCTTATGGTGTTCTTTACATCTTAGTAGTGTTCTACATCATAATGTATTTGGGCTTTAAATCAGCATTGAATACAAAAGTTTCTAGTAGCAACTTCTTATACTTTCAAATATTTGTAGGGAGATGTCAACCTAACCACAATCAGTCTATTCCTTGGCCACCCCACTCACAACATACATTTCTGAATTCTTGGTGCCAAAATTATGCCATGTAATTCTTTGAGACTCCTCAAGACATTGTGTTGCATTCTTCTTTGAATCCTGTCTCTCATCGCAAAGAATGCTCAAGCTCTCTCAATATATATTACCTCATTTGTTGAATCCCTCTTCTCACTACACAAATAGACTACAAGTGATTCCAATTCCCAAGTGAAAGTCAACATAAGAATTCTTTGCATCTAGTTCACTTTATACAACTTTTAATTGCTTCCTCTACTTTAAGACAGTCATTTGTTTCAATCCCATGTTGCATAAAAAACATTTGATGTATTTTATCCAATTTAAGATGCATTCTCCAATGATTTCAATGGCGTTATCCTCTTCCTTTTGCAACTTTAAGTGTTATAATCCTTGTGCCTAATCTTTTCAGATTTTTGCTAATCTCCATAGGATCTAGTATCAAAACAAGAATCCTCTATTCTAGTAGCATTTGTTGCGAGACAATTTTGAATTATACAGGAATTGACCATTGAACTATATGAATTTTGCGCCATATTTGATTTGACTAAAAACCCCTTTTGATGTTGGTTCCCACTTATCTTGCATACAATCTCATCTTCTATACTTGCTACCCTAATTTTCAAATTCTTGATTTTTTGGTTCTTTATATTCAATTTTTTTTCAATCTTTCCTCTAAATTCATCTTTCAAATGATTCTTAGCTTGAATTATTTCAATCAATTCAATCATGACACTAATTCTATTCAAAAAAACCACTTGGTCGGTAGCCTTGACCTTCTCTTTGATAGGAGATTTAGGTAATTTAACAATGCATTTGACTTTGGATCCATACTCCAAGGTGCCAATTGTTTTGTAAATGTCTTTTGGTTCAATGCTTGCACAAAGAATCATCAGAATATTAGCCTTGCCATCCTCAAGAGAATCCTAGAGAAGCATGGTCAACTTACTATCCCTATATGGGATGTAATTATCTCCATTTTCCATTTCCTCTGTAACCCTTTTCAATGCTCCATTCCTTGAAGTATACCCTTTGTGAAGAAAAATAGGCCATATTAGGTCTACCCTATTAGGTATCCTTTTATCTTGGATTATGATCAGGCCCTACTTCAAACCCTTCAACATTATCAAACACCTCTTGTAACCCACGAATTAAAATCATTAAAAGAATTTATATAATGGCTTACCAATCCCGATTTATCAAAGAATCCTTTGGCAGTAAATTACAATTAATTATTCAAGACCACAACACAAGTTCCTTGAAGAAAAAATTGATTCCACACAAGTGGGATAGATATTATCATTCCCTATTCTTACCACTTTCTCCTGAAATGTTTTCCTAATATTTGCTTCACCAAAATTCATCATCACTTCTATGACCAGTGCCAATAAAATATGGAAGAGAACAATTTTTTTTGTAATACCTCATATACTTTCCAAATATCATGTAGTTTTTCAAAAAACCTAGCAAAATTTAAAAGTGTTGTGACTCTATCCTGTGGGAACTCAAGTGAAACACCATCTTCAACTAGTTGTGTGACACATGTGGGGTCCCCTTGTGGGTCCAACTAAAAAAAAAAAAAATTTGAAATAATTTTTTATTCTGACTTGATCTGGGGCCCCTTCTTAATGCATTTTCCATGAAAATTTGAAGTGGGTTGTCATTATAATTTGTTTTCTATCATATTTGCATAGTGACCAAAACTAACCTAGTAGCCTCTAAAATTTCCCAAGAAAACTAGTCAAACAACTTCTTGGAATTATGAAATCGCACAAGCATGCATACATTTGACCCAAGAATTCATTGTAACAAATGGATTGGAAAAATTCATCTCAAGATACAATATATTCAATTCCAAAGTGGCTCACTCAAACTTTTTTGCAACTGTACCTATCCAAAACCTATTAGGCTCACCAAGTTACCACTCTAAAAAATACCAAATCTTCTCTTGGGAAGCTACCACTGGAAACATTAGATAATCTAGGTCCATTGAGCATTTTTGCAAGAGGGATTTCCTTCAATCCAGATTCTTCACAAGATATTAGGGGTCAAATGTGACCTCCTTGAAGCATTATGAAAATGCACATGTAAAAATAGAACAAATTGCATTTGCTTTTGACCTGGTAAAAACATCAAACTTGATCTCGTGCCTCTAAAATCATACCAAGGATCATATGAATTTGAGGGGAATTCATATCACCAATCCATTTGTCTTGATAATCATCTAGTTGTGAAATATTAGTCTGAATAGGAGGCCACTTCGCAGGCCTAAAAGAATGCAAACAACAAAAAAATCCCAAAACCCTCCAACTTTGACTTTCAAAACTCTATCAAAATTCATCATGGAAAGCTAAAATCATACATACATGTTCACATATGTCAAATAAATACACTCACCAAGGGATTTGGCATGAAATTCAACTGGCTCCAAATTTTGACCCTCCAAAGTAGGCCACTAGGGAAGATTTTTTAGGGGCACTTTTGAGTGTGCAAAGCAATTTTTTTCCTCAAGGGTACTTCAAATTTGCAAAATTTGAAGGTTCCATCAGAATTTATACATGAAATGGTAAAGATAAAAAAATGACGAGTGCACAAGGCTTGAACAAGTATTAGTAAATCTAAGATCATATCTAGAGATAGAAAGAATTCATGAAGAGAAATTCAAGACAAGTTCTACAATGCTTGATGAGTTAATTTTAGGTTAGAAAGAATCTAAAGAGAAAGGTGGTTTGGGACTTGAGAAAGGAGAAATATAAAAATTATATTAGATACCTAATGAAAGGAAGATCAATGGACTAGAGAAGACTGAAGACAAGAAGAACAATTTCAAGTTCTAGAATCAAAGAAACAATGCTAGAAGACTCCCTATCAGACAACCAAATACTCAAAGGTGTCCATCTTTCAATAGTATTTTTTTTATTTTTTCAATAAATTAGGACATAGAGTAATGGAATGTAGAAGAAAATGAATCAGAATGTTCCATCCTTTACTTGTCAATGATTTACATGCAAGAAGTTTGGATATAGAGAAAATGAATGTAGAATTCAAATGATGAATGCATATAACAATGGTAGAATGATTTAGTCATTCAATGGTTTTTGCTATACATTCTATCAATTTGGACACAAGGCTAATCAATACAGATCTAGAATGAATGAAAGGAATAATTCTTAGTGAAATGTCATATGCAATAACTATAATAGCCCTAGACAAATTGCTAGATTTTCTAGGAGCACAAATACAAGGAAAGATAATGAGAAATGAAGAAGTTAAAAATGATTGATCTAGTTGAAGTAAAGAAGGAAATGAAAAATATCTAGAGAAAGAAATATGAGCATGAGAACAGGGAAGAATCAAAGACTAAAAATGAATCTATAACACCCTTTGGTTCAAATAACTCCTCCAAGAATTGAACCTAGGCATTGGATTAGGGAGAGAAATAATAGATAATCAAATACCCCCATGCCAATATGAGGTTTCATGGATTCACACGAAGATATGTGATGGAGATAGACAATATGAATCTTTTGGAGAAGACAGTGGGAAAAAATATGCAATTGCAGAGATTTGTAGAGTGATTCAGGGTTTACTATTGCATAGAGAAGGGTTTTACTAGCTTTATTGTTTGGCATATTAAATATGAATTAGGGTAGAATCAAAGGGTTATATACCTATATTCTTTGTCAATTTTATTAAATTTTATGCATTTGGAGCAAGTAGAGTGAATTAAAGTGAATTCAAGAGTTTGAAGGTAATTTCTGAAGCATAGCATCCAAACCCTAGTTCCTGTTGAGTAAGGAAAAGGTATTTACCATTGTCCAAAGCTGAAATAGATAATTTTTTCAAAGAATTTGAATTCAATAGAAATGGCTATACCTACTGTAGTGAATTTGAGTAAGAAAACCCAACCAAAATTCAAGAAATGACCCCTAAAAATATTTGAGAATGAACCACTCAAAGCTTTTCCAAGTATTCCATATAGGGTTTTTCCTACATAAGACACTAGGGAATACATCAATGGGAAAATAGAAGAGTATAACCACATAAGATTCACAAACCAATGGACAAATTAAACCTAGATAAGAAGAAACTAGATATTTGGTAATAGTTTCCATGCTTCATTTATGATGATGAAACTAAGTATGTGAGAATGGAATTAAAGAAGAGTGCATGAAAAATTCATATGGACTGACATGCCTAGTTTAATATCTAATGAAGTTATAAGGGAGGTTACTATACTTTTTGCCATCAGAATTTTACGTGTATCAAAATTTGTAAAGAAAAATGATGTGATGGGATTAACTAGAGCTACATTTGATCAAAGGGCTCTCATTTTGAACACTGCACAAAATATTGTAGTAAGGTATACAAATATGGTAATAGGATATAAGATATATACTACACCTATAGAGAGAATTTTGTGTCAGCTATAACAATTCATGTACCCTAAGAAATGACCGAAAAGGGAAAGGACTATGATTTGTGTGAGTTTCTCTAATATGTTCAACTATTTGAAAACTTGAAGCAAACTAAAGATAAATATCCCTTACAATTTTGTTCTTTAGTAGTTTATTTGTTGTTCTACTTTCCGAGGGAGCATCAAGGAAGAAGCAATGTTATATGGGATAAAAGTGGACATGCATCCCATCAAATCTTGGAACATCTACACAACATTGTTGATATGAAATCTCAATATGAAGCACTTACTACATTTTGTACAGTATTGTAGAAGAGAATACATGAAAGGGAGATGATCCCTAGGTCTATGGTGGAAAACGATGAGAAGGATAACACATTTCTATTCACAATAGATGAATATATTATTGAGGCAATATGACCCAAAACTATCTAGATTCTAGCACTTGGATATGAGATCAATTAAAATGAAGTAAAAGGTTATGTTGACATATTGCTAAAAATTCCTAACAAACCTACACAAGAAAGATACGAAACATATGAGGAGAAATCCATGGAAGTGCATTTGGAGCTGAAAAAACATGAAATAAAGAAAAAGGTGAAAAGGATGGTGGAAGACCATCTCATGGACAAGGGATGAATAGAAGAACAAATACGACTATTAAGAGAAAAATCATAGGCAGAAGAAAGCACAACAAGTGGATGCACTTGACCTAGAAAATCTGGAAGAACTAATTCGACCATTCCCCTCGGTATTCAATAGCCATTTGGATTAGCTTCTACCACTAGTAGAACAAAGAGAATAGAAACTAGTCCTCCAATAATAGAAGAAATTTAGGTGAAGGAGGCCACAAGGCCTAATAAGAGAAAGAAAACTACTCTGGAAGCCTCTACTTCCACTACATCTAAAAGAAGAAAAGAAAAAATTGTAAGAAAGAAAATGAGTGTACTATCTAAAGAAGAGGAAGAGGATGAAGGTCCTCCATTGATTCTGAGAATAACTAGTACAAATAAGCATAGAATAGATATTTTTGATGCCTAAGATGAAGAAGATATTGAGAAGGAAAATAAATCCTTCACGATACATATGCACAAGCAGATGAGGGTAAAGAAGAAAAGGAAATCAGACACAATGGAACCAAAGAAGAAAAATAAGAAGAAAAACACAACTATGGAGACACCACATAGTCCAATGAAGTTGGAATCATTTTTTAAAGGAATTTTGTATCATGAAATGTTGGGAGAAACAATATCCTTGTACAAAAATTCAAATGAGGTGGATAGGGCCACCATAATAGAGGAAATCATTGAATGCATTGTGATTATTGAAGTAGACATGGAGAATATTAAGAAGAAGGTTATATATGATCTATAAAACATGTTAATGGAGAGGAGAAAAGGGGACATAGAAATGGATGAGAAGTGTAGATCAGATGTTGTGAAGAAAATTGGATTCTCCCTATCTGAGCCTAGCAAGGCCACATTTTCCCAAGTCTTTAGCAAAGAATTCAAAATAAAATAAATGGTCACACTTTTTATGGGAAGAGAACAAGATCAATTAGAGAAAATGTAGAAGAAAGTAGAGGAGATATTACTTATATGGCATGATTCACATTGCCTCTACTAGTAGAGAATAAGATCCAATAAATGAAGACATTGGAGTTACTAATACAAAAGAAAATCTAGATAACATTCCTTTGGATATAGATGAACCAATGCAACGAAACGTTGAAGAGAAGAATGTTGTCGTGACCAAAAAGGAAACCACAAAGGATGACAATCCTATTCCTTTGGTGACATAGGTGACTACAAATCAAGGAAAACTAGAGAAACCTATTCCTCTGGTAGATACAAAAAAAAACAGAGGTAAAGGTGGCACAGGAGCACCTATGCCTCATCCTCCATGCGCAATAATTTGATGAAAATAGGGTGTTCAATGGATAGGATTAGATTTTTTAATCATGTTTTGTGATGAATAATGTCACTCAAGACCATTGAATATTTCTTAGTATAAGGTTTTTGTGTTTAGTAATCATGGAGTGGAGAACTCAGTCTTGGACCAATGCTTATTTTGTGGCCTTTGAAGGAAATCTTTTGTATGGACAAATATTTGTACAAGTTTTGGGTTTTTTATTGTATTTAGGATAATTATAATCCTTGGTGTGGTTTTAGGTAGGTCATACTGTGCAAATATCTCACTAAGTTTGTAAGTGCATTGAATTGTGTAAAAGTGGAATTATGAGTTCCAACGGTCATAAGTAGTTCAAAATTTAGTTGCAAAAGTGGTTGATTGGTGGTTGAGGTGAAAGGAATTTAAAAAGTAATGAATACATCATTTTTATGGTTGTTGGTTCAAAATTTTAGGTCTTATCAGTAAAAATTTTGAGTTTCTTTCCAATTTTTTGTGTTTTACCCTTATTTATAGGCTTGCATAGGCTGTACAAGCTAACTTATGATATGTAACATTATTTTTCTCTTGAAGAAGTATGTTGGCATTGAAATGTACTTGGTTTGAAAGTTTAATATAAATTTTTAAGCCCACTTCAAGTGTTTTCCTTGTACACAGCCATATACCCTATTTTGGAGGGTTTTGTGAGTTAAATATGAAGTAAAGGGCCCTTACACTTTATGTGTCCACTGTAAATTGTGTAAGGGGCCCTATGGAGTTTTTTTTATATGCAAGGTGCTTGGATAAAGTGTAGGAAAAGAAATAAGGAAAATATACCTACTGTTCCTAAGTGTTTTATGGAGAAAAGCATGTGAATAAAGAGGTTTCAGTCTAGGGTTTGTCAAAAACTATATGGGATTTTTTTTTAACTTATAAGAATGAGTGAGGTTAAGTAACATTTTTTGAGTTGGTTTTAGAACCTGAAATATTTTGGATGCATTAGATTCAATAAAACCTCATGATTTGCACCTAAAACAAGGGTTTTCTAATTTGGCATGTATTTTTCTATACAAGTGGGAATTTTTTGTGCTTTTGGTGGTTTGAGGAAAAATAAATTTCTTCCCAAAGGGTTGAGAGAGATTGGAGAAGTTTGAAGGGTACTCTCTTTGTAAAAGAGACCTATTTCATTAGGTGTTTCCATGATAAGGGTGTTGGATCTCCATGTTGGTCCAAAGGAGTTGTTGTTGAGGCTTACATATGTGTTGTATCCTTGGAATGGGTATCTTAATTCATCAATATTTTGATTAGTGTTTTTGGAATCATTTGTGTTATTGGGAAAAAACTAGGTTTGCACTACTACAAGGGTTCAAGGAGTGAAAGTAGGAAATCTAACTTCTGGCATTTTTCAAGCTTTGTGGATGATTTAGATTGTCCAAGGTGGCCATTTTAATTTTTTTTAGATGCCTCTTATAGTTAGGGTGACACATTAGTTTAATTGAGCCCCCCAAGGTCTGCATCAGAGTGGTATCAAAGCTTGGTAGTAGATCTTGTGCTATTGTTTAGAATTGGTTTTGTAGGTAGGTGTAGAAAGCACTATGAAAATTCCACCCAAGGGAAATGTAGTTGTAAGGAAGATGGAAATTCATGGTAGGGAGATAGAACCCTTGAAAATAGAGATGGTTGCTTGGAAGAAAAAAAATAGAGTGGAAGAGGATGTAAGTGAAACTGAAGAGGAAGAAGGAGCTCCTGGTGAAGAAGAGGAGATGGATCTTGATGATGCAAGAACAATGAAGCTTTTGAAGGCTGTGAAGAAGGAGGGACATGGAAAAATATATTTTCCTATGTATGGAGGAAAACCTGATAGTGAAGAGATCCTGGATTGGATTGGGGCTATGGAAAACTACTTTGATAGTGAAGATGTTGATGGACTTAAGGTGAAAAAACCCAAAACAAGATTGAAGGGAGATGCTTTGGTATGGTGGAATTTTGTGCAAGAGGAAAGGGAGAGAAGGAAAAATAAAGATCAATGCTTGGGAGAGGATGAAGGCCAAATTGAAAGGTAAATTTCTCCCTATTGATTACAATGTTCAATTGCTTAAGAAATTGCAAAATCTTAGACAAAAATATTTGGATGTACAAACATATATTGAAGAATTTTATAAGTTAAGCATAAGGACTAAGCATGAAGAAGATGAGGATGAAATGGTTGCTAGGTACTTGAAGGGTTTGAGGTACAACATCGAGGATGAGATCAACATTTTGGCACCTATATCAATTGAACATTGCTTTCAAATGGCTATGAGAGTAGAAGAAAAAATGAAAAGGAGACTAGAGAATGCAGTAAGAGGTAGAGGAGGTATATATAGGGGTAGAGGTACCTTTCCAACACAGAAAAAATCCAAAGAAGGCCAAGAAAATGCTAGGAAAAGTAAAGAACAAGGGACTAAGTTTAGAGCTAGATGGAGAGGTGGAAGAGAAAATTATAGAGGGTGAGATTCAAATGAATTTTCAGGAAGATGTTATAAATGTGGTGAGTTTGGTCACCTTTCTTTAAAGTTTCCTAAGAATTTTAGTGCTGCTACAAGTGGAACTGAAAGGAAAGGTGATAAAAGAGTCCAATATGTACAAGGAGATGAAGAAGAGAGTGTGAGTTCATCAAGCAGACCTGGAGATCCAGAAGTAGGAGAAGCTCTTATGATAAGAAGGACCTTGTTACAAGGACAAAAGGAAGAAGATTTAATCCAAAAGAGGAACCTATTTAGAACCTCATCAAAATGCAAAGGTAAAGTGTGTCAAGTTGTAATTTATTATGGTTCACAAGATAATATGGTGTCTAGGAGATGGTAGATAAGTTAAGTCTAGAAAATATTCCTCATGTAGCACCCTAAAAAATTTCTTGGGTGAATGATAGCCAAAGTTTAGTGGTGAATGAGCAAGCTTATGTGGAATTTCATATTTTGGAGTATAAGGATAGGGTCCTATGTGATGTATTTCCAATGTATTGTTTCCATCTACTCTTACGAAGGCCATGTCAATTTGATAGGAGGTCTATGTATGATGGTTTGGAAAACACCTACACTATTTGGAAGGATAATCAAAGTTTCAAGCTAACTCCTTCGTAGGAAAAAGACAAGGACAAGGGCAAGTTTAAGGTGGTAATTTTTGGTAATAAGGAGCCTCTAAGGCTTGAGAATAGTAAGCATGATGTGTTTTCTGATTTGGAGCAAGGTTGTGGCATCAAGACAGCAAGAGAAGCATCTTTAAATAGTATTATGCCAGTAAAAGGTATAGTTTCGCAAAAGGAAGAGAAGGAACTCATTCCTAAAATTGATTTGGTTAAAGAAAATACTAAAGGGACAGTAAGAAGGACACCTACAAATTGTGCAAGGATGAAACTCATGCCTACGTTTGATTTAGGAAAGGTGAATGATAAATCATTTGTAGGGCAATATAAGAAACATAGTAGAATGCTTGAAGATAATTTCATGGAGAAAGATAGAATCATAGTTGGAACCATTGTATGTCCTATAAATGAATGAAATACTACAAAGCAAGTGAGATTTTATAGTGACGAGGTGGACAAGTTTGCTAATGCTTGGGTACATGGTGAAGAAAATGTGGAAGGTCTAAGGATAGTGAGAAAATAAAAAAATGAATCAAGAAACAACAATCTGATCACAAGGTAGAATATGCAGAGGTTTAAGCATAGAGGTGAATATGGAGGTAAGCCCACGGGTAAAAATAATCCAAGCGACATTGATAACTATTTTTTTTTAGGTGTTGGTGAGGGCACACAGTTTGGTGTTGACCACAGAACAAGGGAAATACTACTTGTAGGTCTGCCTACTAAAGTGAGTCCAATTCCAATGGATGTCATAGTCAAACAAGTTCAATATGCAAGGAAGTTTGTGGAACCAACATGTACATATCAGTGTAGAATATTTGTGAACCCTTGGAGCATTTTTGGAGCTAAGGGACAGTGGAGACAGGGACCACTCATGGGGCATGAGAATTTTCTAGGGGTGGTGTATGGTGCAGGTGAACCTATGCCTTATCCTCCATGCTCAATCATTTGATGAAAATAGGGTGGTCAATGGGTAGGATTAGATATTTTAAGCATGTTTTGTGATGAATAAGGCCATTCAATACCATTGAATATGTCTTAGTATAAGGTTTTTATGTTTAGTGATCATGGAGTGCAGAACTCAATCTTGGACCAATGCTTATTTTGTAGCCTTTGAAGGAAAGCTTTTGCATGGAAAAATATTTGTACAAGTTTTGGGTTTTTTAATGTATTAAGGCTATTTATAAGCCTTGGGTGTGGTTTTAGAGGGGGTCATAATGTGCAAATATTTCACTATGTTTGTAAGTGCATTGAATTGTGTAAAAGTGGAATTAGGAATTCCAATGGTCATAAGTATTTCAAAATTTAGTTACAAAAGTGGTTGATTGGTGGTTGAGGTAAAAGGTCTTTAAAAAGGAATTAATACATCATTTTTAAGGTTGTTGGTTCAAAATTGGAGCTCTTATCAATAAAAATTATGAGTTTCTTTCCTTTTTTTGTGTTTTAACCTTATTTGAACACTTGCCTAGGTTGTATAGGCTAACTTATGATATGTAACCTCTTTTTTCTCTTGAAGTACTTTGTTGGAATTGAATTTTACCTCTTTTGAAGGTTTAATTTAAGTTTTGAATCCCACTTAAAGTTTTTTCCCTGTACACAGTTGTATACCCTGTTTTGGAGGGTTTTGTGAGTTAAATTTGAAGTAAAGGGCCCTTACACTATGTGTGGACATTGTGACTTGTGTAAGGGGCCCTATGGAGGTTTTTTTATATACAGGGTGCTTGGATAAAGTGTCGGAAAAGAAATAAGGAAAATATTCTTGTTGTTCCCAAGTGTTTTATGAAGAAAAGCATGTGAATAAAGAGGTTTCAGTCTAGGGTTTGTCAAAAACTATATGGGAGTCTTATTTTTTTGAAATTTTAAGCATGATTGAGGTTAAAAAATAGTTTTTGAGTTGGTTTTAGGACTTGGAATATTGTGGATGCATTAGGTTCAATAAACCCTCATGATTTGCACCTAAAATAAGGGTTTTCTGATATTGCATGTATTGGTCCATACAATTGGGATATTTTTGTGGTTTTGGTGGTTTAAGGAAAAATAAATTTCTGCCCCAAGGTTTGAAAGAGATTGGAGAAGTTTGAAGGTTACTCTCTTTGTAAAAGAGACCTATTTCATTAGGTTTTTCCATGATAAGGGTGTTGGATCCCCATGTTGGTCCAAAGGAGTTGTTGTTGAGGCTTACATATGTGTTGTATCCTTGGAATGGGTATCTAAATCCATCAAGATTTTGATTGGTGTTTTAGGAATCATTTGTGTTATTGGGAAAAAAATAGGTTTGCACTACTACAAGGGTTCAAGGAGTGAAAGTAGGAAATCTAACTTCTGGTGTTTTTCAAGCTTTGTGGATGATTTAGATTGTCCAAGGTGGTCATTTTAATCTTGTTATATTCCTCTTAGAGGCAGGGTAACACATTGGTTTAATTGAGCCCCCCCAGGTTTGCATCAAAAGGTGAAAAGCATGATAATGTCAATGAGAAAAGGCATGAGAATGAAGAGAATTATGAAAGAGAGAATGATGGTGAGAATGAAGTAAGGAGAGAATGATAAGGACTAAGGATATGAAGAGAAAAATGAGGACAAAGATAAAGAAAATACCTCTAGTGAAGAATAGGAAAATGCAAAGGAAGAATAAGATCCTGATATCGAAAAGAATAAAGAAGAAAAATTTGAGTATTTACCTAAGCCCTCAGTGAATCTTCCTCTAGTAATCCATTAAAAGGTCTATTGTCTAAATAGTTCAAGTTCCAACTAGTTTGTCTCTTCTCAATTATTGTAGTTTCCCATGCAATAGGGTAACTTATTGATTTAAATAAGATATCTTTTATACATAAGTTGTAGCTAGGTGATGTGTTTAATGCACCAACAAGAAAATAATTCATTGAAACATATCAAAAGAGTAGTTAATTAAAGGATGAAGCTATAAATGCTTTGTATAGGAGATCACACCAAGAACTAATGTTGATACATCTTTGTCTGTTGTTGGAAATTTGAAATTATTGATTGATTCCTTTAATGAATATGCCTCCAAATTGAAAGGATAAGTGGAAACAGAGGTTGAGACAATGCTTATAGAGAATAATCTTATGGATATCATAGAGAAATGTGCATCTGCACATACCAAAGTTCAAGAATGTTTAAAGGAAGTGCAAGCCTATGAGGAAGGAGAAAAAATATTGTTTTTGTATTACATGAAGTGGTTGAATGCCATAAAAAGAATAATAGATGAAATTGAATCAATTGAGTCCCAGATAGGTAATGTATCAAGTTCCTATGATCCAACACTAGACAAAGATTATCAGACCTAGACTTCTATATAGTGGTCTTGCATAATAGATTATTGACTTTGTAGATCCAGAAGGAAGATATTATCAAGAATCTTAGGAAGCTAAGGGACTTGGTAAAAAAAAAACACAAACCTATCTCAAGTGCACTTGCTAGTACTGATAAAATTTCAAAGTTAAATTTTACCCTCAGTGTTTTCAAAGAAGGAGAAGAAACTTTGATAGAGATTGAGTCTCTATATAGAATGATTTCAACAGTGAAGAAGAGTTGGGAAGAAGGAAAATCTACTTGGAATGTTGTTCTTCAGAAGCTTTATGGGTCAACATCTTAAAGTTGACTATTTCTATTTTATACATTTTTCATGTTTTTTAGATTCATTTCTACATATCCAGATTTATTAGTAGTTTATGGTTAACTCTCTAATGGGGAGCTAGTACATTTAGTTCAGTTTGTATATATGTTATAGGGGGATCATCCTTTGCCCTTGATGTCAACAGGGGAGAGATGTTTTGTTTTGGCACATGTTTCCATCAATGATAGATAGGGAGATTGTTGAAATAATGAAGAAGGATTTCATTAATGAGTTGTCATTGATGTCAAAACTATAAGATAGATGTAAAATTAGAATGAAGGATTATTATAGAGGATTTTTTTTTTAAGAGGGTTTGATCTGGACACACCAAAATAATTAAGTACTTTTGCTAGGTGTCTACACTAGTAGATTCAACACACAAGGCCCTCTAATAATTTTTTATACATTTTTTCCCCCATACAAATTTACTTATGTGATTCTAATACATTTCTCAAAGACATCAGTAGCATCTTAAATCTAAATTTCACTTGATTTGGATAATTGGTTCGAAAGTTGCAAGTAATAGGCAATTGACATACTTTTAGGTCCTATGCTTGGCTAACCTAATGTATGTAAAGAGTTGCATAGATTAAATATGTGATGTGAATGGAAAACGGAGATATTATAGGTCCATATTGACCTATATTGCATGTGTTTTGGCATGAAGGAATTTTATTTGAATTGGGTACCAAAAAATGCATTCTTTGTATGATTTGGGGCTACATTGAATTATGTCAACCTAATTGATGTTTGTGAAGAAGTTTGGTATATATACAAGGTTTAATTTTTATTTTGGATATCAAATATCATGTGTACATGATCTAAATGTAGTCAGTAATGTGAAATTTAGTAGAGCTAAGTGAATGATTTTTAAATGTAGAGTAGAGAAAAGGCTTGTAATTTGAGTTGAATAAAGTGTATTAAGTTATATGTTATGAGCTTAAAAGGAAATTTATCCAACATATATTAGATGCACTTTTATTAGTTCAAGTCTTGGTTGTGAAGCCACCTCTTTCAATCTTTATTTTCTCTATGAATAGTGAGTTCACTTAGATAGTGAGTCCACTTGTTAGTGAGCCTTTCTATAATATCTTATAATTGGTTATAACATATTGTGAGCTAATACTCACCATGTATTTTCCCATTTTTGGTTTTCCATGTAAAAAAATTTGTGTTCATTTGTTGTGTGTGTTATGGGCTATTCATGCTTTCATTCCTTATAATTGTTAAGTATGCTTTTTTAATTGGAGGTTTGATGGTTTAATAGAATATTGATTCACCACCCCTTAGTATTCTGAGTGTTCAACAGTTGTTTTTGTTTGTTCTATCTTTAATCTCTACATTTCATGTTTTACATCACATAATTGAGTTCATTAGGTATTTTATTTTTATCTCCCCAAAGTGCATTTCATTCATTTTTTTCATTTTTTTATCATAATGAAACAACAAATACTCCTAATAGGATTGAATCACCTAAAGGTTGAAATTCAATTCTACCCTCGAGATATCTCTTTTCCTAATGAAATTAGGGAGAAATAATGGCTTCCTAGATCATCATTCTATTTTCGTCATCCATGTCCTTGTCACTTTCCCTTTTTTTTTAGTATGCAAGGTTAGACAAGTACTTATTGTAGCAAGGATCCAAGAAAGGTACTATATATAGTAATTTGTATTTCAAAGTTGAAGGACAACAAATATTAATTGAGGTATTATATTTTGATGAGATAATCTTCAGAGGAAATGAAGGCATGCACAAAAGGTTTCCATAGGAAATGCAAAAATATTTTTAAATTTCAATGTGCGGGGAGATGAATTTATTTCTTGGTTTACAAATTAGTGAGTCAAAGAAAGGTATATTCATATTACAATCTAAGTATGTTAAGGAAATGTTGAAGAAGTTCGGAATGGATGACTCTAAACTAGTGTGTACTCAGATGGTTACTCATAGGAAATGAAAAAATATTTTTAAATTTCAATGTGCAGGGAGATGAATTTATTTCTTGGTTTACAAATTAGTCAGTCAAAGAAAGGTATATTCATATTACAATCTAAGTATGTTAAGTAAATGTTGAAGAAGTTCGGAATGGATGACTCTAAACTAGTGTGTACTCATATGGTTACTGGTTGGAAGTTGAGTAAGAGTGATGAATCTCTTAAGATAGATCAGAGAAAGTATAGATCAATGATTGGTGTAATATTATACCTTACTACTACTAGACTAGATATCATGTATTCAATTTTTCTTATGGCTAAATTTCAAGAAGATCGCAAGGAATCTCATGTTGCAATAGTGAAGAGGATATTTAGATATTTGAAGGGAACTTTAGATTATGGTTTGGGGTATCCTAAGGATATTGAATTATCCTTGAGTGCATATACAAATGGAGATTGGGTTGGATGTGTAGATAGGAAAAGTAAAAGTGGTGTTTCTTTCTTTCTTGGAAGCAGGCTGGTTTCATGGCTAAGTAAGACGCAATATTTAATGTTATTATCTACTGTAGAAGAAAAATATATTTTAATACATCATGTTATACACAGGTGTTGAGGATGAATCAAATATTGAAGGATGTCAAATTTTCATATCATGAACCTATTTCTATCATGTGTGATAATACAAGTGAAATCAATATTTCAAAGAATCTAGTAATACATTCAAGAGAAAAACATATCTTAATCTGGTATCACTTCTTGAAAGAAATTTTTTTTGGAAATGAGGTGAAGTTGAAGTATGTTCCTACTAAGAATCATTTTTCTTATATTTTCATATAGTCTCTTTCAAAATATACTTTTAAGTATTTTCGACAGAAGTTAGGGGTGATTTCCCCTCCTTTCAACTAGATGCATGAGTGTGTGCATCTTTCTGGGAAGAATTTCAAGATATATTCTTGGTTCTAGATTGATATTGAAGGCTACCTCCTAGGGGGAGTAGGTAGTAGTGATTTATGGATGTTGTCCTTTGAAGCTTTGTCAAAATAAATGATTGTAGAAGATCTAAAATAATGGAAAGAGAGATTTATTGTTTCTCTTTGAATATTGTTAGAGGGAGAGAGAAAAATAATTCAATACAAAAATAAAAGTTTAGAGGAGAGAAAATAATAATTTGATACTTTTCCATTGATGTCAAAGGGGGAGAGAGTTGATGTGGTTGAAAAACCACAAGGAGAAAAAGAAAAATATGGAGAAATTTGGTTAAAAAACATAGTGCAAAAGTGAATATGGTCTAAAGACCATAGGGGAGAGAATCTGAAAAACATTAGTAGAGTGTATGGGAGAGCATTATCTCAGGTGAAAAGGAGAGTGATCTAGAATGTAGGTGTAATAGGAGAAGTTTGTGAAGAGAGATGATGAAGAGTAAAGAGTTTCTCTAGGTAGGGGGAGTACTTCTTATTGCAGTATTGTCGATTGCTTTTATTGTTGATGGTTTTATCAAAAAGTAGGTGTTGCCATCAATGATGAAGGGGGATATTGTTTGAAGTTTGGAGATGTTCAAAGAGAGTATTTTGTGAGTTTCTTGGGTGTTTTCATTGATATCAATCCATTGTACAAAGAGAATGTTGGAATGCTACTGGTATTGAAGTCAACACATGTTGTTGTTGCCATCTTACTTTAGTATAGTTACAGACCTGTTGTTGGTCTCACTTATGTTTGGGAAGATTTTTCTTATTATAAATTGTTGTGTGTTTGAGATGTTATAGATGTATTGAAAATATGTTATTAAAGTTGTTGAAAAAGTTAGTTCACCTGGTTTCCAAGTGCTTTTCAAAAAAAAGAATAAAAAAGAGTTCACTGTGACAAAGTGGTGTTTAGTGTTTTTCTCCACATTTCTTCATGATTGAAGATATGCTCATGTGGTTTGGATGTGATGATCAGAAGTGTTAGAAGGATTCATATCCATAGTTTTAGGTTTTGGATTGTATAATAGTGGAAGATTTTTTTTGACAATATGTCTATCTAGTGTAACAAGATATCTCTATGGTGTAGGTTTTGGTCTTGTAGATCTAGGAACATTCTTATATAATTTGTATCTAGGTGATCCCACAATACCAATTTATAATTTTTGGCCAAACTGGACAATGAACTATTTTTTTCTAACTAAATATTCACTTTTGGGCACATATAGCTGCTAAACCATGATAAAATTAGAAGATGATGCAAACTAGTGATTTGTGACATTTTGTATGTAGATTCTAAGTTATTTATTTTCAAAAAAATTGGAATCAAATTGCATTTCTTCTTCCATCTCCTTCGAAAAACTAGTTTTTTTCAGTAAACAACATTTTTAAGGAGTGACACTCATTGTATAACACAATTTTTTTTTCTATCAAGGATGAAATTCTTTTTTTTTTGAATTTAGATTTGTAACTATGATATCTAGTTCTTCCAATTGGTTTCATAGTGTTTTATTGAATATTTTTCCTTAATCAAGTTTTGAATTCAAACCAATTATAGTTCAGACATAGGAAAACTGTATAACACAACTTTTTTGTATGTATCAAAATTCTTTTTTTTTTTGTTGGATCATGGAATTAAATATCTAGTGCACTCATTTTTTATTTTTTATTTTGATAATTTTCTATTTCTCCACATGTGTAGAATAGAGAGCTTGATTTTCAATGAAAACACTACATTCACAAGAAATAAAAAATAAATTTAATAATTAAATTAAATTTATTTAAAATTATACTTTTTGGGAAGCTTATAATAAGGACTACATACAAAAAATAAATTTTAAATGAATTCATTTCATCCCCCAAAAGGTAAATCAAAAGTGGTTTTTTATCAACATTTTGATAGGTGCAAAGGAGACTCTGTTATAGGTATGGTCTAAAACTAGCAGGGTTCTATCCAAGGGGGTTTGATCTAAGGTATTTTGATCAAACCCTCTTCAATTGAAATGATTTAAATGGAACTTTCTAAGGCTTAAATCATTAAATTTTCTAAAAATATGTGATTTCAGCAAAAAATCAAAATCTCCCAAAAATTGTAAACTAGCTTTGTAGGATCACCCATCTACCTTCCCTTTAAGTTTGAAGTACTGATTTTCTCCACAAATTTTGGAGTTTTGGATGTCTGTGCCAGTATGTCTACTTACATAGAATGAAGGTTTTCTTGAGTTTCATGTGGTCACAGTAGTTGTGGTGAATATTCTAATGATGTAGAATATTTTGAGATGTTATATCGATATTGTGGAATGTTTTTGTGTGGTCCATGAGATGTTTCTAGACCTTGAGAGGCATGTATGGAATCACTTGTTAGTGTTTGTGCTAGTTTGGGCGACCTAGCATGCTAGTACTAATTATAGAGGATAATTGTTGTTGTAGTAAGTGTTGAGAAGCATGTTGATGTATATTTGGTTCCCAATTAGGTAGTGGCATGGTTTGGATTCACTTATTTATAGTGTGGAAGTGTTTGGTGTCAACCTATTTCGTGTTGCACAGTTGAGGTGTATGCGTTTCCTTAAGGATGACCTAATTGAGATTGTTTTAGTTCCCTGAGGGTATAAATGCAAGGAGAATTATTGTGTCGATGAAGAGTAGAGTGTGTGGTGTGAGCGATATGAATGTGATCAAGTGTGATGATATGAGTACGATCCTTAATTCCTATGACTTCCTAATGCAATGAGCAAAAGGTATTTACATTTTAGTCTATTTGATGTGTTTTTTTTGCTTTAGTGGAAATATGCCTTTGGTATATGAGAGATGCATTTTTAGCAGTTGAGATTGGTAGTGAGCCACCCCTTCTTCTATTCTTCTTTATTTTGGATAGTTAGTCCTTTGGAAAAGATCCAAAGATAGTGAGCCTTTATTTATCTTTCTAGGCAGTGAGCCTTATTGTATTCGGTTTTTCAATTCATATATTAGTGAGATAATCCTCACCATGGTTTTTCCCTTCTTGTTTTTTCCATGTAAATATGATGTTCCCATGTGTTTGATGTGTTTTCATTTCTTCTTTACATGTTTACATTATGTTAATCCATGTTAAGGTTTTAATGGTCTTTAAGGGTTTAAAGGTCAATGTAGATCTGAATGTTGATGAGGGTTTTTGATATTTTTAAATTGTACAATTGATTCACTACCCCTCATAGTTATCTTGTGCATCTAATAGTGAGAGATGGTGGGTAAAATAGCTCTAGCTAAGAAAACTAATTAGGCATAATTACATGTGTATAACCATGTGATATAATACATATACACCAACCATGCAAGAAGAATTAGAGTGTTTAGGATAAGGAAAATAAAATCATAAGAAAATAGTTTTAGATTCCAATTTATAAATTGTTGTATGGTGAGACTCATATAGATAGATAAAAACATTATCCATATCATATCCATTCAATATGAATGAAAAGTGATTAAGTTAACATGAAATGCTAGGAGTTTAAATTTTGGATTTATTTAGATACATGAATATAGTGAGGATGTTATATAATTTTCAAAAGTGATCATCATATATACATTATCTTCTTAATTAGTCATGCATTATGAAATCAAAGTAGGAAAAATATTATTATCACTTTGTAACTATTGTTGTGCATAGGAAGAATTTAGTGGCCATAAATCCATACCCAAATGGCAACAAGGTCTAAGCATGGGTCTTGGACGGTGTATAAAAATAAAAAAAATATTTTGAAAAATAATCTAACAATATATTTTAAAGTTTAAATATCTATCATTAAAGTTATAGAATTCATACACCATAGGAAGATCAAGGACATACGAAAAGAAATAATTACACATCAATATGTATCTAAGGTCAAACTATTGGAAATATAATCCTAACTACTCCAATTGAATTTGTCCTCTCCATATGAGAATTTGAATCAACATTGAAGAAAATTTAAGATAAACTTTTGGAAAAGATTGGAAAGCATCACATTTATTCATACATAGGTTTCACATGCATTGTAGGTGTTGAGTAATATATTATTTTATGTTATCTTATCAATTGTTCTTCATAGTTTCTTAATATCCTTTTTTTTTTTTTTTCTATTTTCCTTTGTACACACTCTCAAATGAGTCTAGCTTGATAGAGCTATAAGGAATATATAATGGTGTCTATCAAGGATCAAAATATCTAGCAATAGTTAGATGATATAATGATAGTATGACTGAATGATAGTAGCTCAAAAGGTCTTTGTAATGTTCCATGTAAGGAATTATAAGAAGCTTGAGAAAGAGTTTCATCAAATGTTGTATGTTGATGTCTATAAAAGAGAAAAATCTCTTTCCCTGTAAAACTTCTTTTGATCATTTATTTTTGTTTTTTTTCATCTTCTTCTTATTTCCAACAAATCATATTAGAGTCAACATTCATCTAGAAAATATAGGGAGAGAAAGAGTTGTAGGGTGTCAAGGAAACCTATCAAAGCCTAGAAATAAAGCTTAGTAGTTGATTCCATAGGTGTGTAAGTTCCAATGTCAAATAATGAAGGAAATGAAATGATATAGAAGTCCACTAAAGAAACATTCCACCCAAGCTACCTTAGGTTGTTGAAGTTGTAACAAACTGTTCAGTCTTACCCACTGAAAAAAGACCTATATCGTGAATATTTAGATAAAATAATGCGTGAGATATATGATATAAATCATAACTATAGCTAAAGGAAATTCTTCCAAAAGGAAGGGAGTCACAAAGAAGTGGAAAAAGGAGGATCAATGTTTGTTGTTTTGTAATTGAAGGTTCAATAAAGATCAAAGGAATTAGTAACCCAACAACAACTAAAGACAAATAGGTTCATTGGGGGAGAGAAGAAGAAGAAATGATAAATTTTGTGTAGATTGTAGATAACCACAAGTGTTGAAGAAATATCACTTCATTATTTAATAAAGGAGATCATATAAATAAGAAAGAAGACATGAGAAGATCACCTAGTTCACCAAGGAGGGATGTCTAGGGTACAGTGAAAGCTAAGATAAAATAAAAAAGTTGAAGCTAAAATTATTTCTCATTAAGGATTTTAATAAAAAAGTTAAATTACAATCAAAGAAAGGAGAAAATGAATATGAAATCGCAAAAGTTGACAAGGTCTAAAGTTGTCACCAAAAAAATAGTGAAGTTCTCACCAACAATATTGATTTTTTTTTGTAAAGATAGTGCAAAATTTTCCACAGTATTAATGTAGATATTCAAGGAGAGGAGATTCAAAGTTCATTCAAATGACAAAATTCAAAATGAATATTAAATGTAATCATAGTTAATATTAAATGAAAATTTTATAGTGATGAAGGGACCAATTTGAATAAGATTTTTATACTATTTGTAAAGTCAAAGAAATTAGAAAGAAATAAAACTAAGGAGAGCAAAGAAAAGAGATCAAGTGATATTGTGAGAGTTTAAGGAAATCATTGCTAGAAAAAAATAAATTGATATTTTTCTACAAATAGCTAAGAGGTTCCAAATCAAGGGTTGGGGCCCTAGCTCGGCTGGCTAAACCTTTCCTATTGCAAGAGGTTGGTCACGAGGTCTAGTCTCTCCCACCCCCGTGGTACCGAAGGGCATGTCACGTGAGTGCCATCAGTCACGTTAAAAATTTAACCAGGTGCACTACAATTTATAGGGGCTCACCGATTCCTGCATCTAAAAAAAAAAAGAGGTTCCAAATCAATAATCAAAGAAGATATCATGGAGCAGTCATTAGAGAAAAGTGAAGGCAAGTGAAGCTATCAAGTGAAAAAAAATTGATGAAAGAGATTCATAGTTGAGATTAAAGAGGAGTGTTGGAAATATAATCCCAACAACTTCAACTAGATCTATCCTCTTTGTATCAACATTGAAGATATATTGAAAAGATAGATTTTGGAAAAAATATGAAAGGATATCACATTAATTTCTAAACAAAATTTATGAACAACAAATAATAGAATAAAAAACATAGCATAAAACAAAACAAATATGAACTCATTGATTTATCATTAACATAAAACAATACATATTTATACAGGAAATAAATCCAACTAATTTCCTAAATAATTGGTAACTAATTCAATAGGTAGCTATAGGTAATCAATGAAAAATTGAGTCCTACTAACAACTAAGTATGACAAAAATTTTAAATGTGGATAGATCAAATAGTTAGATGTAGACTCCTATCCAAACTCTTCCTATGTGCATAATTCTATTATTGAGATATTCCAACACTCCCCCTTAAAGAATAATAGAATTTTTATGTAATCCTAACATATCTCTACATATTACAAACCTTATTTTTCCCAATGGATTATTGAATACATCAGCCATGTTTTCATTTGTGTTACAATATTGTATCTCTATCTCTTGAGGCTAAATCTTCTCTCTAACAAAATGATGTTCTTTAATGTTCTTTTATCTTGCATGATAAACTGGATTGGTTGGCAACTTGATTGTAGTTTGATTTTTACACTTGATTGGAGTTGGTCTCTCTTGCTTTTGTCCCATATTTTCAAGAATCTTATTTATCCAAATAGCTTCACAAGTAGCACTACACAATATTTTGTACTCAGCTTTAGTAGATGATAAAGAAAATTTTGTTGGTTGCTTCTTGTTGCTCCAAGAAAGAACACTTGATCCTATGTTGAATGCATAACTATTTTTTGATTTAAGATCATATGGATCATGTGCCCAATTAGAATTTGAATAACCTATCAACTCAACATTCAAATGGTTAGTATATGCAATTCCAAAATCTATGGTACCTTGTAGATATCAAATGACTCTCTTTCCTCATTTCCAATGAGGCTCAAGAGGCTTAGCCATGAATTGGCTAAGTATGCTGATTAAATATGTAATATAAGGCCTTCTATTCAAGTAGTTCAAACTTCCCACCATCTATCTATACAAAGTCCCATTGACTTATGTAGCATCATTATCACTAGAAAAATAGAAATTTTGTTCTAATGGATTGAACACTACTTTACAATCTTGCATATTAAACCTTTGAAGCAATTTCTTTGCATAATTTTTTTAAGTAATCAAAGTCTTTCCATCTTGTCTCTGGTCAATTCCACAAAAGGATATAAAAGTCATAGAAAATCCTAACCTGGTCGTTCATTTACATTGTCAAACCAAGGAACGTATACTTGAAATGGAGTGGCACTGTATGTGCACTAAGAACTAGTTTCAATCACAATTTACTAGAAATAAATGCTTGGAAGCAATTCTACTTATGTTGCGGGAATGTAATGTAGAGTCTTCTTAACTTAAGCATAACTTAATCAAAGAAGAAATCATGGCAACTATTACTAAGAAACAAACTATGAACTGGCCTTATGCTACAAGAACAAACACATGGATGGATTCTCGATGCTGCAGGAACAATATAAGATTGATTTTGCATTGAAACCTTCAAGAATGAAATCTAACTTGTGGGCCCCCTTAGCAAACATCAACTGGTTTATGCAAGAATTGAACTCAAAACTTCATCAGCTTTTATTCATAAACTTGGAATCATATACATTGATTATTCTGCTTGTAATAAAACTAACACAAAACACTGTTTCTCATTATAATACTAACTTTAACACACTTTGTTGCTCACTCACGCAGGAGGAACACTTATTTATATTAGAAAAGAAACTAACTACCTGATTTTAGATAAAAATCCTTTAATCAAAGAGTTAAAATAACCATCAGTAATAAGAGTAAGGGTATTAAAAATACATCATAATATTTAAGTTATGAGCATATTTCAAGCTCATCATTTTCCCCCTACTTATCCTAATGATGGTCCTCCAGCATTAAGCTTTCTATTTGTTTCTCTGAAATTAGTAGGAGTAATATGGCCTTGTAATGAAGTTTTGAATTTGTAGTAGAAACCTCTGAAACTTTTCCATCTCTCATACCTACAGGTTTCTTCATCCTCATTAACATCTATTGCCCAACAAGGGTAAAGTGGCCACATAAAAACTAGAGGTCGAAATGTTAATAGTGGCCATAACTCAAACCTTCTCTGGAGACCAAGTTGCATATACTTCTATGTCCTTCTGATGGTTTCCTTAAAGTTCAGAGGGCTATGAGGCTCATATTTCCTCAAACCAATAGTCAGTTTTTCCCATCTTGTTTCAATTCTGGAAGATGAAAGCTTCCAAAACATATATGTTTGGTCTTTGAACTCATCATACACATTCTTCCTGATATCAAATATTTTCATTCTTTTTGTCTGATCATTGAATCCATACACAACAGTAAGCCAAGTTCTCAAAATTGTGTGGGGAGCTGAGCTTTCAAGTCACAGTGGAATAGGTTCATTCCTTTCAGTCTCTTCATAAGCCTCTAATTGTCTTCCATAGTTAGTTCCATTGGATTCCCAAGACATGAGTGACCTCAGATGAATGTCACCAATGTAGAGAAGAGGATTCCACTTTGTTTCAGAGGAAATTAGAAAACTATGAAAATAAAAATCACATTAAAAAAAATTCGTCCAACTGGGTGCTACTTGATATGCATCATAAAATTTCTTAGCTGTGTGAATGACAGGGTCTAAATTTCTTGAAATTCTCATCAATTGGAACCAAAGAAATTACTCTTTAAGGTACATAGCATAGACCCTAGGTGGTGGTCTACATTCCATAATTTTACCAATTATCTTTACCATTTCATCCATTTTCTCTTTCATTTCTTGAATTTCTTGGTTTTGTATTTCAATTTCCCTTTTCAATTTCTTCTTTTCTTCTTCCCAAAGACTTCGTTGAATTTTAGTTCTAGCTAAATGGTAGAAACTCAAAGTTTGAAATGTAACAGGCCTCCATGTAGTCCTACGATATTCCAAATATTCAATCAACAATGTCCTTTTATAAACAACCAATGCTCAACAAGTTTTAGGGGGTAATGGGGTTTCATTGGACACTTCAGATTGTTCAAGTTGTTCTTCCTCTTGCTGCAAGATGGACTCATGTTGCTTCTCAGGAGGAGATTGTGTTTCTTCTGAAACTTTCCTAACTACTTCGGCCAAGTCATCAAGACTTGGCATCCTCCTTTCATTACCACTACCATGTTGTGCTTCCTCAACTTACACTGTCTCAGTTTGCACTTCCCTGGGAATAATAGATGGACTTTGTGGAACATTCTCAGATACATTTTGAGAAACATCATGACTAAATTCTTTAGATTCCTCAAGAATTACTATAATTTCAGGTTGAATGGAGGTTGAGCTAACTTTACGTTGTTTCCTTGATGAAACTCTTTTTGGAAATGTTTCTAAAGTAATCACTGCATGAGATACTTTCGTGGCTTTCCTCTTTCTAACCTGCCTAGAGGATTCAGACTCAGCAAGAGAAGATGATAGTGAAACTGCAGTGGCAACAGGTGTTGTTGCAGGAGAAACTGCTACAGGGGAAGATGCTGCAGGAAAGAGTGGAGTAGAACATTTTCACTTTTGAACATGAGGGTCATATTATGGGGTTTGTTCTTCCCTAGATGACTCTCCTACAGGTTTTTTTTACCTTTTTCTTTTCTACCAGCAGACCTAGTTTGTACTTGGGTAGGGGGCTCTAGTGTGGAGGATATAGGACTAAGTGTTGCAGGAGTAGATGATTCTTGCTCTGCTTCCCTACTTGTAGATTCTACTCTCTTTTTCTTTTTCTTGTACTATGCAGGGAGTGCTCTAGGAGGCTATGGAGGTTGCAGACCCTTTTGGGCAACAAATTCTTGCCAAGAAAGGGGTGATACATCCCTCAGGGAACACTCGATCAAGAATTTAATGAGGGTATGATGGGCGATAGAGTTTTCCCTACCCCTCTGGGTTTCATGGGCACAATGTTTCAAAAGGTTTAACAAAAAAATTGGAACATTGATAGCTAAATCATGCCTCATATGACTCAATAGTTTAAAATGATAGGAATGCAAATAGGAAAAACTTCCCTTACATGTCAAGTACCTAATTATGAAGGTGGCATATTCTTAGTATGGAGGAGGCAATGAAACCCATTTTCATCCTTGTTTGGAAACCTCCAAGGGTCCATCTGTTGGTATTGTGAATTCTACACTAGCAGAGACATCATCTCTCCCTGAAGAAAAATTTTCTCCTACCGTCGGAAGCCCAGTTACTTCTACAATCCACTCTTCTATAACGACTACTGTCAAACCCGACACTGTAGCTTCTCCCTCTGAAAAAGTTCTCAAAAACTCACCTACAACTTCCTCATTATAGGAATCTATCCTCAGAAAATAATTCAGCCAACCGCAATTGTTGAATGCCTGAACCACTTGAGGGTTTTGCGTCAAAGGGTTCATGAGCTACAGCCTCATGTCTTACTAACTGGCCACCCATATTCACAAATTATCCTTGTTGAGATTCCTGAAACTCAAACTTCTTCTGAAAATTCAAAAAACTTCTTCTGCCCTACTTCTTTTTTCCCTATTGTCACTTTTCTGTACTTTTCCAAGAATGACACAAAGGATAATTGCATGAAATTATTGTTAAAAACTACTCAAATCAAGCAGTTAATTGTTGTTTAGGATGAAAGCATGCAGTCGTACTTGGTAAGTACAATAAAATAAAAATGTCTTAGCAGTTGTGACAGTGGCATAAGAAAAAGTTGAAATAGATTATCCCTGCCCCTTACTAAAAATTTGGCATGTGTCCACACATGTACAAAAGGATAGGTGAAGAACAGGCAATGATGACTAATGTGTACATAGAAATTAATGAATAAATGAAATAAATAAATGATGTGACAATATAATATATCATGTACCTTGTAATAAGTGCTCGTACATGTTGGGAAAGATCACAACTCAACATGAAATAATGGCTAGAATTGAAGCCATAAATGAGGGTGCTACGGTAGGATGGATGACATGGATGGGTGACATGGAAGAAGAGGAAATGAATGGTGGTGATGGATGAAAAACAAAGAAAGTGGTTTCCTTAAAAAAGAAACCTTTATTATGGGCATGCAACATAGAATTTTAAAGAGATGTTGTAGGAAGATCAGTGGTTGCATCCAAAACAAACTACTTCATAAATTCTTCTTTGGACGCTAGCTTATGAGACAACCTAAGATGGTGTCCATTAATCAGTAGCTTGAATCAGATAGGATCTATTGTAGCTAATTGAACTAAACCATTATCAAACACATTTTCTATTTCATAAGGAGCAAGCCATTTTGTGGTGAGTTTACCTTGATTTTCCTTGTACCTAGAGTCATAGAGCAGCGCCCAATCACTGACAAAGAATTGCTTAGTTCTGATATGGTGGTCATGCCATTTTTTTCTTTGTTGCTAGATAGCTTCAGTATGTTGTAGTGTAGTTTTCTTTATCTCATCCAATGCATTCAGCTGTAGGAGGTGTTCCTTTTCAGCTTCTAAAATATCAATGTTAAGTTGAAGAGTAGTCCTTAAGGTTTTATGCTCAAACTCTACTGGCAACATGGCAGTTTTTCCATAGAGTAACTCAAAAGGAATGAACCCTATAGTTGTTTTCCATGTTGTCCTATAGGCACAAACTACTTCACGAAGGTGATTGCTCCAATACTTCTTATGTAATTGTACTGTCTTAGTAAGGATTGCCTCAATTTCTCTGTTGGTAACCTCTGCCTAACCATTGGCTTGAGGGTGATAGTGGCTAGACTTTCTGTGCCTGATCTTGTAATCATTTATCAATGCAGTGATTAAGTTTGATGTAAATTGAGCTCCTTGATTAGTAAAAAGTTCCCTTGGGACTCCAAATCGAGTAAAAATTTTCTCATATAGGAAATCAACAACTTTATTCTCATGGGCATGTGTCATTACTTTCACTTCCACCCACTTGGTTACATAATCAGTGAAAACCAAAATGTATGATCTCCCATTGGATGGAGGATCAATAAGCCCAACAAAATCCATGCCCCACTTGTCAAAGGGGCTGACTACCACTTGAGGATACAAGAGAATTTCATCAGACCTTATTGGTCTCCCCATACGTTGACATCTGTCACATTTTCTGGTGTAGGCTACAACATCTTTGTGTAGTGTGGGCCAATAGTATCCTATAGCAAGCACTTTCATAGATGTTATCTTGGCTGCAAAGTTCCCACCACATGGCTCATCATGACAGGCATGGAAAATGTCATAGGTATCATCTTCCCTAACACACCTTCTCATGACTTGGTCAGGTCCTATGTAAAATAAACAGTCTGCAATCCATGAAAAGTTAAGACTTTTATGTACCAACACTTTCATTTCCTTTGGTGAGAAGTAGGCTAGGATCTTGTTGGCTGCTAAATAATTTGCAATATCTGCATACCATAGAGTTTGAGCAACAATAGAAAACAGATGTTCATCGGGAAAGCTATCATCAATTACCTCAGGGGTGGCAGGTGTAGTTGTTTGAAGTCTTGACAAGAAATTAGCCACCACATTAGCCCGACCTAGCTTATCAATAACTATGATATCAAATTCTTGCAACAATAGGAGCCATCTTGCTAATCTGCCAGATATGGTAGGCTTATTCATAAGGTACCTTATTTTTGCATGATCTATATGGACAAATATTTGGTAACCAGTGACATAATGTCGAAACTTGTTTAGGGCATACACAACTGCTAGCAATTCTTTCTCTATCTATGAAAATATAGTTTAATTCAGGGCCTTAAAGGTTTTTTTCTAATGAAATATATGGCATGCTCTATGGAATTCTCTTTCTGTCCTAAAAATGCCCCTATGGCATAATTAGAAGCATTTGTGTGTATATGAAAGGGAAGACTCCACTTCGGTCCTTGAAGAATAGGTGTCTGAGTAAGTAAATTCTTAAGCTGCAAGAAAGATTTGTCACAGGCCTCAGTCTAGTTAAATTCAGAATCCTTAGTCAATGAGGTATATAATGGACTAGCTATTTTGCTAAAATCTTTGATAAATCTTCTATAATATCTAGCATGTCCTAGGAAGCTTATAACATCCTTTTGTTTCATAGGTGTTTGCAAAGTTATAATGACTTCTATTTTTGCAGGATCAACTTGAATTCCTTCTTGAGAGATATGATGGCCTAAAACAGTTCCCTCTTGCATCATCATAAATCACTTCTCACTATTTAAAGACAATTTTTTCTCCTTACATCTTTTCAACACTTTCTCCAAATTTGCTAATTCTTCTTCATAAGTAACTCCATAAGTGGTGAAGTCATCCATGTAGATCTCCATAGAATCATGAGAAATGTCAACAAAAATACTTATCACTACCCTCTGAAACATTGCAGGTGCATTACACATGCCAAAAGGTAAGACAAAGTAGGAAAAAGTTCCCCATGGACTGGTAAAAGTTGTTTTGTCGTGATCCTCAAGGGAAATTCTAATTTGATTATACCCACTATATCCATCCAAAAAGGAGAAATACTTTTTACCAGACAATGAGTCTAGCACTTGGTTAACAAATGGCAGTGGAAAGTGATCCTTTTTAGTTGTTGTGTTCAACTCCTGTAGTCTACACAAACTCTCCATTTTCCACCTTTTTTAGGAATAATCACTAATGGAGATACCCATTGACTGTTTGAAATGGGGTAGATAAAACCAGCATCAAATAATTTTTGGAGCTCTTTTTTAACTATTTCCCTAAGTGTTGGGTTTATCCTTCTTTGAGGAATCCTAATAGGTGAACAGTCTTCCTTAATGTAGATCCTATGAGTACAGAGTTGAGGATCTATTCTCTTCATATCCCCATAGTCCCATGCAAAAGCTCTGTGTTGATCTTATAGCATTATGACTAGGGAAATTTGTTGAGATTGAGGCAACTTATTATTGATGTTCAAACACCGGCCTAGAGACACTTCTACTTGCTTGGTAAGATCATTCATGGAGGTTGTTAACAAAAGTGGTGTTTTTATTTCATGTGGAAGAAAATTGGAATAAATTGTAGAAAATTTAGGTGGCAGGCTCTCATGATTCAATTGCTACAAGAAACACTATTGAAGACAACTATCTGGAACAGATGGGCTACTCATATCAGAGTTGGATTGCAAAATGTGTAAAAGCAGGCCATCCTCACTCTGAAGCTGGAAAAACGGATTAGTTTGCAACATCATTAGTTGAGCCAATGAATTGATTTCTTCAGTTTCCTCTCCTAAATCTAGCCAAATTGGTTGAGACAAATCTGGTTGAGGCTGGGTAGGTGGGTATAAATCTAATTTCTTTCTTGACTGACCATCAAAAATTTTCATGTCTCCTGAACATAACCCTATAAAATCATCAGTTGTGGCTAACCATTGTCTACCTAGGTGATAGGATATCCTCCCAAAGTTTCGTTAGTGGACAATACAGTGAAATCTGTTGGGTATTCCCAAGACTCAAGGATGACAATGACATCTTCTACCACTCCATCAGGTGTTACTATGGAACTATCAGCAAGTTGCATGACGATAGGTGTAGATCGAATGGTTAGGATATTCAAATACTCCATAGTATGCTTGGTCATTACATTGATGGCTGCACCAAGGTCAATCAAAATATTCTTTACTATTTGGCCATTAATATTTATTTTTACCACAAGACTCCCAGGGTCAATATATTTTGGAATGACTACCTTCCCTAACATAATATCTTCCAACTATCCTAGAACATGGATAGTTTGGGGATCCTTTTTTCTTTCTTCCTAATTTCTTTAAATATGCATCGTTAATGGCTTTTCTATAAATTGGAACATCATTAATGGCTTGAAAAAGGAGAATTTGAATGTGTACATTCTTTAGCTGATCCAAAATATCAAAGGTAGGCTCTTTCATAGACTTGGATGTAGTAATTTCCAATCTCTAAGGAAAAGGTAGTTTAGCCTGATGCTGCAGGACAGGTTCCTTAGAGACAGTATCTGATACAGGTATATGTTTTGCATGATCAGTAGGTTGTTCAGAGGCAGAGTCTGGAATCTTTGTAATCACAGGTGGCTATGGAGCAGGGATAGTGGTTCTAGACTTGAGATGGATATCATTAATATTTAGGGCATAAGCTGGATATTGCTTGGATTCTGCAAAATACATAGGCTGTTGTTATTGCTGCTGCTTATTATTAAGATTTGGCAATGGTTGAGCAGGCATAGGCATTTTTTTTGGAGGGCCAGTATTTTCTGTAGGTGTTGTAGGTGGCATGAGGGTTAGAGGTTGTGGCTACTGAAGCTGTAGGGATCCAGGGGATTGGTTCTACCATTGTTGAGAACCTCTCCATTAAGGATTTTACTGCCAATTACCTTGGGGTGGATTCCATTTTCCTTGTGGTTGTTGCCAACCTCCTTGAGGAGATTTCCATTAAGGACTTTGATAGCTAGGTTAGTGTGGTTGAGAAGTATTCCAAAGTGGTGATGGGCCATATGTATGTTGCCATTGGTTATTGTAATTAGAATAAGGATTACCAAAATTCAAAGGGTCTTGAGGCATACCTTGTCTTTGAGCCCATGGCCGCCTTTGTGCAACAAAGAATACTTGGTCATCATCACCCTCTACTATCTTAAAATCAGTAGGTAATTTATTAACCTCTAGGTTAGCTACCATCTTACATCTACAGTCACGTTTCTTCTATCTACAATGTGGACAGAACTTAGCCAAGATTGCTTTCGCTTCCTCATGTTTCTTCTGAGCTTGCATAGTATCCAACTATGTAGCCATGTTGTTTATGATATCCTGCTTGAAATCAGACAGCAAATGTGTGATCTTCATCCGTGAAACTCCATTAGTAGAAGAATTTCTGACTATGGCTTGATGACCTCTACCCTTCTTAACAATTGTTTGAAAGTAGTTATGACTTATTTTCTTGATATCATCCCAAGGAACTTGGGTTATATCTCCTCCTCCCATCAGATCCAGGGCATCTATACAAGTGTCACTGATTCCCCTTAGAAAAAGTAGCTTCTGAGATTCTTCATTGAGAGTATGGTCTGAATTATTTTTCAAGGAAAACAAGAATCTTGAGATATAGTCTTCGAGGCTTTCATCCTCCTTTTGTTGAATTATGAATATATCATCACCCTTACTACCACTCTTACAATATTTCTTGTATTTCTCAAGATTTTTTTTTTTCATAGTTTCCCAACTATCAACAACACCCCTTCCCAAACTCATAAACCATCTAAGAGCACCCTCCTTCAAAGTAGCAGGAAACAACTTCAACCTGTAAGCATTTGAAGTGTAATCATAGCTGCTGTGTACTTTAATGTTCTACCCTACTCTAATGTGCAAACTAACTAAAAATGAGAATGATAAAATATTAAGGACACCTCAAGATTAGCCAAAAGAGTGATAAAACAAGAAGGAAAATGGATAAAACAAGATGCAAATGATTTCACCTTCCTTGTTGTTGACAACTCCTTGATTGGCCCTTGCTTGGGATGATTTTGTGTGATCCTTAGATGATTTCTTGAGTGAATAAATGCAAGATCAACTTATGTAAAATGATTAGAATGGATAGCTAGATGATAGTGGATGATTGAGAATGCAAATTGGCAGCATGTAGTTATGAAATGGCTAAGTTTTGAAAATTCCCTTGCGGAGGGGGTATTTATAGAAGAATTTGAATTCTCTAGAGAATTCAATGGTCAAGATTCATCCAACAAGGTCAAGATGAAGGACTATGGTGAGTTGAGAACTCACAAGCCCTCACATCTTGACATGTGGATGGTGAAGTGGCTAAGGGGAGATGAGGTGTAAGTGAGGTGGAAGAGAAGGTACATGAGGTGGAGGAAGGACAAGTACCTTCCAAGCATCTTGGGGAGTGAGAAGAATCTTGGGTGAATAAAAGTAAATTTTAAATTCACAATGATTGGAAGAATTTAGTGGATAAGACAATGTTCCCAAAAGGTGGGAGTTTGTCACATGTGACTTGATGTGACAAGTCAAAGGTTCTAGAAGATGCATGGGAAAAGGGAATTCGTGGAGGAATAAAAAGGAATTAAAAAATTCCTTGGGGGATGGAGATAGTTTACCAAGGTACTAATTTGGTTTGACTAATTAGTAATTAGAGGATAATTAGGGGTTAATTAGGATAAAAAGCCAACTTGTAAAAGTTGGAGGATGTGACACATCCTAATCAAGGATTAGGCATGTGCACATCCCTAATGAAGAAATTAGGAGATGGATTAGGATTAGATGAAAATGACATGTGAGGAATTAAATAAATGTAATATTTATTTAATTTATTTGATGAAAAGAGGATTAAGGAGGGTAAGGTATTTAATTATTAATTAAATACCTTAGGGACTGAGAATTAAAGATATTAATTAAATAATAGTAATATTACTTAATTAACTTGGATAAGAGGATGTTTAGATGAAAAGTGATAAATTTGGATAAATTAAGTGTCCAAATTTGGATGTCTACAGTTGCAACAGAGGATGTCAAACTCAAACAAGAAAGTGTCTGGGTCCTCTATAACTAGTCAATAGAACTTGGGAAGTAATGAAGAAGGAATATTTTTAAGGTTATCATTATCTTGTTGAGAAATGATGGGGAATTCAAAAGTAGGAGGTTGATTAGGTGGATTACGTGTCATATTTTCTTGATGCAGTATCAAAGCAAATGGATTTTCTTGAGGTTCTTCGTTAGCTGGGGCAAATGGAAATTCATCAAGCAGGTTTTTAGCAAATGGATTGATATCTTGGTCTCCTCCTTCCTCCAATAGATTATAAGCTAGTTTAGAATTGTTATCAATGAATGGAAGGTTAGGGAGGAATCTTCCCAGAGCATCTCTTCTTCTATGCATGCAATAGAATTAACTGTAAATTGAAGAAATTTGAAAATGATTGAATAAACACACTAAACTACTACTAACAATGACTATGACAGGTTCTTAGCTTGACACCATCCCTAACAACAGTGCCAAAAATGATCGATTCCACAAAAGGATATAAAAGTCATGGAAAATCCTAACCTGGGAATTAGACATTCTAGTAGGTGACTAAGATCTTCTTATGGTCATTCATTTATATTGTCAAACCAAAGAATGTATACTTGAAATGGATTGGCACTGTATGTGCACTAAGAACCAGTTTTAGTCACAATTTAATAGAAATAAATGCTTGGAATGAATTCTACTTATGCTGCAGGAATGTAATGTAAAGTATTCCTAACTTAAGCATAACTTAATCAAAGCAGAAATCATGACAACTATTACTAAGAAACAAACTATGAATTGGCTTTATGCTATAGGAACAAACACAGGGATGAATTCTCAATGATGCAGGAACAATATAAGACTGAGTTTGCATTGAAACCTTCAAGAATGAAATCTAACTTATAATCAACATGAGATAAATAACTAACGACAGATACTCACTAAGTGTCCCCCCTTAGCAAGCATCAACCAGTTTATGCAGGAATTGAACTCAAAACTTCATCAACTTTTATTCATAAACTTGGAATCATATACATTGATTATTTTTCTTGTAAGAAAACTAACACAAAACAATGTTTCTCATTATAATACTTTAACACACTTTGTTGCTCACTCACATAGGAGGAAAAATTATTTATATTAGAAAAGTAACTAACTACCCAATTTTAGATAAAAAGTCTTTAATCAAAGAGTTAAAACAACCATCAGTAATAAGAGTAAGGGTAGTAAAAACACATCATAATATTCAAATTATGAGCATATTTTGAGCTCATCAGTCTCCATACTTCAATTCCTAAACAATAATGCATTTTCCCACTTGGTACTTCATTTTAAATGCATGTGATAATTCTATTTTAATTTCATCAATCAACTCTACAACACTTCCTATATGATTAAGTGATCCACATATAATGAAATCAAAACAACATTTCCATATTCATCTTTTCCTATGTACAAATTTGGATCATTTTTACTCTTGACATACCCTTGTTGAAAGAAGAATTTTTCAATTTTCTTATACCATGACCTTGGTGCTTGTTTGAGACCATACAATTATTTATTTAGCCTACATAACAAATGCTATTTTCCCTTCTTTACAAATCCTTGAGGTTGAAAAAGATATATTTCTTCTTTTAAATCACCATTCAAAAAATCGGACTTAACATCCATTTGATGTAACTCCCAATTAAAATTAGTAGCATTTACAATCATGATCCTAATAGTATTTATTTTAGCAATAGGTGCAAATTATCCTCATAATCTATTCCTTATTTTTGTGAATATCCTTTTGCAACTAATCTAGCTTTGAATTTATCAATATTACCATCAACTTTAAACTTATTCCTGAGCAACCATCCTAATCCTATAGGAATTTTATTTATAGTTAACTCAATTAATTTCCAAGTACCATTATCTATAATTAAATAATAATATTCTTGCATTGTATTCATCCATTCCTTATGATCATTAGTTTATTCATAATTATAAGGGTCATCTATACTCATTACTTGACCCATAAGAGCATAGTCATTATCCCTAATTGGTATCATGATTTTCCTTGTTTACCTTCTTAATGATTCATTGCTAAATGGAGTGGCTTTATCTTCCCTTGTTTCATGTCCACTTTGACCATGGGTTTGCTAATATGCAATATCTAAATTTTCCTCATTGTCTTCTTTGAGGAGTTTCCATGAAGTAGTGTTATCCTCTTTGTCTTCCTCCTCAACATCATCTACAAATTCATGAAATATGACATCTCTACTAAAAAAATCTCTATGAATAGTAGGATTATACATTTTTTAGGCCTTGTGATTTTCACAATTAAGCAATGAGTATACATTTGATTTTCTTAGCATTAAGTTTCCTCCTATTTTATTTTGGAACATGACAAAATGTCTTACTACAAAAAAATTCTCAAATGACTAACAATAGGTTTACTACCTATGAAATGCTCATATGGAGTTTTATTTTCTAGATACATGGTTGGTCTTTGATTCAACAAATAAACAATTGAGCTAATTACTTCATGCCACAAATTATTAGTGGGATTCTTTTCATTGAGCATACTCCTAGCACACTCAACTATTGTTCTTCTTTTCCTTTCAACCACACCATCTTTTTAGACTATGAGGAAATGTATATTTCTTGATAATACCATTATCCTTACAATATTTCAAAAAAATATCTTAGGTCTATTCCCCCCTTGATCTTACCTGAGAATTTTAATTGTGAGTAGTTTTTTTTTCCACCATAACTTTAAGTTCTTTGAAACATTCAAACACTTCACTCTTATTTCTTAATAAATAGACCCAAGTATATCTAGAGTTGTCATCAATAAATGAGAGAAAATAACAAGCTCCTCCAAGTGACTTAGTTTTCATGGGACCAGACACATCTGTATGTACTAATTCATGAATGCTTCTTTTTCTTTGATTTGAGTTTATTGGAAATTAAGTTCTATGTTGTTTACATAAGGAACAATAATCACAACTAATGTATTCATTCTTTAACATTGGAAGGCCTTGCACCAAATCTTTTATTTGTAGAGAAATAAGTTCTTGGAGATTTAGATGACCATATTTCTTCTGCCATATTTCTTTAGTTGATACACATGTAGAAGACATTACTTGATAAATTTCCACTTTAACATCAATTTTATACAAACCTCTTATTTTGATTCCTTGAGGAATCACATTATAGTGATCTTTCATATTCTTTACTTGAAAACATTTCATCAAGAATTTGACCTTTAAACCTTGATCAATAATGGAGGAAACTGATATTAATTTTTTCTTAATCCCTTCAACATGTTGGTGTAGGTGTTTATTTTCATAGTAGATTAATTTATTTTCCCTTAGTCCTAGGTTTTTTCTACACTTAATTAAGCTTCTTAGGATAATAAATTGAGTTTATTACTATGAGATAAGTATGAGGTGTCGGGTATGTGCAGGATCATGATGGGCCGAAAAAATGGTGATATGATGGGTATGTGGCTAACGAATTTTTTTTACCCAAAATTGATGAAACAAAAAGGGTTTCTAAAGGAGATTCTAAGCTTCCCACCAATATAAATTATGGTTTACTCTAAATTTAATAAATTATTATTATTCATTTTCTATTTGAATTATGACTAAAGTCCTGATTGATAGGCCGATTGAAAAACATATATAGCTTTCAAAAAATATCACATTTTTTTAATCCAAAACATGAATCGCATTCTATGCTTCACATACTATAGGATTAAAAAAAGAAAAACTAAATTTCATGAAGTTTTGACAAAGTTAACCTAGTCAGACACACGAGTTTTTATATTTTTAAAAGTTGTAATAAACAATTCATAATTAATTATTTACTTGGGAAAAAATTACAAAAAATATGCATCACATGGGGACATGAGTCATCTAATTATATCTAAAATATAATAATTTTTTTTATCATTTTATTGTGGTTAGGGTGGTCAAACAGACACCTACTTCTTATTTTTTCCCTGAAAGTTAAATACTACTGCATTGAAATTTCAAATTTTCAACAAATAGATTTTTTTTAAATAAACCTAGTATTTTAGAAACTAAATTTAATTTTCTACAGATTCTATTCTTACATATTTTTGAAATAATATAGATAACTTATTCAAATTTTTACATCAAGTTGCCTAACTCTGATTTTTCTAAAATTTTCGCCACTTAAGGGCCTATTTTTTCCATGATGATCTTGTACATACCCTGTCACCTTCCTTAAAGGGTGGAAAAAATTCCACACTTGGTGGAATCATCCACTTTTTGTGGTCCATAATTTCCACTTTTGATGGGCATCTCCACTTTTGGTGCTCCATATCCACTTTTTGTGGTCGATTCTTATTGGTTGGATTTTCCACCTACCTCCTCTCCTAAGTACTTTATAAAATCACTATCTAGCTTATACTTATATCCATTCATTCTCTTGAATTGTTGCATACTTTAGCATACATGCACCTGAACCATATATTTTAAGGTGGTAGAATGTTATGTCTCTTTGCTCAATTAGGGTCTTTCACCCAAACGAAAGAGATGGATCCGAAAGAGATGGATCCCACACTCAAAATATAGGTGGTTCACTCAAACTAATATATGTATGATGAAATTATGATTAAATTAAATGATCTAAATGTAACTAATTAATCAAATTGATTGATTATTAAGTGAAAACTATTGAAATGAATGTTGTTTCAAAACACATTGTGTAATGCAAAAGCACCTAAAAATGAAGGTAAACTACAATAGAAATGTATGAAACTGAAGAAGTGCACCTGTAAACTTGCTGGAGACTTGAAATGGCTTTTGAAATACTACTGATCCTATTTTTTTGGCCTAATGGGACTCATTCACCATTCTGGGTGAATTAGTCCCAGTTCTGTAAAACTATTTTGAAGCCTAGTTTGGGCAAATGGGTGTCTAAAAATGTAGAAAACCAAAAATAGGCCTAGAAGTGGGACTCATTCACCACCCATGGTGAATGAGTTCACTTTTTAATTTTTGAATATTCAAAGGTGGAAACAAGAGCCTTTGATCTGCACTTTATGTTTCTCTAGGTGTTTGGTTCTGAAACTGTCAAATTCAAACTTGAAAGTGAATTTTTGTGGGTATTTTGACTTGTCGAATGAAGAGATGACTTGAAAAAATTTACAATGCAATCTTCAATTATTTATAAGCCTCCAAGATTCTGAAATCTACAAACACACAAGAAGAGAAAGAGAAATGTTGGATGTTACGGTATGGGGGTTTGCCTTGGTGAAACCCCTTTTAGGTAATTAAACAAAAATAGAGAAAGAATAAAATAAAGAATGAAACAATGGATTCAATACCTTGTCATGAAGTTTGATCTTGAATATTTGCAACAAACCATGAAGAATCTTCCCTTGAATGTCTGAAAAATTGTTATCTTAATGACTTGAAATGATGAAACCCTAACTTGCTTGGCTTGATGGAGAAGATAGATGATGAATGAATTGTGAAAATGAGTTAATGGATGTGAGGGTTTACAGACTTGATTTTATAGGAAATACACCTTATTAGCCCATAAATTTGATCCCCAAGGCTGACATGAAAGAATATTAAACTTATTTTCTAGTTTTTACTGCTCAAAACTAAAAAATGGGCCAAATGGGACTCATTCACCACCTTGGGTGAATCGGTCTCACCTAGCAGTGACTCATTCACCATAGGTGAAGAATTAATCCTAGTGGGTCCCATTTGATAGTTGGGTTCTTAGGAGATAAGAAAATAAGGTTTATCTGATGTCTATGTCAGTTATTTCATCAAATATTGTCTTGTAATGCACAATATGGGGTAATAGTGGCCTATTAGTAATGATGTAAAGGTCAATTATGGCTTGGGACATAGAATTCAATATGCAAGTGTGATTAAATACAATTTACAACACTAAAATGAGGTCTAATAGGCTAGGAAGGTACAATATATATAGTAAATGTAAAAGACACATTACAACACTAGTTTAACATTAAGTATATTTTCCAAGCCTTCTAGATTAGTGTGATAGTGTTATTAAACACATTTTATAATGTTGAATTAATGGAAAATGGGTTCGTTAGGTGTAGAAAACAATGAAAGTTTCTTACAACAATTTACAACACCTTTACAAAACATCATTAAATGCATTTGAAAGGGCCCAAGACCTAGTGTGGATGTGAAAAACACCTCACAACACCAAATCAAGGTCTCTTTAAGTCCAATTTATCATGAATTATTCGCAAGTCAAGCAAGTTGCCTTTTTCTATGGTACAACACCTTGATGCATGCAATCATTATTCATGCATCTTTTCTTTGTAGTTATTAATATAATTTTGTCACACTGACATTTCATAATCTCCTAGATTCTTGGTTTTCATTCTTATGTTTTTACAGTTTATGTAACTTTGATTTTCTATTAAAAATTTCCTTGGGTTATTCAATCTATTTTAGATTTGTAACATGGTATCAGAGCTTTTTTTGAGAAATATAAGCTTATAGATTCCTAATTGAGAGATTGAGTTTCTTGTAAAAATATTTTAAAATCTTGTATTCTCTTCTCTTGCATTCTTGAACAATAGATGGAGAATCAGAAAATATTTGCAAAGATTTAATTACCTCTTATTTTGCATGTGTTTTGTGGGATTTGGGTGATTGAATAATTTCTAGTTATACTAGAAATATTTTTGACCATTCCAATGCATCAAGAAGGCTCAAGAAATTCATATTTGGCTTTTGTTTCATCCAAATTGTAGATCATTTGACAAAGTTGCAAACGAGGGTTTAAAGCTCTAATTTGTGAACATTTTTTTACTGGAGTAGTTTTGGGCCAAACGGACCTCACAATTTTGTTTAGAAGGCCCCAAAACCCCTATTCTCATATAATTTTTTTCTATTTTAGACAAAAAAAATTGGAAAATTTTTCTTTTGCCAAGGGTCATCATTGTAGGAAAATTTCAGCCTATATTTTAAAAAATTCACAACTTTTCGCCACGGTGTATATTTTCTACAAAAAAGATATCATTGGAAAGATGGAGATGAGCACTTTCCATCTAAAAGGTTTTTGAAATTAAATTTTACCATTTTATATTAAATATTGTAGGTTGAAGTTGTTATTGCATCATTTCTTCAAAATGTCATAACTTTCGCCCCAGAGCACCATTTTTTGTAAACAAATAGGCATTGGAAAGGTATTGAAGAGAGTTACATAGATATAGAGCTAATTTTTCCATATTTTATCTTAGATTTATTTTGAACTAGAATTTGTAATTCTGGTCATTGTGGGCCTATTGACCATTGTATCTTGGAAAAGGCTTTGTAAATGCATAGATCATAAATTTCCAACATTGTAATATCTTGGGGGGTAATTTATGAGACTAGTGGAAGGGGGGTGTCTCTTGATGTCTATTTTTACATTCACTTAATGTTACTTTATTGTATCAATATTGGGGGGATTATACAAACAATTTATAAACATGAACTAAGATAAAGTTGCATTTATGGTGAGGTTAAGCATGTCTCTTTAAAAAAATAATCCATCATTATGTTGTCAAGGTAACTTTAAAGAACTATTTTTCCTGGAAACAAGGGATAAAGAATCATTTCCTTGAGCATGATCTACTACCATATCTCCTTGGACTTGTTCCTCAATCAAGTGACTATGATCAAAATAATTTATGGTTTAACAATAATGGCATGGTCTACGGACTAATGTGTCTTACTACTTCTGAGGATATTCTACATCATGTAGAGAACAATGAGTTCCCTTTCACTGCTTGGACCATCATTTAGCAGTTGTATGGAGAGATTGGATCTTAATCTAAAAGTGATGTTTCCTTGGAGAACAGGGCTATTATGGATGCTATTGAGACTTGTGTTTCCCTATCTTCTGTTGATGATAAATTCATTGATACCCCATCACCATCTACTATTGCTTCTTCATATTCAGGTACGTTTCTTCTTTGAAAGTTTCCAGTGATTCTTTGTAGCAAGACATACATTTTCTTTCAAATTTAGCTTAGGATGATCTCTTGACAGGTATTTCAAACCTGTTTATGGAGATACATATTGCAGATTTTGGAGACACTAGTGATGATATTATTCTTCTCTTTGATGAAGTTGATTTTTCTTTAGTTGTTGTGAGGGAAAATTTTGACTCTCCTTTTCAATCTCTACATTATCATTCATCATAGTTTGAAATGAGTATGGATACTTTAGATCATATTTTGGAGAAGACATATTTAGAGGACATACTTGAGCCTTTGAATTGTTTTCTACACCAATCTTTAGGAGATCCTAATTTTTCATTTTCAACGGTGTGGCCTAGAACACCTAATTTGATTGTGGGAGCCTTGAACATTGACATGGGGACACTTCAACCAAGTTTAGAGACTCCATACATCTTGAGCTTTCTTCCAACACATTCCTTTTAGGAGCAGGGAGATAGATCACATACACCTTTGGTTTTGTTTCTTCCTAAGGAGAGGAATGTTGTTTGACAATTGCAGACCATCTTCTACATTAGTCTTGAGCATCTACCATTGGATCTCTTTAGGGGGCTTCTTTGTACTTCCACTTCATTTCTCTCTCTATTATGGGGGGCATACTTCCATTTTTTGGGATAGGGCTTATTCTTCTTTGGGGAGAATTTTATATGTACATGAGTACCTAACATGGCCTCAATTTCCAAGACCCAGCATATTTTACATCCTCCTAAGTTGCGCTTAAGGGGGGTTGTTGGTGTAGTTAAATTTTTTTCTAGAGGGTTAATTTATTCTTCCTTAGTCCTAGGTTTTTCCTACACTTAATTAAAATTTAATAGGATAATAAAGTGATTTTATTACTAGGATATAAGTATGAGGTGTCACATTCCTCAAAGGGTGGAAAAAATTCCACTTTTGGTGACATCCTCCACTTTTGGTGATCCATACTTTCAACTTTTGATGGGCATCTCCACTTTTGGTGGTCCATATCCCCTTTTTGTGGTTGATTCCTATTGGTTGGATTTACCACTTACCTCCCCTCCTAAGTTCTATATAAACTCACTACCTAGCTTGTATTTGCATCCATTCATTCGCTTGCATTGTTGCATACTTTGGCATACATGCACCTGGATGCATGCAGTCATTATTCATGCATCTTTGCTTTGTATATTTTTAGCTTGGAAGATCTTAATGCAATTTTGTCACATCAACATTGTATAATCTCTCAGAGTCTCAGTTTCTATTCTTATGTTTTTCTAGTTTATGTAACTTTTATTTTCTCCTAAACATTTCCTTGGGTCAAATTAGCAAGTCATCAACCATGAGATATGGCGTGAACCTACATAATGTGGCTCCAAAATTGTAAATTAATGGATCGAGTATGAGTCTTATCACAGTATGAATTTTTAGATTTCTATGAATATGAAATATTTGGAATAAGTCAAGTGAATGGCTATCAAAAGAGGTCAACCTGAAGGAAAACATAAAATTTCCTTTATTTTTTTCTTTCTAGCTATTTGATTGAGCTGAGTGACTTATTCACATGGTTTCATATGTGTTCTATGTGAAGCATTTTTAGCCACCACCTTTCTAAGTTCTTGCTGAGTTGAATCCATTAAGTTGAGAAGTGTCATTTTCCATGCCTTTAGTTGCTGGTTTTTTTGTATAAATAAAGGAGTTATTCACCTCATTGAGGGCATGCATTATTTTCACTTTTACTATGTTTTTCTCGGCATTTGGAATTTTGATTCTGAGTTGTGTCTGAGAAAGATAGAGAGAGAAATTTCTAAGAGTTGAGAGAGGTTTAGAGAGATATTTGTTGGGAATTTATTGACTAAGTGATCAAGGCTATTTGGGAATCTGATTCAATCAACTGGAGCTTTGTAATAATATGCATGTTGTTTCCTACACTCTTATTCTTTATTTTATGCTATATTGGAGAATATTGTGTGAAATTGCTTGTATTGTTTGGAAGTTAAATCTATTATTCATTAGGAAAATATTTATTTATACTTTTATTATATAAAAGGTAGCTTGTAGATCTTGGGATATAGATCCAATTTCTTGACATGTTTGTACATATTCCATTAATAAGGAATGATTGGATATAATAGGTATTATCTACTACATAGGGAAATAGCTTTCATAGCTACTATTTTAACTAGTGTTTCATAGAGTTACTCGAATTAGTTCATAGACATGTTAGATAAGCATAGAGGTAATATGTTTTCCTGAGATTAGGATAACCCAATGAAGGGGAAAGCCTATGCATAGTGTATGAATAGTCATTTATAAATTGGGCCAAGGTAGTGGGTTAACATGTGACCTCCACTCTAAATTTAGGGTAATGAATACTTTGGAAAAATTAGTGTAAGTAGCCACTTTTTACACTATCAGTTCACTATGTTTCCAAAATTCATTTCCTAGTGTAGGCATCAATTAAAATCTGCAAACACTAAACTTCATATAGGGGTTAGTATTTTACAAATCTATCAAAATTCCTCTATGAAATACCTTGTAGATGTTTCCAAATGCAATACATGACCAAATGAAACTAGAAACATTATGAAAACAACAACAATCACCTATTCCATAGTGGATTGGTGTTACATGTGATAGTAACCCTTTCCCAACCCTTGATCAAAGCTCAAGATGGTGTAAATGCAATGGAGATGATGGGCAAGATGAGTTCTCAAATTAAGAGAGTAACCTTGCATAAAAGTTATAGATCTAATGAATGAGGATTAAGCCTTCTTTTATAGATTTTCTTGATGAGAGATTGGCCAAGATGGTGAATGTGGGACTAAAGATCCTCCAATGAGGAGAGGCCATTTGTTAAATGATAATAGGCCAATGGTTGTGCAAGATTTGGGAAGAGTGCCCATGAGAGGGAGAATTTGAATTCAAATTTTGCAATAAATTTTGAGAGGGGGACAAGAAAAACAACAATAAATGCAATGTTGGAGGGACAAATCAACTTGTCGTGTTAAGGGAAAATGAGGGTTTTTTATAAATCAATAAAATTGATTTATTTGTGCAGGTGGAGATATCTAGAGAATGTACGTGGGTGAGATTAGTATTTAATCATGGTTAGATTAAATAAATGATGATTATGTTAGTTTAATGATGATTAGGTGAGTTGAATTTAAGGACTTTGATATTTGATTTATTTGAATTAGAAAATGATGGAATATGATTTAGGATTTGATTTAAATGGATGTTTGATTTATTAAAAGGTTGATGATAATGTTTAGTTGATATTAAATAAATGATCCTAGGAGATGAAATTACCTAATGAATGGATGAAAGTGCACCTGATTAATTGATGAATGGTCCTAATGTGAAATCTAAACGAATGAACCTAATCAAATGCAAAATGTTAATTTTGCATGTCTACATTTTTCCCCTCTTTGAAGAAATGTACATGTTGTGTTGGTTCAAAGAATAACTTGCTGCGATCAAAATAAAAAAATTTTCTAATTTTTTAGATGCCCTAGCGGAAAGTACACTGGTACATTTCCCCCTCGAGAGATCGTGCGAAAAGATTCGATTTGAGGGTCGATCTCGCGATAAAGAGGTTCCAAATGGATGGTTATGGACGTTGATGCAAATGAGATGATTTTAAGATTCCTAGAATAACAAATCTATATTATCTTAAACAATTTAAATGATTATATGATGCAAGATGGATGAGATTTGATGATGTGATATGTTGTGATATGCAATGGATGATTTATGAGATGCTTAGACTAACAGATCTATATTATGATGATGCTATGCATGTGAGATGATATGCATAATACTGATGATTTATGGATGCAAGATGAATGCATAATAGATGCATGATGGATGTATTGGTTATGATGATTAACTATTCATGCTGTGATGTTAGTGCGGAAAATGAAGAAATTAGATGATGACAAGAGGATCCAACAAGCCAACATTATGAGAGATGATGGTGAGAAATGATGATGAGAAATGATGATGGTAGATGGATGATTTTCTTATCAAGGATTGGGGTTTTCAAAGGGTCACTTGCTTTATGTTTGATAACACGCCTAAGTATGATGCATCAAGGTATAAAGGACCAGGATGGCATTGTACTTAGTGTGATGGAATTTCACTCAAAAAATAGATAGGAGTATTCTTGTTCACACCTGACATACATAAACCATGCTAGGATGCACTTTAGAATTTTTAAACACCTCGGACCAAAACATGGAAAGGTATAACCAATCAATGCAATAGTCAACAAGCCATCCAAAACATCCTCTATACATATCTAACAAAGAAAGTATTCACCAATTTATTTTACAAGAACGTCCAACAAGCACAACAGACAAAACAATAATGATCATTGCCCCATTCCTATCTCTCTAAATCCTTCGTTCGGATATCATCGAGAGGTCCTTGGACTGAGCGCAATAAGATAAGTCAAAAGATAAAGATAAAGCACACAAACAAGTTGATATTCTTCAATACCGCTAACCAAAAGGGAATGTGTTTTTAAGGATAAGAACCAAAACTTATTGCCAAAAGATAATGCCCATTGTAGGAAGGATACATCCTAGGACATGTTAGTGGATGGCGGCACGTCATTTCATTTATCCAAAGTGTTCTTTTTGATAAATAATGCCCCTTGTAGGAAGGACTCATCCTAGGACATGATGTTATCAGATGATTGATATGGGACTGTTTGGATGATGGACTATTGACACAAAGACTTGACCAACTTGTTTATGTACTAACTGAGACTTGAGACTTGATGCTTTTGAGTTTTACTTTTAACCTGCTAGACTTGTTTCTTACTATTTCACCAAAGGTTGAGGATGACGATCAGTTTATTATGAATGGTGTTTATTGTGGGTGCAAGCGAGATGAGGCGGATGGATTTTTTCAAATATTTGGATGTTTTTGGAGTTTCACAATGTTTTGAGGCTGTTTTTGGTATTTTTTCAAGATTTTCAAATGTTTTGATTTTTCAATTTTCCAATATTTTTGGGATTTTCTAAGATTTTGACCAAGAGACTAACCTAAAGACCTATCCTAGGGGCCTCGGGGGCTGATCGACAGATTATCCTTGCCTACGTTATACACATAGAGACCACATAGTTCGACTGACGACTTGACCGATTTACAGATGATGATATACATGATGAGATGTCAGTTTATTATGACGGACTCCTAAAGGACTAACCTAAATGTCTTGGGGGATGATCAAAGATCAACCTTTCCTACGTTCAAGCTCAGAGATGACATAGTTCATCAAGACAACCTTTTTTTTGGCTTTTTGAATGACTTTTTGACCTGTTTTTGGATTTTGATATGTTTTGAATGTTTTTGGATTTTTCTGATTTTCTGATGTTTTTGGATTTTCTAATGTTTTGAGAACTTTAAGACCATACACGAATCTGATTTGATGGGAACATGCCCCCAGCATGATGCAATAGAGTACTCCAATAAAGGTAGGACAAACTGACCTTGAGAATGGGTCGAGTAGTACTAAGAGGGATCATGATATGAACACAAGACCAAGCTATGGTGTGGATGTGAGTGGATGAGTAATGTATGGAAATATGGATGTGATGGATAGATGAAAGTGAAATGGATGGATGATGCAGATCGAGCCATAAAGATCCTAGTGAATGGAAAGTGCTTATTTACACAAGGCGCCTGTTTGCTAGGTTTTCACCAAGGTACTTGCCCAAAGTGCCACCAAAGTGGTTTTCACTAGAGGACAATTTTTTCTCTTTACTATTTTTTTATCCTTTTTCTGATTTTTTTGGATTTTCTACTTTTGATTTTTTTTTTGTTACCAAGATGCCTATTTGCTAGGTTTTTGCCGAAGTAACCATTTTTTTAGGACTTTTCTAAATTTTTTTGGATTTTTGGTTTTATACCTGGAAGAATTAGGCATAAAACTTTTTGAGATGGGAGTTATTCATGGGCTCCTATAGAGGTTCCCCTTTGGGTGTTAATAGTTGATATGCCCTTGATTTATAGCTTGTTGTGATGATGAAAGGCCCTAACCAATTGGGTTCGAACTTGCCTTTGCTAGTGGGATTTGGGACATTCTTATGATTTTCTTTTAAGACCAATTCTCTGACTTGGAAAGTCCTACTTTTGATCTTCTTGTTGTAGCTTCGTTTGAGCCTATTTTGATAGACTTGTAGATGATTCAAAGCATCTATGTGTCTCTCATCCAGTAACTCCAGCTTGTTTAATCTTGACACTCGATAGTCCTCATCAGTGATGAGATTTTGCAATGATATTCTAAGGGATGGGAGCTCGATCTCAATAGGTAGTACAACTTCTGATCCATAGGCCAGGGAGAATGGGGTGGCACCAGTGGGTGTGTGGATACTGGTTCGATAAGCCCGGAGGGCGGGATTAAGCTGCAAGTGCTAGTCATGACCTACATCATTGACTGCTTTCTTGAGGATTTTGAGGATGGTTTTGTTCATGGCTTCTGCTTGGCCATTGCCTTGGGATAGTATGGGGTGGAGAAGCAATGCTAGATTTTGAATTTCTTGCACAAGTTGCAAACCTCATGGTTCTTGAATGGTGTGCCATTATTTGAAATAATGGCTTGTGGGACACCATAACGACAGATGAGATAGTTCAGGATAAATTGAGATTTTCTTTCTAGTGATATAGGTCATGCGTATGGCTTCCACCCACTTTGTGAAGTACTCAGTTGTAGTTATAATGAATTTATGGCCATTGGATGAGGTGGGTGAGATTTTCCCAATGAGATCGAGTCCCCACTAGGAGAAGGGCCATGGCATGATGATGGGATGGAGCTCTTGAGCTGGAGCATGGATGAGGTTCCCATGCTACTGACATTGTAAACACCTTTTAGCGTGATCATGTGCTTCTCGCTCCATTGTGGGCCAATAGTACCCCAACCTTAATAGTTTCTTGGCTATGGTTATTTCGCTCGAGTGTGAGCCACAGATATAGTTATGAACCTCGGTTAGAGCAGTTAATGCCTCCTTAGCATTTAGACAACATAGTAAGGTACCTTCTATGCTTCAACAGTATAAGGTATCTCCTAGGATGACAAATCTAGATGCCTTTTTAATAAAGGTTCATTTTAGGCTCGATGCTAGGTCAGCAGGTATGACTCCTATTCGAAGATAAGTGTAGATGTCATGATACCAAGGATCACCAGGACCAACGATTTCACACACATATTTTGATTCTGGTACCTCGAATGTGGGAATGAGAAGCTGCTCGATCAGAAATTCATATTTTGGCACGTTGTGAGGGATGTCTACTAGAGACCCAATTATAGCCATGGTGTCAGAGGCTCTGTTGTTGGTTCTTAGAATCTGCTCAAATGTTATGTCAATGAAGGATTCCTTGAGAGTCTCCACCAATTTCTTGTATGGAGTTAGCTTGTCATCCTTAGTCTGATATTCATCATTGACTTGATTTATGATCAACTGAGAGTCTCCGTAGACTTTGAGGGCTATGATATTCCATTGCACTGCTATCCTGAGACCTATAGTCAAAGCCTCATATTCCAATATGTTGTTTGTGCAAGGGAATGCTAGTTTGTATGACCATGGTATGCAGTCCCCTTGGGGGGTGATGAAGAAAATACCAGCTCCTGATCCGTGTTGTGTGTATGAGCCATCGAAGTATAATTTCTAATGATCGGCTACATTGAGGTTAAAGATGGATTCGTCTGGAAATTCAGATACAAGAGGATTCTCAGATTATATGGGTGCTTCTGTTAGTTGATCTGTAATAACTTGACCTTTAATGGCTTTTCTTTCCACATACTCGATGTCATACTCTGACAGTATCATCACCCATTTTTCCATTCTTCCTGTGAGCATTGCCTTGGATAAGAGATACTTGAGGGGATCAATTTTCTCAATGAGCTTTATCTTGTGTTCCAACATGTAGTGTCTAAATTTTTGGGATGCAAACACTACTACGAGGCAAGCTTTCTTGATGGATGAGTAATTTAACTCGTGGCCAACCATTGTCCTGCTGATATAGTAGATAGCCCTCTCTATTCCATTTTCATTGTGCTAGGCTAGAAGAGCTCCAAGGGCTACTGTTGTTGCTGACACATATAAGATCAATGGCTTCTTTTGGATAGGCAGCATTAAGACTGGTGGTGTTAGTAGATATTCCTTGATTTTGTTAAATGCCTCTTCACACTTTATATCCCATTTATATACTACCCCCTTGTGGAGTAGGTGTGAATATGGATTCTTCTTGTCTACCAGTTGTGCTATGAACCTTCTAATGGATTGCAGCCTTCCTTGGAGGCCTCTCAGTTGTTTTAGATTCCTCGGTGCTTCCATCTCAAGGATTGCTTTCACTTTTGTCGGATCCACTTTGATACCCCTCATTGACACTATGTATCCTAGCAATTTTCCTGATTGTACACCAAAGATGCACTTCTTGGGATTTATTCTAACCTTGTATTCCTCCAATCTGTCAAAGGTAGCACTTAGGGTTGCTATATGATCTTGTCTTTTTCATGATTTGGCTAGGATGTCATCGACATAGTCTTCAAATTTCTTGTGAATCATGTCATGGAAGATCAATGTCATGGCTCGTTGATATGTTGCTCCTGCATTCTTTAGGCCGAATGGCATCATGTTCTAGCAATAGGTCCCCTAGAGAAAAGTAAAAGTTGTCTTATGTTGGTCTTCTTTTGCTATCATAATCTAGTTGTATCCTGAAAATCTGTCCATTAGTGATAGCATCTCATGCCCTGTTGTCATTTCCATTATCATATCGATATTTGGAAGTGGAAAATCATCCTTGGGACATGCTTTATTCAAATCTCTAAAATTTGTATAGATTCTGATAGCTCCATCAGGTTTTGAAGTAGGTACCAAGTTCGATACCCATTCTGGATAATCAATTGGTTGAATGAATCCAGCATCTAATAGCTTTTTGAGCTCCATTTTGACTAACAAAGCAATTTGAGGATGCATTTTTTGAAGCTTTTGTCTAACAGGTTTTGCATCTGGATACACTGCTAGGTGGTGGACCATAGTATTTGGATCAAGCCCTGGCATATCAGCATAACTCCATGCAAAGTTTATTTGTCTTTCCCTTAGGAATGCTGCTAGGAGTTCTTGCTCTTCTGATACTAGTGATTTTGCATAGAATGTGATATGCGGGGTCTCCTCTGTTCCTAGGTTGACTGGGTTGCATTTTTCAGCCAAGACCGCTGACTTCTCTTGATGAATAGCTCTTAGGGGAAGATTGAATCCTTCATCCTCAAGCGCCTCAGAGAGGTTTTCACCATTGAATACATCCTTTCTTTTTACTATTTTCTTGTCAGACAGTGTCACAGTGTGGTTTTCACTCAAGGACTTGGATATGATTCTTAGTTTCTCACTTTTGCGACTGAAGGATTCAATCGTTTCCCTGTAATAGGCATGTGTTTCCAACTCCATTATGAATCCTGCCTTATGGTCTCCATCTGGAATGTTATCCATCAATCCCACGAATTCTGAGAGTGCCTCATCATTTTCGAATGTGTCGAGAAATGGTGGTCCTCATTGGTCATAGTCAATCAGTTGGGGGTAAACTAAACGAATCTCATGATTTTGACTATCTGGTTCAAAGGATATGGTACTAATCATACATAGGGTGGTATCTTCGAATAGCCTAGGTAGATTGGATAAGGTATCTTCATCATCGCTACTAATATAGGGCTCAGTTATGAAATTATGTGTGTTGCTACCTGTGATTATTGGTGAGTGTACTTGTACTAGCACTGGCTGAGGAGAGTCATTAACTACTCTAACTGGAGGACCTCGGCCACATATGGTTATCCTCAGAGGGGTACATCCAAGACCAAGATTTTTTATGGGTCACGTCTCCAGCATGATAGGTATTATGAGGCCGTTGTCATTTTGTCCTAGTCTTTGATTTCGGTCATAGCCCATCGCAAGCATCATTTGTAGGCCCTTGCTTCTTTCATCTATTGGTAATTCAGGTGTCGGTCTTTCATCTCGATACAGCATGTGAGATGGATCTACTTCAATAACCTCATGGCCAAGGTCTCCCCATCTTGTGAATTTGGGATAATTTTCAGGATAGGTTTGTGATGTAGACGTTCGGTTTTCTTGTGGATGTCCTCGTGATCTAGAAGATTGAGGTAAGTCTCCTATCACAAAAGCATTATTAGGGAGCCTATAACTTCCACAACCATCCTCCTAGATGATGAGCTTGATGTCAGAGATGGTGGGAATGGCAGGGATGGCAGGTGTCTCTGTCACAGAAGTGGACATGAGAGTGGCGGGGTCGATGTATGATGTGGATGGGCCCTCATCATTCTTTGGAACTTGGGGGATTTTGTAATATTTGGCCTCAATATTTTTGCAATATGAAAACGGTTCAGGATCTCCATGAATGGTAACCTCTTGTCCATTATGTGTAAATTTTACACATTGGTGGAAGGTTGATGCTACGGCTTTCATTACATGGATCCATGGGTGTCCCAGGAGGATGTTGTATGGTAAGTCGAGGTCTAGGACCTGACAGGTGGTTTCCATGAGCGTTGGACCTACTTGAATAGGGAGTTTAATCGTGCCCTGAGACACTCTTTCTTGGTCATCATATGCTCTGATTGTGATTCCTTTACCTTTGTCAATGGTATCCTTTGATATTTTCAATTGTTTGATTAGGCTGAGAGAGCAGATATTCAAGCCTGCACCCCCATCCACCAGGACCCTTTTGATTTTGCTCTTGTTTGCAATGACCTCCAAGTGAAGTGCACGATTATGAGATGGTTGGGTGGGAAAATCTTGGTCAGAAAACATAAGGAGATTAGGTGTTATGATGTTTCTAACCATAGCTTGGAATTGTTTCGCATCGAGGTCTGCAGGGACAGTGGATGAGGCTAATGCTTCCTCAAGGATCTTTTTATGTGCCGACAATATTTTTAACAACTCCATGATGGAGATGTGTGTTGGTGTTCTCTTGAGTTGGTCTACAACACTATAGCCATTGGATCTAGATGAAGGGACCCTATTTGGTTGAAATGACCCTACAATGGTGACTTTTCCACCTCTTGTGGTGACTCCACAATCTTCGGCATGGGCGCCTTCGATGGTGATGACCATGCAGTTTTCATTGAGGTTGGCAACAACTATTTTGTATACATGATTTACACTGCCCTCTCCTTTATCCTTGTTATTCCCTTTGTTGCCATGATTCGGCATCGGATTTGTGTAGATTTTAAGGTCCTGATTCCCTGTAGGTGGTTCCACATTTATGATTCTTTTGTCGATGAGATCTTGTATGATGTTCTTGAGTCTCATCCAATTGTTTGTGGTGTGGCCTTTGATTTTGTGGAACACACATAGTTGATTTTCATTGTACCAAGGAGGTTTGACATCAAGTTCTTGATAATTCTCAAATGTAGGAGCTTGGATGAGTTTTTCGTTGATTAGCTTTTTCATGATGTCCTCAAGTGGCTCCCCCAAAGTAGTGTATTTTCGTTTGGGGTATGTTTTGCATTGAGGTGGTCCTCTTTGGTCATTGAGGTTATTGATTGTGGGATTATTGTTGGGTTGATGCATTGTGTGATGAGTGTTTTGATGTGGTGTTTGGATTTGTTGTGTAGGTGTGTTTTGACGCGGACCACTAATGACCACCTTGGCATCGACGATGCATCATTAGTGATGTTCTTGTTTCTCACCCATGTACGAGGTTTATCATTGTAATTAGATGATGGGCAGTTGTTTTGCGCTTCATGATATGACGTTGATTCAGCGGGTTGGGTCGCAAGGGCTCTTTCGATGCTAAGCACCTTGGAGATTAGTTGATCATAGGTGGTGATTCCCTAAACCTTGAGATGAAAAGACAAGTGGCTTTCAAGTTTGGTGATGATTGTGCAGACTTGTTCTTCTGGCATGGTCCACTTGCTCCGATTGGCATTGGATTGCCATCGTTGAAGAAATGAAGCAAAAGATTCATTTTTTCCTTGTTTTAGAGCATATAGTTCTTCGAGACTGACATCCATTGTAATGTTACATGCGTAGTTTCTAATGAATTCATCTCTAATTTCCTAGAATGTTCTGATGCCTGAGGGTAAGCGAGAGAACCCTTCTATAGCATTGCCTGCCAAGTTCCTAGGGAATAGCCACATCAGATAAGTATCGTCATATGCAACCTCCATACAATGAACCTGGAATTCCCTGATGTGATCTTTAGGGTTTCCCATCCCTTGATATTTGTCAAATTTAGGGATCTCAAATCTCTTAGGGAATGGTTTCATGTCTAGGCTCCTATCAAATGGATAGGGACATAAGTTGCTCTGCATTTTGGTTGTTCGCCCTGATTGAAGGTCGAGAACTTGTTGTGATAACAACTTGAGTTGTGTCGTTACATCACTTTGCGGATTAGGGGGTGGGATGAATGTGTTTTATGGTGTTGCAATCATGGTTTGGATGGATGGATTGGTTGGTGCATTATTCGGTGGTATCAGTATGTTGTGGCGGGCGAAGTAGGCTTCTACTTGCTTTTGGATGAACAATGCTTGTTGTTGCTCTTTTTGTTGTTGCGCTAGGATTTGTGCTTGTTGTTGTGCTTTCTATTGTTCCAACAATGCTTGTTGTTGTGCTTGTTGTTGCGCTTGTTGCTGTTCTAACAACACTTGTTGTTTTGCTTGTTCCCACAACACTTGTTGTTGGGCTACCAATTCTGCTGCTTCTTGCTCCTCTTGGTATTGCTTTAGTGCTTGCTGATATGCTTGCATTTGTGCTACTTGTTCAAGAAGTTGTGCTTGAGCTTGCAATTGTTGTGCTTGAGCTTGCGCTTGCGCTGCTTGTTGCTGTAATAAAAGTTGTGCTTGAGCAACCCTTTGTGCTTGTATTGCTTGTGCAGCTTGGGTGGCTTGTTGTTGTTACTGTTGCAATAAAGCTTTGGCTTGTTGTGCTTGTTGCGCTTGTAATGTGGCTTGTGCAGCTTTGGCAGCTTGCACAGCTTAAGCGGCTTGTTGCATGGCTTCTTGTTTCTGTACTTGTTGGTATCCTCTTTGAAAAGCGGCTTGTAATGTTGCGTCAAATTGGTTTGATGTGGTGAATGTTGGTGGTGGTGGAGGTGGTGGTGGATTTGGAATGGTGGTAGATGATGATGTTGTGTTGATTATTTGGTTTGTGGATGGTGTTGTGTTGATTACGTGATTGGTGGATGGTGTTGTTGATGTGGTAAGTGGCGTCGTTGATGTGATTGGCCCTTGAGAGACCATGATTTGCAATGTTGTGGGGGTGTTTGATGATGTTGTCATTGCTTGTGTGTTTGTCATTTGTTGTTGTAATGTCAACAATAAGTTTTGAGCATTTGGAAAAATGTTTTGATTGATGGTTGGGATGTTGTTTTGATTGATATTCGGTAGAGGGGGAAGCCCTAAACCAAGGAGTGGTGTTGATGACAATGGTGATGGTGGGAGAAGTGAAAATGTAAGGGGAGTGAATCCTTACGAGAGTGTTGTGGTGTTGAAAATTACCCCTGTTCCAAACATGTCTCCCTCCTCTTGTGGATTTGTGAGAAGAGGTGTTTGTGGTACTCCATGAAAAGATGTTGATGATGGGTCATAATGTAAAGTGAGAGGAACATTTTGGTGTAATGGATTATGGAGGATTTTTTGTTCCACTGTGGTGTTTGCGTCCAAGTTTTGGTTATTCACAAGGGGATGTGATTGAAGTGCATTGAGGAATGTGTTTCCCTTGTTAATGTTGGGTTGAGTTGGAGCGAATGATGTTGTGATTTGTTGGATATTTTCCATGACATTTTGAGATGGGGGTGTAGATGAAATGGGGATTGTGGATGAGATTGGTGGAAAAGATGTCTATACTATAGTGTTCACATCAAAATCCAAAGGCAACTTGGCCCCTTGTTTTGCTAGTTCAAGCATGTACAATCAAGGGTTAAGTCTCATCATGATGTTGATGATTCTATGGTTGTCCGGATTTTGGAGCTTTCAGCTATTTCTTTGTGAGACATTCCAAAGGTAAGATCCTCCCCTTGGGTTTCCTCTTGTGGGTTTTGCGATGATGTTGGAAGGCTAATTGTGAGATTTCCATCCCTAATGGGATTCATTTCAGGAGTGGTTTGGCTAAGATCACTTGAAGTGGGTGTTTCTTTGTTGGCTTCCATACTCTTCTTGTATTGAGATCTAGTTAGAACCATAAAACAGGGATCAATCTTCGAGAATATGGGAGATGAATCTCTTGATTCTTTGGATTAATCTCTATTTTATGTCCCAAAGTGAAAGTTTTTAGGATGCTTTTTAGGATCAAAAGTGATGATGATATGATGATGATGTTTAAGGATGTTATGGATGTTTTTGGTAGATCTTGAATGAAATACTAGGCTTTGGATTTTTTATTGGTTTGATTTTTGGATTTTGATATTTTGTCCTTGATCTTGATTTGGATTTTGATTTTTATTTTGAACAAAAAGACCCTAAGATGTTGATAATGATCTAAAGGATAGTTATGTTCAAAGGATGATGATTTGGATATGTGTGAGGAGAAGGATGCATCTACCCACAGCTACCCAAACAAGATGATTGTTTCACTAAGTATATGGAGAAGGATTCATCTACATACACTAAGATAGACAAGATGATTTTTGATAACTTTGACTAAGTATATGCAAAAGGATGCATCTACACATGCCTAGTCAAAGGTGTTTTGATAAATGTTTTCAAGGACTTGGTCTCAATGATTTTGGTGTTTGCTTGATTTTGTCATAAAGCCTAGCACTTCAAGGATGATTTCAAGGTTTTTCAAAAGATGATTTATGAGATGATGTTGTTTTGGAGGATGGATGAAAAGTTTTGATATGTTTTGATCCCTAGATGAACCTAAAAAAACCACTTTGTTTGCCTAGATCTAGGTATTGAAGAGCATGCAAATGCTTCCTAAAGACATTTTTAACCAAGGATTGATTTCATTTGAACTTTCATTTTCGGATTTTCAATGATTTTTTTGCTTTGGGATTTTGTGAGTTTCCAATCACACATGAAAATTCATTTTGCTTAGCTTTTCTTAATGGCTTTATTTTACCAAAAACACTCTCTTAAAGTTTCAAACTAAGATGTCTAATGTCTTAATTTCTTTAAACCCCACAAGATTTTTATGTGGAAATTCAATGAACTTAAGGCAAGGGTTTTCCTATTGTTTACTCAAGAAGACAAATTGAGGTATAATCCAATGCTTAGGAACCTCTAAGGATGTGAATCCCAAGGGAAAGCAATAACATATGGATTGAGTCAATGATATTTGTCTTCAAAAGGGTTTGAAATTTTGAGAATCATGTTGAATGTTTGTTTGCAAAATGTTTTCGAATAAAGCACTGTGTTTTCGAACCAAGAACAAGTACAAACCCTATGGATATGTAAGACAATATTTGTTGAATCCCCACTTGGACAAGTCCAGCTACGCTTATCTTTAGCAAATGGTTAGATGCTTGACCCCACTGGCTCCCCTCCATAACACTCACTTATACGAGGCAGCGAAGCATCAACACCCATGAAACTTCCATGGCATGTTTTCCATTTCTACTAAAGACTGTAAAAGTGTGGGGTGGCTTCAGAATGACCGTTCTTGCACCAATAAATAGATCAAGGATTTTGGAAAATTCTAGTACATGGGTTCTAATAAGGACTTTCTGTTCGTGGAGATTGACCCATACAACAAGAGTCCCATTTCGGATCCATCTTGTCGGAGCCAACCGCGTGATAATGGCATTTAACCAATACCCACATTTATATCCTGGCTAGAAATACTCTTGGCTTTAGAGTGTTACCGGTTGAGTTGTTCCCTTGGGTGAGTACTTTTTCCCCAAGGCAAGCCCTCTAAGATAAACAAAAGCAAGCAAAAACACAATCTGTAACTCGATCAATCTTTGACGACACAAAGAAAGAGAATATACGTGAAAATGCCCCTACTCACACTCGCACAAGATATTGTTCAATTTTAAGCCCAAATCGAAGTGTGGAGGTGATCACTTTATCTTACGCCAAAATCACCAAAAAGGCCTTTTGATTCTCAAGATCGCTTGGAAGCGCGAGAGAAGCGCATACGTCCTTTTCAATGACTTTAGTATAAGTAAGTAACCACAAAACAAGGCAAACACGCATTCATTTTATCCTTCCAAAGCAATTGTTTGATTCATTTTAAGCACCAAATGAAATATGAAGATTGATTGTCCAATTTTTAACCCAAAATGAAATCTAGTAATTGTCTAAGCTTGAATTTTAACCTTTTGTGAATGGAAAAAATCAAATTGTTCTTTTTAGACCCAAATGAAAATTAGTGTCCTAAGAGCGAAAAGGTAACAATTTCGTAAAGAAGTGTTGAACAAACACTTAAAGAGTTTAAAAACACTTTGAGTTTTCAAAAAAAATCCTCCTCCTTTCATTTTCCTTTGCTAGCCTTCTCCTTGCTTTCCTTTGTTTTCACGTTGTACCTTTGTTCATTTTCAGCTTTGTACCTATTCCATAGTGGATCTGTGTTACATGTGCTAGTAACCCTTTCCCAACCCTTGATCAAAGCTCAAGATGATGTAAATGCAATGGAGATGATGGGCAAGATGAGTTCTCAAATTAAGAGAGTAACCTTGCATAAAAGTTGTGGATCTGATGAATGAGGATTAAGCCTTCATTTTTAGATTTTTTTGATGAGAGATTGGCGAAGATGGTGAATGTGGGACTAAAGATCCTCCAATGAGGAGAGGCCAATGGTTGTGCAATATTTGGGAAGAGTGCCCATGAGAGGGAGAATTTGAATTCAAATTTTGTAATAAATTTTGAGAGGGGGACAAGAAAAATAGCAATAAATGCAATGTTGGAGGGACAAATCAACTTGTCATGTTGAGGGAAAATGAGGGTTTTTTATAAATCAATAAAATTGATTTATTTGTGCAAGTGGAGATATCTAGAGAATGCAAGTGGGTGAGATTAGTATTTAATCATGGTTAGATTAAATAAATGATGAATATGTTAGTTTAATGATGATTAGGTGAGTTGACTTTTAGGACTTTGATATTTGATTTATTTGAACTAGAAAATGATGGAATATATGATTTAGGATTTGATTTAAATGGATGTTTGATTTATTAAAAGGTTGATGATAATGTTTATTCGATTTTAAATAAATGATCCTAGGAGATGAAATTACCTAATGAATGGATGAAAGTGCACCTGATTAATTGATGAATGGTCCTAATGTGAAATCTAAACGAATGAACCTAATCAAATGTAGAATGTTAATTTTGCATGTCTACACCTAGATAGAGGGAATGCCATAAATGTAGGTTGTAGCCATTATATGATAGACCTAGAGATGTTTAGGACACACCATCAACCTCAAAGAAGGTCATGTTATTATGAGGTTTCCAAATCAATCTCTTCATCAAAGGGTAAGGCCATCTATTACTTAGATAGATGTGTAGGGGACTGTAGTAACTGGGTATGTGTAAGATCATAATGGAAAAAATAGGCCCTTAAGTGGGGAAAAATTTAGAAAAATCAGAGTTAGGCAACTTGATGTAAAAATTTGAATAAGTTATCTATAATATTTTAAAAATATGTAATAATAGAATTTGTAACAAATTGAATGTAGTTTCTAAACTACTAGGTTTATTTTGAAAAAAAAAATCTATTTGGTGAAAATTTTAAATTTCAATGTAGTAGTACTTAAATTTCAGGGGAAAAAAAGAAGTAGGTGTCTATTTGACCACCCTAAGCACAATAAAATGATAATATTTTTTTATAATATTTTAGATATAAGTAGAGGAATCATGTCCCAATATGATGCATATTTTTTTGTAATTTTTCTCCAAGTAAATAATTAATTATGAATTTTTTATTGCAAATTTTAAAAAATATAAAAACTCATATGTCTAACCACCTTAACTTGTTCAAAACTTCATGAAATTCATTTTCTTTTTAATCTTATAGGATGTGAAGCATAGAATGTGACACATGTTTCAGATTCAAAAAATGTGATACCATTTGAAAGTTATAGATGTTTTTCAATCAGCCTATGAATCAGAACTTTAGTCATAATTCAAATGGAAAATAAATAATAATTATTTATTAAATTCAAAGTAAAGCATAATTTATATTGGTGGAAATTTGAGAAATTCCTTTAATTTAAACCCTTTTTGTTTCATCAGTTTTGGGTAAAATTTTTTGTTAGCCACATACCCATCATATCAACACTTTTTGGCCCATCATGATCCTGCACATACCCAAGTTCGTGTTTGGTAGAAAAGCACTCGAGTGATGCTTCTCCTCATCAATTGGAAACCAAGGTTTACATGGATGACTTCTAGGACTATTTGTATATTTGATGTTAGTAATCTCATTCGAGCTTTGTAATTGCATTTTGAATCCATTATGATGGAAATTTTGTAGAAGTGAAATGTTATCATGGATTATTAACAATGTTATCAATAAATTGGAAAGTGGTATTACTTTGTTTAAATGATATAGAGATATATTTATCTTATATGTGCATGTTATCTATTGTATTTAAGGAAAAAATTATTGATCTTATTGGATCATAGAAGCTTGAACATTTACTTGAGGTAAAAACATTGGAAAACTACTTAGTAGAACAATGTGCATGTTACACATGGTATCAAAGCTACCAGGTTAAGCTATGGAACCTATGTTCTTGATAACTTTTCCCTTCCAACATTATGAGTCTATTTTTTGGAAAAAAAATTGCCAAGACAATGCATCTTAGGTTAACTGCAAGAAATTCAATGATCAAGAATGAGCACTACCTATGGGCAAAGAAGGAAAAGGAAGCCCTTGTTCATACCATAAAGGGAACCAACTATAACAAAACCATCTAGCTAAGTGATACTAATAAAATTAGTCATGCTTTATCATGAATTAGCCAAGAGAGGAGAAGGATGAGAGATGAAGCCAATTTTGAAAACTTACCATTTGTCTCACTTGGTAGATTAGATTCATTATCACTTTCCAGGGACATGCCCTCAAAATGTAGTGCCAATCTAGTGTTGATATTTAGAAACCCTTGAGTAGTACCTATGGATGAAGTAATTGTTATAGCCTCTAGTGGAGAATGAGAGGGATACATTCCCCAAAATTATGTATCAAAAGATAAATCAAAAGGTTACTATTATTTTTACGATAGAGAAGAGAAAATGAGAGATGAGAAAAAAAATGAGGGATATGCCTCATTGAGCTATTTATTTGAGAGTGAATCCGATGGATATTTCATTTTGACTATTTAAATAGTCATTCAATTTTTTAAAAAAGCATATCAAAATCCTCATGAATAAATGAAGTTACATATTTTTATCAATATTTGTGTATGGAAACTCCAATGAAATTATGTGTGATTATTTTCTCTTTATTATGTTTTCCTATACGTTTAGTAAACCATGATAGGATCTAATTGGAATATGAAACTCTAGGTATAAGACTACTTAAGACAATGGTTAGGACAAGAACTAATCCTGGAGGGAGTTAAGAAGTTGGACAAGGTCTAGATAATGTCGAAGCGAAGATGGCTCAACTTTTGGAAATCATGAATGAAACTAATGCAAGGATAGAAAATCTTGAGCAAGAAGTGAGAGGAAGAGAAAGAAGGGAAGAGGAAGTCCCACAAAATGAAGAAGAGGAAGAAGTACCCAATGATGAGGAAGAAGGGGTAGATTCTAGGATCAACAATAAATCTAAGGATCAAGAGAATGGTAATACTCGATAATATTTTGAGGGGACTAAGAGGAAGTGTTCATAAAATGAATAATTATATAGGGATATGAGGAATATTATCCCTCCTAAATTCGAAGGAAGAACCAATAGAGAAGAAGCTAAATCTTGGATAATACAAATGGAGAAGTACTTCGAGATTAGGAACTATTCTAAAGTCACTAAACATGTGTGGGGAGATTTCTATTTAGCAAGAAGAAGCCTCTAACTAGTGGATGAACAAGAAGATGAAACTTGCAATCAATTTGCTAGCATTGAAATTGAATGAGTTTGTTGAAATTTTTTGAAAGACGTGTTTACCCCAACTCTTTTTTTATCAAAACCTCATAGATTTCCAAAAATTTAAGCAAGGAGATATGTTAGTAAATGAATACTAGAAGAAGTTCACTCATCTTTTGAGGTATGTACCGATGTACCAAAAAGATGAGAGATTTATCATTAGGAAGTTCATTATGGTTTTGCATGTCTGAATAGGTGGAGAAGTGGATGTACATGGTCCAACCGCTATGGACCTAGTATATGAGAAGGCAATCAAGCAAGAGCAAAATCTTAAGGCATAGTTGGAAGAATTGTTGTCCAAGGGATTGTTTAACCCTAGTGTTTCACCTTGAGGAGGTCTAGTGATCTTTGTTGAGAAGAAAGATGGTACCCTATGCCTATGTATAGATTATCATATGCTTAAAAAAGATACAGTAAAGAACAAGTATCTATTTCCATGTATTGATGATCTTTTTTAATAGATGTGAGGAGCGGTAATAATTTCAAAGATTGATTTGTGATCCAGATATCACCAACTAAGGATAAAAGATGAGGTTAGTTTCAAAACTTCTTTTAGGATTGGATACAGACCTTACAAGTTCATAGTCCTATATTTTAGACTTACAAATGAACTTGCAACATTCATGAATCGAATGAACAACATATTCAGACTGCTTGGATAGGTTCGTATTAGTGTTTCTTGATGATATCTTGATTTATTCTAAGAATGAAGAAGAGCATTGTGAACATTTAGAGATTTTTCTCCGATGGTTAAGGGAGCACAAGTTATATGGAAAAATCTCTAAGTGTACTTTCTTTCAAAAATAAGTGTAATACTTTGGACATGAAATCACAAAGAAAGGGATTGTAGTTGATCTTGCTAAGATAAAGGTAGTACTTGAATGGCTAGTACCCAAAAGTGTACCAGAGATTAGAAGTTTCATGGCTTTGGTTGGTTACTACAAGAAGGTTTGTGCAAACATTTCTAGGATAGAATTCCCTATTACTTCAGTGCAAAGGAAGGGTAAGAAATTTGAGTGGTCAGAAAAGTGTCAAGCAACTTTTTGATTTACTCAAGGAGAATTTAACCATTGCACCAATATTGAAAGTACCCAATCCAAAAGGTAATTTTTCTATCATAGTAGATGAATCAATTTAAGGAATAGGAGTTTTGATGTAATAAGGACAAGCTAATCAAGAAAGTTGAATCTCTACGAAAAAAATTATGCATCACATGATTTAGAGTTAGTGGTAGTTGTTCATGCATTGCATATCTGGAGAAATTATTTTGTGGGAAATCATTTTGAACTAAGGAGTGATCATCATGGTTTGAAGTATCTATTTACCCAACACAATCTAAATGCAGAACAAAGAAGGTGGTTGGATTTAATAGTAGATTATGACTTCAACATCACCTACATCAAGGGAAAGAGAATCAAGTTGTTGGTGCCCTAGGTAAAAGAAGGCATATCACCTCCATGGTAACAATTTAAACCAACTTTAAGGGACAAGTGTTTCAAGAATAATTTGGTGATGAATTTTACAAGCAATTAAATTAATCACTCATGGATAATCCACAAGATGCAAGGTAAGAATGTTTTCACTTTGACCCTAATGGATTATTAAGGTTTAAAGGAAGAATGTATGTACCTAATTCAAAAGAGTTAATGAATATAGTGTGGAAAGAAGTCCATAATGCACCATACTCTAGACATCTTGGCATGACAAATATGATGTTGGATGTGAAAACATTATATTTCTAGAAGGATATGAAGGGAAATATTGCTTGATTTTTTGCCAGATGCTTCTAGAGTGTCAAAGAGTAAAATTAGAACATCATCACCCTATAGGTCTATTATATCCACATGATATAATCTAAATTAAGTGGAAAGTCATTAGCACCATGGAATTTGTGCAAGGGTTACCTATGTCAAGGAATAAGCACAATTCCATTCTAATGGTGGTGGATAACTTAACTAAGGTAGAAAATTTTATTTTGGGAAATATAACTAATGGAGCTCGTGTCATAGCTCAAAAATTTACTCAAGAAATGTTAGGATTACATGGGATTCTCATGTAACATTTATATTTTGGAAAACCTTATCCCCATTACTTGGAACAAAGTTGAATATAAGTTTCACTTATCATCTAGAAATGGATGGACAAATGGAGAGAGTTAAGCAATTGCTCAAAGATCTATTGAGGATGTATTGCATGAATCAACAATACAATTTGGAAGATGACCTTCCATTAGTTTAATTTTTATACAATAATTCTTATCATTCTACAATCAAGATGACTCCATTTGAAGCATTATATGGTAGAAACTGTCAGACTCCTATAAGCCAGGATAAGCTAGAGGATAGGATAATTCTAAGTCCATAGATGTTATCACAAATGGAAGAGAAATTTGAAATTATAAAGCAAAGGCTAGCTAAAGTGAATGATAGATAGAAAAGATATGTATATTCAAAGCGAGTACCAAAAAAATTTGTGGTTGGGGGATAGGTGTTGTTAAGAGTTAAATTGTAAATTAGTTTCATCAATTTTGGGAAATCTTCCAAATTAACTCCACGCTACGTAGGCCCTTTCAAGGTTTTGAAGGAAATAAACCTGGTTGCTTATTGAATTGCGTTGTCACCATCCCTTGCTCAGATGCACAATGTTTTCCATGTCTCATACCTTAAAAAGTATATACCGGGGGATAACTATGTTATTGATTGTAATTCTTTACAAGTATAGGACCCAGGAGTGGTAACAATCGAGCCTCTCAAGGTGCTCAAAACATGTGAGCTTTGCTTACAAAATGGGGAGGTTTTGTAATGCAAATTGCAATGGGACCAATATGTAGAATAATTTTCCACTTGGGAAGACTATGTTGAGATTAAGCATAAATTTCCTCATGTCTTACATGCTTTTGAGAATACTTGAAAAAAAAATTTGATACATTTTATTTTTAGTATAAGTCTATGTATACTATCTAAAATCATCGGGGATGATGACTCAAAAGGGGGGGAATATGTTACACCCTGTTGTGTTACTTCTTATTTATTTTTAGCTAGTTGGGTGAAAAATGCTAAAAATGAGTGAATTTATATTTTATGTGTTTTGAAAATAATATGAACAAATGTTGATTCAAATTGATGTTATGAAAGGATACTAATTAGGAAATATTAGATGCAAAATTAATGTATTGTTTGTAGTTGACTACTATTTCAATATGATAAGTTGGATGCAGGTGATTTTATCAAGCCTCCGAAAGGGAGGGAAAGTATCAATCTAGGAGATGAACTTGGTATGGTAACCTTTGATAATGACCTAAACTAAGCTTTCACACATACACTTCGAGTTAGTCAAGTTGGGATGTTAGTTGGGAAATAATAAGTTACCATCAGTCTTGTTTGTGGTTTATTTGTGAATGTGTAGTTAATAAATTTTTTTTGTTGAGTCATTTGTGATGAAGTGAATTATTCTTTATGAGTTTCTATTTGAATCAATAAGTATATATATACATAAAATAAATATATATGTATATATGTATGTTTCAATGATAAACTCATACATATGAATACTTACGCATATAGATATACATAGATAGACGTATCTACACATACTCATGGATGGGTTACCCATATGTATGGGAATATTGATCCGACAAGATGACATATGTATACATATATATATATATATATATGCATACCATTTATATATGATAATGAATTTGAGTACATTAATATCAATGTATGATATATATATATGTATATGTGTGTGTGTGTATGTATATGTATGTATGTATGTATGTATGTATGTATATAATAGACAAGTATGTATACGTATATATATATATATATATTAACATAACATATGTGTATGTGTTGACGTAATGGAAACATCCATACAAGTATATATACATATATGAATACATTATTATATGTGAAATATCAAGATACACATGAGTGTCCATATGTCAAATGATACAACTCTTTTTTAGTTGTAAATTATGAATACACACACACACACACACACATAAATACATATATATATACACACATATACATACATGTTTATATACAATGTGCTTACCATGGTTTATATACATATCTATATATGAATAATATAATGTTTCTTAGCATTTATTTATCATAAAGACCATAGTGATCTAGGCATATATTATGATAAAAGCATGCACCATTTTACATAGTGAAAACAATGCTTAGCATATTATAGTGTGTGTTTAAATACATGAATGGAGTAACATTAAATAAAGTGCATATGGTATGAAATATGCATCACTAGTTTTAAGTGCTCATTGAACATGTGTCTACCAACGTGTTTTAGCTGCTACCAAGACTTTGTCAAAAAAGAAAATATCTAATGACTAAGTTCAGTCAATAGTCAACTAATTCAAATTAACAAGCCATTGACCATGAGATATGGTGTGAACCTACATAAGGTGGTGCCAAATTGATAAAGTAATGGATCGAATATGAGTATTATCACAATATGAATTTCTAGATTGCTATGAATATGAAATATTTGGAATAAGAGGTCAACCTGAATGGAAACCTTAACCTTTCTTTTCTATTTGTCTTTCTTGTTGTTTGATTGAGTTGAACAACTCATTTACTTGGATGCATATGTGTTCCATGTGAAGCATTTTTAGCTGCCACATTTCTAATCTCTTGTTGAGTCAAATTCATTAAGCTGAGAAGTTTCATTTTCCATGCCCTATTTTTAGCCTTTAGTTGATGGTTTCTATGTATAAATAGATGAGATTTTTACCTAATTGAGGGCACACATAATCTACACTTTTGCTGTGTTTTTCTGAACATTGAGAATTTTGATTTTTGAGTTGTGTGTGTGTGAGAGAGAGACAGAGAGAGAGAGAGAGATAAATATAGGGAGAGAGTGAATTTTTAAGAGGGTTGAGAGAGGTTTAGAGAGGGAGATTTTTTTGGAAGTTACTAGCTGAGTGAGAAAGGTAGTTTGGGAATTTGATTGAATCAATTAGGTCTTTGTAATAATAGGCATGCTATTTCCTACACTCTTATTCTTTATTTTATGTTATATTGCAAAATATTGTGTGAAATTTCTTGCATTTTTTGGAAGTTAGACATATTATTCATTAAGGAAATATTGATTTATTCTTTTATGATATGAAAGGTAGCTTGTAGATCTTAGAATATAGATCCAATTTCTTGATGTGTATGTACATATTCTATAAATACAAAATGAGTTGATATAATGGGTATTATTTACTACATAAGGAAATAGATTTTATAGCTAGTAGTTTAACTAGCTATTTCATAGAGTTACTTGAACTACTTTGTAGACATATTAGATAAATATAGAGGTAATAGGTTATTCCTTCTCAGTTAGCATAACCCAATGAATGGGATAGCCTATGCATAGTGTATGAATAGTCATTTATAAACCAGGCTAAGGTAGTGGGTGAACATGTGACCTCCACTCTAAATTTGTGATGATGAATACTTCAGAAAAAGTAGTGTAAGTAGCCACTATTTACACTGTCAATTCATTGTGTTTGTGCAATTCACATCCTAGATAGAGGGAATATCATATGTTTATGTTGTAGCCATTGTACGACAAATATAGAGATGTTTAGGTCACAGTACTAACATCAGAGAAGGTCATGTTATTATGAGTTTACCAAACCAATCTCTTTGTCAAAGGGTAGGGCCATCTATTAGTTAGATAGATGTGCAACGGACCGTAGTAAGTCCATGGTTGGCCATCTATCAATTGTCGACCAAGGTTTGCATGGAGGACTTCAAGGACTATTTGTATATTTGATGCTAGTAAGCTCATCAAAGCCTTATAATTTTATTTTGAATCCATTATGATGGAAATGTTGTAGAAGTGAAATCTTATCATTGATTATTGGCAATGTTATCAATAAATTAGAAAGTTGTATTAATTTTTTTAAATGATAGGGAGAGATATTTATCTTATATGAGTTTTTATCTCTTTTATTTATGGAAAAAATTTATTCCTCTTGTTGGATAGAATCTTGAACATATACTTGAGGTAAAAACATGGGAAAAGTACTTAGTAGAACAATGTGCATGTTAAAATTGAAGTTTGTTGTCCATATTCTTCTCCTTTCTTCATCTTGTAGAATGATACATTTGATCCTTTGTCATATTTTCTTAGCTTCAAACCTATAACAATTGGTGTTGGTGCAAATTTGCATTTAAAACCTTTTCAAAATATCATTAGCATACTTTGCTTGAGAGATGAAGATACCATTTTTATTTTGATTCACCTCAATGCCTAAAAAGTATTTCATGAGACCCAAATCAGTCATTTCAAATTCATTTTTCATATCTCCTTTGAAAAAATCAATGGATAAGTCTCTCGTGAATATTAAATCATCAACATATAAACATACAATCATAATTTCACCTTTTTCATTCATCTTTGTGAATAAAGTAGGTTCATTGTTGCACCTATTGAAGCTATCTTGTAGAAGATAAGAATCAATTCTTCTATACCAAGGTCTTGGGGATTGCTTGAGACCATATAGAGCTTTCTTTAGTGTATAAACCTTGTCTTCTTGGTCTAAAATATCATACCCAAGTGGTTGTTCCACATAAAAGTCTTCAAGTTGACCATTTAAGGATGTTGATTTTACATCAATTTCATAAACAAGCAACTTGTTTTGGGCTGCAATTGCAAGCATCATTCTCATGGTGTCTAGATGAGCTATAGGAGCAAGTGTCTCATTGTAATCAATTTTAGGTTGTTGTGAATACCCCTTTGTCACTAGTCTTGCCTTTTGTTTCTGCACATCACTATTTGAACTCAACTTCTTATTTTGTAAACCCATTAACTCCTATAAAATCTTTTCCTTTTTGAAGGCTCACTAACTCCCATGTTTGGTTCTTTTCAATTGCATCAGTTTCTTCATCCATTGCATTTACCCTATTTTCTTCTTTAATTGCTTCTTCAAAATGAATTTGATCATCTACAAGTGAATATAAAGAAAAAAGAGAATCTGGCCTACATTATTTTCGCCTTCATTATGCTCATAAATATCTCTAATACTTCTGATTTTTTTTATCTTCTTAAGCTTTCCAATGTAGGATTTGATATGTCACTTGATGTAGAACCCATGGAATGTGGACTTTCTGGCCCTGCATTAAAAATCCTATTGTAGATGGTGTTAGTTGTGCACTTTTTGAAGTGTTTTCTTGTATATGTGAGGTTTCCCTTACCCTTGATGATGGTGTCACTTGTGGACCACTTTTTTGAGCTTGAATGGGTGTGGAAGGAATCACATTTGAAAGAGTATTTTGTCATATAGAAACTTCATTTTCCTCTTTTGGTATGCTTGCTAATATGTTGACTATTTTTTCTACACTTCCATCCCATTCTTCCTCTTCTATAAACTACACATCTCTACTGATTATAACCTTTTTGCTAATTGGATTATACAACTTGTAAGCCTTTGATTCATAACTATACCTAACAAATATGAATTTTTCTCCTTTTTTGTCTAATTTTCTTCTCAATTCATCTAGTACATGTGCATATGCAACACATCCAAAAACTCTTATGCGAGCAAAATTTTGTTCTCTTCCACTCCAAGTTTCTTTCGGAATCATATTCTTGAAACTTTTTGTTGGACATATATTCATTATATAGGCTATGCATGATATAGCTTCAGCCCAAAATTTATTTTGAAAATGTTTGGCTTTCAAAATGCTTCTAGCCATTTCCATAATTTTCCTATTTTTCCCTTTAGCTACCCCATTTTGTTGAGTTGTGTATCTAGTTGTGAATTCCATGTTCCTTGAAAAATATTAGAAGATCATTTGAGATGTATTCACCACCTTTGTCTATTCTCAATGCTTTGATGTAATGAAAAAAAAAAAAATCAACAACATCCTTGAATAGAAAAAAAAAATTAAACACCTCACTTTTATGCTTTAGAAAGTAAACACATGTTTTCATTGAGTAATCATCAATGAATGTCAAAAAATAGAATCTACCACCTATTGAAGGTGTTTGCATTAGCCCACACAAATATGAATGGATGATCTCCAAAGGTGCCTTAGCTCTCATTGACATACCTACTAGAAATGATTCTCTATGTTGCTTTCCTAAGATGCAACCTTCACATACTTTTTTTAGTTTCTCTATGAACCACAAATTTTTGTAGGGGCTTCTCTCTTGCACTTCTAGGGTTTTTCACCTTAAAGGGGAAAGGTATCCACCAAAACTTGGGGGTTCACTCAAGACTAATGCTAATACGACTGAAATATGTTTGAATGCAATGTTTAAATGTGATAAACTGATAAAAGATATTGATTATTAATGCAAAACCTAAGAAATGCAAGTTTTTTGAAAACATAGTGATGTATGTAGAATGACCTAAGAATGCAAGTAAAAAATAACATAAATGAATAAGATTGGAGAGGTTCACTTGGAAATTGGAATGTGATGTAGTGAGGCTTTGGAATTTTATAGATTTTGTTGTTGAAGCAAACTAGGACACTTACACCAATCTGGGCAACTTAGTCCTGTTTTCGGGAGATTAGCGAAATAAGTTTCTGCCAAATGGGTACCCAGAAATGTATAAATCACTTTTTAGGCCTACCATTGGGACTAATTTTCCACAAATGGTGACTTAGTCCACCTAAGAATCTCAGGAAATTCAGGCCAAGAATTAATAGCTTTCAGTCTACAGTTCTCTTCCTAACAGGTGTCTGGTTCTGAAATTGTAGAAATCGAGTTGAAAAGGGTCTCGAAGCTTTGAAAAATTAGGGTTTTTTTTACTTGAATGGCTTTGATTAGTTGACTACACCTTTTAACACCTTACTCTTTGACAAATATGCCTATAAGACCTACAAAACTCACATGCAAAGAGGGGGAAAAGGGTTAAGGGTTAGAGAATAGGGGTTTTCCTTGGTCAAACCCCAATTTGGTAATTAAACACTTAAAAATGAAATGAAATAAATAGATAATGATGAATGAACAACATGGAATGTCACAACTCACCAAATCCTTGATGTAGAGATCTAAAGATATGCAAGAAGATACTCCAATGGATGTTTGATAATGCTTAGAATGCTTGAGAACTATGAATGAATGAATACCAATGCATGGATGAATGTATTAGACTAATGGGGGTGAAAATGAGAGGAAAACCATTTATTTATACTAGATTTTACAATATTCCCCAAAAATAACACATTACAGGATTACCTTAAGTTTAAGAGAATAAAAGTTTGCCAGAAAATTAAAATAATTTTGATTTTTGTGCCTAGTGGGACTAAGTCACCTTAAGTGGTGATTTAGTCCCACTAGGGAAATTTTACTAGGTGTTAGGAATTAAAGTGAATTTAATAATGTTTAACAAGATTATTCTATGAAACACATTTAAGTAGGGCTAGAAAGTGCATTAAGGGGTCATTTAAACATAAGAAAGGGTCAAATTAGTGATGACAAGCCTAGAAAAGCATGAGAGTTTGTTACAACTCTTTACAACACTTTGAAATAAGGCTTGGTAAGTGATAAAAAGAGGTTTATTAAGTGAATTATAATGAAAGGGTCCTAGAAAAGTGTGAAAGTGGGTTACAACACTTCACAACACTTTTATAAGACATCTTAGAATTCTTAATGATTCACAAGGACCGAAGACATAATGTGAATGTGTTGACCACATTATAATATTAAATCTAGGAAAAATCAAGCCAAATTCAATAAGAAATACTCAAGTGAGCATAAAAATTTTTAAGTATTCATTTTTTGGTGACACACTCTATTAGAGGCAATCCTTTGACCATGCTTTTCCTATGAAGCAAATTTAGGACTCCAAAGTTTAAATGCCCAAATCTTAGATGCCAAAGCCATTTTTCATCTTTTATTTCTACTTGAAAAAATGTTTGTATGACTATTGGGTATGTGCAAGATCATGATGCGCCAAAAAGTGGCGATATGATGAGTATGTTTAGGTTATGTGGCTGACGACTTTTTTTTAACACAAAATTGATGAAACGAAAAGGGTTTTTAAAGGAGATTCTAAAATTTCCACCAATATAAGTTATGCTTTACTTTGAATTAAATAAATATTTATTATTTATTTTTTATTTCAATTATGACTAAACTCTAGATTGATAGGTTGATTGAAAAACATCTATAGCTTTCAAATAGTATCACATCTTTTGAATACGAAATATGTATCACACTCTATGCTTCGTATACTATAGGATTTAAAAAAAAAATGAATTCCATGAAGTTTTGACCAAGTTAAGGTGGTACATATGAGTTTTTATATATTTTAAAAGTTGTAATAAAAATCATATTTAATTATTTACTTGAAAAAATTACAAAAAAATATGCATCACATCTAGACATGAGTCCTTTCTACTTATATCTAAAATATTATAAAAAATATTTTTCATTTTATTGTGTTTATTTCTGATCAGGATGGATTACTTATTTTTCCTTAAAATTTAAGCTACTCTTGCATTGAAATTTCAAATTTTCACCAAATAGATTTTAAAAAAAAAAAAACACCTAGTAGTTTAGAAACTACATTCAATTTGCTACAAATTCTATTGTTACATATTTTTGAAATAATATAGATAACTTATTCAAATTTTTGCGTCAAGTTTCCTGACTCTGATTTTTCTGAATTTTTCGCCACTTAAGGGCCTGTTTTTTCCATGATGATCTTGCACATGCCCTATTGCATTTTCTTCTTTACCCACTTGTGGAGAAATTGAGTGGTGTGCTTGAACATAGTCTACACTCAAATATGGTTTTATCTTTAAGGGAAACATCCTACTCTTGGTAATTTGAACCTTGGCAATGAGTTGATTGCTAGGAAGTTTGTCTAAAATTGTCCACTCTCTATTTTTGAAAAATACTCTATACCCTTTTTGAACAAGCTGCCCAATGCTCATTAAATTGTGTTTTAAATCAGAAAAAAATAACCATCAGTTATATGTTTCTTCTCCCCCTTCTTAGTTAGAATGTTGATGTTCCCTTTTCCTTTTACTTCTACTTTATTATCATTTCCCAATGTTACATCAGATTTTACATTTTCATCCAAACTAGAAAACATTTCTAAATTCCCTGTCATATGATTGTTGCAACCTGAGTCTAAAAACCATACATCTTTTTCATTTTCTTGTGCAACATTGCAAGCCAAAAACATAGTGCTTTGTTCTAGTTTCTAGTTTTTGTTTTCTTTTGTGAAATTTTCATTTTGATGTCTAAAATCATATTGTTTCTTTCTAAATTCACTCAAATATTACCCATGTTTTTTACACTAGTGACATTGGACTTGAGATTTTATCATACCTTTATCCTTGAGGTTGATTTTGATTTGCATTTTGAGTTGGGTTATAGCTACTACCTCTTCCACTCGAGCTTCATGGGCTGCTTCTTCCACCTCTATGAGAATTTCTTCCTCTACCTTTGAAAGTTTTTTTTTTCTTTGCCTCTACCATGGCTAATTGTAACTTGTGACTTGAATGCATGCACCAACAATGTGTTTGCTAACCTAATCATCCTATATTTATGTGAAATAAGAGATGCATGGAGCTCATCAACTAAAAACTATGAGAGGTTTTTTGTTCCCTCTATGGCTACAACAATTGACTCAAATTTTGTGGGAAAAATCCTTAAAATATTTTCAACAACCCTCCTATCTTCAAGTGTCTCACGATGTGATCTGATTTGATTTACTAGTCTAATGATTTGAGTGAAGAATGATTCTACTATTTCATTATTCTTCATATAAATTGTTTCAAAATCCCTTCTCAGTATTTGTAATTTAGTTGTCTTCACTTTTTCCATACCTTGATAGGTTGTTTGAAGTATATCCCATGCTTGTTTGGACCTTGTTGCTACTACAATCCTTGGGAAAATGCTCTCATTCACTCCTTGGAGGATGAAGAAGAGGGCTTTTGAATCCTTCAATAAATCCTTCTCTGCTTGAGTTAATGCATTGTATGTTGCTGCATCAACTAGTTCTAGAAAACCATTTTCTACTAGCTCTCATAAATTTTGTGAGAAAAACAACGCCCTCATGGTGATTGCCCAGTAGTCATAGTTCTTGCCATTAAATTGTTGAATATGTGATGTTTTTTAGTTTGTGCTTGTGCTTTCCATTGTTGGTTGTGCATACCTTTGCTTTGAAAAAACCTTTGTTGGAGCTTTTTGTTGATAAAGCCATTTGCACTAATAACCTTCAGTTCTACTTAAAACTTTCTTTAAGCAACCTTAGGCTGTGATACCAAGTGCTAGATTTGAGGCAGAGATGCACATAAAAATAAAACAGAGACAAGAGATAAACATGGGAGAGCAAAAGCAATCTACTATTTCATACAGAAATAAAACATCCAAAATAAACAAAGTTGTTGCTCTTTGATTCACACAAAAACATACAAATTTAACAAAGCTTGAGCTCATAATATGTTTCTCATAAATAAAACATAGACCACCTGTTTTCTATTCATAGCCTTCTTTCATTTATTCATCTTTTCATTCTATTTCACCCATAAAAGACAATACATTTAGCTTCTTGCATAAGCTACGGAAGAGCCCAACAAAATGGAGGGAAAACCAAAAACATTAATTACAATTAATTTCAATTACTTCTCCAAAGTAGGTTAAGATTTGGAGGAGATTTAGCAATAAATTCATGAGCAAAATCATCGTGATGTAGTGAATTCAAAAATGGAAAGTAATGGAAGCAGCTAGAGAAAGAGTCAAGTTTCACACAAATGAAGAAGTTTGAAAAGACAAATTGATGGGAGGAGTATTGAATGTAGCAGTTGGGATTAATTTCCAACACCTCTTGTTTCCGAGATATGGAAGGTGCTAGTATTGATGAGTTGGAGACAAATAGATACCATTCTTGAGGTTCATATATGCTCTACTAGAAGAGGGACTACAACTACATACTTGGTGGGTTATAAAATACTTTCGAATTAGATGTACAATCTGGTAAAGAATGATTACAGCACTCAACTCCCATAAAAAATGAATCATAATCATAGGCCAAAAAAATAGAGGACCTTACGTTGGTTATCACTAGTGTGTCAGGATCCTTGGATCTTATACTTCAAGATGAGAGATAATAAAATTGAAAAGAGAACACAGAGATAGAACTAGCTACAAATGGAGCACACCAATATCTCGTCATCATATTCAAATTATAGAAAATACACAGGATGACTTTACAAACAACATAGAATAGAAGTTGGTGGAGAGTTTATTTTACATCAGTTAAAAGCAGAAGTGAGCAGCTTGAGGTGGCTGCAGGTGGCTATGTCAGCTGGTCTGTGTCAGACAGATAATTAATTTATTCTTAATATCCTTTCATACATTAATAATATTAATTATTTGTTAATATTTCTTCATAATCTGGGTTCTGCACAAAACCAGATACCCATTTACAATCCTTATTCACTAATACGATGATAGACATTCACAGTAATAAGTCAATCATCAAGCCAATCCAGACTAAAGCGTGCCTCTACAACTTCAACTCGAAGCTCCGGAATAGAAATTTTCCCGGCCCACAACCACTGCTTCCCAATCTTCTCATCGCAGAAAACAAGCTTCAGGGAAATTAGTTCACAAACAGTTGCAGGTAAGGTCGTCAAACGGGAGCACTCTCTCATATCAAATTCCCTTAATTTCTTGAGTTGGCCTATTTCCTTTGGAAGTGCTTTCAAGCCTTCGCATACTGAAATGTCTAAATATTCCAACTGCCCAAATTTTCCAATTGACGCAGGAAGCTCTTTTAGGCCTGGTAATGCCGATAACCTTAGCATTCTTAGATAGCTCATATTTCCAAAATCATCAGGTAACTTCTGAAGCAGATGGCAGTTGGTAATAGACAACGACAGGGTGGAGGGCATATTGCAGATTGCAGGGGGTAACTCCTCCAAATCACTGCTGTGGTCCAGGTTAAAATCTTGTAAGTTGGTGAATATGGATATATTTCCAAATCCTTCACATAAGCTCAGTGATAACTTCTCTAAGTTTTGCAGCGCTTCAATGCTCTGTTTTTCATGAAACGGTGAAATCAACCTCTCCAGGCGGACGCTCTTGAGTTCACCGAGTGAAGATAAGACATCTAGACCTTTCACCATTGCCTTCTTTGTACCACAATTGGATACCACCAGAAATTTTAGTTTTTTCATGGATTTCAGAAATGGGGGAAGAACGTATTCTCTCGAAGTAAAAAATAACAACAGAACCTCTGTTTCAGGGAAATTCATATCATTGCAGTGATTTCCCTCCATAGTGCCTGCATCTATACATTACCAAGTAAATCCAATTAGAAAATTGTGCAGTACTTATGACTACTAGTTAAACATGTTAAATTCTCAGCATATTGAAGTTGAATACAGGAATGGAAATATGTAAGAGAAAAGATGAACATTAAAAATAATGGTTAGTATTCCAAAGAAATATTGTTTTGGACCAAAAAGTTTTTGAATAACTCACCGGTGATAATAGAGAGAATTTGCGTATCAAATGCTCTATCTCTGAGCAACTCCCATTTCCCCAGAAAACTACCGTTTTTCATTTCTATGAACAACCTCTTGTGATGGAGTATATTGTCTTGGTGCCCCGAATACAAGGCCAAATCTCGCATTACATCACGCTGGGAAAAGTATATCTCTGAAGCATTTCCATATGGGATTGTTGTACTTCCTCTGTTAAGTGTAAGCATGTCAGTTTAATGTTGCAAAACATGATTAAAAGAATTCGAATATAATAAAGCAAAGGCACTTACCTTGTATTGGTAGTTAAATTTAACAGATTTCTTCTTGCAAGTTCTGATAAGATGGCGAAAGCGTCATGCCTTTGTAGCTTCCGATAATAAACCCAAATGTCCAAAAGTGCATCAGCACAGATTTTCTTTTCCCCAGGAAGTAATCCCAAGTCTAAGAAACATTCCTTGGTTATATCGTCTAAGGAGTCAATATTGGTCTGCAGCAATCTAAATAGCCCTTTTTTGTGATGATCTGAGATGCATGCTTGTTTAGAAATCTTGTTCGTTGCCCTCTTCCAAGCCTTGTGCGATTCCTCATTCATGGATCTTGCAATCATCGAAACCATTTTTTAAAGTATTTAAGAACGTTCAATTTCTTTCCGATTTGAAGCTTACTGCTGCGTAATCCTAAGCGGCTTGTTCTTACTGTGTTTCTTTTCTTTGATTTCTTCTCTTTGGAAGGCTAACATAAGTATATTCTTTATATAGGAAATAGAAGAGACAACCATCAAGCTACTCGGTTTTTCTGAAGGTGCAATGAAATCAGCATTCTCAGTGTCTACGCGCATCAATCTGCGAAGAGTTCTTCCTCGTTGTCATATTAAAATTGATTGTAGGACTTTTAACAGTCAAACACGTAGGCTCCTTTTACGCGGGTTGTTTTCTTAAGGCATGGAAAATGTCTTTTGTCGTAAAGAAATAGAAACAGCGTTTCGGATCTTCCAAGTTATCATTGGTAAGTTTCATATTAAAAGTGTTCACGAAAGGATACTCATTGAACTAGGAGAATGAATTAATAAAAATGTTTGTAGGTTTTGTTTAAACTTCTATTCACCTTGTTAGGAAGTTGACTTTTCAAATGGATTTTTTTTTTTATTAAGCATATAGAGGAATTTTTTATGATAGTATTTCAATTCTTTCAAGTTATTATTGTTAAGTTTGTTTGTTCAAAGGACCATTTTTTTAATATTTTCATGTTAAATTATATACTAGTGATAGATCTCATATTTGAAGAGTATTGCATATTAGTTAATTGAAAATTTGCTTTAGTTTTTAATTTCTTAAAGCGTAAAATTAGATTAAGGAATGATAGATTGATATTATCAATCATGTTTATGTATCTATAATAGTCCCAACAAAGGGTATCAAATTAGCATTCAGAATATGGGTCATAACACTGGTGTAATTGCTAAAGCCTTGGAAATTATGATGCATTCATGGTACAATGCTAATGGTAAATTGAGACAAGTGATGGTGGATTCATCAAAACCTACTTGCTCTTTTGGTGAGCCCTCCAAGGAGGTTGGTAAACCTCATTACTCAAGAACACCACTCCATACAAGTTTTTTTGTCTTCTTTCTTTCTAAAAAATATCTCATTTGTTGAAACCTCTTCTTCCCTGAAGGGAAATTTGTTTCCTCAGAATCCTCCTCAAGTTGTTGAAGCATAGGAATTTTCTCCCAAGAAACATCATTTGCACTCTAGAGAGTTCTCTCCATAGAACCAAAGTCATTTTTTATAGAATATTTATTTTTAGGGTTGGACTATGAGAATATATCATTATATGTATGTTTTAGTGAAGTACTTCTCATTGGAATTCAAGGGTTTAGCAGACCCATAATAAAAATTTACAATGCAAGAATATTGATAGAGATTTTCTCCTTTGAATAGTCTTTATTTTTAAGAGATCAAGGTAGTTGGTTTTCTATTGTTTTTCATCTATCATGTCATATGGCCAAAGGTTTTCAGCTTCAAATCATGAGAAAGGACATGGTGATGTGGTGAAACTTATGGCTATAAAATGATAGGCTCATAATGTTATTCATGGTTTTGATTTTTCTAACAAGGCTATGTCTATCCTATTAAATATTAATGAGTAATCCTTTAGGATTGTCAAAATCTATGCCCCAAATGATGTAGTTGAAAGGACTCTTCTTTAATCTTATATTGCATATGAAGTATTTGAGGTAGGTAGTGTGTGATTAATGATACATTTGATATGGTTGAGGTGGCATCTAACAAGTAATGACACCTCCCAATGATATGAAGAGTTGATGAAAGAGAGGTAGGGTTCTAATTGGTAAATAAATCCAACCTTAATGCTCACGTGTTATCTTCCAAACTACTTCTTTGGCATAGTACACCTAGTCTAACTTGTGTAGTAGAGTGGGAAGAATAATGCATTGAATTAAGATCATGTTACGATTTATGTGCAACTATGGTTTTTAATTGCATTTTTATATTCACTAAGTCAAACATTTATAATATATTATTATTTCTTACCAATCTACGATAGATTTCTTAGTGGAATGGGATCTTCAAAATCCCAAACATGAGAAAACTTATTTTCTTTAATACATCATTGCTTCATCATAGGCTCACTCTAATTCATATATAACTTGTTTAGAACCCTATGCCACATCTCAAAACTAACATAGATTAGATTATGTGAGATCTAATGATACAACTTGCACAACCCATTTTTGAGGGACTTTGTCTACCAATTAGCTCTCTAATTATTTTAAGGAAACTCAATTCCACAAACCATTGTATGTTTGAGTAGGAAAAATGTGATATTAGCTAAAAGTTATGGATATGTACATAGTTAGAGAGGATTAGATCAAACCCAAGCTTCACTAGTTGAGATTTAGAATGAAAAATTCTATGGAAATCTTCCAATCCTTCTGTGATCACAACTAGATTTAAAAAGGAAAAAGAAATTAAAGAATTATATAAACATAATTTTGATGTTTAAATAAATATTTAATGATATTTATTTATATGTGAACCCATAACATTGAATTTAACTCACGGGACATCAAAAAATTGGATTAGAGGGGGACATAATTTTTCTAATCACCTTCATTCAAAGGTTATTCTTCAAATTAAGATGACTAAATCATTAAAAAAATGTGTTCAATGCCAAAAGTTTTTTTCATTTTAATGATATAAATTTCAAATTGTTGGTGTCTTGGTATTTTAGCTAACTAGTTCAACTAGTGAGTCCTATTCTCATTTATGTTTACTTAGGGGCCTAGGAATTTTTTTAGAAGTTTTAGTTGTCATTAGATATTATCTTATACTGTATCATTTACTTGTTGTGTTCTAGCTCATTTAATATTTTTTGTCACATGATATAGGATAAATAATTTTTTCGTGATCTTATTTAATCCTATCTCTCACATTTTTCTTGTGCTAGTGGAGAATCCTTGAAGTCAAAAATTAATCCAATGCCTATTAATAACATTCCTACCCTTCAAGAAAAATGGTGTTGCGTGGGAACCGGTTTGGCATCATTGGTTTGATTTATAAAGATGTTGAGGGAGGAAGTGATGAAGATCCAAATGATCTAGTTGGGAGTCTTTTAATTTCTACATCTTGTTGGCTGTGAATTGGTGGCCTTATCTCCTCCAACTCTTTCCTATTGGGAGCTTGGTTTTTTCCTTGGTCAACTTTGTCTTTGAGTGTGGATCTATGGCTACTAGTGCTAGTGGTTGTTGGAGGTCTTTATTCTACTCATGGTGACTGTTAGGCTCTTCTGGTTACTATGTTTCTGCCCTTGAATCTTGAGGTTGTCTGGAGGGGTTGGTCTGGGTAGGTTCTACCTACCTTTTCTTCCTTGTCTTTTCATTACTACTTTTTAGTACTTTCCCACTCTATGGTAATTATATATGTCACTAGTGGAGGAGTTTTTTCTTTTGCTAGTGATTATGAGACGACTTCTCATGGAAATGATAAAGTCGTGATTGTTGCTAGTTACTCTACTCTATTCAATAAGTAGGCTTGGTTATATTCATTCTAGCTTTACTCTGATCTATTGGGTAGGTATGCTTGGGTCTTTATTGGAAGGCCTCACTATTGCTTACTTGCTCTAGTTTTTTTTCATGAGATTAGTTGTTGAAGGCTTTGTGCTAGTGGATATTGTCCTTATTGTTGTTTCAAACTTTCCTTGTTCTATCAGTGACAAGAGTGATTTTTATGAAAACATGGCTACTTATAGGTTTATCGACCGTGTGGATCCTTTGAAGATATTTTTGTACATTATTATTGATAGGCTGTGTGTGGATCTAGAATCTTTGTTCACTATTGAATGTGTGAATGTGGTTCTCATCTTGGGTCTCTCAAGGGGTTTCCCTTGTTTGCCTACTTGTGATGAGAGAGGGTTTATTGGCAATGCATCTACTCAAGGAGATACTAAGCTCCTCTTTCTCTTTCTATTCTAAGGAAGAGCTATGGATTTATGGTTTGGGTGTGCCTTGATATTTGTGTTGGTCGGGCTTGTCTTTTCCCTATTAAGGGTAATTAATTTGGTATTCTTGCCAAGCTTTTTATTGTTGTTCCCTTATTTTCCTCTAGGAAGTTGGTATCTCTTCCTACTATTGGCCTCCTATTATAGAGGTGTTTTGAAGGGGTTGCCTTGAAATCCTTGGTTGTTCAAACAACTTTGTTTATTTTAAAGGTTATGATCTTAAGGGTAGGGGCTTCCCTTGTTTTGTTAATTTTCTTGGGTTGTTATCCATGCTTATCTTGAAAACCTAGATCCTTGTGGAGCTTAACGGAGTTATTCATGTCCCTTATGTTGGTTTATTTTCTCCTTTGTAGCTCACTATGTTCTATGGGCATGTTGGGAGGCTCTCTTTCCTCTTGTTGGCTTTCTCTTTTGTTACCCTTTTAACGTGGAGTGTGCTATTATGGAGTTGGAGCTTGGGTTTGGTGGTAAGGTGGGTTTTTTGTGGAAAGGGATTGTTTCTTCCCTTGGTTTATTTTTTGTTTGGTGCCAAAAAAATTGGAGTTGTTGCATGGTGGTCATAACCCTTTGTTTTGTGTTTTAATTTGATGTCTTTTACTATTTTTCCACTTTTTTGTTGGGTGGTGTTATCTAAGCTGGGCTCCTTTGTTTTTTTTTCCTCTCTTTCTTTTTTACATATCTCTATTTTCTAGTTTTATGCTCTGATCAAAAGCATGGCTTGTTTTTTCTTCTTATAGGCTCTCTATTGGTGAGTTTCATTCTTCTTTTTCAGTTATATCATTTCTTATGAGTCACCAATTTTTTTCCTCTATTGTTGCACTGTAAACAAGTACTCACCCTTCCAAACTTTAATCTAATCAAAACATTCTTACCCTTCAAAAAAATTCTAATGGTGAATGTAGAAGAAACTCCAACTCTGAGATGAGAGATGAGTAAATAAGTCCCATGATTGGTGTCTTTAAAGAACTACTCTAGTGTCTCCATACTCTAGATTATTCCACAAAAAAATCAAGTGCTACCCCAATCAAAGAATATGAAAATTCAAGACCATGTAGAAACTAATGAACACAAATCATCAAGGAGGAGATTAATATCATTAAATATTTCCTCCAAATCTGAAATATAAGACTGTCAAAACAAATCTAAAATATCAATCAATTAAACATCCGATAAAGTTGAATTTGGAATAATATGATCATCTTTTTCAACTAAATTAAAATATAAGGAAGAAGGAATGAGGGGAGTCCCAACCAATTTTTTGTATAGGGAATCAATGAAGGTGAAGGATCAACAACTATCTTTGCAAGAGGATAAGGGGAATGCGAAGAAACATCATCATCCTCATCATCTAAAGATGTAAAGACCGCCAAAGAAGAAAATTGGTAAATAGTATCATATTCATATGGAATATTATCTAAATCATAAAAATGTACAAGACAATCTAAAATATGAAAATCTAGTAATGCATGTGTATCAAGATCTCCATATATCTCACAAAATTTGATCTTCAAAATGTATGAGGATACTCAATGTGTGCAACAAAACTAAAACTATCATCATTAACATCTAAACCAATGAATCTCATAATATATTCATTTATAGCTATTTAAAAATTTTCTTATAAGCAATAACTGATTGAGAAATAAAACCATATAAATATGGCAAATGAAAAAGCCAAAAGATATATTTCAATATACCATCTCCCTATTTCTTATATTTTCCCATTTTTAATATGATTAGAGGAGGATGAAATAAAGAAAACCATAATAAATTAAGATAGATCTCTACATTGAATAGAAAATCCTCAATAAAACATTGAATCTCAAAAATATGATCAATTGAAAAATGAAGGGCCCCCAAAAATATTGAACTTTTCTATGTGTTAGGATGTACAAGTTATTAATTAGATTGCAAATATGGAATAAATTGAATAGAATATACATGGGGCTAACTCTAGAAAGATTGCATGTATATATCTAAAGAGCTCATCAAAAAATTTCCAATGCCACAAAAATTATAAAAAAATAGATTTAAAAGGGAAAAAATATAAGCTTAGATATCAAAAAGGGATCTAGACTTTAATCAATAATAAAATGTGCCAATATAATTCTTTTGAGTAAATTTATATCTAACTCTTCTAAGGAGAATAATAATTATATTAGTAAGGTTTTGTTATATTTAAATAATAATTTTTATTATTTATTTTGTTATCATTGTACTAATAGTGTGGATAAGACATTGAACATATAGGTCTTTGTAGTGTATATTGTGTTGATGATTTGGTTAGTCAAAGGTCCACTAGTGGCTATTTGTTTTCTTTTGTTTGATGGAGTGGTAAGTTGGATGAGTAAGAGGTAGACTGTAATAGATTTTTATAATAATAAGTTAATTTTATGGTTAGCACACATGCTTCAATGGAGGGAATTTTACTATATATACTTTGTGTACGAATAGGTTTTCATTGTAGACTTGCTATAATTAGTTGTTAGTTAAAATAATATTTACTTAGAAAAAATAACATGTACAATGCTCATACCAACCATGTTGATATTCAATATCACTTTGATCATGAGATAGTAGAGAATAGTAATATATTTTATAGAATGTTGAAATTTGAGAAAATATTATAGATTCCTCTATGAAGCTAGTGAGCACAAAGAATTTCTCTTGGTATAGGAAGTCCATGAGTTGTAGATGTACTTAATACATTTTATTGTTCCTTTAGATATAATTACAATGTATAATATCAAATGGGAGAATGTTAAGATAGTGTGATATTTAATTATAGTTTTAATTAAAACATATAAAAATAGGTGTAGGGGTTCAAACACATAGGGTCTTATACTAAATTTGTAATATTTCACCAAACTTACTATAAATAGAGAGGTAAAAATGAGGTGAATGAACCTACCTATTCTTCTATTACATTTAGGAAATAAGATCTCTCAAGACAAAATCCACCTTCAACCCTTAGGTGAGTAAATTCTTTGAGGAAACTTGCAATTTCCCTTTTTGTGTTAGGACGAGGGTCAAGGTCAGACAAAATTTTAGGGAGAAAGATTAAAAATAGAAAATAAACTCAAAAATGCAATATGTAACTTGGATTCAGAAGATCTAGTATAACACTAATGGAACCTACATACTTTCTGGAGAATATGGAAGGGATAAATGTTGTGTACCTCTCACAAAAAGGTGTTTTTTAGACGTTGTCCGAGGACCCTATGGTGAATGGGTCTTAATTAGGGCTCTACCAAATCTATTTATTGGTTCTCTATTCCTATGTCTACACTCCTAGATTCTCATTTTTCACCATTAGATAGTCAAAAATAAATCTAGGATCTGAGATTCTGTGAGATGACAACAAAGGTGACAACTTTAACAACTTTGCAATTTTGCACTTTTGAGATCTCCAAATTTTCTTCAATATGCAAATCTACAACACACAAAGAGAGGAGAAAAATGTTTGTTTTTGGTGAATAGGGGTTTTCCTTGGTCAAACCCTGTTTAGGTAATTAAACCTTGAAATGAAACAAAATAACATGAAAGGAAAGATGAATGAACAACTCTATGTCACAACTCACAAGACCCTTGAATGAACCTTTGAAGGACTAAAATCTTGATATTGATCTTGAATGAAATGGATTCAATGGATGTGGATCTTGATACTTGAATCTTTCCTCGAATATTTTAATTGAATGCTTGGATTAGATCTTGAAACCTACATCACAATTTGAGCTCCAAAAACATGCATGATTAAACATAACTTTGATGTGATAATTGGATCTTGATTGCTGTAAAAAATGATGAGGAAATATACTCTTGAATGCTCTTGAAAATAATCTTGGCTCTTGTAATTGATCTTTCAAAACTCTAATGATTTCATAAAATAGCCTTGTATTTATAGTAATTTATCCTTAATTTCCTAAAATTCAAATAACACAATCCGACATAGAATCATGGATTTGAAAATATTGAAATACCACCAAAAACATAATTTAAATTAGGGTCCTAGGTCACTCACCTAGGGAACACATTGCTCAATGAGAAGTGTTTTGTTAAGGATTTAATGAATGTTGGGTTTCCTCTTCAAAAAATTGTAATTAATTAGGCTTGGATTTGAATTAAAGGGGCAAATTATGGAAACTTAACCTTAATTAATTAATAAATCCCTAGATAAGTGTGAAATTGTAAAGAGGTACACTCTACAACACTAAAATTAAGGCATAGTTATGTCCATTTTAATTAATAGGGCCATAAACTTAATATGAATATGTAAAATATATATTACAACACTAAATTAAGAAATAATTAAGTTCATTTTAATATTAATTCCCAAATTAAGTGTGAAAATGTAAAGGGATACATTTTTCTACACTACACTAATATATTATTTTTATTCTTCTCCAATAATATTGGAATAGGTATTTGGACACCCATGTTATTGATAGATATTGTTATTTTATTATCATTTTTCATGTTAACTTGGAATATTAGTGGTAATGACATTCATGAAGGAAATGGAGTTGGAAGTAGTGGTTAGAAAGCTATTTTCATTGAATCTCTCAAACTAGGCATGGCAATTAAGTAGTTAAATGTCTTACATGTTTTTTGTTAATGGTAGAGTAAATGGTTTTTACCATTTACTTGCTTAAGTTCACTTAGGCAGAATAGTTTATTAGTGCATTTAATCTCCCGGGTGGTTTTTTCCCATGTGGGTAGCTTTCCCACCCATCACATTTTTTCTTGCCTTTATAAGGAACCATTGTATATTGTGTGAAATATCCCATCTATTTTTCAGGAGAAATAACCTTGTGTTTCCTCTCTCATTTTTCTTGAAGATTATTTGCAGGTTGTGATCTTGGGCTTGGTGGTTAACACCAACATGGTATGAGAGCCTTCAACCTGCATCTTTCTCCGCCCTTGAGAGTTTTCATCTCGAGAGTTTTTGAGATTGATTATTTGTTGTAGTTGTTCCGGCATTTGAAATTTTTAAAATTTCAAAATTGCCTATTTACCTTATTACAGATTATTTCAATTCCTCCGACTAGTGAGCACAATTTTCATTTGAAATTTTTAAGGTTGGGGTTACATTTTTTTGGAAGGCATCTTACCTGTTAGGGAGGCATGAATATCTATTTGGTTTTTTGCAAACTGATTTACCTTGATTTTGGCCACATTTTTTAAATTGAAGGAATTCATTTTCTCCAATTTTCAAGGTTGTGAACTATTCATTGTGGGTGGGAATGATTTCTCCAGTGGAGAAGGAATTCTCACCTTAAGGCTATGATAAACCTTTTTTTTTCCTGCCGTGAGAATTAAAAGGCATGGTTCTACTTGTTGAAGGCCTAATTTATCTGCAAAAGCATCGATTCTCTCTGTGAAAACCCATTTTTTTCTTGAGGCACAATTTATGTATGATGCTATGATGAATGACCATCCCTATTTAAAAGCTCCAATTTCCGCACAATAGATAGAAAAATTTTGTATTAAAGGTGGCATTTATTTTTAGAAAGTTGTGTAAAAGCTTTGGAGACCATGATTTTGTGCTGGGTGTGAAAATTGAACATTTGCTTTAGAGGGTGATCTCCTTGCTATAGGCAATAGAGAGGGATTTTTCTTGGTGAAGCGAATTCTATGTTGGGAATTTTATTTTAGGAAGGCCTGATTTTGTCCAAAGGAGGTGCGTTTTGGCGTTTTGGAGGTGGCATTTAATTTCCAAGTGCTATCTTATGGCTTCTTTGGCATTGCAGTCACCTTTGTTTGGGCTAAAAATGTGTGCTTCCACTAGGCTGGTTGTTTTGTGAGGAGATCACTTTACAATATGCTTTTCTTGAACCATTTATTGTTGTTTGGAGGTCAAACCAGACTAAAGGCAACCATTCTTTGTTAGTAGACTTAATGGTTTGCACTTTGAAGGCGTTAAAATTTTGGAAATCAATTTTTTTAGTTGTCGTGATTTGTATCATGGAGTTCATTTCCTTGTTTATTGGAGGCATTTTTTTCAAACTTTATAAATTTTTGATTGAAATATTTCAATTTAGGGCTTCCATGCAGCCAAGTGGAGTGGGCTCCAGTTTTGAAGTGGCTTTGAAGTTGTTTTGGGAAAAATTATCCCACATTGGCTATGAGGGAAATTTATTTACTATTTAAATACCTCTTGTTTCACATTGATTGTTTGAGCAAAGGCTCACCTTGGTGCAAGAAAAGGTTTTTGCATTTGAGAAAATTGTTCCTTGCCAATGCAGTTTCAGTAAAGTCTGCCCAAGTGTTTGGAAGATTTCTAAATTGGTCTAATGTGGATTAACTTCTGAGGTGGCGCCCAAGTGGATTGCGTGTAAATGTGCCCTTATTTTTATTCAAAAAATTTAGATTTTTTGAATTTTTTTGCATTATTGCTTGTGGATTAACTTGTGAGGTGGTGCCCAGGTGGATTGTGTGTAAATGTGCCCCTATTTTACTCAAAAAAATTAGATTTTTCAAAAAAAAATTGCATTATTGCTTCTTGAAGTTTTCTGAAAAGGTTTCATTTGTAGTATTTGGGAGTTTCTAATTATTGTTGAAGGTTAATTTCTTTGTATTCTTGGAGATTTTTCATAGTTGATAATGGGGTTTTACTTCATCTTATTGTGGTTATGTTGAAAAGGGGAAACTATAAACAATGGAGAGATGGTATCATAAAACATCTTAGATGGCTTCATTTGTTGCCACATTTATATAATATTGTTCCCTTTCCTAGTACTGATAATAAGAAATTTGCATGAAATTGCAAAAGGGATCATGTCCTAGGAGTTATTGTAATGCATATTGATGATGCCACTTTGAATGATATTGATCATTTTGAGTGTCTTTTTATTCTTTGGAATAAAATTTTGGAAATACATGGAGATTGTAATACTCTGCTATTCCCAGATGATCCTATTTCAGATTGTCTTGTGCCTCTTCACTTTTTAGTTAGGATACCCTATGGTCATGCTACTATGTAGGAGTTTGAATTTTTGCAATACTTTGAATCTTCATAGCAGGATGATGAGGGTTCTTCAAATGCTCCTTCTTCTCCATCGAGGACAGTTGATGTACCTTCACCTTTAGTGATTCATTGTATATTCATTGATTGAGGCTCCCATCATTCTTGTTCATCAAGACCATTCATCCTGTGTTGATGATTCATTGAGCATGTCTAGTGATTAATCACAACTAGTATCTCACTGTCTTCCTGATTGGGATTCCTACTTTTCAAAAATTTGTTCCTTATTCGTAGAATCTCATATTTCTAACCTGGAAGACACATTTGAGGGTATATCCCTCCTGTTTGATGATAGTTGTGGTATAACTGTTGTCACTTTAGCTTAGTCTCTAAAGAATGTTTAGAAACAGTTTCCAGTGGTACCTTTTTTGTCACCTCCTATTGTGATTTGGAATATTCCTAATTGGTTTATGGCATCATCTTTCAAGGTCTTAGAGACACATTAATATATTTTAGAGACACCATCATACATCTTCATGCTTCCTTTTTTAATTTCCTATCTAGAATGGGAAGCATTCCTACATTTGTATTTGGTTTTGTTTCTTCCAAAAGGGAGACAAGTTGTTTGTCGACATTGGATTATGTTTTGTCTTGAGACACTTACCATTTTTGTAGGTGATTACACATTGCGGGGGGGCTATATAGTCTCTCTCTTTCCCACTTATAGGGGGAATTTATTGCATATACATGATGTAGGTAGTCCTTGGGGGGTGTGATTAAGTCCTCTATCCATGCATATTTTTTTGTTTTTTTCTATTCTCTCTTTTGGAGAGGGGTTTTTTCCCACAAGGTTTCTCTCCTTTTCTCTAGTTGTGTGAGATTTTTTTGTTTTGCATTGTACTTGTGCATGGGTACCTAACATGGTCTCGTTTCCAAGACCCATATTGCATTCTTCATTTTTTGCATAATAATTCTCCCTAAGTTGCACTTAAGGGGGGTTGTTAGAGTAAATGGTTTTACCATTTACCTGCTTAAGTTTATGTAGGAAGAATAGTTTATTAGTGCATTTAATCTCCCAGGTTGTATTTCCCTGTGTGGCTAGTTTTCCCACCCATCACATTGATTCTTGCCTTTACAAGGCAGCATTGTATATTGTGTAAAATATCTCATCTCCTATTGTTTTTGGTGAAATGACCTTGTGTTTCCTCTCTCATTTTTTGTGAATATTATTTATAGGTTGTGATCTTGGGCTCGATGGTTGACACCAACAGTTACCATATGAGTTGGGTGGCGAGTTTAGATTTGTAGCTTAAGATGTGAGCTATTATGAAAGTGTTATGAGTCAAATAGGTTCTTTATTATTAGAATATAGTTAATTCTTCTTATTGATGACTTATTGGGAGTTACTTTTATTATTCCTAAGATGTTATTAATTTTGGACATGGGATATTTTACATTTTACCATTTTTTGATAACACATCATTTTGGAAAACTATTTCTAATATTCCCCTTCTATATCTCTATAAATTATAGGCACAAGATAGTAGTTGCACATTAATGGTGTAAACAAAGGCTCACCTTGGTGCAAGAAAAGCTTTGTGCATTTGGGAAAATTGTTCCTTGCCAATGCAGTTTCAATAAAGTCTGCCCAAGTGTTTGGAGGATTTCTAAATTGGTCTACTGTGGATTAACTTGTGAGGTGGCACCCAAGTGGATTGCGTGCAAATGAAATAAAAGAAAATGATCCCTTGAACTAAAGCTCTATTAGACTAGTTAATAATTGTGAGATTCCTCAAATTGAATTGGAAATGATTGAAAATTTCCTCAATGAAGATATAAATTCATAGACATAAAAATCTCACTTGCATTGCATTTTATCTATCCCATTATGTTATTTTGATTAATTATTCTTTCTTAATTATTATTTTGGTCAAACTATAGATTAACAATATATTATTTGTCCTCACTAAATCATGATCTTTTTAAAATCATATTTACCATTTATCCCTTCCCATCCCTAGCTATTTAGATTTTGAAAAAATAGTTTAAAATTGATATATAATCCAACTAATAATAGACAATTCTTTTGATTCCTCCTTGACAAGAAAGAAGTTTTTGAAAGTGGCAGGTGTCCCTTATCTTACCTAGTACTAATCCCTTGCTTCTTCATGGTGGAATTGGGTTGGATTAAGAGGGTTTAGTACTCAGAAAAAAATTGTAAAAGAAAAATTATTTAATATCTATACTTTTAGATGTGGACTTGATTTCAAATTTATGAGGACAGTATTCAGAAATTGAGTCAATAAGAAAATGGGGATGCACGCGTGCACATGCGTGTTCACATACACAAACACTAGCTCGGTGATGAAACCAAGAGTCTTAATCCCTATTGAAAGACCATCGTTATTGTCGACTTAATCCTTTACAGAGAGTTTTGCTTGATTTCCATTTCTCACATAAGTCTAGGAGATACAGTCCCCTTGAGCCACACTGTATTGACCTGGCTCTGGTTAACTGGCATCTTAATATCTAAGATCTCCCATTTACTATCAGGATTCTCTACCACTGAACTACCAACAATCTTTATGAGAAATCTATATTCAATTCAAGAACATATTGTTCAACAAATTAGAGAGACCCAAAGCCAAATAGTTTCCCCCCCACGCATATGCATTTACTCCTAACGACTAACACCTCGTTCTGGAACAAAGTCCTTCAAATCCCCGCTTCATTTCTCTAAACCCACATAAAATTGGAATTTACTAGAAGAACTATATGGGGAATCCTCCTCGATTTCAATACAGTAAATGAAATGAACTGAGGCCATGAACGAACTGATTGCAAACCAATAATTTCTTCTGCAACTTGAATCTTGATACAGGAAATTCTTCTACTTACAAAGTTTGTTTTATATACCTCTGGTCTTCTATTCAGACAATGCTTTATTTATATAAGTAATAGACGCGGCAAGCAGTTGGAACATTCACTTCCATGAAGTTGCAATGAAAGCAGCATGCTTCTCATTGTACGCGCTTTAGCTGTGATATCTTATTAAATAGCATATGTTTACGTCGCAGATGATTTATCGTTGCGTCGTCCATTCCTATGTACTTGCAGAAATATTTGTTATCAATCAACTTGTGGAACACGTCTTCCTGGTCAAACGTAGCGAGTAAATGAAATTTTGTTGAAACGTGTTGACTCAACATATGTGTATATCATATGTTTACGTCGCTGATGCTTTATCGTTGCCTCGTCCATTGCTATGTACACGCAGAAATATTTGTTATCAAGCAATTTGTCGAGCACGTCTTCCTGGTCAAATGTAGCGAGTAAATGAAATTTTGTTGAAACGTGTTGACTCAATATATGAAAATTTTTGGTTACAAAATGGTAATCCAATTATATTACATATGGTTGTGACCCTTTCAACAAGGTTTTGTGGGGTATGTTTAACATTAACAATATATTTATGTTTTCAATGGTGTATTTGAAAGGATTTTTTTTATTGGTGGCTTGTGGATGAACTATTCAAGGTCTAGTGTGGTTTTAATGATGATTTTAATATAGTTGAGGTGACATATGTTAAATAATGAAACTTGCTAATAAGATGGAGAAAGAGCAAAAGAGGGACATGGTTCTAAACAATAAATCTAACTTTTATGATTGCAATCTAAGGTTTCAATTTGTTTTTTTGTCATGTACATTTATTACAACTTATGAAGTGGAGTGAAAAGTGTAACGAAATGACCTAATTGCACTATTCTTTCTACATAGCTATATTTTTCAATTGCAATATTCAATTCTTATGATAAAAAAATTGTCATTTAATATTATGATTTTTTAACACTCTCCAATATGTTTCTTGGAGAAATGATGTTTTCAAAATCTCAAAATACAGAAAACTCATTTTTTTTTTCCTGAATACATCATTGCTTCATCATAGTACAACTCTTCTTTATATACATGTTCAAAATCCTGCATCATGTCCCCAAGGTAACATATGAGGGATTGCAAGGTGGTCTAATGCCACAACTTGCACTACCCATATCTTTAGGATTTATAACAATTGACTAGCCAAGATCCAATAGAAGTCCTATGTGACCATTGCACTGAAGTGTACTTGGCTCTACACTCTACTTGAGTTGATGATCTTGCATTTTATATTGAGACTAATATTTATTTAGATGTGTTCCAAATTAGATGATGGGTTTTTAAGGTTATGTATAACATGCCTTATCCTAGTTCTATTCTCAGTGTGATGTAATGGTTTCCACTAGACCATATATTGTCCGAGCAATGAGAGTTTTGAGTAGGTTTATGTCTAATTCTAGTAAGGAGAATTAGACTTATGTTAGGAAGGGTATTGTGATGTCTACATGGGCATCCAACAAATTCATTGCCAACAATTCATCGAAGGAAAATTCACCGCCATGGAAAATTCACTGCCAACAATTCACCTTAATATTTATAATAAAATCAAAGTTTTGTTGGCAGTGAATTTTACTTGGCGGTGAATTTTCTATGGTGGTGAATTTTCCTTCGATGAATTACTGGTGGTGAATTTTCCTAGAGCTGTCTACATGATAATTTTGATTATTATTTGTGTTATCATGGTACTACTAGTTTGGATAAGTCATTGAACATGCAAAAAATTGTGGTGTAGATTAGGTAAGTCATTTAGATAGTCAAAGGTCCACTAGAGGCTATGCATTTTGTTTGTTTGGTGGTTCAATAAGCTAAATGAGTAAGAGAAAGTCCACAATATATTTTTCCACAACAAAAGTAAAGTATATAGTCTCTGCACATTCCATGAAGGAGGTAATCTAGTTATAGAGACTTTGTGCAATAATTGTCTTTAATTGTAAGGTTGTTAGAATTGGTTGTGATAGTTATGAGTGCTATTTACTTGGATAAAATACTATGTATCATGATCATACTAACTAGGTTGATGTTTACTATTACTTTTGCATAAGATAGTAGAGAATCGTAAGATTTTTTTGTACTTTGTGCATAAGATAGTAGAGAATCATAAGATTTTTGGTAGAATGTTGACACTAAAAAAGATATTCTAGATTTGTATATGAAGCCAACGAACAATAAGAAATTCTCTTAGCACAAAAAAGACATGGATCTTAGATGTTGTTCTTTTAGATGTCATTGTGACGAATAATTTGATATTTAATTATAGTACTAATGTATTAACTTCTATACATCTGCAATAATGTTAAAATAGGGTATGTGAACACCCATGTTGAGAGATATCAGTGTTTTAGTCAAACTAGAGGATAACATAAAATTATTTGTCGTCACTAGATTATGATATTTCCTAATCATATTTTACAATTTACTGATTCTTAATGCGTTATTATTCTTCACAATTTCTTTGCTTCATGATTGGAGCCCTCTTACACAGAACTCACGCTGGTACAAACAGGAGTTTTCCGCGAGGAAAGAACACTAGTGCTCCATTAACTCTTCTCAAGTCAAGGGATGCTCAAATTATCGCGAGTGGAATTCGATTCTAGCACAAAATAATGATCTCTTAGAAATTCGATTCCTGCAGCTATATCGTCATACCTTCGTTCTGTTTTCATTACAAATGTTGGAATCCAACTCGGTCATTTCGTGAGGGGTCTTATAGTATATAAAAAGGCCATGTCTAATAGCCTTAGAATGACAAGAAATAGAGGAAATCTTGTAAGAAGAAAGAAGCTCAAGACGACGCTGTTTCAAGTTTCCAAATGCAGAATAAGCTAAACATTTGTAATAAGGCAAATGGATTTAGTTCGTTCCATTGACAGTTCTGAAATGGTGGACGATTGCGCATTTGGTGTTCCTGAGAAATCTCAGTTCTATGTGGGGTTGGAGAAATGTATTACAGATTTGAAGGCACTTTTGTTCCACAAAAATGTGTCAATTGTTGGCGTGCAATCCATGGGGGGCGGGGGGAAATCTACTCTAGCATCAGCTCTCTGCAATGATCCTCAAATCAAAGGTATAATTCCCTTCTCCATAATAGCGGTCGGTATGGTGCTCCGGTTTAGTTTCTATTACATCTGATTATTCGTGCTAAGGTAATTAGTCTTTTTTTTTTTGTGTGTGTTTTGATGGATAGCAGTATACTTTCGCGATAATGTCTTTTTCATCACGGTGTCGCAGTCACCAAACCTGAAAGGAATTTTAGAGACTTTGTGGGAGAAGATTGCTGGAACGAAGAAACCAGAATTTCAGAATTTGGAAGATGGACACATGCAGCTGCAGCAATTGATTTTGAGTCAACCCAAGTCAACTCTGGTGATTTTGGATGATGTTTGGTCTAGAATAAATTTGGAAAATTTACTATTTGATGGGCCAGGATACAAAACTGTTGTGACAACCAGAGACAGTTCTATTATCCCCACAACCCTTACTACCCAACTGTATCACTTGCCATTGTTGTGCCGAGAGGATGCACTATCACTTTTCTGCTTCTCGGCCTTTGGACAAACATCAATTCCAAGCACTGCAGATGCAAATCTAGTAAAGGAGGTATATTTTTTTATGTTCGACTAATTGTTGTTTTGTGAGTGAACAATTCTACTAAATTTTTTTTCTTTAAAACTCTAATACTTATCTTTTGAAATATATGGAAAGTAACTCGGAATACACGGCGCATAATACTTAATATTTGTCTTTTTGAAATATTCATATTCGAGAATCAAGGGTAAAAAAATCGTGTATGGTACCAAAACTAGAATTAGACGAGTCTTTATTTTGTCCTAATAACCATGGATTTTGCGTGGGAAACTTGATTTTATTGAGATACGATGGACACTGGGCTTAGTAATATAAGGAATGCTTACGTAGGATTAAAACACTTCATTACGTATAATGAATTTTAAAATATCTTTCTTCCACGTAACTAATAGTTAGATCTAATATCATATTAAAGTAATTCTAGAATTTTAGAAAATTCTGAAGTTGAAAGTACGTTATCTAGCAAATATAATGGCTTGAATTATATATAAGAAATTTTCGTGCCTTATTACTGGTCTTCTGATAATAAAATAATCATGTTTCCTATATTACAGGTGCTAGAAGAATGTGGCGGCCTGCCACTTGCTCTAAAGGTGATCGGAAGCTGTTTGCGTGGGGAACCACATGATGTTTGGGAGAGGGAAAAGGAGAAGATTTCTAAAGGAGAATCCATATCAGATTATCACAAGAACGGGCTAATCAGATTGTTGGAGATCAGTATCGATTCGTTAGATGATATATCCAGGGAGTGCTTCCTAGACTTAGGTTTATTTCTAGAGGACAGGAAAATCTGTGCTGATGCGCTATTGGACATATGGGTTTATGTGCGGAAGCTACAGTTGCAGGACGCGTTTTCCATCTTATCAGATTTTGCAAACAGAAACCTGTTGAATTTGAGTAGCACTACAAGGTTAATGCCTTTCCTTTTCCATACTAGCCCTTTTAGTATATATTTTTTAACAATAACTTGACATAATACCACTTATCAGGAGCAGAGTAGCAATCTCATATGGAAATGCCTCAGAGCTATACTTTTCTCAACATAGTGTAATGCGAGAATTGGCCCTGTATTTGGGATGCAAAGATGGTGGAACCAACGGGAAAAGGTATTTTATGCCTAGGAGGGAGACTAGCTTGCCATCAATGTGGGAGTTGCTTAATCATCGAGCATTTGATGCTGAATTGCTGTCCATTCACACAGGTAGATTAATCCAAAAATATCTTCTTGGTCTATTTCCAACCTTTTGGCAAAATTTTCTTTGAATTATCAGCTATAATTTTTAATATTTACATCAGTACTCTCCACAACTTAGTTGCCATGTGTACCAAACTATTTCTATTTGACGTGAAAATCTAGTTGTATGATTTTTATATTCTACTCACTTGTTTATGGTGTAAACTAAACTGCCCGTGCAAACTATTCAAAATTTCTGGATGTGTTGGGTGCTTTTATAATGCTATCTCATTAGAAGGATTATGAAACAACACTGTTCTCAATCATAGTGTTACATTGAGCACTCATTTCCACTTACATTTTTCCTTGAATCAACATCTAAATGACACGAAGTAAACCAATATAACTAGCATTCGTTACCAACATGTACAATGCTCTAATTCGATTTCCTTTCTGATTTATTCATGCAGGCCCTATGGAGGCAAAACATTGGTTTGAGATGAGTTTACCTGAGACAGAGGCTCTGTTGTTATTCTTTACTTCAAGTGAATACTTTCTTCTTCCTCCATTTCTGAAGTCCATGAAGAATCTAAAAGTTCTCATGGTATTGAATTATGGGACAAAGAGGGCAACTATAAAAGGTCTAGATGTTTTATCTTCGCTCACTCAACTCAAGAGCGTCCGCTTGGAGAGGTTCATTGCATCCACTGTTCTAAAACAAAGCAAAGAGCTATCGAACATAGAGAAGCTATCTTTAAGCTTATGCGAAGGGTTTGAATATGTATCCACGTTCAACAGTATAAAGCTGCGAGATTTTAACCTTGATCACACCAACAGCTTGGAAGAGGTGCCCCTTAGTTTCTCTCATATGCCCTCTGCTCAGGTATGGTCTATTAGCAACTGTCACCTGGTTCAGATGTTACCTTATGACCTTGGGAATATGAGCTCTCTGAAAATGTTAAGGTTATCAGCGTTACCAGACCTAAAAGAGCTTCCACCATCAATTGGGAAACTTTGGCTGTTGGAATGTCTGGACATCTCATTCTGCGAGGGGCTGAGAGAACTTCTAGGGGAAATAGGGCAACTAAAGAAATTGAGTGAGTTTGATATGAGAGAATGTTCTCGCTTGATGACTTTACCAAGAGAGGTTTGTGAACTGAGTTCCCTCAAGCTTGTTATCTGTGATGAGAAGATTGGGAAGCAGTGGTTGCGGGCCAAAAGCATTTCTATTCCAGAGCTTAGGGTTGAAATCGTTGAACCGCACTTTAGTTTGGATTGGCTTGATGATTGACTTCTTTTCTTACCTCTCAACGTTAAGCACAACTTCCAAGCAACTTGACAAGTACAATCCCATACAACCTCCCTTATATTTTCAGCCTACAATTATGATCAATTTCGTCCCATTTTTATGATAGTAAACACTATTTAATACATTTTGCGTGCAGACCGTCTTATTCTCCATTCGAAGGCATTTCTTTGTTTATTGTAAATTTGTGGGAGCTGTCTGCACTGCCATTAAATTTGTCTCTGTAGATTAATCTAAACATGGATAATTGTAGCTTTTGCGTCGTGGGCACAAATTTGCAACCCATTGCAAGTCTTATGAGAAACATTTAAAGCGCGACAAGAAAGTTGAAGGGCTTGAAATGTCAGGCATGCTTTGAAATATGTAAAAAAGCATCAGCATAACCTTTTCATGCATATGAATAGTGAAAGAACTCTCCAAATGAATAAATGTCCAAGCGTTCAATCCACGCACAGTAAACGTAAAGCTTTTCACGACGAATAATAAACATATCCACGCAATTAAGCAGGTTCGGAAAAGTAATCAATATAAAGACTCTTTGATCAAAAGTTTAGTAGGAATAAATCTTCAAATACATTTATTTATAAATAATTTTTTTTTTTTTTTATAAGGTGCAATGCACCCATAATATTAGGGGTAAACACTTTTTGACCGGAGGTATGAATGGGATACAACAAATCACAAGAAACAACCAAACTTGTGAGCACAAAGGCCCAACGAAGGCACAAGGCCTGCGAGCAGTTTGGCCCAGCAAGGGTTTGAACCCTGGTGGTCATCACTACAACCAAGCGACTTGACCACCGAACCATGCCCTTAGTGGCAATTTTTAAATAAATTAGTTTATACATTAAATTATATTTTTTCTATTAGAGAGGTAAAGGTTTTTGATCCGAGCAGAGGATCACATTCCCATCATTAGTATTCAATAATTACATCTCAATGGGGCTTGAATCTTAGAGCAACAACATCACAACAACTTAACCATCACACCATGCCACTATTGACAAAATATTAATCTATAAAATATACATTGAGACATCATTTTTAATGTATATATTTTAATTTAATAATGGTATTTTGAATTGTTTAAATAAAAAAAATTAAAAATTAATATCTATGTATATTTAGCTAATAGGCTACATATAGTGTGAGATTTGAGCCTAAAACAAGTCTCAAACTTGCAAACCATTATTGAGTCATCAAAAAACAAGTTTTAACTATCATTTAATGATAAACCAACTATCATTTAATGATAAAATCCTCCAAAATATTAGGTAAAAACCTTCAAAATCTCACTTATCACATAAAAGCCGGCTAAATATTGATTTGACAACAAATGGGAACATTCTATTTTCATTTACAATGTTTTTTGTCAATTTAATGTCAACTTTCTATTTTCATTTGAATGGCTTTATGTTTTAAATTTGTATGCAAATATTTCATAATCAATAATACTTAATTTCTTTAAGGAGAAAATTTAGGATTTTCTATGTTTATTTTATTCCATTATTTAACACTTATTATTAATTGTTTAATCCACCCACATATAACTAGAATTTGGAGCAATCCATGCACAAACATGTACTTAACATATTATCATACATATTTTTCTATTATATTTTGTTGTTTAAACTCTGCAGTTTCAGGTCCCTGTAAAACTTGTTTTTTCCTTTTCAAAAACATATTATCATACATATATTTTTTTATCAATATAATCCTTGAACCTCATTTAGGAGCAAGTGCTTGTATATATAGATTAATATTAAGATATATAAGCTAGTTTATAGTCACAACACAATTGTTAATATATAGATATTATTAATATAATATATTTATATTATATATTTATATTAATATCATTATTTTAATATTATTTCATATATATACATTATTCTTATTATTTTAATATGTAATTATTCTTATTGTTTTATTATTAATAATTTTATAATTATAGTATTATAATTACTAAAATATTATTATTCTTTTATTTGTGTAAACACACAAAATTAGCATCATGCATTTAATTAAATTAGGTCTATTTGATTTATCTCTAAGGTCATCCATTTAAATTAAATAAATCAACTTTGTTTAATTTAAGCCTAACATCACCCTCTTTGATTAAATAAATCAAATATTTATTTAATTAAGTCTGAAATCATCTTTCTTCTCCTCTTTGATTTAGTTTAATCTTTAAATATAAAGAAAAAAGGTCAAATCACCTAATCCTCTTTTAAATTAACTAAATCAGAATTAAATCTAATCTAAATCATGCCACATTCTCTAGATTTTCCCACTTGCACAAATAAATCAATTAATTCATTTATTAAATCCTCATTTTCCCTCAACAAGGCATCTTTGGAGAATATTCTTCCAAATTTGAATCTCCCCCCAAATTTACATGTACATCCAAAAAAGCATTTAAAAGCTCTTACATGTCTCTTGCAAAGGTCAAACTTAGCATTTAACTCATCTTGTCATCAAATTCAAAATTCAAATCTCCCCTTGTTTGGCACATTGACCAAAATGTGCTCATTCCTCAACCTCTCACATGATGATAAGTGGCATATTGTCATTGGTTGATATTTAGTCCCACATCCTCCATGTTTGGCATTCTTTTATCGTTTGTGGCTATAAATAGAGAGTTTCTCTATTGTATTACTCCTCCACAATCTCATGCACAAATGCATAATTGTCATTTGAATCCATATCATCCTCAAAGTAATTTCATCATTTACCTTATCCAAAGGGGTTGGGAAATGGCTACTTTCCACATCAAAGTAGAACCAATCCCCATATGAGATGATGTTTGAGTAGTTCAGGAATAGGTTTCATGCTTATCTTGCTTGTAATTTCATGTTAGTTTGATAATCTTATTGTTTCCTTTACATTATCTCAATAATTTCATAGGGAGGGCTATTATCAAATTTGTTCAATATTGACTAATTTAAATCATATCTATCAATGTTTGTTCAATGTAGATTTTACCTCTCACATATGGCACCCACCATGGGGCAATATGCATTGCTCTATCTGAGATTTATTCTCCACTTACTATTGTTGATAGTTTCTTTTTAGGCACATAAATATTTCTTCTTTTTACTATTATTGATTTACTCACAAATAGTAAGATTTATTATAGGGTAGTTTGATTTAGGCACATAAAGGTGAAACAATATGCAAAAAAAAAAGAGAGTATTTACATTTTGGCACCACCATATTTTGCATTTATTTATGTGATAATATCTTCCTTGTTCTCTGTTTCCTTATGTTGAAAAAATAGCAAGACTGAGGATGTTTATCTTCTTCATTGCATATTTACTAAGTATTTTTTTGGTGTGTGCATTAAGTTAATTGTTCAGAAGTCAAGGGTTCAAAACTTGATTTGGTACAGGGTTTCGGGCACCCAGGTTGATTGTTCTGAGATGATTCTTTATATGTATTGAGTATTTGAAGTATTTTTTTTAACTAAGGGTTTAAGCAACCAGTGAGGTTTTTATTTGAGGAGAAAGGAAAATTTGTTCAAGAATATTGGACAACATGGATATCGAATTATGGACCACTCATGTTATTGCCAATTGAAAAAATAGTCAAACATGGGGAAAATCTTTCTTCTTATGGGCTATGATGTTTTATTCTTCATTGTATTTTGTGAATCTATAGCTTCTAAAGACTCAAATAGGCATGGGTAAAGTTGATTGAGGCTTCTTAAAACTAGTCAATCTTGGATTAAAAAGAAAACAATCAAAGGAAAGTCAAACAAATATTTTTATATCCTCTCAGGGTTTTTGTTTTTTTTTCCTCTATTATTTTAAATATGTAGAGTGTATAAGTTGAATTGGTATGGAACTGATTTGGATGGCCTTAGAAAAAAACTAGATGGGCTTCTGAGTTCATGGGTCTAGCATAACAGTAAGCATTAAACAATGGGATTAAATCCACTACAAAGGAGGTGATAACGTTGTTTTCCTGGTGTATCAAATCAACAAAAGAGAATAAGCAACAAACCTGACATCAACAATAGCAAAAGAACCTTTAAATAGGTTTCAGCCCAGTGAGATCTAATCGAATTCACAAGTCCACCTTTAGAGAAACCCATTGTTGGCATAAGGCATTGCTAAATGATTTGGGAGGAGGAATCAGAGGATTTGTAGCAATAGGGCATGAGTTGGATCTTCCAAAATCAAAGCTCAGGTGATTAGAAGCAAAGCCAGTGTCATCTACACACATATGTTAGATGGCTTGCAAAGGACATTCAAAGTCATGGAAGCTTGCAAGACACAGAATAGACCTCAAATCAATCAATCTCTGCCCAATATACAGTGAGCACCCAAATTTGAAAAGACCACATTCTATCAAACACTCTGACATCTTCAATCTGCTACCGCCCCTCCCTTAAATGTCAGAATGCTTTAAATGCTAAGCTTCTACGTAAATAATTTTCCCAGTATTAATTGCAATTATCGTCTAGTTGGACAAACTCTTGGAGAAAATTTAGACTGTGCCTAGCTACAAAAGGATGTAGGGTGCTCACAACAGATTTATTCTCTTCATTTACTCGGTTTGCTCAGTTTGAAATGCTTTATTTACTTATCATCGCCGTCCACATTAACTAAAGATCATTTGGACTTGACAATTATCTGCCACACTCAATTGTACTCATTCATAATAATCATTGAACCATTTATCTTTGTTTATTCTCTTCGATCTTTATTTGAATTCATTGTAGGAAAACTTCTCAAAGTTGTTGCAATGAGGGTGATTAACTAGTTGAATGGAGGCATCTTTATTCTTGCCATATTTCCACAAACAATTTTCTCAGATGTTTGTTATCTCTGCTAGTGACAACTACATCATGGAAAGGTGTACCATAAAGTCTTTGCTTGTTGATTGAAATTTCATTGAAACAAAACTATTTTTAAAAGACTTTGTTTAAAATCATTAAATGCATTATAGCTGGAGGATTGCAGATCTTGTTGAAATTCCATGCTCATCTTTTCCTTTTTAAATTACATAGCTAGAATTAATAATTGCGGATCCATTTATTGAGGATTCACTTATTATTCTAAACATCCAAAATCATTTGTGACTTCATTTAAAATCATTCTTTTTTTTTAAGTTAATGATTAAAATGATAACTTGATTATGGTGTTGTCTTTCTTTTTTGATAGGAAAAACGAAGGAGGAGCATTTTGTTCACAGAAAGGACTTGCAACATTGAAACATTGGAAATAATCTTGGAACAAATCTTGGAGTTGAATAAAATCAGACGTTGAAACTTGAAATCAACAAAGCATTTTTAAATGTTTAAGGATTATGTTTTATGTTTTGGTTTTCTATTTTAGACCAACTCATCTTTTTTTGGGCTCTTAAAAAGAACACTTCATATTCTTGTTACAAAAGGGCTTAAAATGAACTTTAGGACACAAACTTACTAGAGTTGGTTTTTAGATTTAACAATTGAACAAGGCAACTTTCATATCTCATTTTGGTGCTTTAAAGTGAATCAAAATTATTTCTTTGTGGGATTAAAATGAATATGTGCTACATTGTTTTATGATTGCTTACTCAAACTAACATCATTGAAAAGACTTATGTGCTTCTCTCACGCCTCACGGGGATATTGAGAATTAAAAGGCTATTTGCTGGTCTTAGGTTGGGATAAATTAATTACCTCCACACTTTATTTTGGGAACTAAAATTTAACAACAAACTTTGTGAGTGTGAGTAGACCTATTGCATGTGTTCTCTCTTTTTTTGTAAACAAAGGTTAATCGAACTATGAATATGTGTTGTTTGCTTTTGTTTATCATAGAGGGCCTCCCTTGGGGAAAAAGTGTTCACCTAAGGGAATGACTCAATAGGTAACACTCTAAAGTCAAGATTATTTCTAGCCGGGATATAAATGTGGGTATTGGAATAAATGCTAGTATCACATAGTTGGCTCCAACGAGAAGGGTAGCAATGGTCTCTCACCTTGATGGGTCAAATCCTACAAATGGAAAGTATGAATTAAAACCCTTGTGTAGAAAGTCCAAAATCCCTATCTATTTGTTGGTGCAAGAATGGTCATTCTAAAGATGCCCCACACTTTTACGGTCTTTAGTAGAAATGGAAAGCATGCCATGGGAGTTTCATGGGTGTTGATGCTTGGCTGCCCCATATAAGTGAGTGTCATGGAGGGAAGCTATTGGGGTCAAGCATCTAACCATTTGTTGAAGATAAGCGTAGTTGGACTTGTGCAAGTGGGGACTCAACAAATATAGTCTTTCATATCCATAGGATTTTGTTTGTTCTTGGTTACAAAAAACATTGCTTGATCGAAAACATTGGAAAACCAACATTCAACGAATCATCAAAATTTTGAACCCTTTGGGAGGAAAAAATACCTTTGAAAATTCCACGTGTTACTGCTTGTCCCTAGGGGTTCTTATCCCTAGAAGGCTTCTAAACACTGAGACCCATATCTTGATTTGTTCATTCCAAAGTAAACAATAGGAAACTATGCTCTTGAAACCTTGATTTTTGCATAATGGACCTTGTGGAATGAGAATGAATTAAGACATTCGACATCTAGTTTCAAAATCTAAGCAAGAAGTGTGGATGTGGTAAAATCAAGTCATTAACAAAGATTAAATCAATTGGACCCCATAAATTTCCTTGGTATCTTTTGGTCATATGGTTTTCATGCAAACATTGGTCTTTTGGCTTTGAACTACTCTTAGAGAAAAGCATGTTCTTCACTATCTTGATCTAGTAAACAAGTCCTTCTTAGGTTCATTTAGGATCAAACCAAACACTTCATCCATCCCAAACATCTATCAAAATCCATCCCACAAACAACTTTAGAGCTTTGGAAACATCATTCTAGACTTGGGTAAATCAGCAAAATCAAAATCACCTTGTTTAGTTAGGTGTATGGAAATGCATCCTTTCTCATACATTTAATTGAATTAGCAATCCTTTGAACAAGTTCATCCTAAGATCACATCCAACATCTTAGGGTTTAAAAGTTCATTATCCAAATCAAACCAATCAAAATAAAACCCTAAGTATAGCATTGATCCAAAGCTCCTAAACATTCAATACCCATATCATTCACCCCTTTCATGTTTCATCTCATCATTAGTCCCAAATCACCTTAGAGGTTCACTTTTGTAATAAGGTCAAAACACAAGAAGAACACGGAATATAAACTTGATCCATACATCATGAGCAGTCTAAACCAACCAAACTATCAAAGCCATTCAATGCCAATTGATTTTCAACAGTCACATTTATACAATCCATAGATGGGATCATTATATCATACAAACCTTGATGGTACAATAAATGTGAGTATGCCCAGTCAAAATTTTTGAATACCTTTCCCGATGATAGATTTAAATCTAAGACCAAACCTACCAATCGATCAACCAAACACCCAATGAATGAGTCTTCCACAAAACACCATCATCCCACCAAATCCATACATACGGAAGCACCCCTAAATCTGCAAGTGATCAATCTATTCCAACACTCATTAGTGGGGTTAGTTCATGCACATGCAAACTTATGAACACTCCTATGAAATAACATATCAATGCTCAAAAAATGAAACAAATAAAAAGGATGATTAAAAGACATATAAAAGCATTGCATGTACCTATTCCATAGTGGATTGGTTCCACTTGTGCAAAGCGACCCTTTCCCAATCCTTGCTAAGCTCAATGACAGATGCCTTGAAGATGGAGTGAAATGGGAAAAAATAGTTATCAATTACAGAGAGTAAATTTGGATAAGATTGTGCATGATTTGTTGAAGAATGAAGCTTCTACTTATAGAATCTCAAATGCGAAGATCACCCAAAAGAGAGAAATGTGGGATAAATATTTGGCCAATAAGAAGGAGCCACTTGTCACCTTGTGAGTGGTTGAGGAATATGTAAGTTTTGGTCAATGTGCCAATAAATGAGATTGGTTGGAGTTTTCAAATTCAAATTTCGCTTGTTGGAGGGAGAATAAGAGACTTAAATACCAAGTGGGGGACATGTAAGAGGGAAGTTATTGCCATGTTGGAAGGGACAAGTCAACTTGTTTTCAAATTCAAACTTGAAGAATATTCTCCAAAGATGCCTTGTTGAGGGAAAATGAGGATTTTAATAAATGAATTAAAATGGTTTAGTTTTGCAAGTGGGAAAAGCTAGAGGATGTGATGGGTGATTGGATTAGATTTAATCAGGATAAGATTAACTTAGACGATGTTAGGTGATTTGACCCATTTTCCTAAATATTTGGATTTATTTAAATAAAAATGAGAGGAATATGAATTTGGGATTTAAGTAAATAAAGTTTGGTTTATTTAATTGAAAGGGTGATGTGAGATAAATGTTAATCAATTTGAAGGAGATGAACTTAGGAGATGATATATGAAAGATGGAATATTAGGATATGATTAAAATTGATTTATTTAAATGAGCTAATGATAGGCTTAAATTAAATAAAGTTAATTTATTCAATTTAAATGGATGATCCTTAGAGATTGAATTAAATAAACTTGATTTATTTGATGAATGGATTTACTAAAATTGATTTATTTAATGAGTGGATGAATGTCATGCTAATTTCGTATGTCTACATTTTTCCCCTCTTTGAAGCAATGTACTTGTTGCGTTGGTTCAAAGAATAAACTTTCCGCAATCAAAATTCAAAAAAATTCTAACTTTTTTCGGATGCCCCAGCGGAAAGAAGTACACTAGAACATTGCCCCCTTGACAGATCGAGCGAAAAGATTCAATTTGAGGGTTGATCTCATGATAAAGAGGTTCAAAATGGATGTTATGGATGGTTATGATGATGCAAATGAGATTATTTTTAAGATGCTTAGAATAACCAATCTATATTATCCTAAACAACTTAAAATGATGATATGATGTGATGATGAATGATGCGATAATGCCTATATGATTATGTAATGAATGTTTTATGTAAATGTATGATTTTATGAAATGCTTAGATTAACAAATCTATATTACGATGATGAACATGCATGTGAGATGATGTGCAAAATACCGATGGTTTGTGGATGCAAGATGGATGCACTGGTCATGACGATTAACTATTCATGACATGATGTTAGTGCGGAAAAAAAGAAATCAGGTGATGACAAGAGGATTCAACAAGCCAAATTTATGAGCGATGATGATGAGAAATGGATGATTTGCTTATCAATAATTGGGATTTTAAAAGGGTCACTTACCTTATGTTTTATAACATGCATAAGTACGATGCATCAAGGAATAAAGAACTAGGATGGCGTTGCACTTAGTGTGATGGACTCTGACTCGAAAAATAGATAGGAGTATTCTTGTTCACACTTGATGTACGAAAACCTTGCTAGGATGCATTTTAGAAGTTTCAAACATCTCAGACCAAAACATAGAAAGGTATAACCTATCAATGCAATAGTCAACATATTGCCCAAAACATCCTCCATACATATCTAACAAAGCAAATATTCACCAAGTTATATTACAAGAACTTCCAACAAGCATAACAGACAAAAGATAATGATTGTTGCCCCATTCCTATCTCTCTAAATCCATTTGTTTGGATATCATCGAGAGGTTATTGGAATGAGCACAAAAAGATAAGTCAAGAGATAACGATAAAGTAAACAAACAAGATGATGTTCTTCAATATCGCTAAACAAAAGGAAATGTGTTTTTAAGAATAAGAACCAAAACTATTGCCAAAAGATAATGCCCATTGTAGGAAGGATGCATCCTAGGACATGTTAGTGGATGGGGGCACACCATTTCGTTTATCCAAAGTGCTCCTTTTGATAAATAATAGCCATTGTAGGAAGGATACATCCTAGGACATGATGTTATCAGATGATTGAAATGGTATTGATTGAATGAGAGGTTGTTGACACAAAGAGTTGACCAACTTGTTTACGTATTGATTTAGACCTGAGACTTGAAGTTTTGAGTTTTCACTTTTCACCTGCTAGACTTCTTTCTAACTGTTTTACCAAAGGTTGAGGATGGAAATTGTTTATTACGAATGATGTTATTGTGGGTGTAAGCGAGATGAGGTGAATGGATTCTTTCAAATATTTGGATGTTTTTGGATTTTTGCAATGTTTTGAGGCTGTTTTTGGTATTTTTGAGATTTTGCAAATGTTTTGATTTTCAATTTTCTAATTTTTTGGGGTTTTCTGAGATTTTGACCAAGAGACTAACCTAAGGACCTATCCAAGGGGCCTCAGGGGCTGATCAATAGATTAGCCTTGGCTACGTTATACACGCAAAGACCACATAGTTTGACTGACAACTTGACCGATTTACAAAAGATGATATACATGATGAAATGTCAGTTTATTATGATGGAATCTTAAAGGACCGACCTAAGTGTCTTGGGGGATGATCAAAGATCAACCTTGCCTACGTTCAAGGCTCAGAGACCTGTAGTTCGACAAGATGACTCTATTTTTTTTTTTGACTTTTTGACCTATTTTGGGATTTTGATATGTTTTGAATGTTTATGGATTTTGGTGATTTTTTTATGTTTTTGGATTTTTTGTATTTCTAATGTTTTTTACTTTTTTGAGATTTTAGGATTTCAAGAATATACACAAATCTGATTTGATGATAACATGCCCCTAGCATGATGCAATAGACTACTCCGATAAAGGTAGGACAAACTGACCTTGAGGATGGGCCAAGTAGTATTAGGAGGGATCATGATACAAACACAAGACCAAGCTATGGTGTGGATGTGGGTGGATGAGTGATGGATGAAGATTCGAATACGATGGATGATGGAAATGTAATGGATGGATGATGCAGAACAAGTCATAAAGATCCTAGTGGATGGAAGTGCTTATTTACACAAGGCACTTGTTTGCCAGGTTTTCACCAAGGTACTTGTTCAAAGTGCCACCGAAGTGGTTTTCACCAAAGGATGATTTTTCTCTTTACTATTCTTAATCCTTTTTCGGATTTTTTTGGATTTTTTGCTTTTTTTGCTTTTTTTGTTGTCACCAAGATGCCTGTTTGCTAGGTTTTCATCAAAGTAACCCTTTTTTAGGGCATTTTTTGATTTTTTGATTTTTTGGGTTCTATACCTTGAAAGATTAGGCATAAAACTTTTTGAGATGGGAGTTGTTCATGGGTTCTTGCAGAGGTTCCCCTTTAGGGGTTGATAACTAATATGCCCCTAACTTATAGCTTGCTATGATAACAAATGGTCCCAACCAATTGGGTTTAAATTTTCCTTTGTTGTTTGGATTTGGGACGTTCTTCTAATTCTCCTTTAGTACCAGTTCTCTAAATTGGAAAGTCCCACTTCTTAATTTCTTGTTATAGCTCCTCTTGAGTCTATTCTGATAGACTTGTATATGATTTAAAGCATCTATATGCCACTCATCCAGTAGCTCCAGGTCATTCAGTCTTGATACTCAGTGCTCTTCATCTGTGATGAGGTTTCGGAATGATATTCTTAGAGATGGGAGCTCGATCTCAATGGGGAGTACTTCTTCTGATCTGTAAACCAGGGAGAATGGGGTGGCACTGGTGGGTGTGTGAATGCTAGTTCAATAGGCCCAGAGGGCAGGATTGAGCTACAGATGCTAGTCACGACCTACGTCATTGACTGTTTTCTTAAGGATCTTTAAAATGGTTTTATTTGTGGCTTCTGCTTGGCCATTTCCTTGGAGAAAGTATCAGGTGGAGAAGCGATGTTGGATTTTGAAATTTTCACACAAGTTACAGACATCTTGATTCTTGAATGGTGTCCCTTTATCTGAGATAATGGCTTGTGGGACACCATAGTGGAAAATGAGAGTTTCAGATGAAATTTGATATCTGCTTCCCGGTTATTATGATGAATTTATCTGAGATAATGGCTTGTGGGACACCATACTCAGTGGTAGTTATGATGAACTTGTGGCCACTAGATGAAGTGGGAGTTATTTTTCCAGTGAGATCAAGTGCCCACTACGAAAAGGGCCATGGTGCGATGATGGGATGAAGTTCTTGAGTTGGAGCATGGATGAGGTCCCTATGCTGTTGACATTGTAGACACCTTTTGACATAGTCATGTGCCTCTCTTTCCATTGTAGGACAATAATACCCCATCCTCAGCAATTTCTTAGCTAGGGTCATTCCACTCGAGTGTGATCCACAGATACCATTCTGTACTTCAGTTAGAGTGGTCTATGCCTCCTCAACATTTAAAAAGTGTAATAAGGTTCCTTCTATGCTCCTAGGATACAAGGTATCTCCTAGGATGAAGAATCAAGATTCCTTTCTGACAAAGGTTCATTTTAAGGTTGAGGGTAAGTCAGCAGGTATGACACCTATTCCCAGGTAGGTATAAACTCCATGGTACCGTGGATCATCGAGAGCAACAATTTCACACACAAATTCTGATTCTAGTACCTCAAATGCGGGCATGAGAAGCTTCTCTACCAAGAATTCATATTTTGGGACATTGTGAGGGATGTCAAGTAGGGATTTGATCATTGCCACGGCATCTGTTGTTCTATTGTTGGCTCTAGGTATCTGTTCAAATGTGATCTTGATAAAGGATTCCTTAAGAGTTTCTACCAATTTCTTGTATGGAGTGAGCTTATCATCCTTAGTCTGGTACTCAACATTCACTTGGTTTATTACTATGTGAGAGTCTCTGTATACTCTAAGGGCCATGATGTGCCACTGCACTACTATTTTGAGACCTGTGGTTAAAGCATCGTACTCTACAATGCTATTAGTGTAGGGAAATTCCAATTTATAGGACCTTGGTATGCAGTCCCCTTGTGGGGTGATAAATAAGACACTGGCTCCTGATCCATGCTACGTGTATGAGCCATCAAAGAAAAGTTTCCAATGGTCAGCTATGTTGAGATTGAAGATGGATTCATCTAGAAATTCTGAGATGAGAGGATTCTCTAAATAGATTGGTACTTCTGCCAGCTGATATGTGATGACTTGGCCTTTAATTTCTTTCCACTCCATGTATTCAATGTCATACTCTAATAGTATCATGACCCATTTGGCCATTCTTCTAGTGAGAATTTCCTTTGATAGTAAGTACTTGAGAGGGTCAATTTTGGCAATGAGTTTTATTTTGTGCACCAACATGTAATGTCTGAATTTTTGTGATGCAAACACTACTGCTAGACATGTTTTCTCAATGAATGAGTAATTTAATTGATGACCAACCATTGTCCTATTCATATAATAACTAGCCCTTTCTATCCCATTTTAGTCATGTTGAGCTAGGAGAGCTCCAAGGGTTGTTGTTGTTGCTGTCACATAGAGAATTAATGGTTTTCTTGGGATTGGTGGCATGAGGACTGGTGGTGTAAATAGATATTCTTTGATCTTATTGAAGGATTCTTCACATTTGTTATCCCATTTGTACGCTACTCCCTTGTGAAATAGGTGAGAGTATGGATTCTGCTTATCTACCAGCTATGCTATGAATCTCTGGATGGATTGAAGCCTGCCTTGGAGACCTCTCAATTGTTTCAATGTTTTAGGTGCCTCCATCTCAAGGATTACTTTTACTTTTTCTGGATCTACCTCAATACCTCACATTTACACTATGTATCCTAGCAACTTTCCTTATTGTACACTAAAGACACACTTCTTTGGATTTAATTGGACCTTGTATTCCTCCAGCCTCTCAAAAATAGTACTCAAAGTTGCTATGTGATCCTTCCTCTTTCTGGATTTGGATAGTATGTCATCGACATAATCTTTGATAGTTTTATGGATCATGTCATGGAAGATTAATTTCATGGCTCTTTGGTATGTTTCTCCTGCATTCTTCAAGCCAAATGACATCAGATTCCAGCAGTAAGTCTCCCATGGACAAGTGAAGTTCATTTTGTGTTGGTCTTCTTTAGCAATCATTATCTGGTTGTATCCTAAGAAACTGTCCATCAAGGAAATCATTTTGTGTCCCATCATCATGTCTACGATTACGTCAATGTTGGGCGAAAGGAAATTATCTTTTGGACATGCTTTGTTTAAATCCCTGAAATCTGTGCATATTATAATGTCCCCATCGGGTTTTGAGATAGGAACAAGGTTTGACACCTATCTTGCATAATCTATTGGTTGAATGTATCTTGCATCTAATAGCTTATTTAGTTCCATTTTGACTAGTAGGATGATGTAAGGGTGCATTTTCCTAAGGTTTTTTCTAACAGGCTTTGCTTGAAAGTATACTGCTAGGTGATGAACTACAATTTCTAGATCTAGCCCTGACATGTTTGTGTCACTCCATGCAAAGTTAACTTGTCTCTTTCTCAAGAAGGCTGCTAGGAGTTCTTGTTCCTCTGATAGTAGCGATTCCACATAGAATGTGATGTGTAGGGTCTCCTCTATTCCTAGATTAACTAAATTGCACTTTTCTGCTAGGACTGCTGATTTTTCCTGATGAAGAGATTTGAAAGGAAGATTGAATCCCCCATCCTCAAGAACCTCAGAGAGGTTTTCATGGTTGGATGCATCCTTTATTTTTACTTTTTTTTATGTTAGAGAGTGCCACAGTGTGGTTTTCACTCAAGGACTTAGATATTATTGTTAATTTCTCACTTTTGCAATTGAGGGATTCAATTGTTTCCCCATAATAGGCATGTGTATCTAGCTCAATGATGAATCCTGCTTTGTGATTCCCACATGGAATGTTATCCCATAGTCCCATGAATTCTAAGAGAACCTCACCATTTTCTAATGTGTCAAGAATTGGTGGTCCTCGTTGGTCGTAATCGATGAGTTGGGGGTAAACTAGGAAAATTTCATGATTTTGATGGTCTGACCCAAAGGATAAGGTGCTAATCATGAGAAGAGTGGTATCCTTGAAGAGCCTAGGTAGGTTGGTTATGGGATCCTCGTCATCACTACAGATGTTAGTTATGTCAAATATGAAGTTGTCTAAGACTCATCTTGTAGATACAGGTAAGCGAAGTTTGACTGTGGATAGCTGAGGAGGATTATTGACCTTTCTAATTGGAGGACTTCGGCCATGTATGGTTATACTCGGAGGGGTACATCTGAGGCCAATATTTCTCATTCCCGTCTCTAGAATGATAGGTATTATAAGCCCATTGTCTATTTGTCCAAGTCTTTGGTTTCTATCATAGCCCATTGCGATCATCATTTGCAAACGTTTTCTTTTTTCATCCATTGGTAGATTGGTGGTTGGTCTATCATCTTGGTATAGGAGATGAGATGGGTCCTCCTCTATGACTTCTTGACCAAGATCTCCCCAACTTTTGAAGTTGGGATATTCTTTAGGGCATTTTTGAGATGTGGAGGCTTGAGTTGATTGTGGATGTCCTTGTGATCTGGGAGATTGTGGTAACTATCTTACCACAGAAGCATTTTTGGGAATTGTGTAGCTTCCACAACCATTATCCTAGATGAAAACTTTGATATTAGAGATTGTGGGAATGGTGGGAGTGGTGTGTTTCTTTGTTGCAAAAGTGGAAGTGAGAGTGGCTAGATCAATATACGGTGTTGATGGGCCTTCATCATTTTTAGGTACTTGAGGTATTTTTTAGTATTTTTCCTCAAGGTTCTTGCAATAGGAGAATGGTTCAAGATCTCCATGGATGGTGACCTCTTTTCCTTCATATGTGAATTTTAAAAATTGATGGAAAGTTGATGCTACTACTTGCATTGCATGGATCCATGGTCATCCTAGAAGAATGTTATAAGAAAATTCAAGGTCTAGGACCTAATAGGTGGTTTCCATGATAGCTGGCCCTACTTCAGTAGGGATTCTGATTGTGCCTTGGGACACTCTTTCCTGATCATCATATACTCTGATTGTAATACCATCTCCTTTGTTGATGGAATCCTGTGAGATTTTTAACTGCTTAATGAGCTTGAGGGAAAAAATATTCAAGCCTACACCTCCATCCACCAGGACTTGCTTGACTTTCCTTTTGCATACTAGGACCTCTAAATGGAGTGCATGGTTATGAGATGGTTGAGTGGTAAAATATTGATCAAAGAATGTAAGGAGGTTTGGAGTGATGATGATTCTGACCATAGCTTGGAATTGTTCTGCATCAAGATCCGCAGGGATGATGGATGAAGCCAATGCTTCCTCAAAGATTTCCTTGTGGGCATATGAGTTTTTAATAACTCCATGATGGAGATTTGTGTTGGCATTATTTTTAACTAATCAAGGACATTGTAACCATTGGGAACATATCTTGAATTGGACATGAAAGTTCTGTTTGGTTGGGATGATCCTATGATAGTAATTTTTCTGCCTCTTGTCTTGACTCTACAATCAACTTGAGCTCCTTTGATAGTGATTACTATGCAGTAATCATCTAGGGAGGTGAAAAAAGTTTCATACACATGATTCACATTTTTAAAGGTGCTTTTCCCTTTATTAGTGTTATTGTTCCCTTTATTGTTATAGTTTGGCATCAAATTCGTGTATATTTTGAGGTTCTAGTTTCCTATTGGGTGTTCTACATTTATGATTCTTTGATCAATAGGTCTTGGACTATGTTCTTTAACCTCATGCAATTATTAGTGGTGTGCCCTTTGATTTTGTAGAATTCATAGAGCTGATTTTCATTATACCAAGGAGGTTTAACGTTTGGTTCTTGGTAGTTCTCATAGGTGGGAATCTTGATGAGGTTTTCATTTATCAGTTTCTTCATGATGACTTCAAGCGGTTCCCCAAGAGTGGTGTACTTTCACTTGACATAATTATTGTTTCACTGGGGCGGTCCCCTTTGGTCATTGATGTTATTGATCACTTGATTATTTGTTTGATGTGTCATGTTCACATGATGGTTGTTTTGATAATGGTTTTTACTTTTTGCTGGTGTAGGTTTGTTTTATCGAGGGGCATTGATAACAACTTTGGCATTGACGATACCATCATTTGTAACATTTTTGTTTCTTGCCCATGTGTGAGGTTTATCATTGTAATTGGTGGGTGGGTGATTGTTCTATTGTTTAGGATATGAAGTTGATCCTCTAGGTTGTGTCATAAGGGATCATTTGATGTTGAGCGCCTTGAAAATCAACTGGTCATATGAGGTGATCTCTTGGACCTTGAGATGGAATGCCAAGGGGCCCTCAAGGTTAGATATGATAGTCCACACTTGTTGTTCCTCAAGCATGGACCATTTTCTTCGATTGGCCTTGGATAGCCATCATTGTAGGAATGAAGCAAATGATTCATTCTTACCTTTTTTCAAAGCTGAGAGCTCTTTAAGACTAACATCCATGGTGATGTTGCATGCGTAGCTTTTGATGACTGAGTCTATCATTTCTTGGAATGTCTCAATTCCTATAGGTAGGCGAGAGAACCATTCCATGGCATGGCCAACCAAACTCCTAGGAAATAGACACATTAGATAGGTATCATCATATGTGACTTCCATGCAATGAACCCATAATTCCCTGATATGATCTTTAGGGTTTCCCGTCCCATAGTACTTATCAAATTTGGGGATCTTGAATCCCTTTGAGAATGGTTTCATTAGAAGTATTTTGTCGAATGGATAAGGGCACAAGTTACTAGGTGTTTTCATGGTTTTCCCTGATTGAAGGTCAAGCACTTGTTGTGAGAGCAACCTAATTTGTGTTGTCACATCATTTTGCAGATCAGGAGGTGGGATGAAAGTGTTCTGAGGTGGTTCGATTGTCGGTGGGATAGGCGAATTGGTTGGTATGTTGATGGATGATGTTTTCATATTCTTTTGAGCCAAGTATGCTTGCAACAATGCTTGTTGTTGTTGAGCGACTAATTGGGCTGCTTCATGTTGTTCTTGATATTACTTTAGCACTTGTTGATAAGCTTGTTATTGGGCTGCATGTTGTTGTGCAAGATATTGCACTTGTGCTTGTGCTTATTATGCTTGATATTGGGCTTTGGCTTGAGCGTGTTCTTCAGTTTGGGCCTGAGCTTGTGCTGGAGCTTGTGTAGCTTGAGCTAGTGTAGCTTGAGTTGCTTGAGTGGCTTGTCATTTTTTCTGTAATAAGGATTGGGCTTGTGCATCTTGTTATGATTTTTGTGCGATTTGGGTAGCTTGAGCATCTTGCGCTACTTGAGAGGCTTGCTTAGCAGCTAATTGTGTAGCTAATTACACGGCTTGTTGTTTTTGTACTTGCAGGAATGTTTTCTGATAAGCAACTTGTTGAGCGACTTGCAATGCCATACTGTATTGGCTTGATATATTGGAGCTTGGTGGTGGTGGAGGTGGATTTGGAATGGTGCTTGTTGTGGTGGTGAGAGGTGTCATCGTGTTGGTGATTGGGATTTGATTGGTAGATGGTGCAATTGATGTGGTTGGTCCTTGAGAGACCATGCTTTGATATGTTACATGGTGGTTGATGATGTCATGATTTCTTGTAATGGTGTGGATGATGGTGGCAATGGCAGAGGTGGTGGAAATTTGAGAGATGTGATCTCTTGAGGAAAGGGCGCATTGTCAAAGATGCCCCCTGGTCTGAATATGTCACCCTCTCCTTGCGAATTTATGGGGAGAGAAGTTTGTGGTGTTACGTAGAATGATGATGATGATAGATCATTTGGATCATGAAAAGTATGCAATGGTATGGTTTGTCCCAAGATGGTGTTTTTGTCCAACTCCTGATTGTTTACAAGAGGATGCGTTTGCAATGCATTGAGAAATGCACTTCCTTTGTTCACAATGGGCTACGTTGGAGCAATGAATGATGTGATTTATGAGATTTTTTGAGTGACTCTTTGAAATGAGGGGGTAGATGAAATGGGGATGGTAGATGAGATTGGAGGCATGAATCCAAAAGATGGTTCCACAATAGTGCTCACATCGAAATCAGAGGGGAGTCTAGCCCCTTGCTTTACTAATTCGAGCATGTATAGTGAGGGATTGATTCTCATCATGATGTTGATAATCTTATGGTTCTTTGGATTTTGAATTATTTCAGTGATTTCTTCATATGACATTGCAAAGGGATTATTGGTGGGATCCTCCATCTGAACAACTTCCTCTTGATGGTCTTGAGAAAATGGAGGGAGGTTAACCATGAGATTTCCAGATCCAATGGAATTCTTTTCGGGAGTGGTTTGACTTAAGTTACTTGAAGTAGATGTTTCTTTGTTGGCTTCCATGTTCCTCTTGTCTTGCAATATAGATTGCACCATAAAATAGGGATCAATCTTCAAGAATGCGGAAGGTGAATTCTCTAATTCTTTGGATTGATCTAACTTTTAGGTACAAAAGATAAATTTTAGGATTATTTAAGGATCAAAAGGGTGATAATGATATGGATGTGAGATGAAAATTTGATGGATAATTGGAACTCTTGAGAAAATCTTGAAGGGTATGTTAAACTTTAGGACTTGACATAGGATTGATTTGTTTCAGATTCAGATTTTGGTGGACTCATAAACTCTAAGAGGTTGGATGTTGTCCTAGAGTTAAATCATTCAAAAGATGATAATTTTTCTAGGTCTGAGAAGAAGGATTCATCTAAACACTCCTATCTAAACAAAATGATTTTGATAATTAACTCCTAAATCCCAAGATGTTGGATGTTATCAAGGGATCAATTTGTTCACAAGTTTTGATAATTTGATCAAATATGTGGAGAAGGATGCATCTACACACATTCAATCAAACAAGGTGATTTTGGATTGATTTTAAATGCGTTGCCCAAAGTTTAACATGAAGGATTTTTCCAAGATTTTTGAAGACTTGTTGATGAGATGATTTTGGTTTTGATGTTCAAAGATGAATGAAGGTTTAGATTTTGATCCTAGGATGTACATAAAAAGACACTTGTTTACTTAGACCTCAGTATTGAAGAACAAGCTTTACTCTAAACAAGATGTTCAAACTCTCTAAAAAGATTTGGGTTTTGACAGTAATTGAATGAGTACAAAACAAGATTATTTCTTGAAGCCTTTCTGTAAACGTTAAAAAGTAGTCTTCGTCTAAATTCGTATAGCATGGAGAGACACTTTTGATGGGATTTCAGACTAAGGGCTTTTACCTTTGGCTTCTTGATCTTGATATGCGCAAAATAATTGGAGACACATGTGTGGGATCCAATTGTTTTTAGTCTTTTCTTAATAAATTTGTTTTACCACAAACACTTCCTGATTAGGTTTTCAAACTAGATGTCCAATATCTCAACTTCTTCTCATTTCACAAGGTATATTATGTGAAACTTTGATGAAATTAAGGCAAGGGTTACCTATTGTTAACTTTAGTGAGAAAATTGAGATATAATTCAAGTGTTTAGAAACCTCTAAGGATGAAATCCCAAGGGTAAGCAATAACACATGAATTTGGTCAATTGTATTTGCCTCCTAAAGGGTTTGAAATTTTGATGATAATGCTAAATGTTTGCTTTCAAATTTTTTCGAACAAGAAAAGCATTTTGTAACCAAGAACAAGCACAATCCTCTGGATATGAAAGACAATATTTGTTGAGTCCCCACTTGGACAATTCCAACTACGCTTATATTTAGCAAATGGTTAGATGCTTGACCCCATTGGCTCCCCTCCACGACACTCACTTATATGGGGTAGCCAAGCATCATCAACTAAAGACCGTAAAAGTGTGGGGCGGATTTAGAATGACCGTTCTTGCACCAACAAATAGATCAAAGATTTTGGCAATTCTAAAACAAGGGTTTTAGTTCAGAATTTCCATTCATAGGAGTTGACCCAGCGTGGAAAGAGACCATTTCTTCCCTTCTCATCAGAGTCAACTGCGTGATATTGGTGTGTATTCAAATACCCACATTTATATCTCAACTAGAAATACTCTTGGCTTTAGAGTGTTACCAGTTAATTTGTTCCCTTGGCTGAGTACTTTTTTCCCAAGGCAGGCCCTCTAAGATAGACAAAAGCAAGTAAACATATTCATAGTCCGATCAACCTTCATTTATAAACAAAGGGAGAACACATGCAATAGGTTTACTCATGCTCATAAAGTGTTTTGTTCAATTTTTAAACCCAAAATGAAGTGTGGAGGCGATTACTTTATCTCAATCTCATATCACAAAAAGAGCCTTTTGATTCTCAAGGTCACTGTAGAGTGTGAGAGAAGCGCATATGTCCTTTTCGATAAGGTTAGTTTAAGTAATCAATCACAAAAACAAAGTTGCATTAAATCCACAAAGCAATGATTTTGGTTCATTTTAAAGCACCAAAATGAGATATGAAAGTTGTTTTGTTCACTTGTTACCCTCAAATGAAATCTAGTCAATTTTCCTAAAGTTCATTTTATCCCCTTTGCAATGAAAATTGAAAGCTTTTTGAAATGTTCATTTTAAAGCCCAAAACCAAATGAGTTAGCCTAAAACATAAAATTAAAACACAAGACAAAATCTCCAAGCATTAAAAAATGCTTTTGAATTTCAAGTTTGATGCTCAATTTATCTCCAATTTCCTTTGAAGATCTCTTGCAAGCTCCTTATGCAACGAAATGCTCCTTGCTTTTCCTATAAAAAAAGAGAGAGGACAGTTAAGTGAGGATTTAATTTTTTTAAATAATTTTTTTTAAGCCTTAAAAAAAGAATGATTTCAAATGAACACCCTTCTTTCTAAATAATTTAAAACAACTCTACTTTTGAACATATTAATAAGAATCCTACTTTTAAAATGATCACATTCAAAATTCCCTTAACAAAAGAATGATCACACATATGATCACATGCAAAAATTCCCTTATCAAAAGAATGATCACACATATGATCACATTCAAAACTTCTCTTAACAAAAGAATGATTTCAAATGATCACACTCAAAAATTCACTTAACAAAAGAATGATTTCAAATGATCACACATATGACAAAAGGATTGTTTTAAGCATTAAAAAAAAGAATGATTTCAAATGGACACCCCTCTTTCCAAATATTTTAAAACAACTCTACTTTTTATCATATTAATAAGAATCCTGCTTTTAAAATGATCACATTCAAAATTCCCTTCATTCACATCACCATCACTTGTCATACCTACCAAACATCAATTAATTATGCATTGTCATCATACTCTATAATCATCCCTCCATATTTAAACCTCTTAGTTAGTGACCCACCCCACACATGGATTGCTTCCCCTATGCAATGTGCATAGTGGGATTATTGGGAAATAATAATACCACAAGAGATCTTGTTCGAAAGAAAAAAACATAGAAATGCATTCTGAATATCAATGACTCTTAATTCAAAAATCTTATTATCACATACTAAACATACCAGCTAGTTTGACTATTACATCAAGGTTCTCAGTCAGTTGATATATAGCAATAGAGAATTCTAAGAGAGAGTGACCCAAACCAAGTTCATTATCTGGTGAGTTGGCGCATAATAATAAAGGAAGTAGCAAATGTAAACATACTAAAAGTTTACCAAAATTCCTAGATTCACTCCTGCAAACAAAATCAAGCCGTCATATTTTCAGACCTGATAGACATATTGTCAAACAAATAATTAAATGCACCTCATAATTTGTGTATGATCAATGCAACTACCACTCCCCGGCTATATTATCAAATGGAGTATCAATAATGTATGTGTTGTATTCAACCACCATGAGCAGACAATGTTGAAAATGTAGAAATCTTTTCATCCAAGCACGGTGTGAATTATGAACATGGCTGGTAGGTGGAAGTTCTACTTCAACTGTAAAATAAATGATTACCTTTGGCCAACATCCTACTATCAGTTTTGTGCCCTCAATTAGGATGGGTTTGGACGAAACTCCTCTTTACTCTAATTTATGACTTATGTTTCAGCTGTTAGCATTAAACAAATTTTCTTATATCTATATATTATTATTTTTTTGAGTAAATGTCAACATTAAATCTCATCTATCAAGTATTCTTTCCTATCTTACAAAGAACCATAGTCAGCATATAAAGGACCGATGTTTAATGACACAAGGAACTATGATGAGGGTGACTGATTTGAAAAGATATAAATATCAAATATTGAAAGTGATTTGGAAAATATGTGTGTAGTGATTGAGTGATAACTTTGCATCAAGATTTAATATCTGAGGAAGCTTTCTTTAGAGAATAAGACGTCCACCCCAAAAATTAAATACGCTTTGCACCAAAAAAAAAAACAAAAGGCAGATTAGAAGCAATAATTAATATAGAAGTTTTGGAAAAAATTTAATGCTTTTGCATGGGTCTTATCTCCTTTAGTGCACAAAGACACATGCTTATCACCAAACTTATTTGGATGTCTCTTCTTATTTTGCAATAGCCACTTGTATTTCATAGTCTCTATTTTCAATATCAGAATTGATAGGTTCGAAGAAATTTCTATTGTTCATCTGTAAAAAAGTTACTCACCCAATAGCTCAAAAGAATAAAGAAATGAATAACAGGGTAGTGGGAATCATGTCCAATCATCATATTAATATTGTTAGTAAATAAATTTGATTCCAATAGATATTAATGCACAAATTACCATATTGATGTACCAACACAGCCAAGAAACTACTCAGACAAAATCTAATCATCATAGTTTGAGAAAGATATGTGGGAGCAAAGATTTTAAAAGTAAACAGAGGGCCAAAAGAAACATCAGATCTTTACTTGATTTTTTTTTCTTCTGACACCAAAGGTTGTGAAGGGATTTCATGTTTCTCTAATTGATGGCAATAACAGATCAGTTGCACAGGCAGTGAGACTTTATCATAACTAGCATGTATATAATTTGATATATGCATTCAATGGGTGATGTGCATCAAGATTAAAATATCATCATAGAAAGAAATGTATGGTGATTGTGTATCCATAAAGACTTCTATACGAATGGAAGGATGTAAATAACATACCACCTATTATGGAAACACATTCAAGCTAATGTAGTTAAAAATGTAAAGCCGAATACCACATCCTTTGATTGGTATAATTTTCTCCTCTACCCCTATAATATAACCTACCACAAATAAAATAAACTCATAAACAGTTTAGGCACAGGTGTGTATTAAAAAAAATGTCAACAGTGCGCATGCCATGTCATTATACTCTATCGTACCATAATATTGGTCCGAGTTAGTGCATTTAGTAAACATTCCACATAAATTGAAGAGATAGAAAAGATGAAGAAACAAAAAAGCTGAAGAAAATGAGCTTAAAGGATGGAAGCGATGGTGGATATGGATTCTCCACTAATAGGAATATAAGACTTGCGATACATAGGGTTATTATCTTTCTCTGGGACTTTTTTGGCAGAGGAAAAGGATCAAGGGTTGCATTGAAGTGATCAAAATCCACTGTGTTGTTGCATGACACAAACTATTATAGTGTTGTTCAATTGGAGGGTCCCAAGGATTCACTACTGAATGTTTTAAGAAATGTATCCCATAATAGTAAGAGACCCAGCCAATCAATCAAATATCACAATAGAATTCTATGCCCAATTATAATTTGAACTAAATTTTTATTAGCTGGCGCAACCCTCCTCTCTCTAGTCATCACAATAGAAATTCATGAATATAAACCAATCAGCATCTCTTGAGAAGTCAGAAAAATGTAACATTATGAAAATCCTACGAAGAAGAAAGCACTGTATTCTTATTGAGAGGATTCCATTAAATTGCATACCAAGAATAGTAAAAACAACTTTAACAAGGATTCAAAAACTAAATATAACTTATGTAAATGGATTAACATCCCTCCTTCTAGCGCCATAATGAAGTACCCCTAAATCTGCAAGTGAAAACATGCAAACTTATGAACACTCCTATGAAATAACATGTCAATGCTTAAAAAATGTAACAAATAACAAGGATGATTAAAATACATATAAAAGCATTGCATGTACCTATTCCATAGTGGATTGGTGTCACTTGTGCAAAGTGACCTTTTCCCAATCCTTGCTAAGCTCAATGATAGATGCTTTGAAGATGGAGTGAAATGGGAAAAAATAGTTCTCAATTGAAGAGAGTAACTTTGCATAAGATTTTGGATGATTTGTTGAAGAATGAAGCTTCTACTTATAGAATTTCAAATGCTAAGAGTTCCCAAAAGAGAGAAATGTGGGTTAAATATCTGGCCAATAAGAAGGAGCCACTTGTCACCTTGTGAGTGTTTGAGGAATGTGCAAGTTTTGGTCAATGTGCCAATAAATGAGATTGGTTGGCCTTTTCAAATTCAAATTTGGCTTGTTGGAGGGAGAAAAAGAGACTTAAATGCCAAGTGGGGGACATGTAAGAGGGAAGTTATTGCCATGTTGGAAGGGACAAGTCAACTTGTTTTCAAATTCAAACTTGAGGAATATTCTCCAAAGATGCCTTGTTGAGGGAAAATGAGGATTTTGATAAATGAATTAAAATGCTTTATTTGTGCAAGGGTGCTGCCTCAATAATGGGTTACACTTTTTGGGACATCCTGATTTTTGCCTGAAATCACATATTTTTAGAAACTACAATGATCTATGACTTTAAAGGTTCCATTTAAATTATTTTAATTAAAGAGGGATTGATCAAACTCCTTTAGATCAAACCCCCTTGGATAGAACCTTGTTAGATTTAAACCATACCTATAATCGAGTCTCTTGTACACCTATCAAAATGCTGATAAAAAACCACTTTTGATTTACCTTTTGGGTGATCAAATGAATTCATTTAAAACTTATATTTTGTAAGTATGCAAACCTTATTATAAGCTTTCCAAAAGGTATAGGTACAATAATGTTTAATTTAATTATTATATTTATTTTTATTTCTTGAATGTAGGATTTTCAATGAACATCAAGTTCTTTATTTCACACATCACGAAAAAATAGAAAATTAGAGAAAAAATCTCTAAAAATACATGTGCACTAGGTATTAATGTCCTTGACTAAAAAGAAACCAGTTAATTCAAAATGAATACAAAAAAGTTATGTGGGCAGTACCTCTGTCCAAATTATAATTACTGTGACTTGGAAAATTAATTAAAAGTATATATGTAACCCAAAATTGTGAAAAATATAAATTCCCTAGAATGTTGGTGTGAAAATTTTGTTTTAAAATTAAGAAATTTTATCCTATCTATAAGAAAAGTTACGTGGGCTGAAGTAAACATCACTTTTTAAAAATGTTGATTAGTAGAAAAAATAAATTATTAAAAAATACATAAAATGATTCAGAATTTATTTTTATTTTTTATTTTTAAAATACAATTAGAATCTACACAAAATATCTAACAAATAACTAGTTTGATTCATCTTCAAAACCTTAATGGTTTAGCTGCTATAGCTGTAAGAAAGTGAATGTCTGGTGAAAAATCCTAATTTTAATGTTAGGTTTGGCCAAAAACTATTACCCGTTATTGTGGGATCACCCGCAAGTGGGAAAAGCTAGAGGATGTGATGGGTGACTGGATTAGATTTAATCAGTATTAGATTAACTTAGATGATGTTAAGTGATTTGACCCATTTTCCTTAAATATTTGGATTTATTTAAATAAAAAAGGGAGGAATATGAATTTGGGATTTAATTAAATAAATTTTGGTTTATTTAATTAAAAGGGTGATGTGAGATAAATGTTAGTCAATTTGAAGGAGATGAACTTAGGAGATGATTTATGAAAGATGGAATGTTAGGATGTGATTAAAATTGATGTATTTAAATGAGGTAATGATAGGCTTAAATTAAATAAAGTTAATTTATTCAATTTAAATGGATGATCCTTAGAGATTGAATTAAATAGACTTGATTTATTTGATGAATGGATTTACTGAAATTGATTTATTTAATGAGTGGATGAATGTGATGTTAATTTTGTATGTCTACACATACCAAGTACAAGTTTTCCAAACATGAACATTTCAAATCCAACCTTGGTAAACAATGGGATAGATATGTTTTTAAATCATACAAATATTGTTCAAAGTCCAAACAAGATGTTAATTACTCCATGCATTGATCCAAGTCAAGGTAACACCATGCAAAATCAAAGTTACCTAAATCAAGGCGATGTGATTCCAAACCACAACAATGTTCAATTTGAACCTAGAATGCCAAATTTAAGCATCACCTCAAATCATAAAATTTTCCAAATTCAATTTTTCCATGATAACATACAAACACCACAAGTATGCATTCCAAATCTACTTGAACAAAAGCCAAATAAACTATATCAAGTGTATCAACATCAAAATCAAGATCAAATTTTGTGAGATAAAATTGCTTCACTTGTCAAAATAATTGACTCATTTCGCCAAGACACATCTTCACTCCAAAATCAATACACTCTACCATTGGTTGAACCATGTCATCAAAGCATTGAGTTATGTCCACAACAACATCAAGAACAATATCTTTGATGTCAGGAAGTCGGATACCAAGATCAACAACATCAACAATAAACCCAATCACCACATCTCAAAGATCAATCACCACATCTTGAAGATCAATCACCACATCTCCAAAATCAATCACCACAAGGTCAATTTAACGTGAAAATCTCACAAGGAAACAAGCAAAAATACACACCACTTTGGAGACCAATCGAATCGGTCCTACAATAGTCAGTACAAGAAAATCTCATCAAGTTCCCCATCTATGGGAACTATCAAGAACCCCTAGTTAAACCACCTGGGTATAACAAGGAGCACCATTGTGATTTTCACAAAACAAAGGAACACACAACATCAAATTGTATTTGACTCAAAAATCTCATCCAAGACCTTATTGATAAAAAGATAATCACTTTTGGGGACAATGATCAAGATTCAACCACTTGCAATAGCATTGACAATCTCTCCACCACAATTGGTGAAAACAATGATCAAAATCTATCAATCAATGAGCACCTTGAAGTTGTGTCTACTTCATCCAATGATCAAATCAACATATGTCAAGTGTCACTTTTCAATCACGATCAAGATCCACCAACAATACCCAACAATGATCCAATTCAAGAAATGTCAACATCACTTGATCCTATGGTTGAAGACATTCACAATCTCTCTACCATGATTGTTGAAAACAATGTTCAAGATTTCTCAATTAATGAGCTCATTGAAGCTGTTTCTACCCCATCTGATGATCAATTCGCATACATCAAGAGCCACTTTTTAGTGATCGATTTCAAGGAGTGTTAGAATTATTTGATCCCATTGACATAATCCATGACCCATCGACCAATGATCATATTGAAAATGTCTCTACATCACCTAATGAGTTAGAGAACATACCTCAAGAATCTATTCCAAAGCATGATCAACATCTTTCACCAAGGTCTAGCAATGGTCCTTTCCAAGACATGTTGACACCCTTTGACCTCATGGTTATGGATACTAAAGGAATCCTCAACTCGACACTTGATCCAAGTCCACTCAAAGATCAAGAGGATATTGAGCCATTTCCCATGCCTAATGAAGACATCCAAGAACCCTTTGTGAGAAATCCATCCTTTGAAACTAACCCATGTCAAGAACTTGATCCAAAGCATGTAAAAAGCAATGTCGAAATCATTCAAGATCAAGAATTTGTATTTTCGAGCTACTATAATGATCTAATGGAGACTCTCCTATATATACAAGATGTTGCAACAGATGATGACATCGACATAGCACATACTCCATCTACCCATGAGATGCTTTCTTTGGATGGAAACATAGATGATCTTCCTTCAGAACATGATTCATTTACTCCTGACATTATTACACAAAAAGAGAAAGTTATCAATCCCTACAGTCAAATAGAGTTGTCAACATTAGGATCAAATATATCCCAAATTCAGACTAAGGACATCATGTATGAGTATATCCAACATTATCCACTCAAAGAAACAAGTCAAATAGAATAGGATATTCCAAAGTTAGCATAGTAGCAAATTGAAATAGCATCATCTGTAGTGGTCATTTATCAGAGAAGGCTTACTGAACAAGACATCTCAAAACATGTGAAATCAAGGAACAAAGGTGCCACTACTACCATACTGGGGGAAACTTCATCTCAAGCAAATGTCAACATAGGGAGCATGAAGAGTCCTTATGATGAAATTAATGTCAATACTACAACCAACCGCATCATGAATATTCATCCACCCATCACCCCATCCACGAATTGGGACCAACATCATAAGAAAGATTTGAATCAAAGCACAATGGAAAAATAAAATACAAATGGATACCAAAGAATACAAAGAAAGATTATCCCTATCAAACTCCAATAGTCAAAGAAATGATGGGGAAAAATAAAAAAGGTCAAAGTATCCATCAAAGATGTCCACAAAGGAAAAAGCAGACTTCTCAAGAAATGTACAAAGTGTATCAAGCAGTTGGTCCTAGTTCCATGCACACTTCCATATCCACCCATCATTGCTCATCTTTCCAAGTTTGGAGAGTCAAAGGTTCCAAACTGTCAACCAATCCATCTCCTATCCCTAAACAGACTCCATCCACTCCTCCACGCATAATATCCAATTCTCACATTAACCATGTGTTGGCAATGACCCTTCATCATAAGGATTTAGAAGGCACTCTATCATGATGTGCGTACAAAGACAAAGTCAACTCCGATATCAATGGAGTAGATCAAGAATCTCAAAATTTGTATTCAAGTGCATGTATCTTAGAAAACTAGCTTCTTCTAGCATGATATCGATGGAACATTATGACGGAAGCATCTACATCAACACCACCAGGTGGGTCAACATGAATCTTTTAGAAAAAATTGAAAAAAACAAAAAATATGAAAATAAAAAAAAAATCAAAAAAAGGATTAAAATTAGTAAAGAAAAAAATTGTCCTCTAGTGAAAATGACTACGATGGCACTTTCGACAAGTACCATGATGAAAACCTGGAAAATAGGCATCATGTTTAGAATTGAGCATATGTGTGTGCTAGTTCAGGTGGAAGCATCTCATCCCATCCATAATAAATCCAACATTCCATCCATCTTATGCATAATAAATCCATTCATCCATGAACCATTCATCCAATCCATTCTGCATCTATAGTCCAAATCATCTTGGCCTTGATGAAATTTTGGTGCACACTTTACACTTGCTTATGGTAAACATCTTGGCATGGATCATTTTCATTGATCCTATCATATCCAATGTTATCGAAGCCATGAAACATTATCCAAATGAGCATTCTTTATCTGAGCAATGTATCTTATCACAAGATAATCCTTGGAATCATTTTCATGCTTACCATATCCATCCATCCATACACCTATCCAAGCATCCATATATTCCATTCCAAACATTGCTAGACACTGGGGGCAGATATTCACATCTTGCTTCTGGAATAAATCTTGATCTATATCCTCCAACTTATGAGTTGATCCGAACATTGGAAAATGTAAAATAAAATTGGTCAAAGCATTTGTGATCCAGAGTCCAAAGCACTATCCCATGACATATTTTGATGAGAGTACATTCCTTATCAATCTTCATCTTACATCAAACATCATCCAAACAATCAAATATTAGTTGCATCTAGTTTTCACGTCGGCATCACATCAAATCATGTAAACAAATTTTGTTTCAAATCAAGCTTCAAAATCCTAATCAATAAAATGAAATCAATCCATCATCATCTTGGGAGATCCTTCCCAATCCTTGTGTTGCTTAACACTATCCTTACATTGTTGTGCATCCTCAATAATGTTTTTGATAAAGGGAAAAACAGGTTTTACAAGGACCCAAAACCACCAAGTTTACAACAAAAGAGAAAGGACTAAAAAGTCCAACAGAAAAAATAGGTTACACAAAAGGAAAAATCTGGAACAAGCAGTAGCCACCCACAAAATACCAAGAGGGTCAGACAAAAAACTAGCCGAAAAGCCAACAAAAAGACCAGCCACAACTAACCTAGAGTGTTCAGAACAAACTCGGTCTTAGCCTCCAGGTTTTGCATGTCCTGAACACCCTTCTTGAAGGTTTGAATCATTTGTGGCATAGGGGGAGCCTTCCTCTTCAAATTAGCCCTAGTTCTCTTTGAAATACAAACATCCTCATCCTAGTTTTTATCATTGACTTATTCTAGATCAACCATAAAAGACCCTTGTTGAGTTGTGTCCAATTTTTCAGTCATGGCATTGATGATGATGGCATTGTGTCTTGCCATCCTATTATTCTGCTTAGCTATAATTTTAACAGTATTTTTCATTTTATCCAACTCAATTTCAAACCTTCTGTCCATGCCCGCTTGGTTCTGGGTTTCTTTACTAGGATCATGATCTTTTCGCTCCGCCTCTTTCTTGCCAAACATCGTAACCTTGGCTCCCATTTCTTACAGTTTACTTTGAAGGGCCCAATTTTTTATTTTTAGCTTGTTGATTTCATGAAAGATCCATTTCAAAATTCTGAAATGGTCAGTAGCATTATTCCTAGCTAAACCTAAGACATCCACAATGGGTTCCCTTTCTAGGTTGAAGCAAGCTTTAGCAGGTTCAAGGGTTACAAGGGAACCAATTCTAGCATCTCTGTCCAATGACAGGGCAGCAAAGGATGAAGTATTGTTAGCACCAGAATCCTCAAAATCAATAGAACTACCCGGCTTAGGCACAGTGCAAGCTTTCACAAAATGAGGGTTAAGACTTTTCTTACCAATTTAGACAGAGGACGAGCTAAGGACCATCCTAACCATCCTCAAATTGGAAAAATTCCCCGAGTAGCTGGGTTCAGTATCATCCTCCTCATAATCAGGAGGGGCATCCAAATTAGTAGGGGTAGGCATATTTTGGTAATGTTCAATAGTTAACCTAATCAAACTAGTATGCAAAATAGGATATCTTTTTGGGTTTTTCTTGTGGTCATCTAGACTTTTTCTTAAAGAATAGAGAAGATAGTAGGGAATAGAAACCCTGACCTTATAGCAGAAATGGTTGAGAAGGGAAAATTGATAGTCACAGACCCTAGTGAAGCGACCATCCAAAGTAATGTACTCCATGATAACACGAAGAACTTTTCTCGAGAGAGCTTTTATGGTATCGACTTTGAAGTAACTATTATAAATTTTTAGCAGTTTTAGTCTTTCCTTCTCTTTCTTTGGAAATCTGATGACAAATTCATTAGAGAAAACCTTGTCCCTAAAAATTTGTGTCCATCAGTGGACATTCTAATTGCTTCAGCTATAAGGTTTTCATCGAGCTCAACTTTCCTACCAAAAAGGGTAAGTTCACTATTTTTCCAATTCTTCTCAAAATGCTCAGTAGCTTCCTGATTAGACCCATGGAGTTTTTCTAGAAAAGGGAGTAAGCCCCTACTTTTTACTTTGTTCCATGCTTTAGTATTTCTTGTATGCATCTCAAAGTTGTCTGGCTCAACTCTTTTCCTGTCTCCACCAATTTTGGCAAGCGCAATGGGGTAGACAGAGACAAAATCTTCACTTGAAATGCTCCCACCAAATCTAAGAGCCCACAGATAATGCCAAACAACCTTATTGATTAATCGACTAAGCTCGGACCCATACAATCTAATGATTGTGATGTAATTACCCTTTCCTATCATCATTAATGAGGTGACACACTTCTTTCCCATGTGAAGCATCATAGTTTAATAAGGCCCAAAAATTAACACTTAATTCACTAAAATTTAGCCAAGTGCACCATCCTTTTCTCCTAACCCCTTCATTCACAAAAAATATGCCACAACATTGACTTCTCTATAGGCATGTGAAATATTTATATTATCAAACTTGGCTAAGGTTGAGATAGCATCATCAATCCAAGACTTAATAGTCCACGAGGGGGCGGACCTACCTAAAAGACAATCAATAATATTTTTTGAATCCCCTTCAAGCCAAAGGTTTTTAAAATTTAGACTATGGGCCAAATTTATAATATGAAAAGCTCCAATAGCCTCAGCTAGGTGATTGGTTTGAGATCCAAGAGGAGTGGCAGTTGCACCTAGAAAGTTTCCAAAGGAATCCCTTATGACTCCACCTCAACCTCCACCCCAGGATTACCTTTAGCCACTCCATCGAAGTTGGCTTTGACCCATCCATTAGGCGGAAAAGACCAACAAACACCCTCTCTATCCTTCTTAGCTTGTTTAGGGGCACAGGGAACATCAAGACTTATATTCCATTCCTTAGCAACCTTAAGATCATAGGATGAGTGAGTCACTTTCTCAGAGTTTCTAACCTTCTGGGAGATAGCATTAACATTTTCTTTTAGAAATTTAATTATTTTATCAAAAACAATATCCACTGGTGCTTCTTTATCTCTATAAATTATGTTATTTTGTTCTTTCCAAAGACCCCAAGCAACATGAGGGAAAGAGAAATCCCACAAGTACCTGAGTACAAGATTATGAATCAGGGCTTTCCATTAAAAGAAGAAATCTTCAATAGACAAGGGAAAAACCCAAGATAGTTGCCAGTAACAGATTGTTTTTTCCCAAATTGAGGCAGCAAAAAGACAATGAAGAAACAGATGACACACTGACTCTGCTTCCATCTTGCAAATAAAATATCTATTAGGTATTTGAAAGCCACGCTTGCAGAGGTTATCAACCATGAGCACCTTATTTTGGATAAGGATCCAGAAAAAGATATTTATTTTATGGACCAAATGTTTGAACCAAGCCTTTGACCAAAAGGGAGGAGAAGCTTGGAAAGAAGTAAGCCTAGAAAAAGCAGATGAAACATAATAATTTCTTGAGGATTCATCACTCCAAACAAGACGATCTTCCATCTGATCAGGGCAGAGTCTGACAGCCAGCAAAGAAGACTAAATAGGAGAAGAGCTTGACTGACAAGGCACAAATCCACCCATTTTCCATCTACACAATAGTCTTTCACATATGAGCCAAAAAGAGCTTTGCAATTCTCAGCCCACCTACTAAAGGAATCAATTTTTATAAGGGGCTCATAAAACGGCCATCTATCCTCCTAGAATCTTGTTTGGTTTCCACTTCTAACTTGCCAACCCGCTCTAGATTCAACAAATTTTTTTCCATTAATCAAATTATTCCAGCATGTTGAGCCTCTGGGAAGAAGATGGGATTTTTCATAATTATAGAAGATCTATTACTCTCCAAATATTTGCTTGCTAGGATATCAGTCCATTCCCATAAGGACAAAAATATTCTCCAAATTTGTTTAGCTAGAAGTATCTTGTTAACCATTTTGATTCTTCTAAGACCTAAACCTTTGGCCTTTTTCGGTCTGCACACTAGATCCCATCCTATTAAAGGCAATTTTTTTTCTTCAACACCCAACCAAAGAAATATTTTTTGAATTTTTTCAATAGCATCTGCAAACTTAGCAGGGATTTTGAAGAGGCTCATAGCATAAATCAACAAATTTTGAAGAGTAGTTTTGAGGAGTTGTAGTTTACCCGCTTGGCTTAACAGAGCTCCTTTCCAGCTAGCAAGCTTCTTACTTTACCTCTCAACCAATGAAGTCCAAAAGGATTCCATGGGTTTAAGGCATAAGGGTAAGACAAGATAGGTGGTAGGCAAGGACTCCACCCTGCAACCAAGGATTCTAGTAATTTTATTCTGTCTGTGAACAGGAGTGTTGAAGAAGAAAATATATCTTTTTTTTTATTAATTAGCTGTCTTGACGCCCTCCCATACTCATCCAGTAGAGATTTCAAAGTTTTTCCCTCCGAGAAAGATGATTTTCCCAAGAGCATGGTATCATCAAAAAACTATTGATGAGAAAAAATTAGATTGCTTGAGGATGATTTAAGACAAACAAGGGATCTATTATCGATCAACATTTTCAAATTTCTTCCAAGACTTTCAGCCATAATAGTGAATAAAATAGGAGAAATAGGATCTCCTTGTCTTAGACCTCTTGAACTTTGGAAGAAATTTGTGGGAGATCCATTAACCATTACAGATATAGAAGGAGTAGACACAAGTTGTTCCACCATTTGAAGAACCCTGTTGCAAAACCCAAATGCCTTTAAAATGTTAAACAAAAATTTCTAGACAACTTTGTCATAGGCTTTTGAGATATCAAGCTTTAACAGAAAGCCTTCAGTCTTAGATTCAACCAAGGAATAGATATTCTCATGCATTATGACAATAGAATCAAGGATCTATCGACTAGGGACAAATCCATTTTGTTGAGGTGAAATCAAAGTGGGCAAGAGAATTAAGAGTCTAGAAGTCAAAACCTTCAAGATTATTTTATAGATCGATTTGCAGAGGCTTATGGGTCTGAAAGCCTCAAAGTTCACTTCTCTAGGCCTCTTAGGGATTAGAACCAGAAAAGTAGCATTCAACTCTTTTAGGAGACTTCTAGATCCAAAAAATTCTTTAACAACATTCACCACATCTTCTCCAACAATCTCCCAAAACCATTGGAAGAAAAACATAGGGAGCCCATCTGGACCTGGAGCTTTACTCCCTTCAAAGGAGAAAACAAACTTCTTAACTTCCTCATTGGTAGGAATAGCAGACAACATAGAGTTATTTTCCTAATTGATCACATTAGGTATAACCTCTATTAAATGATCCTGAACATTTTGGTTATTTTCATCATTCTTAGAAAGAATATTTTTAAAGAATAAAACAACATGCTTTCTGATGTCCTCCTCCTCATGCCTAATACCATCCACTTCAATTTGAGAAATTTTTATTCACCGCCCTTTGTTCTGAGGCTGACAAATGAAAGTACCTAGTATTTTTGTCACCTGTAGATAACCATAAAGCTCTAGATCTTTGTCTCTAGAACTCCTCTTTTCCAATAATATAATGCATCTTAATAAGGATCTCATTCTCTTTTTCCTTAATATCATTCAAATATCCTTCCTTCTAGATTTTGTTTTGAATTTCCCCTAGATCCATTTGAAGATCAAATTTAATCCTGAAAATGTTCCCAAAGGACTCTGTTTCCATTTTTTCAAGTTGAATTTAACTTCCCTTAATTTTTGAGCCACTTTAAACATAGTTGTGCTAGAGATACTTATACTCCACCATAAATCCTAATTTCTTCATTAAAAGAAGGATGAGAAAGCCACATTTTTTCAACTTTGAATGGGATATTTTTCTTCTTCTTTAAAGGCTCCGCAAAAAAACTAATAGGGAAGTGGTCAGATCCAATCCTAGAGAGGGATTTAAGAGAACAATAATAGTTAAAGAACCAATGATTAGATATTAAAGATCTATCTAATCTAACCTAGATAAGATCCATACCCTTTCTGCAATTCAACCAGGTATAGGAAGATCCTTGCAAATCTAGATCAACCAATGCCTAGTTATTGATGAAGCTCTGAAGATCCTCTTTACTCTCTGCATTGATTTGGGAACCTCCAATTTTTTAATCATTCAGTTAGGGAGTATTAAAATCTCCCATGACAATCCAAGACTCATTGTCAAAAATCTTCAACAATGTTATCATCATCAATCCTGGTGAGTCAAATCCTTGCGTTGTTGTGTATCCTCAATAATGTTATCATTATCAATCCCTTATCGTCTTGGAATATCTATCCTAATCCTTGTGTTTCTTAACACTATCCTTGCATTGTTGTGTATCCTCAACAATGTTATCATCATCAATCCATTGATTCGATCAATCAACCTTAGCTTGGTTTTCAACAAAATCCCAAAAACAAAGCATTGATATTGTCAAACATATCCATATCCAAATTTTCAAAATCATGTGAAAATCCAAAAACATTCACAAAAATCAAAAAATCCAAAAAATCCAAAATCATATCAAAAATCCAAAAACATAAAAATAAATAAAAAAACATGTTGAACTACGGGTCTCTAAGCCTTCAACATAGCCAAGGTTGATCTTTGATCATCCCCCAAGACACTTAGGTCAATCCTTTAGGATTCCATCATAATAAACTGACATTTCATCATGTATATCTTCACCTGTAAATCAATCAAGTCGTTAGTCAAAGTAAATGGTCTCTGTGTGTATAATGTAGGCAAGGATAATATGTTGATCAGCCCCTAAGGCCCCTAGGATAGGTGATTAGGTTAGTATCTTGGTCAATATCTCAGAAAACCCCAAAAAAAATTTGAAAATAAAAAATAAAAAAATTTGGAAAATCTTGAAAAATACCAAATACAGCCTCAAAACATTGCAAAACTCCAAAAACATCCAAATATTTGAAAAAATCCATCTGTCTCATCTAGCTTTCACCTACAATAACATCACTCATAATAAACGATCATCATCTCCAACCTTTGGTGACATAATTAGAAACATGTCTAGTAGGTGAAAAAGTGAAAACTCAAAACATCAAGTCTTAGGTTCAGGACAATATGTAAACAAGCTAGTCAACTCTTTGTGTCGATAGCCTATCATCCAATTAGTCCCAAATCAATCATCTGATAACATCATGTCCTAGGATGTATCCTTCCTACAAAGGGCATTATTTATTGGAAAGAACACTCTGGATAAACGAAATAACGTGCCACCATCCACTAACATGTCCTATGATGTATCCTTCCTACAATGGGCATTATCTTTTGGCAATAGTTTCAGTTCTTATACTTAAAAACATATTTCCTTTTGGTTAGTAGTATTGAAGAACATCATCTTGTTTATTTACTTTATCTTTTTCTTTTGAATTATATCTTTGTGCTCATTCCAATAACCTCCCGATGATGTCCAAACAAATGGATTTAGAGAGATAGGAATGGGGGAAGGATCATTATCTTTTGTCTGTTGTGCTTGTTGGATGTTCTTGTAATATAACTTGGTGAATACATGCTTTGTCAGATATGTATGGAGGGTGTTTTGGGAAGCTTGTTGACTATTTCATTGATAGGTTATACCTTTCTGTTTTCTGGTCTAAGGTGTTTGAAACTTCTAAAGTGCATCCTAGCAAGGTTTTTGTATGTCAGGCATGAACAAGAATACTCCTATCTATTTGTCGAGTCAAATTCCATCACACTAAGTGCAACGCCATGCTGGTTCTTTATACCTTGATGCATCATGCTTATGCATGTTATCAAACATAAGGTAAGTGTCCCTTTTAAAATCCCAATTCTTAATAAGAAAATCATTCATTTCTTATCATCATCGCTCATAAAGTTGGCTTGTTGGATCCTCTTGTCATCATCTCATTTCTCATTTCTTCTTTTTTGCACTAACATCATGTCAGGATAGTTAATCATCATCGCCAATGAATCCATCCTCCATCCACAAACCATCAACATTTTTCACATCATCTCACATGCATGTTCATCATCATAATATAGATCAGTTAGTCTAAGCATCTCATAAAATCATACATTTGCATAAAACATCTATTGCATAATCATATAGGAATCATCACATCATCCATCTCACATGCATTGCATCATCATTTAATTTGCTTAGGATAATATAGATTGGTTATTCTAAGCATCTTAAAACCATCTCATTTGCATCATCATCATAAATGTCCATCTTGAGCCTCTTTACCTTGAGATTGATGCTCAAATGAGATTTTTTCACTTGATCTCTTGAGGGGGCAATGTACCAGTGTACATTCCACTGGGGCATCTAAAAAAAACATTTTTTTTTTTGAATTTTGAACGCGGTAAGATTTATCTCTAAGGTCATCCATTTAAATTAAATAAATCAACTTTATTTAATTTAAGCCTAACATCACCCTCTTTGATTAAATAAATCAAATATTTATTTAATTAAGTCTGAAATCATCTCTCATCTCCTCTTTGATTTAGTTTAATCTTTAAATCTAAAGCAAAAAGGTCAAATCACCTAATCCTCTTTTAAATTAACTAAATCTAGATTAAATATAATCTAATGCATTCCACATTCTCTAGATTTTCCCACTTGCACAAATAAATCAATTAATTCATTTATTAAATCCTCATTTTCCCTCAACAAGGCATCTTTGGAGAATATTCTTCCAAATTTGAATCTCCCCCAAATTGACATGTACATCCAACAAATCATTTAAGAGCTTTTACATGTCTCTTACATGTGTCTTGCAAAGGTCAAACTCAGCATTTAACTCATCTTGTCATCAAATTCAAATTTCAAATCTCCCCCTCTTTGGCACATTGACCAAAATGTGCTCATTCCTCAACCTCTCACATGATGACAAGTGACATCTTGTCATTGGTGGATCTTTAGTCCCACATCCTCCATGTTTGGCATTCTTTTATACTTCTTGGCTATAAATAGAGATTTTCTCTATTGTATTACTCCTCCACAATCTCATGCAAAAATGCATCATTTTCATTTGAATCCATATCATCCTCAAAGCAATTTCATCATTTATCTTATCCAAAGGGGTTGGGAAAGGGCTACTTTCCACATCAAAGTAGCACCAATCCCCCTATGAGATGATGTTTGAGTAGTTTAGGAATAGGTTTCATGCTTATCTTGCTTGTAATTTCATGTTAGTTTGATGATGTTATTGTTTCCTTTACATTAGCTCAACAATTTCATAGGGAGGGATATTATCTCATTAGTTCAATATTGACTAATTTAACTTATATCTATCAATCTCTATTCAATGTAGATTTTACCTCTAACAATTTGTATTATTATTAATATCAACATTATATTTTTATTATTATTTTTAGGGTTAGGATTACAATTTAGTGTTTAATGTTTGGCTTTAGCTTAGGGTTATAGTTAGGGTTAAATTTATGGTGAGAGATAAGGTTATGGTTTTAAGGTTAGATTAGGGTTAAGAATATGGTTTAGTGTTTAAGATTATGGTTATATTTAGAATTAGGTTTTAGGGCTAAGGTTAGGGTTAGGGATTGTTTCTTGATTTGGGTTAGAGTTGGTGTTAGGGTTAGGGTTATGTATAGGGTTAGAGTTAGGATTAGATTTAGGTTTAGATAATTAAGAATAAGTTGTCATTAGTAAATAATTGAATGAATTTATTCAAAATAAATAAATATTAATATTTCAAAAATAATATATTTATATTAATGGATGAAAAGGGGTCCTTATATTTTTACAATGTAGATTACATATAACAAGTGGGATATCCATATTTATTATGAAATAAAAATGCTTAAAATTAATACAAAACACTAGAGAGGGTCTTAAATTAGAACATGTAATAGTGTTTAACCACACTAATATTGAACTACAAATAAAAATTAGAAAGAAAATGTATAATTAATATTAGCTATACATCACGTTGTCAAACATTCACCTATTCAAACCCATAACCATTATTCAAACATGAGTTGGATGCATCTTCAAATGTGAATCTTCTATCATCTTGAACCATCAATTTGGAAGGTTTTATTGACTTCTCTTGTACCTTAGGATCTTTCACAAAAGGAGAGAGATAAAACCCTAAAATTGAGGTGGTTCACTCAAATTAAGAATGTAATATGGAATTGAGACTAAATGAAATGATCTTAATTTAACTAAGCTATGAAATTTATTAATTATGAATTCAAAACTAATGAAATATGTAATGTTTGAAAACACAGTGAGGTATGCAATAATGAAGTAAAACATGAACAAACACAAACAAAACTAAAAGAGGATGAACAGAGTGCACCTCATAATTGGATGTTGAATTTGGAAGGCTCAAAAAATTGGAAGAAATCAATATAAATCACCAGTGGGACTCATTCGACATTGATGGAAAATTAGTCCTGCTACTAACAAAAACACTTGAAACTACTCTCTGACAATCATGAATTGGATTCTGACAAAATAAATTTTTTAGCCCTCGGGTGGGACTCATTCACCACTAATGGTGAATGATTGCTCCTCTGAAAATCTACAAAATCAAAGGTCAAATCTGTAGCTCCAGATCTACACTTGTCTTCTTGTCAGGTTAACGGAGTCAAATATGCAAAAAAATGACTATAGGTTATCTCCAAGCTTGAAATAGGGTTTAGTTGACTTGAAACACTTTGTTGACTTCTTGTCCACTTTTCAACACCTATTTTCTTGACAAATCTACATACAAAATTTTGCAAACACACATGCAAAAGGGGAAAAATGGTTAAGGGTTAGAGTATAGGGATTTGTCTTGGTCAAATCCCATTTTGGTAATCAAACCCTTAATATAGAAATGAAATGAAATGAGCAAGGAATGATGAATAAACAACATGAAAATGTGCTAAACTTAGTAAAAAACTTGTTGAAGAAGTTTGAAGATATGTCAATGGTTGCTCCAAGATGCTTGATGTTTGCTTGATTTAATGATGCTTGAATGTAATTGAATGAACTAGTGAGTGAGTGAACTTGATGAATGCTTGAATCAATGGGGGTTAAAATGAGAAGAAAAGCACTCTTTTATACACACTTATTCCCTTATAATCCAATAATACCTCATCACAGGGAGACATAAGGTCTTTTTGAATAAAAACCTAAAACAAATTTTAAATTATTTTAAATTTGGAGGCAAGAGGAACTCATTCACCACCCATGATGAATCGGTCCCACCTTGGGCTTGTAAGTGGGTGTCAAGAATTAACTTTCATTTAATGTTTTTTGTTGGGTTTACATTCAAAAATACACTTAATTAAGTCTTACGAGTGTATAAAGGGGTCAAATAAAGCATAAGAAAGCTGTAAAGAGTGATTACAAGCCTAAAAAAGAATGAAATATTTTTACAAGGCTTTAAAACACTTTAGAATAGGACTTGGAAAGTGATGAAAAGGTGATTTTTAAGTGAATTATAATAAGAATAATCTAGAAAAGTGTAGAAATGTGTTACAACACTTCACAACACCTTCATAAGACGTCAGAATTTGATTATTTAGGACCTAATGTGAATGCATAAGTTACATTGCAACATTAAATCAAATAAAAATAGGTCAAGCATCACAAGAGAAAGACCTAAAAGACCATGGAAATGTCAATGTTCCATTTTTATATGGTACACATCTTGCCTAAGTGAACCAAGCTAACAATGTATTTGAAAAATATAGACCCCTTACTTGCCATGTGAATAGAACTATTTCTAACCTAATAACTACTTTTTAGATAAGAAATAGAACCCTAATACTCATTAAGTAGCCAAAAATAGTAGAGGAAATAGGGAAAATGATATCAGAATAGGGCATACCAATTCTATGGATGGTACCATCTACAATCACCTCTAAACCAGTAAGAAAACCTTAATTATTTAAAAAATTTAACACTTAAAATGTTTATATCAATTAAAAAATGGTACTTTTTAGACCAATAAATATCAAACAAAATCATTGAATCAATGTATTTTAAGTTAATGAACATGTGTCAATTATAATAAGTATATAGGAACATACTTGTGATAGTATTCTTACAATAACCTATAGTGATTTTTTTGAATAATGCCTACATTTTTCTAATAATGAAATAGGTATCAACAAGCATGGTGAAAATACTACGATAAAATCTCTTATGAGTGTATGCAATTCTGAAATATAATTTTTTGTTCAATGGATATTATATAATAATTATGTGATAGCATAAAATTGGTAATAAGAATGAAATAATCAAATCATATAAACCAATTATTAATGTGAGAAACTATTTTGAAAAAATTCACATGAGAAAGAGGACAAGTAGTAATCTTCAAATAATACATCCAATAGACTGACACTCTCTTCACTCTAATAAAATTTCAAAAAATTATGTACTTATAAAGTAAATCTATTAAATTATTGTCATACCTCCAAAATAGTAGGAAATGCAAGATAAATGTGACAAATGATCTCCAAATTTGAGGTACCATGAAACTATATTAAAATACAAAAACTCACACATCCAAAATGAAGATTCTTTTTTCAAAATAATAAATATAAATCCAGTGAGCTATGAATAGGAAAATAGCATCCATAATAATAATAGATGACATCTTTAACTTGCATCTCCTTGATAATTGATCATACTCCATAGTAGGAATATAAAATAATCACACCTCAACTACTTAACTCTGATTACCAAGTTTAGAAATCTACTAAACATAGCTTTGTAACTACCACTACCAACTCCATCTTCTCAAAAGTGCATTTAAAAATAAATTATGATATATCTATTCAATTTAATTACAAATTGCATTCAAATTGAACCTTAGGAATATAAGGAAACTTTCAAAGAGTGTTGGAGATGCATAGAGTGTGCAAAAGGTTGCAAGGTAATGTAACTTTAATTATAAAATTCTACCACATGACATCATAAATTATAAAAATATCAATAAAAAAATAAAAAACTAATCAAATTCAAGAATCAAGGTCCTTGGCCTTCCTACACCAAGATAAGTTATCTATGGTCACTAGCCTTGTAAGTGAATATAAAGCATTATCTAGAGTTTCTACCTTGTCTAACAAGAACTTACTATTCTCAACCATTTCTCACATAGAGTTATACTAGACTTAAAAATGCTTAGTATAAATATGGTGCATAAGATTTTTACAAAAGAAATAATACTATATGTGTCACATCCAATTCTAACAATCCTACAAATAAATATAATACCTATACAAAGTCTTTAAAACCAAACTTCCTACTCAGAGGCATATAAAACTTATCCATGTATTTTATGCATATGGTGAATAAAGAAATTATGGATGGTTGTTTACTCTCCAACTTCTCGCAGCTCTATAAAAAGAAAACACTTAGCCATTAGTGGAAAGTTAACTATTAAAGTAAAAAACTCAATCTACCCCAATAAAACCCTTTATGTCTAATGACTTATCTACATCATAAACACCATGATAACACAAACAGTAATGAAAAATTCCATACAAATATCTTTAGTCCCTCTTTAAAAAGGCCAATACTCTACCATGGTTAGACATAAACTTTCCTAGAACATCCACTACTTGGCTTAGGTAAATGAAAGAAGATGAGTCCACTTCTAGTGGAAGTTTTAGATTGAAAGAAAACCCAAAATCAAGCAAAACGAAACAAGATCCCATTATTTAGCAAGCAGGATCCTATTTCACTTTGGGGCCCCGAGCCAAAAATGGGATTCCGCTTTGAAACAGGATCCTGTTTCATAAATGCTTAAAATTATAAAAAAAAAATAAAAAAAAATGAGATTCTTTTTTGAAATGAGATCCTATTTTGTAAATGCTTAAAATTTTAAAAAAAGGTGATCTCTCATTTTGAAATGGGATCCCATTTCATAAATGCCTAAACTTTTGAAAAACGAAAACAAAGCGAGATGCCATTTTGTTAAATTTTCACCCTACTTTTTAAATGGGTTGAGTCAGAGAAAAGGATTAGGGAGCCAACCCTTAGCTTTGGACCTTCTTTGACCTCCAACTTCAAGCTCATGTCAATGTTAGTAGAAAATAGTGACTTTGGACATATGTTTGAAGACTTTTTTTGCATAATTTTTTGATGAAATTAAAACCTATTATAAATGAGATTGTGTAGATTCCATAATATGTAATTTTTCTTACAATTGGATTATTTTTTCTAATTTTCAAATATTTTTTATGAAAATGGTCCATAAACTTGAAATATCAAGATTTTTTAGTATTTTAATAACTGTTTATTAAAATGATTTTTTGAAAAATAAATTATATAGGAAATATTTAGAAAATTATTTTTTATTTGAAATAAAAACCTTCAAAAAATGAAAAGATTAGGTCACCTTATGTGTGGCGTACACGAAATTTTTTCAAAACAACAAATATGGTCAATAAAAATTTATCACAAACATATTGAAAAAAAATTATAAAAAGCATATCATGAGCATTCTTTAGTGTCCCAAAAGGGTTATGAAAAATACAATTATTTTATTCAAAATAATCTTGGCATATACATCCATGGTATGGTAAAAAAAGTCTTTTAAACAAAGGTTTTTAGACACGCCTATTGAAAATAAATTTGTATCATTTAGGTATTAAAATAAATTACATATTTGATTACTATACTTAGAGTACTACATTTTATGATTAGTGACTTTTTTTAAGATTCCATCTCTAAGTGCTTCAAAATTTAAGGACAAATGTGACAATTTCTAAAAATTGGGGAAAACAATTCCAATTTTTGGCCAACAAGTGGACTCAAGTTCTTTCACACACACTCTTATCCATACTTTAGTGTGAGTATGAGCATAATTTCATACTCTCAATAAAGTGGGGGCTAAATGTAGCATCAAAAATTGTCACTCTTCACAATATCATACTTGCTTTAGCCTCCCCTATGTGTTTGGAATTAATTATGCATTTAATTTTCCTATTCTACAAATATCTTCAAAAAAGTAAAATACAGGATTGAAAATAAATATTTAATATTTAATATCGGTGTTTAATTCCCCAAAAAGGATGGGTCTAGACTAGGGTGCCCAATGCCCTTCTCCAACCCATTTTGGATAAATTTTAAATATGTTGGAAAAACATTTTAATACTTGAAAATATAAAATCATTTCTTGGCTATTGGTATTTTATTTTGGGAAATGAGCAGAATTTCATATAAATACAAATCATTTTTACCATTTTAATCATAAAAAATTTGGAAAGTGAAGCTAGAGAATAATTGAGCATCTTGAGAGTAGGCAAGATCAACATAATTACCACAACATTTATTTCAATCAAGTATCATGTTTTCATTTGATTTTATTCATGTTTCATGTTCATTTATTTTTTGTGTACTAACATTTTTAAGACTTCAAATCAAGCATCCATTTCTCCTTGAAGGTGATGAGTATATGACTTTAGTCCAGTAAGGAATGCAGATCTAAGTGGCTAGTTGCAATAATTATCAATTTATCACTCATTTATCATTTAGCCTCTACTTGAACAAGGTTAGGATTTTTTTTAATATTATCATAACCATTATGAAAGTACAAATACCAAAATGGGGTTTTACTTAGGAAAAACACAATAAAACAGAACCCTTCTCCACCCTTCATGTGTGCAAGTTATAGATCTAATATGAATTGAAAGAAGATTAAATACCTAATTTCTCATTCAAGCATTCAAGTCCTACAAGTCATTAAATCAAGGAAAGTATATTTTATTAGTGAAATATAAATTTTCAACATTGATTTTAGGTGAAGAAAAACATGGACTAGGAGGATTAAGAGAGTAAAATTAGATCTTGAGTAGTTGTTACCCAGTTTAGGGCATCCAACACCCCTATCTAGTTATTTCAAGCTCAAATTTATATGATAGCTTTTTCCAAGTCTTCCCTCTATTGTCGTGAACTCCATTTCTATTTATCCATTGTATTTTTCAAAAAATTTAATGGTTTGCTACATTTTAATAATTGGGCTAGGAACATTGTTGCATTATCAAGTTCAACTAATTAATAATCATTTGATCATATAACTATCATACCTCCAAAAAAAGGGATTAAAACCATGATCCACCATTTAGGCTCTTCCATTGAGGCTTGTAGCCATGTAGGTATTAAGATCAATCTTAATCCCACGTTCTCTTTTATAATATTGGAACTAGTGTGATTTGGGCCCTATATTCCTTTTTCTAATATCATAAACATATATTCATGGAGACTTACAAACTATATTTTAAATTCTTAAACAACACTATGAACAAAATATTTTACATCTACAAGGCATCAGTTTGCTTGGAATTTAAAAATAATGAACATTCCCTCTAGTTGGTAGAAGCAATGTCTAGATTAAATGTTTACATATGATAATTTTGAGTACACCATGGATTAGGGTTCTTAAAAACTATGGTGCCTATAAAATTTTGAGATATCTTAAATGTTGAGTTAAAAGCAACACTAAACATTACTCTACTTTGTCTAAAGGATTTTTTTATGTTATTGAGATTCAATTTTTCATCTTAGTCTACTATGCATTAAGTTTCTTATTTGAGTGATCCATTAGGAATGAAATTATATTGATAATGGTTATAGTCCTAAATTTGCATTAATAATAACCAAAAACAATAATGATACTAATCTTTTCTAGGAAAGTGCACCTCATAATGTTCAACCATGTTACTATTTTTTTCCTAATTATTCTATTTCTAAAAATAGGGAATGGTATATGCAACAAAAAATGCTATATTTATTATGAATTGGAATTTTCCAAAATCATTTCATACATAGTGAAAATCCTAATTCAGTTATATATAAGTCTATTGATAGATTAAATGGTAAATGAAGAAAAGATCTCATCAAGTTGAAACATAATTTTTAATTTAATTTATTTTTTGTTGGATATGCTCTTGATTGTAGATACTATCATGAATACAAAAATATGTCATCTATGGCATTTTCATTACTTTCTATGCCCACAAAATGGACCAATTGTAAGTATTGTGTGCTATCTCATATTGTTAATAAAATGTTTTATTTCTCAAGATGCAAGGGACATTCGTTTGTTGCTTTGATTCTTCTTTTGATGATTTTATTGTAAGAAACATCTAGGCCTACACATTACCATGTATTACATGATAGAAACAAGTTTTGTATAGAAAATATTCAAATTTTTGTTCATATGTTGTTATTGTGTAAGAATCAATGATTTTTTCCCTAGTTTCTTGATACTATTTCTATTGTCATATGTGTGTGTGTGTGTGTGTGTGTGTGTAGTCACAACTATCATATATGTAGGCAAGTTTGGACTCCCAAAAGGCTTTTGAAGTAATATCATTGAGTTTTCCTTCTAAGTATTTCTATTGAATTTTAATTTTCAAAATCATGATTTCAATGCTTATGCTTAAATTGTATATAATGACTTGAATAAACTATCCCCATCTAGCTACCATACAAATGCAATCATTCTCGAAGGTTGAGGACCTTTCAAAATCTACCATGGTGGCAACCAAAATAGATAGCTCAAAAACTATCATGGATTTGAATGCATTAATGTCTAGATTTGATTCCCCCTTCACAATATTTTTTATTAATGCATACAACCATGATTTCTCTACCATTTTCATTAATCACCAACCATTTGAATTGTAGATAGACACACCAGATTTCTAATGTGTATTGATCAATCCATCAATGAGATTTGGGGTAGAACACCTATGCAATGAGGGCATCTACATTGCAATAAGAAACCATCACTACTTTATTTTAACAAGTAACAAAACATACACTTTTTTAAACTTCATTTTTATATTACATATTTAATTAATCTCTATCTTTAATTTCTTATGATGTATCCCTTGAGCCTATTATCGATGCAAATACTAGTATAATAATAAATAATATATGACTGTTCATATTATATATAAAATAATAATAATAGAATATATATATTACCATTGATATGTCAATTTGCAACTTGTGTTATTTTGTGTATAGAATTTGGAATATTCTTGCAGAATTAGAACATGATGCTAACTACTTGATAATTCGAACTAGGGGAGAGGGGCTAGTAGTTTTGTAGGGTCCAATTGTTGTTCTAACATTTGTGATTATAATACTCGGCCTTATCACATATTTATAGTATATATATTGTAAATAAATAGTCCACATGTAAGTAAATAAAAAAAGTTGGTAAAAAAGCCAAATGCTAGTCAAAATGGATTATTTCTTATTAATAGTTTGTCCTATCGCAAATATAAAAGGTGAGCACAATAAATACCATGTATTTTCTCATTCAATGTGAAAGATTTAAAAAAAAAATAGTGTTCAATTATTGGTCTATTTTTTTTCCATATAAGTTGCACTTTAAATAATTATGTGTTGTTTTTATAACAAAAAATAATTTTCTCATGTTTAACAATTGGTTCAATTATGTTGAATATACAAGATAGAGGTAACAAAGATTTTATGGTTACTAATAGATTTTTGGTCCATTTAGATTGTATATAAGTTCTGTTTTAAATAAAAATATGATATTCTACAAGCAGCAAATGATAATTTTTTTATTCAACTACTAGCCATACCATGATTAAATTTTAGACAAGCTTTTTAAAAGTCAAATTTTGGACACTTCTTAGTAGATGCCAGGGTAATGTGGCAAGTTGCATGGTGAGTCACACCTCCAAACCTTAGTTATAGATAAATAAAAAAACCAATCCAAATTTTAAAAAACTAAAATGCTACCATATTCCAAACAATGGCTACATGCTCTCAAAATTAACCCGCACCACTAGGGGAGAGCGGCCCATAGTGGAGTGGAGTCCAATAGTGGGGATAGAAGCAGTCTTCAACGGGTCTCATAGCGAAGTACCATAATATCCAATTGCAAAACATTTTTTATCCATTAAGCACACAAATTTATAAATCATGTGATGCCACATCAACACACCAATAAAATATGACTTAGTGCACCACTATCGTTCTCACTATTTTTTGGACCTTTTTTGGATATCTAAACAAAAAACATGTTGATGTGGCATCATATTGATGATGTGGCCATAAAATGAAATATAGAAGCACGTGAGTTGGCAAATAAACTATTGTACAAAATTGAGAGTGATTTGAAATTTCTACGTAAGTTTTTGAGAAACACAAAATTAGGATGCTCCACTATGGTCCCTCTCCCCTCTCCCCTCTCCCCTCTCCCCTATGTTAAGGATTATTTTGTTGTTGGTAATATCCTTATTTGTTTTACGGGTTCGGAAACTGGAGTAAAGAAACTGATAGAAAGATTTGAGTAAGGAGGGACCCACATGACATAGCCACTTAAAAAGAAATTGTTTGTTGTGTGCTGTTCAAGCTGCCAGGCAATGTGAGAGTCGTCTTCCCGCCACCTCCGATACAATGCACAACAATGATCGAACCTCGCCGTGAAACACAAGGGCATTGAAATACCCAACAGATTTTCTAGGAACATTAATATGATAGCAGAACGTCGAATCATCGACCATTTCCGAACTGTCAATAAAATGAACCGAAGCTACTTGTTAAAATTTTCTTCCCAATTTAAAGCTTACTGCTACGTAATTCCAAGCGGCTTCTCTTAAATGTTTCTTTTATGTGATTTCTTGTCTCTACAAGGCTATCATACACGTCTTCCTTTTATAATATATGCCGTTTTACTGAAGTTGCAATGAAATCAGCATTCTCAGCGTATACGCGAAGATATCTGCAAGGTTCTTTTTCGTCGATACGGTTTGATAATCCTCATTAAAAAAATTGCTGGAGTTCAATTTCAAGGCTGCATCCTGATCAATTCTACGTAAACCTTCATATCTTCCTTCTGCTATCATTACAGACTTCACGGAAACTAACGCGAATACTTCATGACGATTCTATTAGTCTATATAAAGAACCCAATTCTAATAAGCTTAGAATACAGGAAATTTTGTACTTGGAGAAGCAGCATAAGAATAGGCAGTATCAAGTTCCAAATTGCAGAAGAAAATGACCGTTTAAGGTAATTCTTAGATTAAATCCTCTTTAAAAGTACTTGTTCTTTCTTCTCTGAATCATTAGAGTAGAAATCTGTATTAATTCTTCTTCATAAATATCAAGTTGCGAAGCTCAAATAGATAGATTGAATTATTACAAATACATATCTTTGCTTATTTCTATCTGCAATTATAAAGTTTAGATAGTTTGACTAATTACAGTACATATCGGTGTTTCTCAGATATAATGGGCACCTCAGCGTTTAAGAAATTGGTACTCCTCCTCCTGTGCGTTATTTATATTGTCAATGTCTCCGGCAGGTACAGTCCCTATGAACATATTGCAAATCAGAATTACAGTGATAAGTTCATTCCAAGCATGGATAAGACACAGTCACGGTGTCCATCACAACCTAGTTGCGGTGGCGACATCCCGGAGAATGGATGCTGCCAACACAAGAAGACATATAATTCGACCCCATGATCTTGTGAGAATAAGTCATAACTGAATTGTGCTCGTGGAGGAATATGTTTCAATATGTATTGTACAGGTCTCTTTGATTGTTTCTTGTCAATGAGTTACAGTTATCTGTCTAAATCCTTAGCTCATTCATAGAAAGATTGTTGGGATATTTGTATCTATAAATATGTAATATCGTTGATGAATAAATAGGTATCTTTCAGCTGTCTCGCCGTCTCTGTCTCGAATATCTGTTTGATCTTGTTCTTCTACTTGCTAAATTTCTTATACATGCACAATTCCCTCTCACGAACGGTAGTCTTTGGTTTTGTTTTTTCTCCGATTTTTATCCGATAACTAAATAAATATTTTCTTCCTTTCTCTTAAAGGACTAAGGATCAGTAGTTCATTATCAAGGACTTATTTATATTATTTACAATGATAAACAATTTTATTTTTAATCAATACATATTAATAACAAATATTAATTTCTGTTATTAAAAATAGAAACAAAGAACAATTCCATAAATATTAATTGTTACTGATTGTAATTATTTTATTTTTAATCAATATAATAATATATAATAATCTTTATTATTAAAAAAATCTAATCTTATTGAGAAAAAAGTAATATTTAATTTCTGGAGATAAAAAGCTATTATAGATATTGTAGCAAAGGGAGAAGCTGGTTGGTCATTTGGAAGGTAAGAATTAACCCACTCAAAGAGTGAGGTGTAAGTTGTTAGGTTGTAATGCATCGGGGCGGGGAAAACTACTCTGGCATTGGTTCTTTGGAAAAATTTCTCTTAAATGATCTATAGATCTAAGGTTTATCTCTCCCACATATTGGGAGTATGAGGCAGTCCCATTTACTATAAGCCATCTCTATCTGTAGACCCAAAAACAAATTACTTAGTATCATGGACTATAAAAAGACCTGATCTTTCATTTATTATAATGATGATCCCATTTAGATTTTATTGAAGCTATTTATGCATCGTAAGATATTTAGCCTAAAATATATTTGTTTTTTCATAGATAATGTGATTTAGAGGGGGTATACTGTTCAATTGGGAGATCATTGCGTAGAGCTAATGCGAGACTAATCTTCCCAACGTGTCCCATAAAATGCACAATGACGACCGACACCTCACTATGGAACAAAAGCCCCTTTCAAATCCCTAATACATTTATTCAACACCACATAAAACTGATATTTTCCAGGAACATTTCAGAACTGTCAATAAAGGGAACTAAAGCCATTTATTAAAATTTTAACAAACACTTAATTTCTTTCCAAATTGAAGCTTGCTGCTGCGTAATTGTAAGTGGCTTCTGCTTGTAATGTTTCATCTTTGTAATGCTATCGTACGTCTTCGTTATATAATAGATGCGGCAAATATTAAACGACTCGGTTTTACTGAAGTTGCAATGAAATCGACATTCTAAGACTCGGTTTTACTGAAGCTGCAATGAAATCGACATTCTAAGCATATGTGCGCATGAATCTGCATAGATATTATTTCCTCGCAAATGTTTCACATTCCCTTATCGCTTTCGTTTCATTGGCCTTCTCTCGTATAGTATTGTGGTTAAAAGATTTTGAAGTGTATTGCCAATAATTAATTTATATGTAAAATAAAAAGAATTAAATATTGCATAAGATGGAAGCATAATTGAATATATGAGAATCTATGAATACTATATATTAATTTTTTTTTCTCAATTTGTAAAATAAATATATATTTTTTCATATAAACTATCATAAGCATATGTCATTTCTAAAATAAGGTGCTTATTTAAAAAAGTATTGTTGTTCTAGTAAAAAAATATTATTCTTATGTATATAACTATTGGGATATCAATATATATGCAATGGAGAAACTCATATTAATAGTTTTTCCTCTCATAAATATAAAAGATGACTACAATAAATATCTTTCATGAATGAGTGTCCAGAGTCATCCCCTTTTTATCTAACCCATCTAGAGCCATGTAACTATACTATAGATGAGTCGTGTAACTATACTATAGAATTGTTTCTTTTGAACTTAAGCTACCTATCTTAATGTAAGACTAGATGAGGGAAAAAATTTATGGTACATATTCTCCTTCTTCCATGTGCCTTGGTGGGTTGTGGGATCTCTATTATACAACTAGGGGTGAGAAACTATGTCCAACAATTGTGTCTTATTGAGATGCAAAAGTGGCACTGTTAAATACACTTGAGATATTTTTTCCTCAACAAACATCTCCCAACGAGGATAAGAAATTTTCTTATGTCTAGAGGTTTCTAAATCATTTTTTTTTTTTTGAGAACTCACCCCTAAAACCTAAGGATGACTTAGTTGGTGGTGCATTATTACTTTGGTCTGTGGTTTTGTGAATCACCACTCCAGACCAAGCTTATTATTTTTGTACAAGAGGTAGAGATCTAGAAGTGGGTTGAAAGCTAAGATTAGAATGAGCATATGCCAAAGGGAAATATTAGATCTTATACTCAAAATAATAAAATTGATAAAAATTATAAAGAATATTTTAATAGAGTGCATTAAGCGTATTTGACTTGTTCAATTCAGATGTGTACTATTTCCTTTGAATCTTCAAAGAGATCCATTTCTATAGAGGTCCTCACTTAGACTCAAGTCAAGAAGAACCTATTTAGTTCAACACACATGATAAAGCCTAGAGATGCATCAATTGGTATTACATAATTCTAGCATGACAAGGGTAAATTAAGAAACTCCACCAAAAGGGAACACATAGAACTTTCTTATTAGACATGACAAAATTTCTAGTCTAGGGTGAGATAATAACCAAGGAAGAGTGAAAAAAATAGGGATCTAATTTAAGGTTGAATTTAGCATAGTTGAATTCAATAAAAACTAAAAAAATACAAAAAAATCCTACATCATAAAAGTAATATAACATGAAAATGACTTCAACCAAGAACCATGATAGAAACATCCTTCTCTATTTCCATCCCTTTCCTTGAAGAACACTCTCATCACAATAATATTATTAGAAAAATAAAACAATAAATAAACTATTCCCATCAACCACACCATAAAAGGAAATCAATAAATCAAACCATGAAAATTGTAGACATGTGAAATTAACATCATGCATTTGATTAGGTAATATTCATCAATTCATCAAATAAATCAAGTTTATTTATCAATATCCTAAAGTCACCATCTTACATTAAATAAATCAAAATTGATCCTAACATCACCCTCCTTTTAATTGAATAAATCAAGCCTTTTATTTAATTAAATATGAAATCACCTTTCATCCCTTTTTTATTTAAATAAATAAAAATATTTAAGTCAAAAGGGTCAAAGCCCCTAATCATCAATTAATATAATCCAATCCTAATTAACCTAACCTAATCACCCATCACATCCTCTAGCTTTTCCCACTTGCACCAATAAATCAATTTATTGATTTATTAAAATCAACATTTTCCATCAACATGGCATCTTTGAGGAATATTCCCTCAAGTTTGAATTCAAAAACAAGTGGACATGTACATCCAACAAAGCATTTATGAGCTCTTACATGGCTCTTACATGTCCCTTGCACAAGTCAAACTCAACATTTATTCTCAAATTCAAATTTGAAATCTCCCTCTCTTTGGCACATTGACCAAAATGTGCTCATTCCTCATCCTATCACAAGTTGACAAGTGGCCTCTTTTCATTGGCTTATCTTTAGTCCCACATCCTCCATGTTTGGTGGCTCGCACTCACAAAAGGATATGAATATCACAATGAAACTTTCCTGGGAATTGGACATTCCGACAGGTGACTAATATCTTTTTGTGGACGTTCATTTACTTGTCAAACCAGGGGACGTAGACTTTAAATGGCGCAGCAAAATATATGCACTAGGAATTTGTTTTAATCAAATCTTAGCAAAAATACATACTGGAAAGAAATTATATCTAAGCTACAGAATGGTAATGCAGAATTATTTAACTCAACTATGCTTGATTAAAACAGAAATTGTAACAGCTACGACTGAAGCACAAACCATGAACTGGCCTTATGCTGCAGGAACAGTCAAAGGGATGGACTCTCTATGCTGCAGGAGCAGTGTAAGACTGAGTTTGCATAAAAACTTCAAAAGATGAAAGCTAACTGGATATCAGCAGAAAAGAATATCTAACTAATTAACTACAGATACTTACTAAGTGGGCCCCCTTAGCAAGCATCTACTGATTACACAGATGCTGAACTCAGAACTTCATCGATATTTATTCATGAAGACAGAATGAAATACATTGTGTTGTTGGTGTGAAAACTAACAACAAACTCTGCTTCTGGTCAAACAGATTCTGTCTTTCATTATCATACTGATTCTTACATGATCTTTGCTACTCTATTTCTATCTTACCTAAAAATCATCTATTACTCATTCTATTTCTCTTCTATCACCACCTCGCGCAGGAGGAGTATCTTATTTTTAAATTAGAAGAACAACTAACTAACCAACTTCATCAAAGAAAGACGTGGAAGTAAAGTATATCCCTGAATCAAGGAACAAACTTCATAAATGAATTTATGTGTTCAACCCGATTCAGAGAGAATCTAGCACTCCACTCTCTCCAGATTGACTTTTCATTAAAAATATTTTCAAATCGGTTTCGGTCAAAGAGTCTTTGGCGGAGCTTCCTCAAAGTCATGCGGAAATGGGCTTTCTTTGCAAGGCGAGATCATTTGCTTGACTCGATCATTCTTCAACAACACGCAAAACAAAAGGTAATAGAAGCGCAAGAAGAGGCATATGGTACATACGATATCTATTCATTAATCACACATTTCAAATCTACTTCACCATTTAAAAACTATATACGATATACTAGCCATTTTAGAGTCAGGGGCAATAAATGCAATCAGAATCCAACACAGCGGGAATATAAAAGTGTCTTGCTACAGGATATCCCCATAAAAGGTTTCATCAAAGTTTAAACAGCCATGAAATAACAAAAATGAAATCATTTAAAAGTTTATCATATCATCAAATTATGAGCATATTTTAGGCTCATCACTGCCCCCTACTTAGCCCAATGCTGGTCCTCCAGCATTAACTTTCCTGGTGGTTTCTCTGAAGTCAGTAGTGGCTGCATGACTTTGGAATGGATGTCCAAACCTGTAATAGAATCCTCTGAAATCCTGACACCTTTCATATCTGCGGTCTTCTAATTCACTGTTAAGATTTGTAGCCTGATGAGAATACAGGGGCCACATTAGCACAGGGGGTCTGGATGTCAGTGGCAGCCACAATTCAAATCTTGTTTGAAGTCCCAATTGAATATATCTGCTAGTTCGTTTGAGTGCAGCTGTAAAGTTGAGGGGACCATGTGGTTCTGACTTTCTTAACCCAATAGTCAATTTTTCCCATCTTTTCTCAGTTCTGGTATATGCTAATCTCCAAAATGAATATTGTTGTGCCTGGAATTCATCATATACTTGCTTTCTGATGTCAAATATTTTTGCTCTGGCTGAAACATTATTAATACCATATGTCAATGCAAACCAATCTTTCAGCATTGCATGTGGGTTTGAACTTTGAGAGCGTAATGGGACAGGCTCTGTTTTCTCAATTTCCTCATACGTTTCCCACTGTCTGCCATAATTCACCTCATTTGCTGCCCATGACATGAATGCTCTCAAATGAATATCACCAATGTATGGAAGAGGATTCCATTCTGTTTCAAGTGGTATTAAAAAGCCATGCAAATAGAATTCACACAGAGAATTCCTTAACCAGTTAGGGGCTGCTTGATATGCTTCATAAAATTCTTTGGCAGAATGAATTATGGGGTCTTGGTTTCTGGAAATTCTCATCAATTGAAACCATAAAAACTGTTCTTTGAGGCACAGAGCATAAACTCTGGGTGGCGGTCTGCATTCCATAATTTGACCGGTTACCTTTAGCATTTCATCCATTTTTGCTTTCAATTCAGCAATTTCCTGTTTCTGATTTTCAATTTTCTTTTTCAATTTCTTCTTTTCTATTTGCCACAGACTTTGTTGCATATCAGTCTGGGCAATGTGTCGAAAAGTCACAGTTTGCAGTGTAACTGTTTCCCAATTATTTTTAACAAATTCCAGAAATTCAATTAAAAAGGTCCTCCTATACACAACAATGGCTTTACACATTGCAGGATGAAATATAACTTCATTAGGCACATTTAGTTGTTCAGCCTGTTCTTGTTCTTGCTGCAGGATAAATTCTTCTTGTTGCTGCGGTGAAGAAGTCTGAGCTTCCTCCGAGAATTGCATAGCAGCATTAACCAGATCATCAAGACTTGGCAACTCATGCCCATTATGCCCTGCTTCTTTTGTCTCTACTTGTTCCTCTTCAGGAACGACCGAACTCTGAGCAACATTCTCAGATTCAACAGATCCTTCTGAAATTACAATCACCTCAGGTTGCGGTGAAACAGGGGAGGCCCTAAATTGTTTCCTTGTGGAAACCCTTCTTGGTATTGATGTGGCTGCAGGGGGTGTTCCGGTAGCTTTTCTTTTTCTTGTTTGTTCAGGGGGCTCTGCCCTACCAGAGGATGATGGTGAACTGGTAATATCAACAGCTGTTGTTGTAGGAGAATCTGCTGCAGGGGAAGGTGCTACAGGAGAGGAGCATTGCCTTTTCTGAGAATGAGGGTCAGATTCTGGGGACCCTTCTGCCTTTGATTTTTATTTCTCCCTCCTAGCGGTAGACCTAGTTTGTACCCTAGCAGAGGATTCAGCTGTGACAGCTACAGGATCGGGTGCTACAGGAGTAGATGACCCTTGCCCTGTTCCACTAGTAGATGCAATTTCTTTCTTCTTTCTTTGAGGCTGTGGGGTAATTACCCTAGGGGGTTGTGGAGGTTGTAAACTCTTTTGGGCAACAAATTGTTGCCAGGAGAGAGGTGAAACATCTCTCAAAGAGCGCTCAATAAGCAATTTAATAAGGCCATGATGAGTGAAAGAGTTATCTTTCCCCTGTTGAGTTCCATGGGCACTTTGCTCTAAAAACTTTAACAAGAAATTCAGAACATTCACAGCCAACCCATGCCTTATATGGCTTAATAATTTAAAATAATGCGAATGTAGATAAGAAAAATGGCCTTCACAGGTTAAATACCTCATTATATAAGTGGCATACTCTGAATATGGAAGAGGTAGTGACACTCGCTTGCATCCTTGCTTGGAGATGTCCAGCGGTCCATCAGTAGGCATCGAAAATTCAGCCCTTACAGCTGCAGCATCTGAAGAAAAGTTTTCTCCAACGGCTGGGATCTCGGTTACCTCAACAATTCTGTCTTCAGTTGCAACAACTGTTAGACCCCATACGGTGGCTTCCCCTTCAGAAAGTGTTCTCAAAAATTCTGTCGCAGCCTCCTCATCAAAATCATTTCAACTCAAAAAATAATTTAACCATCCACAGAGGCTAAATGCTTGGGCTGTCTGCAGGTTTTGCAACAACAATTCATGAGCTACAGGCTCATGTCGTACCAACTGACCACCCATGTCTGCAATTTTTCTAGCTGAACTCAATTTCTTGCTGAAGATTCAAATTCTTTATTTCCTTTTCTGCTCTGGTTTTTCTCCGTCAGGCCGCCACATTTCTTTCTTTTTTCCAAAAATGAACTTTCTTAAACAAGCAGTTTTAATCGTAGTTTGTAAAAAAAAGATGCATTAAAGAAGGTCGTGCAATCACGTTTGGAAAGTACCAGAAATATATTAAAGAAAGATTATTTTGCAGTTATGGCAGCGGCGAAAAGACAGGCTTCAAACGATGAATTACCCCACCCCCTACTTAAAAGATGACATGTGTCCTCACATGTACTAAAAAATAGGTAGAGATTCGGGTGATAATGACCGGTACATGCATAGCAGTAATTGAATGGAATGAAATAAATCAAATATGTGATATGAAAAAATATGGCATACCTTTAGTAATTGCACGTATGTGTGAAGAAAGATGACGGCGCTGCATGAATTGACAAGTTGGAAAGATATCTGAATGAAGGTTGATGCAGACGGATGAAGTGGACGGGTGACGTAGGTGGATGAAATGTATGAATGAAATGGATGGATGGAATGGATGGATGGAAGATAAAGAAATGAGGTGGGGGCGATAAATTTAAATGGAGAAAAGGGGTGTTATTAAAAAGAAAACCTTTATTATGGGCATGTTTTTTGAAAATTAGAGGACGCTGCAGGAGAAAGGCCAGAGCCTTCGGCTGCAGGAAGAGTAGCGGGAGGAACCTGAATGAACTGTTTCATGAAATCTTCCTTGGAAACTGGCTTATGGTACAGTCAGAGTCGGTGGCCATTAACGAGCAATTTGAAACGGACTGGATCAATTGTGACCAGCTGCACAGCTCCGTTGTCAAACACATTTTCAACCTCATAGGGGCCAAGCCAGCGTGTTGTGAGTTTACCCTGGTTTTCTTGGTACTTGGAATCATATAACAAAGCCCAATCTTTAGCAGAAAATTTTTTGGTTTTGATGTGCTGATCATGCCATCTCTTTCTCTGCTGTTGGATTACTGTTGTATGCTGCAGGGCGGCTTTTCTCATTTCATCCAAAGCATTTAGCTGCAGGAGACGATCCTTCTGTGCTTCGGATAAGTCCATGTTGAGTTCAAGAGCTGTCATCAAAGTTTTATATTCAAATTCAATGGGTAACATAGCTGTTTTCCCATAAAGCAACTCAAAAGGTGTAAACTCAGTTATTGTTTTCCATGTAGTTCTGTAAGCCCAAACTGCTTCAGGAAGTCTATTACTCCAGTCTTTCTTATGAATCTGCACTGTCTTTGTGAGGATTGCTTCAATTTCTCTGTTTGTTACCTCCGCCTGACCATTGGCTTGACGATGATAGGGGCTGGACTTCCTGTGTTTGATCTTATAGTCATTCATAAGTGCAGTGATCAGATTTGACGTAAACTGAGCTCCTTGATCAGTTACAAGCTCTCTAGGAACTCCAAATTTGGTGAAAATTTGTTCATACAAAAATTCAGCAACTTTGTTATCTCGGGCATTAGTCATAGCTTTTACCTCGACCCATTTTGTGACATAATCCGTGCAAACTAGAATATATGACTTTCCATTTGATGGTGGATCAATTGGTCCCACAAAATCCATCCCCCATTTATCAAAAGGGGTGACTATTACCTGCGGATATAGTGGCATTTCATCTGACTTAGTTGGTCTTCCCATACGCTGGCATCTGTCACACTTCCTTGTATAGGCCACAACATCTTTATGTAATGTTGGCAGTAATACCCTGTTGTAAGAATTTTCATTGCTGTTCTTTTTGCTGCAAAATGCCCTCCACATGGTTAATCATGGCAGGCATGCAAGATATCATAAGTCTCATCTTCTCTTACACATCTTCGCATTACTTGATCAGGGCCAGTATAAAACAGATAATTGGCAATCCAGGTAAAGTTGAAACTTTTCTCTGTCAACTTCTTTTCTTTTGGGGAAAAATGAACTGGTATTCTGTTTGCTGCTAGATAATTAGCAATATCTGCATACCAGGGTGTATGTGCAACAATGGAAAACAAGTGTTCATCTGGAAATCTATCATCAATGACCTCTTGTTCCTCAGATGCAGCTGATTGAAGTCTTGATAAAAAGTCAGCTACGACATTAGCTCTTCCTGGTTTGTCAATAATTGTGATATCAAATTCTTGTAACAACAGGAGCCATCGTGCCAATCTACCAGAAATGGCAGGTTTGTTCATCAGGTACTTGATTGTTGCATGGTCAGTGTGGACAAACATCTGATAACCTGTGACATAATGCCTGAATTTATTCAAAGCATATACTACTGCAAGCAATTCCTTTTCTGTAACAGTATAGTTGAGCTCAGGACCTTGAAGGTTTTTGCTGATAAAGTAGATAACATGCTCAATTGATTTTTTTTTTTGACTTAAAATTGCTCCTATACCAAAATCAGACGCATCAGCATGTATGTGAAAAGGTAGGTTCCATTTTGGACCTTGAAGAACAGGGGCTTTGGTAAGCAAGTCCTTTAGCTGCAGGAAGGATTTTTCATAGGCCTCGGTCCACTCAAATTGGGAATCCTTTGTTAACAAAGCATAAAGTGGACTGACAATTTTACTAAAGTCTTTTATAAACCTTCTATAATACCCTGCATGACCAAGAAAACTTTTAACATCTTTTTGTTTTGCAGGAGTTTGTAAATTCTGAATAACTTCAATTTTAGTAGGGTCAACCTGAATTCCATTCTTTAAAATATGATGACCTAGAACAATACCTTCTTCCATCATTAGAAAGCACTTTTCACTGTTTAGAGACAAATTTTGCTCTCTACACCTTTTTAATACTTTTTCTAAATTCACCAGTGCTTTTTCAAATGTGACTACATATGTAGTGAAATCATCCATATAAATCTCCATACATTCATGAGATATATCAGCAAATATACTAATTACTACTCTCTGAAATGTTGCTGGTGCATTGCATAAGCCAAAAGGCAAGACCGAATAAGCAAATGTTCCCCATGGATAGGTAAAAGTGGTCTTGTCTTGATCTTCAGGGGTAATTTTTATCTGATTATACCCACTGTAACCATCTAAGAAGGAAAAATATCTTTTACCAGACAGTGAATCTAGTACTTGGTCTACAAAAGGTAATGGAAAATGATCTTTCTTAGTGGCATTGTTCAACTCTCTGTAATCTACACATACTCTCTATTTTCCTCCTTTCTTGGGGACAATGACTGATGGAGAAACCCATTGGCTGTCAGAAATTAGGTAAATAAAACCAGCATCAAGCAACTTTTGAAGTTCATTTTTCACTATTTCTCTAAGTGTTGGATTTACTCTTCTCTGAGGTTGTCTAACTGGTGAACAATCTTCTTTGATATATATCTTATGAGTACAGACTCGAGGATCGATTCCTTGCATGTCCCCATATTCCCATGCAAAAACTTTATGCTGTTCTTGTAGCATTTTTAATAAGTCATCCTCTTGAGACTGAGACAACTTTCTATTAACATTCAAACAATGATCTGGAGACAATTCTATCTGCTTAATGAGATTACTCATAGAATCAACAGGTAATATTTGTACCTCTTGTGGAAGCAAGTTATGAAAAATTATCAGAAGTTTAAGCAATGAAATCTCAGAATCTAGCTGCTGCAGGAAACATTGATGCTGAGTGTCACTTGGATCAGATAAATTATCTGCATCAAGATTGAATTGCAAAATTTGAAAAAGCAAAGCATCTTCACTTTGAAGTTGAGAGAATGGATCATTTTGAAGCATCATCAATTGAGTCAAAGAATTGGCTTCTTCAGTTTCTTCTCCCACATCTGGCCAAACAGGTTGGAACAAATCTGGTTGAGGTTTAGCAGGCGGATACAAAGCCAATTTCTTTGTGGACTGCCCATCAGAAATGGTCATATCTCCAGAACGACATCCTATAAAAGCATCAGCAGTTGCTAACCATGGCCTACCAAGGATAACTGGATACCCTCCTAAAGTTGTCTTCACTGATAATATTGTAAAATCAGCAGGATACTCCCAAGATTCAAGAGTGACAATTACATCTTCTATCATCCCATCAGGTTTGACTGTGGAGCTGTCTGCAAGCTGCAGAACTGTGGGTGTAGACCTAATGTTTGAAATATTCAAGGAGTCCATAGTATGCTTTGTCATTACATTAATGGTAGCTCCTAAATCAATCAAAACATTTTTTACAACTTGGCCATTTATATGTATCTGTACTACAGGGCTTCCAGGGTCAATATACTTTGGAATGACTACATTTTCCAACATTATATCAGCCAATTTCCCTAAGACATGAATTGTTTGGGGATCCTTTTTCTTTCGTCCAGGCTTCTTCAAACAGGCTTCTTTAATAGCTTTTCCAAAAATGGGAACATCTTTAATAGCCTGAAACAAAGGGATTTGAATTTGCACATTCTTGAGCTGATCTAGTATATCAAAAGTGGGTTCTTCCATGAGTTTAGATTCAGTACTTTGTAACCTCTGAGGAAAAGGTGGTTTATCTTGTCTCTGCAGAACAGGTTCCATAGAAACTGTATCGGGTATAGGCATGTGTTCAGTGGAAACAGCAGGTGCATTAGATTCTTCAAAGGGTGAATCAGATATTTCTGTAATCAGAGGTGGTTTGGGAGCAGGTAAAGTAGTTCCAGACCTCAGATGGATGTCATTAACATTTAAGGCATAAGCTTGATATTGGTTGGCTTCAGAAATATACACAGGCTGTTGAGGCTGCTGCGGTTGCTTATTATTGGGATTAGGCAACGGCTGGGCAGGCATAGGCGTTTGCTTTGGAGGTCCAGGATTTGTGGTAGTTGCTGCAGGAGGCGGCATAAGGGCCTGTTGTTGTGGCTGTGGAGGCTGCAGGAACCCAGGAGACTGGTTTTGCCATTGTTGAGGACCTCTCCATTGAGGATTTTGTTGCCAATTTCCTGAAGGTGGGGTCCATTGACCTTGTGGCTGCTGCCAACCTCCTTGAGGAGATTGCCACTGCGGGGTTTGATAATTAGGCCAGCTTGGTTGAGGCGGATTCCATGGTGGTGGTGGTCCATATGCTTGTTGCCATTGGTTATTATAGCTAGAATAGGGATTACCAAAAGTTAAAGGGTCTTGAGGCATACCTTGCCTTTGGGCCCATGGTCTCCTTTGTGCAACAAAGAACACTTGATCATCATCACCTTCCACTGGTTTGAAGTCAGTAGGCAGTTGTCTGGCTTCCAGATTAGCCACCATCTTGCATCTGCAATCACGCTTCTTTTGTCTACAGTAGGGACAGAACTCAGCCAAAGCTACCTCAGCTTCTGCATGTTTTTTCGAGCTTGCATAGTATCCAATTGTGTAGCCATATTATTAATGATGTCCTGCTTGAAATCAGATAGCAGATTTGTGATCTCCATTCGGGAAACTCCACCAGAAGAAGACTTCCCCACTGAAGCATGATGACCTCGACCTTTCTTAACTATTGCTCGAGAGTAGTTAAGGCATATCTTCTGTATATCATCCCAAGGCAGTTGAGTTATATCACCTCCTCCCATTAGGTCCAGGGCGTCAATACAGGCATCACTGATTCCCCTTAGAAAGAGTAGTTTCTGAGAGTCCTCGTTAAGAGTATGGTTTGAGTTTCTTTTTAATGAAAACAAAAACCTTGAAATATAGTCTTCCAGACTTTCATCCTCCTTCTGCTGAATTCGAAATATGTCATCACCTTTGCTGGCACTCTTACAATATTCCTTATATTTTTCAAGAAATTTCGTCTGCATGGCTACCCAACTATTTACAACGGCTCTTCCCAGACTCATGAACCATCTGAGAGCTCCCTCCTTCAAAGTGGAAGGAAATAGCTTCAGTTTATGAGCGTCAGTGTTGTAGTCATAACTGCGACAGAGGACATCAAATTCAAACAGAAAGGTTTTTGGATCTTCTGTGACCAGGCCATAAAACTTTGGGAGCAAGGAAGAGGGGATGTTTTTAAGATTATCAGTATCTTGTTGGGGAGTAATGGGAAACTCAAATGCAGGAGGTGGATTATTAGGTGGATTATTTGCCATGTCTGGGTGCTGGAATAGCAGAGCAAATAAATTTTCTTCAGGTTCATTATCAACTCGGTCAAACGGTAGTTCAATAAATAAATTTTTAGGGAGGAACCTTCCCAGTGCGTCTCTCCTTCTTCTATGCATGCAATATGGTGAATAACGGCTTGAAAGATTTTGAAATTTTTTGACTAACAGACTAAACTAATGCTGAAAATGACTTTGTTAGACTCCTAGTTAGACACCATCCTCGGCAACGGCGCCAAAAATGGCTCACACTCACAAAAGGATATGAATATCACAGTGAAACTTTCCTGGGAATTGGACATTCCGACAGGTGACTAATATCTTTCTATGGACGTTCATTTACTTGTCAAACCAGGGGACGTAGACTTTAAATAGCGCAGCAAAATATATGCACTAGGAATTTGTTTTAGTCAAATCTTAGCAAAAATACATACTGGAAAGAAATTCTATCTAAGCTATAGAATGGTAATGCAAAATTCTTTAACTCAACTATGCTTGATTAAAACAGAAACTGTAACAGCTACGACTGAAGCACAAACTATGAACTGGCCTTATGCTGCAAGAATAGTCACAGGGATGGACTCTCTATGCTGCAGGAGCAGTGTAAGACTAAGTTTGCATAAAAACTTCAAAAGATGAAAGCTAACTGGATATCAGCAGAAAAGAACATCTAACTAATTAACTACAGATACTTACTAAGTGGGCCCCCTTAGCAAGCATCTACTGATTACACAGATGCTGAACTCATAACTTCATCGATCTTTATTCATGAAGACAGAATGAAATACATTGTCTTGTTGGTGTGAAAACTAACAACAAACTCTGCTTCTGGTCAAACAGATTCTGTCTTTCATTATCATACTGATTCTTACATGATCTCTGCTACTCTGTTTCTATCTTACCTAAAAATCATCTATTACTCATTCTATTTCTCTTCTATCACCACCTCACGCAGGAGGAGTATCTTATTTTTAAATTAGAAGAACAACTAACTAACCAACTTCATCAAAGAAAGACGTGGAAGTAAAGTATATCCCTGAATCAAGGAACAAACTTCATAAATGAATTTATGTGTTCAACCCGATTCAGAGAGAATCTAGCGCTCCACTCTCTCCAGATTGACTTTTCATTAAAAATCTTTCCAAATCGGTTTCGGTCAAAGAGTCTTTGGCGGAGCTTCCTCAAAGTCATGCAGGAAATGGGCTTTCTGCAAGGCCGAGATCGGCTGCGCTTGACTCGATCATTCTTCAACAACTGCGAAACAAAAGGTAACAGACGCGCACAAGAGGCATATGGTACATACGATATCTATTCATTAATCACACATTTCAAATCTACTTCACCATTTAAAATTGTATCGATATACCAGCCATTTTGAGTCAACGGGGCAATAAATGCAATCAAGTCAACACAATAGGCTGCAGGAATATAAAAGTGTCTTGCTACAGGATATCCCCATAAAAGGTTTCATCAAAGTTTAAACAGCCATGAAATAACAAAAATGAAATCATTTAAAAGTTTATCATATCATCAAATTATGAGCATATTTTAGGCTCATCATTTGGCATTCTTTTATCACTTTTGGCCATAAATAGAGGTCTCCTCTATTGTTCAAATCCTCCACAATCTCAAGCAAAAATGCACCATTGTCATTTGAATCCATATCATCTTAGCATTCCATATCATTCTTCATAGCATTTTCATCATAGAGTTCAAGAAAGGATTGGGAAAGGGCTTCTTTCCATAGAAGCACCAATGAACTATGGGATGGGGTTTGATCATGTTTTTATATGATTTATTTAGTTATCTTGAATCTTTTCATCTTATGTGCATATTTTAACATGATTAAAGTATTTCATAGGAACACTATGGTATTTGCATAGTTTGAATTAACATGCTAATGTGTTGTGAAGTTCAAGCTATTTTGTAGATATAAGGTGTTTACATTTGGCACCCACCGTGGGGCCAAACTAATGCATTTCATTTATATTTTGGCTTATCTTTGAAAGTCATTGCTTCATTCTATTTTCTATCATATGAAATAGGAATTATGTGATTTCTTTCAATTGTTCTAACAACTAGCAAACTCTTTGTTCATGGTTAATTCATAGAAAGACAAATACTATTTGTGTTAGAAAAAGGGGTACACTGTGAACATGGTTTTGCTTTCTCTGATTAGACATAAAATCCTCTGGTTCATGCTTTCTCTGTTTTAGACATAAAATCCTCTATTTTATGCTTTCTCTGTTTAAATCCTCTGTTCATGCATTTTTCCTAAGGGTTGTGCTAGGAAAAGGATAGTTTTTTAAGCATCAGATTTCTGCCCATTAAACATTGCACTAGAATGACTGATCTTCCTATAGTGATTATCACTTGTCAGTCATTGTAATAATCTACTGATAATAAAAAAAAAGCCCCTGTTTGCTAAAATAGAGAACGTTCAGAATTATTTGTATCACTTGTGTCAAAAGAATCTGAGCTTCCACATGAACATTCAAAATTATTTGTATTATTCTCATAGCCTATTTCATTCCTTCTTTCTTACTTCTCTAGATCATAATCATCATCTTCTGAGTCATCAGATGGCTAGTCTTCGCCAATTCCAACAGGCATATTTTCCCCATTAGCAACTTTGGCTGCTTCGTCAAAAATTTCCTCCCAACTATTTTCAACTATAAACTACGTGCCCAAATGAGCATTGATGGCTTCTAGCACCTCCAACTTACACTCACAAACTTTACAAAGCCAACCTTGATCTCCAGGATGAATATTTTTAGTAGCCAAAGGTGGATCTAGACATTTTTGATGAAAGTCGTGGTTGCAAGCTCCGTCACATAATATTATGTCATTGTCTGGGAAAGTATCTTGTGTTTTCCATTTTGCACAAAAGATATGTTTATGAAATACATGTCCTTTTGGATCAACAACAACATCAACAATTTGTCCCTCTGAGCCTAATGGATCAAGTTGATGCACAACTTCACAAATTCCAAGCTTGCATTTCAGAATTTGGCTTTCAACCCTCTGCAACTCCTTCTCTGGCCTAATTTTCTCCTGACTCTAGCCTTTCCAGCACTCACCAGAATATGCATCGATAAGGGTCTGCTCTAGTTTCAATTTGATGAATAGATATTTGATCCTTCTATTTACACACAACACTTCATCCAGGGGAACATTTTGTGTCTTATTCTTCTATTTTGAGAATCACTCTACCAGTAAAGACATTGAAGTCTATGGCAGTATATTAAGGGTAGGCGTAGGTCTTTACAGTTTGCTAGTTACGTTCATTTGAAGATAGAGCACTTCTTTATACAATGTTCTTTGACTCTTTTCTGCCACCTTTTTTTGAAGATAGAAAGATCTGAAGATGCTTTGGAAGGTTCTCCCATGGACACTCTTCTTGAAGGGATCTCATAATAATTTGTTCCTTGATCGTTATTGCAGGGTGCTTTAGTTTCTTACATATTGTGTTATGTTGTTTGTTGAACCTATTTTGCGCAAGCTCTGGCTGAGTCGTGGAGTTAAGATTGCAGGATATGATCTACGCTCTGCAGATCTTAAAATACTTGGTAGGCTTGTGCGTCTTTTCTTCAACATTTTGTGTGACTTATAAAGGCTATATTGTTTATGATGTGACTCAAGATGTCTGCTCTTTGACAAATTTATTCGAATATGGATGCCTACTCTTTATAAGTTCAGAATAGATGAGCATTTTATTGCTTATTCTGACAAAAATCTTAAATTGCAAATATCATGTTCCTCGTTCATGGATTCAGTCCACTGGAAATGTATTGGTGTTATTGGAGGAAATTCTAAAATAACATTTCTTACCAGAAGGACGCGCAGGTTTATAAAGGCACTATCTACCTTATTAAGTTCGATTGAGTGGCTATCTTACTATATTTGATAGAGTGGATGTCTCCTACAGTAGGTTGAGCACAATAAATTTCTAATGCTGGAAGTAGATCTCAATTTGAATATGCTTTTTCATATGAATTTTTTTCAGACTATTTGTATTGCTACACGCATCTACAAGTGTACACCATTCTCAAGGTTCTGCTTTCAACATATATTTACACTGCAACTTGTGATCACTATTTTTGTCATTAATACTCCTATTTTTTATCATTAATGAATGGGTTTCCTGGGTAAAGACATGGAGAAGTTCTAACCATTTCAAAAGTGCAAGTGAGCCATTAAAGATTATTGTGCCCAAGTCAAAGATTAGATAAAACATTAAGATTAATACGAATGTGATATTTAATGTGGCCTGCAAAGGTCTAATTCAAGGTGTTTTTTTTCTTCGATACTAATCATTACACATAATCTTTTGACATCAACTGTGCGCTCTGTGATCTAATTTATTTTTTGGTGTGTAGGTCATCTTTGGAGTGGTAGTAAATGCCATTATTCCTTTTTTGAGTGTCAAAATATCAAAGTTGACTTCTAATTGTATTTATTTGAATTTTATTGCATGCATTGAATAAACGATACAAGTACTTTGGCATTAGATTTGATCATAATTGCAGCTTCATTATCCAACAGTACTTACCATACTATGCTCAAGGCTAATGAATGTGAATGTCTAAATTCACACTCTTTTGTAGAGTGAAACAAAAAGTGGGTTTCTTGTCATTCATTTGGTTATCATTCTTTTTTTCAATGGTTTCGAAATCTAATGGTATATAGCTCTAACATATAGATTTTTGTTTGCAGTTTGCGTAAGGAAACAATGGTGGTCTCTCTCACATAAGAATCAAAATATCAAACACATTCAAGTTGGAGAATTGAAGAAAGCATTTTTTAATGCTTATTTTGATAACTTGAAACATCCATTTCTTGCTCTCTTTTTTTGCTTTAAGACAACTCACTTTCAAATTGGATTTAAAATCAATTATTGATTTGATTTTTTTCAAAAATTGGGAAAAAATTGAACCTTAGAAATTGACTAAACTTTACTTTTGGGCTAAAATTGAGCAAATCAACTTCACACTTCATCTTGGTGCATTAAAAAGAATCAAAATCATTGCTTTGAGGCTTAAAATGAACATGTTTTTTTTTGTGCTTTGTAATATTTTATGCAAAATAATCTCATCTAAAAAGGCATATGCACTTCTCTCGTGCTTCACAGTAATCTTGAGAATCAAAATTATTTTTGATGACATTAAGTTGCATAAAATATTGCATGTGTTCTCCCTTTGTTTCTAAACGAAGGTTGATCGAACTATGAATACGTTTACTCACTTTTGTCTATCTTAGAGGGCCTGCCTTGGGGAAAAAGTACTCACCCATAGGAATGACTCAACCAGTAACACTTTAAAGCCAAGATTATTTCCAACCAAGATATAAATGTGGGTATTGGAGTAAACACCAATATCACGTGGTTGATTCCAATGAGATGGATCCAAAAGGGGACTCTCACCGTATGGGTCAATCTCCACAAATGGAAAGTCTGAAATAAAACCCTTTTTTGTAGTGGCCTATTAACTCATTCACCGAGTTTATCAAAGTGGTGCATTGGAACTTAGATTCCAAGAAGTTACTTGCCATGTCCAATCTTGGTTAAAGTATAGAGGTTAATACTTCATTCTTAACATACCTTTATACTCTTTCCTTGGTTGCATGTAAAATCATCTCTTCTTCTATGAAGGGCATGAGGCAATCCCACCAAGAAAAACGTACCAATTGAGCTAGGATGTTATATTGCTTGTGAGTCAGTTTGAAAACACAGTGCTTTGATCGAAAACATTGGAAAACCAACATTCAACATAAGCATCAAATCTCAAACCCTTTAGGAGAAGCAATTATCCTTGAACAAATTCACATGTTATTGCTTTCCCTTTGGATTCATATCCTTAGAGGCTTCTAAGAATTTGGATTTCATCTCAATCTGCTCCTACTAAGGTTAACAATAGGTAACTCTTGCCTCAAATTTCCTTGGTTTCCGTATAATACACTTTGTAGGATAAGGAGAAAGTTGAGACATTAGACATCTAGATTCAAAATCTAATCAAGAGTTTGTTTGTGGTAAAAATAATCCATTAAGCAAAGATTAACTCAATTGGACCCCACATATGTGCTTGGCATCTTTTGGTCGTATGGTTTTCATGCAAACATTGATCTTTCAATTTTGGAATTACTTTTAGAGAAAGGCATGTTCTTCACTATCTTGGTCTTGTAAACAAGTCCTCCCTAGGTTCATCTAGGATCAAATCAAACACTTCATCCATCCAAACATTTAACATCTTCATCCCACAAACAACTTTAGATCTTTGAAAACATCATTCTAGACTTGGGTAAATCATCAAAAGCAAAATCACCTTGTTTAGTTAGGTATATGGGAATGCATCCTTTCTCATACATTTAATTGAATTAGAAATCCTCTGAAAAATTTCATCCTAAGATAACATCCAACATTTTATGGTTTACAAGTTCATTATCCAAATCAAACCCTAAGTCTAGCATTGATCCAAAGTCCCTAAACGTTCAACACTCATATCATTTCCTCCTTCATCTCATCATTGGTCCTAAGAACCTTAGAGGTCACTTTTGCAACAATGTCAAAACACAAGAGGAACATGGAATATAAACTTGATCCATACATCATAAGTAATCCAAGTCAACTAAGCTATCAAAGCCTTACAACGTCGATTGATTATCAACACTCACATCTATACAAACTATAAAAAGGATCATTACCTTCGACAAATGTCAATAGTACAACAAGTGTGAGTATGCTCAAATCAAATATTGGAACACATTTCCTGATGGTAGATCTAAATCCAAACCTACAAGTCTGTCAACCGAGCAATCAATGCATGAGCCTTCAAATGAACAACATCATCCCACCAAATCCCTACATGCCAAATGAGAATGTACCAAGTACAAGTTTTCCAAACATGAATGTAGAAAAATTTAGGATAAATATGTTTGCAAATCATACAAATATTGTTCAAAATCCAAACAAGATGTTAATGACTCCAAGTCAAGGTAACACCATGCCAAATCAAAGTTACCTAAATCAAGGAAATGTGATTCCCAACATCAACAATGTTCAATTTCAACCTATCATGCAAAATCTGAACATCATCCCAAATTAGAACATTGTCCAAAATCAATTTGTCCATGATCCCATTAAAAAAAAACAAGTATGCATCCCAAATTTTCTTGAACAAAAACCAAATCAACTATATCAAGGGATTTGAGATCGAAATCAAGATCAAATTTGGTGAGATCAAATTGCTACACTTACCGAAATAGTTGAGTCATTGTGCCAAGAGACATCTCCACCACCATTACCCATATCAACATCATTCCTTAGTTTAGGGCTTCTCCCTTTACCTAGCACCAATCACTCCATCCAAATAAATCCACCTAACACCAATCAAACCATCACATCAAATCCATTGAATATACCATCGACATCGCACCAACAAATGGTATCTAATCAAATGACAACATCAATCCTAACAAATCAAAATATGGTCTCCCAAAGACCTATCACCTCGGTCTTTCCGACCATTCCTATCACCTTGATCAATCCCATCATATCTCAAACCCTCATGATCACTCCAAACAATGACTTGTCACTACATCCAACACAATTCTGAATCCGCTACCACTACCACCAAAACCAAATGCAGCAAGACAATATAACATTGTGCTAAAAGCTCACCAGGCCTACCAAAAGGCCATCCAATAATATCTGGCCACACAACAAGCAAGACAAGCACAACAAGTACAACAAGCCTCTCAAGCTACCCAACAAACACAAGCACAAACATGAAAAAGGATAACTATTGGGGATAACGATGAACATTCAACCATTGGTGATAGTATTGACAATCTCCCCACCACAATTGATGAAAGCAATGATCAAGATCTATCCATCAAAGAGAAAATTGAAGATGTTTCTATCTCCTCTAAAAATCAAATAAACATAAGTCAAGAGTCGCTTTTCAATGATGATAAAAATCCACCAACAATATCCAACAATGATCCACTTCAAGAAATGTCAACATCACTTATGGTTGAAGACATTCACAATTTATCCACCACAATTGTTGAAAACAATGTTCAAGATCTCTTAATTAAGGAACATATTGAAGATGTTTTTACTCCACCCGATGATCAACTCACCATACATCAAGAGCCTTATGAGTTAGAGGGCATATCTCAAGAATTTATTCCAAAGCATGATCAAAATATGTCACCAAGGTCTAGCAATCGTCCTTTCCAAGACATGTTGACATCCTTCGACCTCATGGTTACGGACACTGAAGGAACCATGAACTCGAAACTTGAGGATATTAAACCACTTACCATGTCTAATGACAACATCTGAGAACCCTTTGTAAGCAATCCATCCTTTGAAATTGACCCATGTCAAGAACTTGATCCAAAGCATGTCAAAAGCAACTCTGAAATCATTCAAGATCAAGAATTTGTATCTCCAAGATACTATAATGATGTAATGGACACTCTCCTATCTATACAAGATGTCGCAAATAATGATCATATCCCCATAACACATACTCCTCTATCTACCCATGAGATGCTTTCTACGGATGGACATGTAGATGATCTTCATTTCAATATGATTCCTTTACTCTTGACATTATTACACAAAAAGAGCAGGTTATTGATTCGTAGAGTCAAATAGAGTTTTCAACATTAGGATCGGATATATCCAAAATCCAAACTGAGGACATCATGAATAAAGATATCCGACATTATCTACTCAAGGAAACAAGTTAGACAGAACAGTATAATTCAGAGTTAGTAGAGCAACAAATTGAAACAACGTCAATATAGGGAGCACAAAGAATCCTTGTGATGAAACTGATGCTGATGCTACAACCAACCATGTCATGAATCTTCATCCACCCATCACCCCATCCACAAATTGGGACCAACATCAAAGGAAATATTTGAATCAACGTACGAAGAATGTTATCAAACCAAAAGAAGCTGAGAAGAATAATGGACAAATCAAATACGCATGGATACCAAAACATACAAAGAAAGATTATCCCTATCAAACTCCATCAGTCAAAGAAAGTATGGGGAAAAAAAAGTGAAAAGTATGCATCAAAGATGTCCACAAAAGAAAAAGCAGGATTTTCAAGCAACGTACAAAGTGTACCAAGCAGTTGGTCCTAATTCTACGCACACTTTCGTATCCACCCATCATTGCTCATCCTCCCAAGTTTGGAGAGTCAAAGGTTCCAAACTATCAACCAATCCATCTTTTATCCCTAAACACACTCCATCCACGCCTCCACGCATGATATCCAATTCTCACATTGACCATGTATTGGCAAATACCCTTCATCACAAGGATTCTGAAGGCACTCCATCATGATGTGTGCACAAAGACAAAGTCAATTCTACTATCAATGAAGCAAATCAAGAATCCCAAAAGTTGCATTCAAGTGCATATATCTTAGCAAAGTAGCTTCTTCAAGCAGGCTATCAATGGCATATCATGATAGGGGCATCTACATTAGCAACACCTTATGATTTAGCATGAGTTTAAAATCTTTTAGAAAAACCAAAAAAATAAAAAATATGAGAATCCAAAAGAATTTAGAAAAAGAATTGAAAACAGTACAGAAAAAAAATTGTTCTCTAGTGAAAACTACATGGGCGGCGCTTTGGGCAAGACTATGATGAAAACCTGGCAAACAGGCATCATGTGTAGAATCGAGCATCTACGTGTGCCACTTCAAGTGAAAGCATCGCATCCCATCTATAATAAATCAAGCATTCGATCCATCTTATCCATAATAAATCTGTTCATCCATAAACCATTGATCCAATCTATTTTTATCCACTACATCCATCATCCAAGTTATCTTGACCTTGATGAAAGTTTGGGGCACACTTTACACTTGCTTATGGTAAACATCTTGACATGGGTCATTTTCATTGATCCTATCCTACCCAACATTATCTGAGCCATGAAGCATTATCCAAATGAGCATTCCTTTGTTCAAACACCTTATCTTATCACAAGATAATCCTTGGCATCCTTTGCGTGCTTACCATATCCCTCCATCCATACACCTATCCAAGCATCCACCCATGGCAGTCCATACATTGCTAGACACTGGGGGCAGATATTTACATCTTGCTTCAAGAATAAATCTTGATCTATATCCTCCAACTTATGTGGTGATCTGAACATTGGAAAACCTAAAATAAAATTGGTCCACCACTTGTAAGCATTAATCCACATCACTAGCCCATGGCACTTTTTGACGAGAAGAAAATCCTTATCATTCTTCATCTTTCATCGAACATCAATCCAAACAATCAATATCAGTTGCATCTAAGTTGCACTTCAAACATCACATCAAATCATTCAAATTTTTTTTGTTCCAAATCAAGCTTTATCAATCCTGATCAATCAAATCCAATCAATCCATCATCATCTTAGGATATTCGTCCTTATCCTTGTGTTGCTTAACACTATCCTTGCATTGTTGTGTATCCTCAACAATGTTATTATCATCAATCCTATCCTTGCATTGTTGTGCATCCTCAACAATGTTATCATCATCAATCCTAATCAATCCTGATCAATCCAATCCTTACATTGTTGTGTATCCTCAACAATGTTATCATCATCATCAATCCATCGATTCGATTAGTCAACCTTAGCTTGATCTTCAAAAAAATACCAAACAGAGAACTGATATCATCACACATATCCATATCCAAATCATCAAAATCATGTGAAAAATCCAAAAACATCAGAAAAATAGAAAAAATAAAAAACACTTAAAAAATAAAAAAAACATCAAAAAATAATAATTGGAAATCGAACTACGTCATCTCTGAGCTTAAACGTAGGCAAGGCTAATCTTTGATAAGCCCCCGAGACATCAAAATCCAAAAACATCCAAAACATCGAAAAATCTAAAAACATATCAAAAAAGTACAAAAACACAAAAATATAAGATAAACATCAAAATCCAAAAACATTCAAAAAAACAAAAAAACACAAAAACATCAAAAAAACATCATAATCCCAAAAACATTAAAAAAAACACAAAAACCCCAAAACATTGGAAAATCGAAAATCAAAACATTTGAAAATTTCAAAAAATACCAGAAACAGCCTCAAAACATTGCAAAACTCCAGAAACATCCAAATATTTGAAAAAATCCATTTGTCTCATCTTGCTTTCACCTGCAATAACATCATCCATAATAAAATGATCGTCACCTTCATCCTTTGGCAACACAAATAGAAACAATCACAACAATCAACAAAAGCAAGCTTCAATCGTAAAATCAAAAGAAAACAAAAAATATTTAAAACAAAATCAAACTCTTGATCACACACAAACATGTCAATCAACCTTATATCAATAGCCTATCAATCAACTTATCAACCCATCATCATCCTATATAATGCATGTCCTAGGATATATCGTTCTGACAATGGACATCATTTTGGATATCATTTGGATTCTTATCCTATCAAAACAAATCCCTTTGGCTAGAGATATGAAGAACATTGGCTTGTTTGTGTACTTGATATTTTCTTTTGATTTATCTTATTGCGCTCATTCCAAAGACCTCTCGATGATATCCAAACGAAGGATTTAGAGAGATAGGAATGGGGCAACGATCATTATCTTTTGTTTGTTGTGCTTGTTGGACGTTCTTGTAAAATAACTTGGCAAATACTTGCTTTGTTAGGTATGTCCTAGCAAGGTTTCCATATGTCAAGTTTGAACAAGAATACTCCTATCTATTTGTCAAGTCAAATTCCATCGCACTAGGTACAACGCCATCCTGGTTCTTTATACCTTGATGCATTATATCTACATGTGTAATTAAACATAAGGTAAGTAGCCCTTTTAAAGTCTGAATCCTTGATAAGTAAATCATCATCATCTATCATCATCAACATCTCTAATAAAGTCTTGTCAAATCATGGACTTGTTGGATCCTCTTTTCATCATCTCATTTCCTCTTTCTCTGCGCTAACATAACGTCACCAATGCATCCATCATACATCCATCCTACATCCAGAAAATTGTTAGCATACCACATATCATTCATATCATACATAATAGGAAACATCAATCATTTCACATACATTGCATTTGCATCATCATCATAATATAGATTTGTTATTCTAAGCATCTTAAAATCATCTCATTTGCATCATCATCCATAACCATCCATTTTGAACCTCTTTATCGCTAGATCAACCCTCAAATCGAATCTTTTCGCTCGATCTCTCGAGGGCGCAATGTACCAGTGTACTTCTTTCCGCTGGGGCATCCGAAAAAATCATATATTTTTTTTTAATTTTGATTATGGCAAGTTTATTCTTTGAACCAACACAACAAGTACATTGCTTCAAAGAGGGGCAAAACGTAGACATGTGAAATTAACATCATGCATTTGATTAGGTAATATTCATCAATTCATCAAATAAATCAAGTATATTTAGCAATATCCTAAAGTCACCAACTTACATTAAATAAATCAAACTTAATCCTAAAATCACCCTCCTTTTAATTAAATAAATCAAGCCTTTTATTTAATTAAATCTGAAATCACCTTTCATCCCTTTTTTATTTAAATAAATCAAAATATTTAAGTCAAAATGGTCAAAGCCCCTAATCATTAGTTAATATAATCCAATCCTAATTAACCTAACTTAATCACCCATCACATCCTCTAACTTTTCCCACTTGCACCAATAAATAAATTTATTTATCTATTAAAATCAGCATTTTCCATCAACATGGCATCTTTGAGGAATATTCCCTCAAGTTTGAATTCAAAAACAAGTGGACATGTACATCCAACAAATCATTTATGAGCTCTTACATGGCTCTTACATGTCCCTTGCACAATTCAAACTTAGCATTTACTCTCAAATTAAAATTTGAAATCTCCCTCTCTTTGGCACATTGACCAAAATGTGCTCATTCCTCATCCTATCACAAGTTGACAAGTGGCCTCTTTTCATTGGCTTATATTTAGTCCCACAACCTCCATGTTTGGCATTCTTTTATCACTTTTAGCCATAAATAGAGGTCTCCTCTATTATTCAAATCCTCCACAATCTCAAGCACAAATGCACCATTGTCATTTGAATCCATATCATCTTAGCATTCCATATCATTCTTCATAGTATTTTCATCATGGAGTTCAAGCAAGGATTGGGAAAGGGCTTCTTTCCATAGAAGCACCAATCAACTATGGGATGGGGTTTGATCATGTTTTTATATGCTTTATTTAGTTATCTTGAATCTTTTCATCTTATGTGTATATTTTAACATGATTAAAGTATTTCATAGGAACACTATGGTATTTGCATAGTTTGAATTAACATGCTAATGTGTTGTGCAGTTCAAGCTATTTTGCAAAAATAAGGTGTTTACAAAAATATACCATAAAAACATAGTTTGGTATGTGCTAACCCAATTCTTCTTAAACACACATATGACATTTGAAGAGAGAGAAACACACAATTTAAATAGAATGCTTCTTCTAATAATGTATTAAAACATTGAAGAAAATACAAACATAAATTAAATAAGATATAACCTTTAATTTCGAGAGCATTACATAGAGCCAATGTGATAGGGTTGGGCTTAAACAACATACACTAAGCATTGATTGCTTAGATAGATGTCTCATGTGGGCCTCACCAAACTCAACTCTTTTGCCAATTTCTTAACTTTGGTTTCCACTTTTGTAAATAAATATGGATATTAACAACAACAAAGCAATTGATAACTTAGTTCAAATTCAAGATTAGTTAGAACATGATTCTAACTATAGAGAAAATATTCCATATCTTATATACAAAATAACACAAGATGCAAATTGACATATTAATCCTCTTATATATTATTTAATATAAATATATTTATATACTTTTTTATTTATATAGTATATAAAAAATATGAATTGTATATAATATAATATAATATATATCAAATGGTATAGATATACTAAATTTATATATATAGTCAAGTTATTAACATGGAGGTATAATCAAGAAACAATTACAAGATCTCTATGAGATGAGATAGGTTAAATTCCAACAGTAGCAGCTTATGGCTTATAATTTAATAGTGATTGAAGCCCATAGGAAAGCTAATTCATCCTAAAAATCTAAGCTATTGATAACATTTATGGGTTGGAGCTAATATAGAATGAAAGCACCACCATATTTTCCTTCACTATCCCCTTATGATACAAAGTTATCAATTATTTTCAAGATTCATCCTAATCCACTTCCTCAATACTCATTGCATCACAAATAATGTTGCTCTTTGGTGCCTTATTGAATGCTAAAATGGTCAAGATTGCACTAGTGATAAATTTTGGTTTAAGAAAGTGATGAGCAACAAGCTTCCCCCAAAGCTTCTTATCGATTGTTAGCACACAAGTGGTTAGGAATATGTCTAGTAGGGAGTTGTCATGTATGTGGCTAGCTTCCAATTTGTCCCCACTAATGACATCACAAATAATTGTCTCAACAACCAAGGACTCTATGTTGAAAACTCATCCTAGCTACATAGACAACATAACCTACGAGTAGGTGCATATACAATTTGAGACTAGAATATGATCATCCATCTCTAATACTTATAACGATCTAACCCTTTCATTTATGAAACCAATCTCAACAAAAAACCAAAGTTGTCGAGAATCACTTCAATGAACGAGGTAACCATCAGAAGGCCACTTCAAAATCCATGCTTCAAGAGGAACAAGATTTATTAGTACTAATTGTCAATTCTAGGCTTGTCCGAAATATCACATCCTTTGAGTACTAATTGTCTATTTTAAGCTTGTCTATTCTAGACTTGACCAAAGTATTACATCCTTTAAGATTATATATAGTTAATATAATAATATTTAGAGTTCATTGAATAAAATAATCTAAATTTTTTACTTAAATTGGGTGTTTTTTATTTCATCCATCATTAGAAATATATATGTTATGTTATTTATTATATTTATATTTTATTATATTAATATATATATTAAATAATACTATATTATATGCTATATAAATAATATAATATGTAATAATATATTTGACTATTCATATTCTATATAATATAATAATAATAAAATATCTATAGGACTGTTGATACAATCTGCAACTTGTGTTATTTTGTGTAAAGGATCTGGAATATTCCTGCACAATTAGAACATGTCGCTAAATGCTCAAGAATTTGAACTATGTTATGATTTTTTTGTTGTTAGTAATGTCCGTATTTCTTTTACGGGTACGGAAACTGGATGTTAAGAAACTGGCAAAAGAGTTAGAGTAAGGGGGGACCCAGATGATAAACCACTTCAAATGAATTTTTTTATTGTGTGTTGTGAAATGAAAGCGGTTTGAAATCCCAATATACTTCTCCAACCCCACATTTTCCAGGAACATTATCATAATAGAACGTCGAATCATCCACCATTCCAGAAATTGAAAGCATACTGCTAGGTAATTCCAAGCGGCTTCTGCTTTAAACGTTTCTTTTATGTGCTTTCTTGTCTCTGCAAGGCTATCATACATGTCTTCCTTTTATAATAGACTCGGTTTTACTTAAGTTGCAATGAAATCGGCATTCTCGACGTATATGCGAAGAAATCTGCATAGGTTTTTTCCGTTGAAACAGTTTGATAATCCTCGTTAAAATTCCCAGTCCGCATCCTCATCAATTCCATGAATATATCCTCATATCGAAGATTCCTTCTGCTCTCATTACAGACTTCAAGGAAACTAATGCGAATACTTCATGACGCTTATGTTGGTCTATATAAAGAAGCCAATTGTAATACGTTTGGAAATAAAAGAAATTTTGAAGGTGAAGCAGCATAAGAATAGACAGTATCAAGCTCAGAATTGCAGAAGAAATTGACCGTTTAAGGTAATTCTAAGAGTAAATCCTCCTTAAATGTACTTGTTCTTTCTTTTGTGAATCATCAGAGCAGAAACCTGTGTTGATTCTTCTTCATAAATATCAAGTTGCAAAGCTTAAATAGATAGATTGAATTATTGCATGTACATATGTTTGCTTATTTTTATCTACAATTATCAAGTTGAGATAGTTTGACTAATTACAGTACATATGTTAGATATAATGGGCAGCTCAACGCTTAAGAAATTGGTATTTGGTAATCCTCCTCCTCTGCGTTATTTGAATTGTCAATGTCTCCGGCAGGCACAATCTCTATGAACATATTGATAAGAAGAATTACCGTGCTAAGTTCATCCCAAGCTTGGATAAGATACAATCAAACTGTCCATCACAACGTAGTTGCGGTGGAGACATCCCAGAGAATCGATGCTGCCAACAGAAGAAGAAGGCATATAATTCGACGCCATGATCTTGTGAGAATAAGTCATAACTGAATTGTGCTCGTATGTCAATATGGAGGAATATGTGTCAATAGGTATTGTACAGGTGTCTTTGATTTTGTTTGTCGTTAATCAGTTACAGTTATCTGCACATTTATAGAAAGATTGTTGAGATATTTGTTCAGCTGTTTTGTCGTCTCTGTCTTGAATATCTGTTTGATCTTGTTCTTCTGCTTCCTAATTTTCTTATATATGCATAATTTTTTCTCACCGACGGTAGTTTTTTTTTTTTTCTTTTCTCTCCTATTTTTAGGCAATAACTAAACTAGTATATATATCTTTAAAGTAAAGATATTTTTTAATATATATATATTTTTAATATTATTATTATATATAATATATTGTAATTATTATTACATTATTACATTATTATATTTTAAAGTAATATGTTTTTCATAAAGTTTTCTGCTATATTAATTTACATGACAAAACTGTAATATTTTCTTCTTTTTTATTTTTTTCCATTTACAAAAATGGAATATAAATCTAAATGCAAAGGGTTGAATAAACAATATTTTATAATTGAAAAACTCAAATTTTTGAAAAAAGGACCATGCAAAAAGGAGAATGTGAAGGCTAATTGAATATAATCATAACATATCAAGTGTCAAACCAAAGAGGTATTTCTTTGTGTGTGGCCATTGTCATAGCTAATTTCCTTGTAGGGTGCAAGGTTAATTTACTAAATTAGTGAGGTCGAACTTAAGCCCCATTATGCTTGGTGCCAGGTGCCATCCCTACTTGGTTCAACAACATAGATCGTCATTAATTTATAACAGTGGTAATAATAGGAATTCAAATATATTTTTAAGGAAATTTCTATTAATTGAATACTACAATGAACAAATAACTAATGTGTACTCAATGATTTTTGTTTTTGTTTTTAAAAGAAAAAGCTGCTTCATTTATCAAAAGTTATAAAAAAGAAAAGCCATCAAACATAAAATTTAAAATTGTTTTTTACAAAATATCCAAAATTTAAGATTTGATAAATCTATATTGAAAAATTAAAAAAGCTTAAAATATATTTTTGTATTTATCTATACAAATTTGTGTACAAAATTCACAAACAACTTTTAATTTCAAAAACATAGAATCATAAATAATAACAAAATATTTTTATAAATTTATATTAATATTCATAAATAATCAAGATAGATTAATGAGTCTATAAGAAAAATACTATTTAGAACCTTTTTGTTGAAAGAGAACATGGAAAAAATTCTGATTTTTTTTTATCTATCTATAAAAATAGTAATTGTGATTATTAGGAGGAATTAGACTATCTAAACACTATCATAAAAAAGTTTTTCTTAAGCACAAGCGAGAATCGTTCATAATTGAAACTATAGAACAGACTACTTCTCTGTACTACTCCTGAATGTTAATTCTATTTTTTATTTGAATCAGGTATAGAAGCTCCTATTTCAACACCAAATAATCCAACACTATTGGAACTACCATTAGCTACAAGACCCCTTCCATTATCACTAGCTAGACTTCTTCCATGCATAAGGAAGAAATTATGTTCTCTCAAATACCTATTAGTATCATTATTTGAAACAGTTCCTCCTACATTTGGAATTCCATGTAGGCCTCTTGAAGAGTACCCAAATGAAGTGGAACCACTACAACACAATAATTAAGTATCCCTGGATTATTGTTGTAAAATGGACTGGATCTATCATTCACAAGAACCCAAAACTCTGACCCGCCAAAAGATAAAGAAGGATTAAGAAAGTTGGTTGGTCTTCCTACTATCTATTGGTAGCTAATGTCACAAATGTTCTGCTTCAATTTACGACAACTGAGGCCCATAATACATTCATGTCCACACCATATAATGACACGTCTCAACTCTTGTATCACATTACTGACATTACTGATATCACAAATGTTTTGCTTCAATACTTGGACACTCAAACCCAAGAATAATGTGCAACCAACAAAAGATCCTGAATGCAAACACAGAAGAAGTTAGTTCTTCAATTGCCGAAAAAAGATGTCCTCAAATGTTTACACTTTTATCTCTATGTAGGCCCACTTTCATCAACTGTTGACTACTTAGAAACTTTTAGATCTTGTGAAAATAAATTTGATATACATTGAAATCAATGAAACCACATCAACCATCCAATTGAGGATCCTTAATATAAAAAAGATAGATCATATGGGAATTAGTGAACCATGCCAACCAATTGCAAAAATTAAACAATTCTAACACAAAAATTATCATTTTTTTTGCATTTTATTTTGATTGGCTATGAACTTACATGTGCTAAATTCTCGAAACCCAATAAATTCTCAAAACCCAATAAACTTGATCTAGGAAAAAATTTAACCTTTTTTACATGTAATATCCCAAATGGAATATTTTATGATATCTCCCCAATTTTAATTCTCTCAATAATTTTTAAGCGTAAACCCCAAAATGAAGGAATATTATTGTTTGCTATATAATTACCAATTCTTCAACAAGTCTCCATAATTGGGGTGGGACTCGAACTCAGTACCTCTGCTACTGTTTTTGTGCTAGAAAGCCATTCAGCCAGTGCTAGTTTTTTAGTTTTCCCAGCTTTGCTTCTTCTTCCTGTGTTGGCTTTTGGAAATAGTTTACAGTGATAATTCCATTCAGAATTCTAGCTTTTCTAAAACCCTCCACCTTTAATATTTATTTGAATTAGCCCCATTTCTCATGTTCTTTAAATGAATTTTGAACAATAAATTTGTAGTCTCTCTTCGAACGAAGAACGTTGGGGTTTTGCATTGCCAATTGAGTGGGAGTAAGATGTGTGAGCCCATGCTCGTGTCTTAACGTGCATTCCTCCAAGGATGATTTCGTCGCTTCACGCTTTTTGTTTCTCTCTGACACCCTCTTCTTCTTCCTATTGCTGCTCCGGCTGATATGTGTCACTAGCATGTCAGTTGATTTGTATGGCTCTTCTTCATTGCAGGTTAATGAGTAGCTGCGTATCATTTGTCTAGTGTGGCAAAGGATCATTAAGGTGGAAAGTTTTATCTTCAGTTCATGGGCCCTCTAAAAACGCATGAAGAATCCTAAATTTGTATGGTTAAGATTTATTAGGAGCCCAAGATTTACTCTTGGGTTTTTGTGTACATGCATAAATGTGATTGTAGGAAAGCCTTTCAGCTTCATAAATATTTTCTTCATTTCTCTTAAAGGCCTAAGAATCAGTAGTTAAATTTTAATTGTTCCTATTCATCAATCAAAATCTATGGTTTTATCACTAGGGATTATTTCTATTAGTTACAATGATAAACAATTTTAGTTTTAATCATATTAATAATAAATATTAATTTTTATTATTAAAAAATTAGAAATAGAGAACAATATGATTATAAATTTTTCATTTTTAATTAAATATATTAATTTATAATAATCTTTATTATTAAAAATAAAATCTTATTGAAAAAAGATAATATTTAATTTTTTGAATATAAAAATTTATCATAAATTTTGTAGTAAAGGGAAAAGCAAGGAGTTCATTTTGAAGGAAAGAATTAACCCACTCAAAGAGTTTATAGTAGTGAGGATTAAGAGTTATTAATTCATTTCAAGAGGCCTCAATTGTCAGAAGCCATAGCACCCTGAAGATGTAGCAACAACATAGTAGTATTAGGTAATGCCAACATCAGGGAACAAAGTGATAGCTAACCAAATAGGTACAATAATATTGCCATACAATAACCCCTTTTTCACAAAAGAAGAGTTGAGAAATGACTATGGATATAGAACTAAATGCTTCGTCAAGGACATGCGAATACATTTTGAACGCCTTTGACCGAGTGAAAGACCATCCTACATGGTGTGTCTTTGACCAATCAGGGAGCCGAATGGGAACCGTTGGAAGTTAGTCTATTGTGGCCATTCCCATGAGGAAGACCAACAGACTAGAGATGTCATGGATATACTCTGAGATCAAAGATGATGTTTGGTTCGACGAATGGTTGGATGAACAGTTCGATGAGTGATCAGTGTGAATTCAATTTTGAGAGCATTGTAACTTGGATGTTCTATACTAGGTTGATCATTGAATCTGCTGTTGAAAACTGACATCAGAAAGATAAGTCTGATCTTTGTATGTAATCTCATAACTGTAATACAAAGAGGCTTTTCTTGGTGTGGGGGGTAGGTGAAACTCTATTTTGTAATGAATCTTGGCCACACAATAAGAATTAATCTTGGCCATTCATCAAACTTTTGGAAAACTATAAATAGGGCTCTCCTCTCATTTGCAAGAAGAGTTGAGTTGTTGTAAAGACATGCTACAGAAATTTATAAAGAAAAGGCATTGACTTGGTGTATTTTCTTAGTTTCTTGCATGTTACTTGATTCAATCTCCAATGTTAGATCTTTGACTTAGGTTTTATTGCTATTTTAGTTAGTTGTCTTCTTTCTTTGGATAGATTTTAGGAATGTTGTTGGGTGATTATGAAAATTCCTACCATGTCGATGACTTCTTTGTCCATACTTTTTGCTGTTTGCTGATGGTAGATGGCTGTGCAAAGTTAGCCTAGACTTGATTTCAAAGCTGCTCTGAAACATTTGTCTTTGATTCATGCATGTACATGGTGAATGAAGGATGAAATATCTGCAGACCTTAGGAGATAACACAATTTCCATGATACTATGAAACCTCTGGTTAAGTGGGATATTGTTTTGAGAAATTGTCCATTGCAGGAACTCCATTGTCACTATTCATAGTTAGTTGTAGACTTAGGAACTTTCCCTCTTTCTCGCCTTCTTTTCTTTTTTTTTAATGATTGACCTATGCTAAGGTTCATTGCACATTGTAAAGCCAAATCAAACAACAAATGGAGTCCAAGACTGTTGTTTGAACCTACAGCCAATGCATAATAACTTTCCATCCTAATAACTTCATTTCAAGATCCAACTTCCATACTTTGTATCCATACTTTGCATTTCCTGTGTAAGACCGCCTTGTGATTCTAGTAAATCACATCAAACTACTGAGATATCTATGCATTGTCATGACCTAACATCCGAGAAACCTTGGGATAGTGTTCTGCAATCTAATTGTGGAAGATTGTCTTTCAAGAGAGGTAGTGTACCTACGCACTTCCTGTGTTGAGAAGTGCATAAAAACACCATCAACAGTTATAAGACTAAATCAACTTTTAAATTAGTGAGTAAAATTTTGAGGTTAAAATTGAGATAGGATAGATTAATTTTATCAATCATAAAGGTGGCAATAATGGCTTCAACAAGAGTTTTCAAATTGGTGTTCATAATAAAAGACATAAAAGTGGTACAATTGATAAAACTTTGGTCTACAATCTACTTACATTCATTTCATATTATAATTCATTACAAAAGGATAGAGAGAGTAGACTAATAGAAAACTTGCATAGATTGAGTTTTCATACTAGTTAACTTCTTCTATTCATGCTCCTACAAAGTTGACTTTTCAAGTCTATTGTTTTATTTAATGGATGAAACATACTTTATGTTAAACATAAAAACATAGCGGAACATTTTATAATCATTTTTCATTTCTTCCAAGCTATTATTGCTAAGTTTTCTTGTTAAATAGCACCACCTTTTAAATATCTAATGTAGAGTATCATAGAATACATTTTCATGTAAAATTATAGATTGGTGATATATCTTATTCTTGAAGAGTATTGTATATTAATTTATTGAAAGAACTCTTTAGTTGTTAATTTTGTAAACATAATATTAAATTTCCATGAACTTGGGCATCTATTCGAGTGATTTCATAGAAGCTATAGTGGCATGATCGGGATTCAAGAGACTAAAAGAAAGAGGCTTCAATAAAGTAATTATTGAAAAGGATTCTATGTTCATTATTAATATCTTGAAAGAGAAGGAAATATGTTAGTTGATTCAGCTTCCAATGAAGGTATCTCATGCCTTGATTGAGTATGTTGGAGATTAGACAATATCCCATATAATATAAAAGAAGTAATGTCTAATGAAAGACTGTAATTAGACAGGAGCCTATGAAGTGTCAAAATGATGTTGTGTTGGCCTACTAAGAGGAATTTTTTCTTATGACTATTGATTATTTAATTATTTTGAATATCACTTTTCCCCTACATGTTAGGGAATAGGAGCTCATAACATTTATTGTCTTGGAAAGGACTTCTTCGATGATTAAAATATGATGGTGTTTGGCTATTATAGAAATGAATTATACCAAGAAATTTAAAACTATTATTTTCATAAAAGACTTGTCCTCATAATCATTACCCCCAATGATACAAAAAAGCTATCATATTATCCTACAAAGGTTATTAATTTTTTGGAAAGATATGTAATTACGTGAAGGAAGGGTATCCAAATTAGCAACATGAGCTTTAAGTCCTCTCCTACTCCCTCAAGGATGATTATAATGTATGATCTTTTTCAAGTGTAGTACACATGACATGTGGATTATTTTGCAAGGAAAATTCATCATTAGTTGAAGCTTTCCCAAAGCCATATTTTGTCCCCTTTAATTAGAAACCTTTTTTACAAAGGTATCATATGAAAAATTAACATCTTCTATCCTTCTTTATGCTTAGATCTTATCATATTTTGTGAGTTTCTTCATCTTCCATGTAAGAATTTTGCTAAAAATATTGTAGGGCTGAGAAAAAGATCTAAACCCTTACCACCTATATACCTTTGAAAAAAATCTTTAAATTTGGAAAATATTCAAGGAGGCTAGACTAACCCCATTTTTCTAGGCCATGTAGGGGTATGATGATATCCTCACTTCCAAATTCTGCAATTCCTAGAAAGAAGGAAAGGTTTTTATTAGTGGAATTCATTTTGAAGTGACTAATAGCCTTATTTTGGAAGCTACGGGGTTACAATTTAAAATAATCAAAGTGGCCAAGGTTAGCAGCAAAAAGTTTCAGAAGTTCATCGACAATCTCTTCAAAAAAGGGGAAGAATTAGCGAGGGTCCAAAATTGTTTTGATAGGGAGAAACTTCCTTTGCACAATGACCTAGTAAGTCTACACATTATGCATTAATTTACCCTAGAAGGAAGGTTTAAGATAATTCATGGTTATCATTTTCCTCTCCTAAATCACATTCATCATAAAGAATGCATTAATATTCCTTTTTAAATCTATTGTCCTCATTGATTTCACACATTTCTAAAGGGGCATCTCTGCCTTTTCATCATGGATTAATTCTTTCTCTTTATAAATTTATTCTTGATAACACCCACAAATCAAACCCTACCTCCTCCATTAAACCCCTAGAAATCAAGTTCATTGAAAATAAACCACTATCATCCCCTCATACCCACCCTTTGTGTTTGAAATCCAAGTCCAAAAATTTAGCCTTATTTTTATTATTTCCCCAAATCCCTCCTTTGTCATTGTTTCAAAGAGCACCACCCCTTAAAAAAATGGAAAGCCCCTAGGTATCTCTTCCTAAATCAAAAAATAACAAGATGAGCCCCTATGGCTCTACCACTATAGAAATTGGTGATGATTCAAATCCTTAGCATAAGAGTTTATCTAGTGGTCACTAATTGAGTGAAAGGAGGTCTGCTAGGCTAGCTAGTGCTAGTCAGAACAAGAGTAAGGGAAAAAAAGGAAGGTGCCTGGGTGGGACACTCAGTCGAGGTAGGAACGAGATTTTTCACTCCAAGTGGGAGGGAATGAAAAAAGATAGCTCTAGAGGAAGTGGGGCCTTTGGTCTCCTCTAATTAAGAGTTTCTCCTTAACTATGACGAGGAAGGCTTTCATAATAGAGAACAAGAAGAGAAAGGAGAAGAATTAATAATGGAGGAAGAAGAGGAGCATAGCAATGAGGAGGAGATCTCTGAGAAAAATAAAGAAGAGAAAATGAAAGTTCTTGATTTGGAGTAGGAGGAAGATAAGAATAACATTAATGAGGATATGGAGGAAATTGAAAGAGAGGAAGAGACTCATTATGAGCCTCTCCAAATTTGACAAGACCAAAGCTAAATTAAATGAAGATCATGATAACATGAAGGACAATTTTGTTTTCTCCAAAATAGACTATAGGTAAGATCACTTCAATTTTTGAGAGGATAAATACATGGGGTTATTTTTTATACTATTTCTGGGAAAACTATAATGAAGAAAATAAAAAAGAGAAAAGGAAAATACCATGAGGATGTTGTTCAAATCACTACCATTACAAACAACATGGAGGAGAAAGATTGTCATGAAGCACTTGACAAGCTGAAGGATAATTGGGACCTTAATTGTACTCCCAAAGATTAATTGTCCTATAGTGTGGTTAGTTTTTCTTAGTTATTCTTTTCTTGGTCTAGGGAGGCACTCCTCTACTTTTTTTCTCTTTGTTAATGCTTTCATCTCTTTGAGGCCTGCGTGCCTCCTTTTTGTTTGGCTTGGTTAAGGTGTGCTAGCTTCTACTTTTAAGTTTATTTTTTTGTTGAACTTATGGGATTAGGGGCCCTTCCCTTTCTTTAATATCAAAAAAATTAGATATTATTTATAAGATTAGGCTAGTCTTTAAATAAGTGAATAAAAATCCTTAGGTCAAGAGTGTGGAATGATATATTGACATCAATAATCATGTTTAGGTGGTTGCAATATCCCCAAAATAGGGTCTCAATTTAGCATCCATAATATGGTTCAAAGTAATGGTAGAAGTATTAAAGTATCAACACATGTGGTACATTCTTGGTCTAATGCTTGTTGTAGATTGTGACAAGTAGTGGTGCTTTCATCCAAACCTATTTTATTTTTTGGTGAGCTGACAAGGAGGTTGGTAAAAATTATTTCTCAAGAACACACTCCTTAATGAGGTGAAGAGTTGTTGAAAGACATGTAGGGTTATAAATGGAAAATAAGTTGAGCATTAATGATCTTGTCTTAGCTTCAAAAGAACATATTTGGCATGGTATGACTAGTCCAACATGTGCAATAGAGTGGTAAAGATTATAAAGTAACTTGAGATCATTTTTCTATTTATGTGCGACTATATTTTTTTGTTTCAAGTTCATGCATTAATCACTACCCTTATCTTCATCATATAAGAATAATTCAATAAGGGATGTAAAAGTAATGAAAGCCTAAATGTAAGTCAATATTTTTAATGCAATTATTTTTTTTATTTTCTTATACATCATATATAAATAGTACAACTGCCATTTATACATGTTCCATTTTAAATTAAAATTAAAATTATGATTTTACATCAAGTTTCTAGATCTTAACTAAACATTAATAATGACTTCAAAAAATCACACCATATTAAAACCAAGGTCAATCAATAAGAAGTTATAATATGTAATTAGTACCATATAACTAGTGTAGTTGCATCCATGTTACACTTATTTTATTATGCAAGTCAATTTATAATCATTTTATGCTCAATTGTAGACCTTAAGGACAATAATATATATAGGTTACCATCTATATAAATATTACACACTATTCCCTTAGTTATAAATAATGATAAATATATTAAACCATTTGTGTTAATAACTTTGACTTACAAAGCATCAAGTAAAAGCCATAAATTAGCAATTAGCATCTATCTAACCCTTGTGATAAAATAATTTAGGGTCATTAATAATTTCAATTTAACTTATCCAAAATCTGATAGTAAATGTATTAGAACAGAACATACTCCCTTGTGTCTACAACATCATCTCATGCTTTCACATATAAGGATTGCACCACAAGATCATTGATCCCTACCAAAATGAATAGGGAATTTTCCATTATAAAAAATATGTATTATACAAGTCTAATGTGATTTAGATTCCCTTGCTTCATAGTAATTTATATTATAGTGTATAAAATTTTAACAATGATTGTCCAATAGGCCCCTATTTGGTTAACCTTAACCCTAACATCAACATTGATACAAGATCCTCAATATACAAAATTTAACTATCATATACCTCCTCACAATGTATATTGATAACATTTTCTTATCATGGAACATGGTAAGTGGATACTATACAAATTCTATAATATCGATTGTTGAGGTAATAGTTTAAAAAATGTAAGTCTCATTACCAAAATAATTCTCCTAATTTTTTTTTGTTACCATCCACTGCTAGAATAATGAAATCAATATGTTTAAATTAATAAATTCTTAGAATTTGGTTTCTCGTCTTATATTTTTATACATAATTCTCAATTTAGATTTTAAGGAATTTGAAGCCTTAGTTTTCCCTTAATAATATAATGTGGACATATTAATTGGAAAGTGAGTTTGATGATCAAACGTAAATCTCAACTTCACGATGAAACTTACTAGAGAGGGAGATTTGATCATATTTAGAAATAAATTGAACCTTAAAAGTATTCTACAAATAGCTTCCCATTAACATGAGGCTTAGGGCATCCTTCACCAAGACATACCTACTTCCAATATATTCAAATTGCTTATAATTCTCCTAACAACAATCTCTCAATCACATTTTCCCAAATAAAGTATCAATTACCTTGATCTAATTTCCAGCATAAAGTAGTACCCAAATATATAATAACCTCAAGGAAATATGTCCTCCTCATGTTTAATTGAATAATAATCAAGGATATAATAATCTTAATGAGAGTGGTCTTTGGTATTACTAAACTCCAATATAATATTATTCTCGTTCAATGGCAGACACGTTATAAATGCGTATAACGTTGAACGGCTCAATAGTCCACCAATTGAATTAAACATTTCAACAGAAACTCCATTCACTTGGTTTGACCACGAAGACGTGTTTTACAAGTCTGTGATAACAAACATATCTCTGACTAGACGTGCTTATCACAAATATAACTCTGCAAGGGCAAGGAAATGGAGGACACAATATTAAAAACGTTTGCCACTTAAACATACATAATTTAATTGAACAACGCAGACAACGTGCATATACTGAGAAGCATGCTGCTTTCGCTGCAACTTCATGGAAGCAAATGTTTATTACTGGCATGAATAAAGCAATCTCTGATTGAAAGACAAGAATATATATAAAAGAAGCTCTGTATGGAGAAAAATAGGCAGTATCAGGTTTGCAATCAGTTCATTAAATGCCTTTAGTTCATTTTGTTGACAGTATTGAAATGGAGGAATCCTCATATTGCCATTTTTGTGCTTAGAGGATCCACTATTAGCTTTCTCTTTCTGGGCTTTGGGCAGACATCAACACCAAGCACTGTAGATGTAAATCTACTAAAGGAGGTATACTTCTTTACACTAATAATTGTTGTTTTGTTATCTTTTTAATGTCTAATACTGTATTCTTATCATTTTGTTTTGTTTAATCTGAACCTGTTTGGACGGTCATATCAATTAAACTATGTCTTTCTCGACATTGTTAAACCGGCTTCGTGACCCTTAGCTATCTCCTATAGCCGTTTGTGGCTAGCAGCCAATCTAAAGGCGTTCACTTTTACTTTGCCCGTCGTGCATGATTTGTTAGATCCTTCGTTCCATTACTACACACCGTCCGATCTGAAACAACTAGCTCTCTAGTTAATCCCTTCACAGCACCACCTCTCCCTATGCTGCACTGAAAATTGACGTTCGTTTTTCTAATAGGTTGGTAGTTGCTGACTTGGCTCAGGATTTTGCTTGGCTCTCGCTATTGGTATAGCCATATGTGGTAGGGCCCAAGTATACAAAAGGCTCTCTAAGGTGTTTAAATGCAGGGGTGGTGCTGGTTGACATGAATGCACATGTATTATGTTTTAAACGAGAATTTTACAATTAAGCTCATTGAAAGGATAATATGAGATTTTTTACTTGGTTTTAAAGGATATGCAACTGATTTGTATGCAAAAGTTTATTTTGTTGTTATAGGTATGCAAAGTTTCTGCTAGGTTCTAGAGTCCATTTTATATATAGGTTAAGTATGATAGAAGGTTGGAGAAGGATTATATGAGATTTTTTACTTGGTTTAAAGGATATGCAACTGATTTGTATGCAAAAGTTTATTTTGTTGGTATAGAGGTATGCAAAGTTTGTGCTAGGTTCTAGAGTCCAATTTATATATAGGTTAAGTATGATAGAAGGTTAGAGATTATTGTTATTTCTTTCTTATATAGTACTTTTTTATAGCTTTTTTATATAAATTATGGTTTGGTAAATATTTGATGAAATGAAATGAGAGTTTACAAAGTAAAATTAGGGTTTGTCAAGATATTAGAAATCTTAAGCATAATATAAAAATTGAAGATATTGAGATCACTTCTTGGTACATGATTTGAATTGTAAACATGTTTCAAAATTTGTGCTTGAGTTAAGCAATCGTATCAACCTTAGTTATTTATGTGCATGAATATTTATAGACTTAAATATCAATCAATGGATTTAGTGTACATGCTTATGAGAATATATACTCTTAGTTTCAATATGAAGTGATGTATATTTATTGTAATAATTACGATAAAGATATTTATAGGCTTATTGTGTGATTGCAATGAGTCATTAGACTAGATTGTTGATTGTTTTAAATTATTTAGTATAGCTATATAATCTATATTAGATTATGTCTATAAAAATTAAAATATTTTTTTTAATATTTATTGTAATACTTATTAGTAAGAAATAAAAAATTGAATATACATATTTTTCAATAAAAACTTATGAATTATAGAATAAATATTCTTAGTTAAAATTGAAATTATACCCCAAATAAATTTAATAGATTGAATCACCTTCAATCCTTTACAATAATTTCTTTTTTAATTCTTGAAACATATTTTCTTCAAAATACATAAACTAAATATATGAAATAATTTTAATGATATTGTTGATGTCCTTAACACAACTTAATAATTATATTTTTAAAATTTTAAAAAATATATATAATATAAATAATCAAATTATAAATTTCAAGATAGTGTTAATGTCTCTAACAAAACTTACCAATAATAATAATTGTTAGGTTAAAATATGAAAGTGGGCAAGGATTGACAACCTAACCACCTAAACAATAATCAATAAATGATAGTTAAACAAAATAACTCAAGACTATATTTGTGTGTGTTTTCTAGGTAGATGTAATTAATTTTATTTTTTTAAGAGATATACTTTATTTATTCTTGAGTAATTTAATAAATTTTTATTTGCTTTAATGCACACAATACAAGTCTTAAGTAAATAAAACAATAAAATAACACTTCAATAAATAAAATAACTCTTGAGTAATCCCCTTATTGTAAACCAACTGGTTAATTGGTTGTTTATGACCTTGCCAGTTGTGTTTGAAACTTGATTCACCTAGGCATGTTAGGATTGGGGCTATAATAAGTAATATGCCCCAAGCACTAGTCATCACACATCCATATTGACTCTGAAAGAGGGTCATGGTGTGCTAGGAAGTGAACACATTAAGTTATAAAAATAGCCCTTGAGTATATAAAAATAGTGTTTAAAAAATAAACAAAATAAACACTATTTTGGGTTCTTAATATGAAAATGTAAAATTACTTAAGTGCTAGCCCCCTTGTACATTTATCCTTGTTGTTTCCATCATGTATAAATGATTTAAGAAATATTCAAATAGGTATTCCCTCGGTCAAATAAATTAAATTTTGTTCCTCATCATCCCCTACATTCTTATCAAACACTAAATGTTAAAAAAAATCCAAAAAATTTAAATTCTAGGATATTCTTTCTTTTCTTTTAGTTTGATGGAGTTGTAAGGTTTCAATGGAGTACCAAAATTTTTCTATCCATCCAATATCTTACATTGACCACCTATCCAACATAAATTTTTCACTAAGTCTATCAAGTCCCTTCTTTCCTTCAATTTTGTTTGCTTCCTTCACTTGTAACTTTTTGACAAACATTTGGACTTACCTTTTTATATTGATCTCCCAACCATGGATCCTCTCCCACATTCACATATTTTCTTGAATTTATATTTTTTACCTTACTCCTCATGACCTATGATCCTTCTCCATTCTCAATTCTCACAATAATTTATCCCTTCACTATTTCCCTTTCATAAATTTATTAAGGCATTCATATTTAATCTATCATCCATTTTTATCTTTAGAACTTTGGTTCCCTGATCATGTCTTGCATTCCTTCCTAATTTCCTTTCCTTTGCAATTCTTTTGTACTTCCAAATTTCTAGACTTTTGATCACTAGTTTTGCATAATATTCCTACAAATTTTTGACTGGATTTTTATTCCCTTCTTCCTTGCATTTGGAGATATTTTGGACTTTATCATGTTCTTACCTCTAATTTGACATCACATTCTTGTATGTTTTCTCAAATCCTCAACCAAAAAAATTCATCCAAATATGGAGTGACAATAAACTTTTAGAATTCTATCATAATGCCATGTCATGACCTCCATTGTTGACATGAAAATTGATGCAGAGCCAAGGTGAAGATTAACTTCACAAAAAATTAATGACAATTTCAAAAACAATGAACTCTTCATGAAAAAACCTTCAATCTACTAAGCATCAACTCACCCTCAAGGCTCTCAACCCTTCAAATTTGCAAAAACAACACCAAACCTCCACCAAGGCCCTGAAAAAGTTTCTCAGCATGAAAATGATGAAAAATTAGTCATTTAAATGCAATCTCAAAGTCAGATTCTTCATAACCTTCAAAAACTCACCTTCTACCACTAGCATCCCTTATAGTACAGGAAAACTGGTTTTTTAGTCTTTAGACCAAATCCCTCCAAAACACCAAAGAAATAAAACATAGAATCAAGCACCCATTTCAGATTTATTTAACATATCAAAGAACTAGATATCATTCTTTTGGATCAAAGTCTTCAAAATTAAAAATTTCACAGTTTTAGACCTCCAATTAAGCCATTTTTACAAAGAGGTCACCCTTAGATCTTCACACCAAGCTACCACACCTAAAAAAATTCTTGAGTAATGATCCAAAAAAATATATTTTCCAGGTTTTAGGCCTCCAAGTGCACAACTCAAACTCAAATCTAAAAAAACCCTCTTAAAACACAAGAACCTAGGGTTTTGGGGCACCATTATTATTTCTCCATATTCCCAACCATCCCAGACCGCACCATCTACTAAAAAATCCATAATTAGGTCCTACCAAGCTTAAAAAACATTCACTTGGCTTCAGATATTCCTGCAACACCAATTCATAGGTTAGAGGCCTTATTTTCAAGTGGGAAATTAACATTTCCAGAACTTTATCTCTTCATTCTCTTCCAAAACTTATTTCTCCATGCCTTCCAATCTTAATAAATCATTTCCTATACCCTACCAACTCATCCCACTAAGTCACATTGGCATACAGTAGGTGGGATGAGATTCAATCCACTAAGAAGTACAAACCCTTATACCTCTGTTTAGGAATCCATTAAGGAAAAACCTGAGATTTAAGACCCAAAATGAATGAAAGAACACTTATTAAGAAATATAAAGAAATTTTAAGACATATTTCAACAATCCTACATCATGTCCTGATACAAAAAGGAGTTTGTATGGCCTGTGCACAAGCAGAAAACGCAGGAAAATAGTAAAATCTAAAAAATGAGCAATTGAAATCTTTATTGATTCCAAAAAAACTCCTTCAATAGTCCCTATCTCGAGTCCTTGAAGGAATTAAGTACATTTATTCATTGAAATAAAACTTCCCAATTCTTTTAACCACCAAAACTAACCTTTTTTGGAAACACATAACAATTTTTGTTGTATTAAACAACTCACAAGTTTGCACTTTTAGACTCCACCGACCTAAAGACCTTAACTAGTAACTTTTAGACCATTTGGAACCTTTCTAATGGTCTATTTTAGACCTTATTAAGAATAAAAGACTCATCATACCACATTTACCAACTAACATTCCTTATTTAACATCAAATAGTCACAAAATGAGGGTGAAGTGTGGGTGCTCTTGCACCATATACCCCCCTAGAAGATTCTCATGTCCCATGAGTGGAGGTTGAGACCAACCCAATCATCCACCATACATGTTCCTTGGATCAATAACCATTGGCCATTGGTTCAAATCATGCATTCCCAACTGTGTTGCATATAAAGGTGTTCCCATACTTCCACATGGTTGTGTTTGCATTCTGAGACCTAAAATCTGCCCTTTATCCATTCTTAACTCAACATTTAGTTGCTTCCTATCACCTACACCTACATACAAACAAGGATTAGCTTTATCATTGTCATAAACTACCCCTGTCATAGTCACATCTCTTTGTCTTTGTCTACCTTTTAGTGTACTTTTTGTCTCTACCCCTGTCATTAGTTCCAAATCCCTATTACCTTGTTTTCTCTGTCCTTTACTGACTGTCCTGTTAACTTGTACCATTTTCTTCACAGCCCTTCAAACCACTATACCTACAAATCTTGCTTGATTCTCCATTCTATTCTCAACCACGTGGCATTCTATGCTCCCTATTATCACACTATCATGCATACTCACTGTTTTTGTCTCCTTTAACCCTGTTTCAAACTTTATACCTACTGCCCCTACATGATTAGACTTAAGATGGTTCAAAACATCAGAATATTGGTTCTCCTTTATAATATACTTGCTTCCACACATTATTACCCATGCTTTTACTTTCTCATTGTCTACCCAAGGAGTCAAAACAAACCTTTGTCCACCTTTCATGATTGTGTATTTGTTTTCCTTCCCATCATAGATGGTACTCCTAGCATACTGCCAAGGTCTTCCAAGGAGTATGTGACAATATTCCATTGGAAAAATATCACAAAGAACACTACCCTTATACTCACCTATTTGAAAATCTACAATAGCTTGCTCATTTACTAACAATGATTGACCATCACTTAACCAAGATACCTTGTAGGGTAAATCATGAGGGATTCTTTTCAATTTTAGTTTATTCACCATTTCACAAGAAACCATATTTTCAATTGAACCTGTTCAAATCCACTACCATCTTACATACCTGAATCCACTACCATCCTACATACCTTACCTTTTACCTTCTAATTGATTCTGAAGAGTGCTTTCCTTTGTAGGGGTTCTTCTAGAATTAAAACCTTGAGCAATGTTCTTCTAATCATCAAACTCTCTTTAACTTCTGATGTGAGATTAATAAAAGGTGAAGTCACACTCTCTTCATCTTCATGCACTAGTTGATTCCTCCTTTCTCCTCCATTAGAGATTGAGCCTTTCCTTTTAAGACACTTGAAGGATGGATGTCCAGGTTAGTTACAAGTGTAACATCTTCCTGAAAATGCATTGTTAGAATTCCTACCTCCTCCAAATATGCCTCTTGTGCCTCTCCATCCACCTTTGGAATTAGATTGCTCTTAACCTTTCATGGCAACTTCTTGTTTATCATTGGTTGGCTTTGAACTAGGCATGAATCCTCTTCCTCTTGATACATTACCTCTACCTCTAACTGCTTTTTCTTTCCTTCTCTTCATTTTCTCCTCCACCCCGATGGCCATTTGATAACAATCCTCTACAATCCTAGGGTTAGCCAAAACTAATTCATCATGTATATTACGTTTCAAACCACCAATATATCTAGCAATTTTTTCATCTTCATTCTCATGATGACCAGATCTTAGACTCAATTTATAAAACTCCTCAGTATAAGAATTAATATCCATTTCCCTTTGTATTAAGTTTTGTAATTGCTTAAACAGTTGAGCTTGGTGATCTTTGGGTAAGAATTTACCTTTAAGTTTTGATATCATCTTGTCCCATGATGTGATCTTAGATTTTCCTTGTTTCCTCCTCTCAGATTGAAAGTAATTCCACCATACCAAAGCATGACCCTACAACTTAGTCTTTGCAATCCTCACTCTCTGCTCCTCAGGAACTTCATCTTATTCAAAATGATTATATAATGCATCAATCTAGTCAAGTAGTTCTTCATCATTTAAGCTACCACCATATTTAGGAACATCATATTTTACCTTAGGCTTGTCATCTTTCACTACCTTCAAAAACATTGCAATCCTTTGGTCTTCTGGATTAAGTTCTTCTTCCATGTCTTTGAATTCATCTTCTTCCTCTTCATCTGACTCACTGATAGGGTAGGGTTGGATGGAACACTCACTGTTCCATGCTCTAGGTCTCACCTTTGAAAACCCCCTTGGTGTCACTCTCCACCACTTAACCTATAGGCCCTATGCTTGTTAGGCACCCCTGGTTCTCCTGGCCAACCCTACTATCATCTCCATTTCCCTAACCAAGGCAATCTTGGTGCTCTCTCTGCCTTTCTTTCCTTAGCCCTTAATCTTCCTAAAGGCTAGCTAAACCTCCAACCTTCACTAACTCAATGTAGGGGTTTGTGTTGTCTCCCATGATTTCAAAACCTTCCTCCTAAGGTTCTTGTAGGCTCTCCCAAGCTCCATCTTTCCATCGCTATCATCAAACCCTATTCTAGGGTTTAAAAGACTACTAGCCTTGAGCCCCAATTAGGTCTCCTAACCCGAGAAAATAGGCTCAATCTCCAATATTTTTGAAGATCATTCAAAACTTCCTTTGGGGAACCTAGTTCTTTTACCTACCTCTCAAATATTTTTGAGGTTATAGACCTTCACTGTCCGTACACGAGCGTAACCCTTGTTTTGTAAGAATTAGGGCTTTCTAGGCCATTTTCTGACCACACAGTGAATTGCCAGCTTTTCCCAATCACCAAATGGACTGGTGAAACCTATTCCTTCATGAAAAGCCTTTGTAAGGCCACCAGCAACCACCACACACTTGGGTTTGCTAGGGAATTGACACCCCTACAACCTTAGTGCTCTGCACTCTTTGACTGTCCTAGCGGGGCACTGCCAAGCTCACCTAGTAACAGCCTTTTACCATGGTTTCCTTCCTCCTAAGGACTCCTAGACCTAACCTATTTATAGGCATGGAGCCTAGCCTCATTTCCCATAGTCTACACACTAGGTATAGAGGAAAACAAAGGTCTAAGACTCCATGATTTCTAGCTTGCCGGTTTGATCAAGAATGGAAATAAACAAAACTAACTAAGAACAAAAATAGAAAACGTTGAGAGAACCTAGCTACTGACTACACAAATATTGTAAGGTAATTATCACACATGCCACACACTACTCAGTGCCTGGAACCCTCCATTAACACACAAAAAGAACTAAAAACTAGAAAAATACAAGAACTTCATTATTTTTCCCTATAATCTACAAACTCAAAAATGATACAAAGTTTTTCCAACCAACCCACCTTGCTCTCAGTTCAAGGAACACCTTATAACTCCTCTCCAAGGTAGTTACCAATCCCTTGGGTTGGACATTTCCATAATCAAGTGGCAAAAGGTGCAAATGTCCCATTTTGCCACCTTTGCTAATTATTGCTAACTCCTAAACAACTAAGAAACACTCTAATTCAAAATTAAATGGTCAACATGACCTTAAGGTATTAAAATCTCAAAATTTCATGCCAGGCTTCCAAATTTTCCTAGTGCTACCTAATGTTTCCTAGGTGCTCCTGTACCATTCTCCCCCTCTCTACCCTAACACTAAAGAATGGAAGGAGAGACCAATGATAGGTCAATACCAAACTTCTTGAACTGATCTTCTTGTACCCATGTGGCTTTTGATTCATACTTGTTCTTCCACTTGATTAGGTGCTCCATGTACACCTTATGTCTTGTAGCCTTCTTCACTCTTGACTTGAAGATCTTCTCTGAATGAGGCTTGTCTTGATTAGGTAAGGATATATTGCTGATGTCCTTGAAGATCTCCTTACTGTTCTGATCCACATCATTGACTGATCCCTTATACTTGATCAAGTCAGCTATATTGAAAACTGGTGAGATTCCTAGATCGGTAGGTAACTCCACCTTGTATGCATTCTTGCCATACTTGGCTAACACTTTGCATGGTCCTACTCTTTTCATTTGCAACTTGGTTGACATTCCCTTCTGCAACCTTGACTTGTTAAGGTGGACCATGACATAGTCTCCTACTACAAATTGTACATCTTTCCTTGATAAATCTGCCTTCTACTTCAACTTTTTTGTAGCCTCAGTGACTGTCTTCTTCACCTGCTCCTAAATCTCCTTCATGGTTTGACTGAATTCCTCTACATGTCCACTTCTATGTTCCATAGCTCCAAAATATCTGAGCTCACATATGCCTCTTAGGTGCATCCCATACACAACTTCAAAAGGGCTCTTCCCTATGGTCCGGTTCACACTATCATTGTAAGCATACTTAGCTTGTGAGATAACCATATCCCATGTCTATCCATACTCCTTAGTTAGGCACCTTAGAAGATTACCTAGCACCCTGTTAACCACCTCTATTTGACCATCGGTCTGAGGATGGTACACTGATCCAAATGATAGATTGGTACCCAATCTACTCCATAGAGTCTTCCAAAAGTGACCCATGAACTTCACATCTCTGTCAGAAACAATAATTAAAGGTATTCCATGGATCCTTACCACTTCCTTGAAGAAACGATGAGCTATGTAACTAGCATCATGAGTAGTTTTGTAGGGAATAAAATGACTCATTTTGCTAAATCTGTCTACCACTACATAGACACTGTCAAAACTAGTCTTGGTCTTAGGAAGGCCTACCAGGAAATCCATGCTCACACAATCTCATGGTTTGTTAGGAATGGGAAGGGGTTGATATAGACCAACATTACTAGCTCCTCCCTTAGCTTTCATACACACAACACATTGTTCCACATACTTTCTAACATCTCTTGCCAACTTAGGCCAGTAATAGAATCTTTGCACTAGTTCTAAAGTCTTGTTGATGCCAAAATGTCCACTAAGACTGCCATTATGCTTTTCCTGAATGAGATTTTCCCTCATTGACCCTCTTGGAACTCATAACTAATTTCCTTTAAACAATAACCCACTTTGTAATGTATACTCTGAGTATTGGCTATGGAAATGATTCTCAAAGTTAGAACATACCTTATAGGCCTCTGAAAAGTTTTCATCTTCCCCATATAGATCTTTAAAACTATCAATCCCTATGCTTTTCACTTGTATCTCTTGCACTATCAACAACCTCTTGCTTAATGCATCTGCTACTTTGTTTAGTTGTCCCTTCTTGTGTTTGATGGTGAATGTAAGAGCTTGGATGTATTCCATCCATTTCAAATTCCTATTACTCAACTTCTCTTGAGTGTTGATATAGCTAAGTGCCTAATTGTTAGTAAAGACTACAAACTCCTTGGGTAGAAGGTAATGCCTCCATTTCCTAAGTGATTGAACCAAAGCATAAAGTTCTAAGTCATAGGTTGAATACTTCTTCTTTGCTTCATTGAGCTTCTCACTAAAGAAGGCTATAGGCCTGCCCTCTTGACTTAGCACTCCTCCTACTACCACTCCACTTGCATCACACTCAATAGTGAACAATTTGTCAAAACTAGGTAACAAAAGAATAGGTTGAGTTGCCACCTCTTGCTTCAATTTCTCAAACCCTTTCTCAACTTCTTGAGTCCACACAAACTTAGTTTTTAAACCACCCTTCATTGTATCTAGGACTGGTGCACATATACCACTAAATTTCCTTATGAATTTTCTATAAAATTGAGCCAATCCATGAAAACTTCTTACCTCAGTCCCTGTGGTTGGTGTAGGCTAGTTGAGGATAGCTTCCACCTTGCTTGGATCCATCTTCAATGATCCTTTGGACACTACAAAACCCAAATATAAAATCTCTTGCTTAAAGAACTCACACTTCTCTAGATTGATTGCCAACTTCTCCTCTTGCAACCTTCTAAGAACCAACTCCACATGTTTTAAATGCTCTTTTGTTGTCTTACTGAATATGAGGATGTGATCAAGATACACTACCACAAATATCCCTGTAAAGTTTTTAAGCACTTCATTCATGAGCCTCACGAATGTGCTAGGGGCATTTGAGAGGCCAAATGGCATAACTCTCCACTCATATAACCCATCATTTGTCTTAAAAGCTGTCTTCCACTCATCACCATCCTTAATTTTGATCTTATGGTATCCACTCTTGAGATCCAACTTGGTGAAGTACTGAGCTCCTCTAAGACAATCCATTAAATCTTCAATCCTAGGAATAGGAAACCTATACCTGATTGTGATTCTATTTATTGCTCTAGAATTAGTGCATAATCTCCACTTACCTCCTTTCTTTGTTGCTAAGACCACTGGTACTGCACATGGGTTGATGCTCTTTTGAATCAATCCTTGATCCAACAACTCCTGCACTTGCCTAGCTACCTCTAGATTTTGATCTGGTGTAAGCTTATAAGCTACTTTGTTAGGAAATGAGACTCCAAGTATGAAGTCAATTTGATGACTTATGGCTCTCTTTGGTGGTAGGGTTGCAAGTGCACCATCACTTACAATGTCCTTGAGCTGATCCAACAACTTTAGGACTGCTTCGGGTATGACTATCTTTTCAGCCTCGTCTTCTTCTCTAGGTTGTAACATAACCACATATCCTTCACCCCTTTGATGTAGGTTGTTAAGGAACTCCTTCCAACTACTCAACATGATGCTTGGTGTCTTTGACTATCCCTCTTCTTCTTTTGACACTGACTGTAACTTGAAAGTCTTCCCATCCTTCTTGAATGAGATAGTGTTCTCTTTCCCATCATATATGGCACCTTTGTCATATTGCCATGGTCTTCCTAATAATAGATGGTAGAAATCCATGGGTAACACATCACAAACTAACTTGTCCTTGTACCCTCCAATGGAAAACTCCACCATTACTTTCTCATTTACTAAAACACTTTGCCCTTTGTTTAGCCATGTGACCTTGTAGGGGTTAGTATGGGGTACCTTCCTCAATTTCAGTTTCATTACTGCCTCCTCTAAGATAATATTGTTTGTTGAACCTGAATCTACTATGACCTTGCATGCTTTACCAAGTATCTTGCACCTTACTCTAAATAGAGCTATCCTTTGTTTTGGTTCTTCCTTGACCAGTTGCTTAATCAAAAATCTACTGAACATTAGATTCTCTCCCACTTTTGATTCAAGGTGACTAACCTCAGATGACTTAGGACTCATGGTGTCCTCTTGTGCATAAGCCACTCTCTTCTCATTGCTTGATGAAGATGCTTTCTCTCGGCACCTATAAGCAGGATGTCCAAATTGACCACAATGGTAGCACTTCATGTTTGCAAAGTATGAATTGCTCCTGCCTACTCCTCTTCCTCTATTTGAACCTCCTTGAGGTCCTCTAGCTCTGTTATATCCTCCTCTAGAAGATGTTTCACCTCCATGCTCTAAGAGTTTAGACTCTCCCTGGTTTCTTTGGTCATTTCCTCTACCTTGGTAGCCACCTCACTGTCCTCTTTGATCTCTTTGATCTCTGCCTTTGCCTCTGCCCTTAGAAGCCTAGTCTTTCTTCCTCTTGTTTCTTTCCTTAATCTTGATAGCTAATTGGTAACATTGATGTACTCTCTTAGGACTTAAAAGAGCCATATCCTCTTGGATGTTCCATTTCAAGCCATTAAGATACCTAGCCACCTTGAGGCTTTCATCTTCTAAAACATTAGACCTCATACAAAGTTTTTGGAACTCCTCTATGTATGTATTCACATCTTGGTATTTCTACCTTAGGCTTTGTCTCTTCTTGTGTAACTGAATATCATCATCATTAGGCATGTAGGCTTCTCTTAATTTGGCAACCATTCCCTTCCAAGTAGAGATAGGTTGCTTGCCTTCCTTTTCCCTCTCTGTCTGAATGAACTTCTACCATGTCAAGGTAGAACCTCTTAGTCTTGATTTGGCCACCTTTACCTTTTGTGCCTTAGTGACTCCATCACATTCAAAATGGTTTTCCATACCTTCTATCCAATCCATGACTAGATTAGCTTTCATTTTTCCACTAAATAGTGGTATGCCTTCAAGTGCTTTTCCACTCAAAGCCTTCAATGCCTTCAAGAAAGGCTCCTCTTGTAGAACAGGGTCAGGTTCAGGGACTTTGTCTTCCTCTGCAACCTCTTCTTTCTTGGGTTCTCTTCCTTCCAACTGCACATTACTCAATGCTTGTTCAAGTTGTTCTATTCTTTCCCTCAATAGCCTATTATCTTCCTCTTGTCCTTCAACCATCTTGGCCAGCTATGCATTTGTCACCATGATGGAAGAATCACTGGACTCAATCTTAGACATACAAGATTCTTCTCAAATATTCTGTTCGCTCTGATACCAATCTGATAGGGTAGGGTTGGATGGAACACTCACTGTTCCATGCTCTGGATCTCACCTTGGCAAACCCCCTTGGTGTCACTCTCCACCACTTAACCTATAGGCCCTATGCTTCTTAGGCACCCATTTTTCTCCTGGCCAACCCTACTATCATCTCCATTTCCCTAACCAAGCCAATCTTGGTGCTCTCTCTACCAGTCTTTCCTTAGCCCTTAATCTTCCTAAAGGCTAGCTAAACCTCCAACCTTCACTAACTCGATGCAAGGGTGCGTGTTGTCTCCCATGATTTCAAAACCTTCCTCCTAGGTTTCTTGTAGGCTCTCGCAAGCTCCATCTTTCCATTGCTATCATCAAACCCTATTCTACGGTTTAAAAGACTACTAGCCTTGAGCCCCAATTAGGTCTCCTAACCCGAGAAAATAGGCTCAATCTCCAATCTTTCTGAAGATCATTCAAAAATTCCTTTGGGGAACCTGCTTCTTTTACCTACCTCTCCAAGATTTTTGAGGTTATAGACCTTCATTGTCCATACACAGGCATAACCCTCATTTTGTAATAATTATTGCTTTCTAGGCCATTTTCTGACCACACAATGAACTGCCAGCTTTTCCAAATCACCAAATGGACTGGTGAAACCTCTTCCTTCATGCCAAGCCTTTGTAAGGCCACTAGCAACACCACACACTTGGGTTTTCTAGGGAATTGACACCCCTGCAACCTTAGTGCTTTGCACTCTTTGACTATCCTAGACGGGCACTGCCAAGCTCGCCTAGTAACAACCTTTTACCATGGTTTCCTGCCTCCTAAGGACTCCTAGACCTAACCTATTTATAGGCATGGAGGTTAGCTTCATTTTCCATAGTCTACACACCAGGTATAGAGGAAAATAGAGGTCTAAGACTCCATGATTTACAGCTTGCTGGTCTGATCAACAATGGAAATAAATAAAACTAACTAAGAACAAAACTAGAAAACATTGAGAGAACCTAGCTACTGACTACACAAAGCTTGTAAGGTAATTATCAGGTGTGCCACACACTACTCAGTGCCTGGAACCCTCCATTAACACACAAAAAGAACTAAAAACTAGAAAAATATAATAACTACATTATTTTTCCCTATAATATGCAAACTCCAAAATGATACAAAGTTTTTCCAACCAACCCACCTTGCTCTCAATTCAAGCAACACCTTATAACTCCTCTCTAAGGTAGTTACCAATCCCTTGGGTCGGACATTTCCATAATCAAGTAGCAAAAGGTGCAAAATGTCCCATTTTTCCACCTTTGCTAATTATTGCTAACTCCTAAACAACTAAGAAACACTCTAATTCAAATTTAAATGGTCAACATGACCTTAAAGTATTAAAATCTAAAAATTTCATGCTAGGCTTCCAAATTTTCCTAGTGCTACCTAATGTTTCCTAGGTGCTCCTACACCACTCACTGTCTTCCACTTCTCTTCTTTTGTTTATCTCCAGGGCTATAATCATTTCTTCTAACTCCTTTAATTCTCTCTATATTCCTTTCCTTCATCTCCTTAATCTCTTTAGCCATATCATTCTTCTTTGGAGGCATCTTGTCAACCTTCCCTCTTCTTCAATTTGCAAAATGCAAACAAAACCTACTCCCTGCTCTGACACCACTATGATGCAGATCTAAGGTGAAGATTAACTTCACAGCAATCTAATTTCAATCTCAAAAACAATGAACTCTTCTTGAAAACACCTTCAATCTATCAAGCATCAACTCACCCTCAAGGGTCTCAATGCTTCAAATTTGCAAAAAAAACACCAAACCTCCATCAAGGCCCTGAAAAAGTTTCTCAACATTCCCATGATGACAATTTAGTCATTTAAATGCAATCTCAAAGTGATATTCTTCATAACCTTCAAAAACTCACCTTCTACCACTAGCATTCCTTGTAGTAGAAGAAAATTGGTTTTTAGTCTTTAGACCAAATCCTTCCAAAACACCAAAGAAATAAAACATATAATCACGCACCCATTTTAGATTTTTTTTAACATATCAAAAAACTAGATATCATTCTTTTGGATCAAAGTCCTCAAAATTAAAAATTTCATAGTTTTAGGCCTCCAATTAGGCCATTTTTACAAAGAGGCCACCCTTAGATCTTCACACAAATCTAACAAACCTAAAAAATTCTTGAGGAATGATCCAAAACAATATATTTTCTAGGTTTTAGGCCTCCATGTGTACAACTCAAACTCAAATCTAAAAAAACCTTCTTAAAACATAAGAACCTTGGGTTTTGGGGCACCATTATTGCTTCTCCATATTCCCAACCATCCAGGACCACACCAACTACTCATAAATCCATAATTAGGTCCTACCAAGCTTAAAAAATATTCACTTGGGTTCAAATATTCCTACAACACCAATTCATAGGTTAGAGGCCTTATTTTCAAGTGGGAAATTAACATTTCCAAACCTTTATCTCTTCATTCTCTTCTGAAACTTAGTTCTCCATGCCTTCCACTCTTAATAAATCATTTCCTATACCCTACCAACTCATCCCACTAAGTCACATTGGCATACAATAGGTGGGATGAGATTCAAGCCACTAAGAACTACAAACCCTTATACCTCTGTTCAGGAACCCATTAAGGAAAAACTTGAGATTTCAGACCCAAAATGAATGAAAGAACACTTATTAAGAAATAAAAATAAATGTTAAGACATATTTCAAAAATACTACATCATTTCCTGATACAAAAAGGAGTTTGTATGGCCTATGCACAGGCAGAAAACATAGGAAAATAGTAAAATCTGAAAACTAAGCAATTAAAATTTTTATTGATTCCAAAAAAAACTCCTTCAACAATCCCTATCTCAAGCCCTTGAAGGCCTTAAGTACATTTTTATTCATTGAAATCCAACTTCCCAATGCTTTTAACCACCAAAACTAACCTTTTTTGGAAACACAACAAATTTTGTTGTATTAAGCAACTCACAAGTTTGTACTTTTAGACTCTGCCGACCTAACAACCTTAACTAATAACTTTTAAACCATTTGGAACCTTCCTAATGGTCTATTTTAGACCTTATTAAGAATAAAACACTCATCATACCAGATTTACCAACTAACCTTCCTTATTTAACATCAAACAATCACAAAATTAGGGTGAAGTGTGGGTGCACCTACACCAAAAACCTACATCTATTCTTTGCATCTTGTCCCACATAAAATTTATAAATTTCTTCCTATTTTCCTCTATCACTTCAAAAAAATTCCAAAAATGTCATTAATGGCCTTATATGGCCTTCTATGGCATGAATTGTGACAAGATTTTAATTTAGGGTTTCCTCGACACATTTAATAGTATGATTATAATAGATACTTGATGAATTTTATAATATTTTAATTTACTACATTTATTTATAATGGTATCTTATTTATTTCATATTGATTTTTACAATTTGGATGTGGATTCTTAAGTATGTTTAACTATTTTATATCATATCTTTAGTTTTAGTATATTCACATCTAATATTTTGTAGTGATTTAAAAAAATTGTTTCTCTTGGTAAACTATGACCTATGACCCACAGGATTAGGCATCAATCTTGTAAGTTCATGATCAACCATACTCTCAAAATGGTAAATACCTTTCACTAGTATTTTTTATTAGGTTAATAGTTTTAGTGCACCTCATGATTAATTGATTCATCATGGAAAGTATCTATAGTGATCCATAAGATTTCTTATCCTAGGGAATCATATTTTGCATGTACATTATTCTTGTATTTATCTAATGTTATTGATATCAACTTAAAATATATTTTCCTATGTAGTAGGTTGTTCTTTGGTTTAGTGACAACCTTTAGGGATATCTATATTAGATATTAATATAACACTTTCAATTTTTTCTTTAGTTGAAGTTAATCATATTAAGAATACCTTTAGGAATACCCTTTTATATTTAACTAATTCTAAAGTGAAGAAGAGAATATCCACTCAATAATTTGCTTTTAATCATGTATATATCATATTGATTAGTTGATTAATATACCTTTAGGATGAAATTTTCTTTGCATTGATGTTGTAACACAGGAAAACAAGCAATATTAAGCAATACAATGCAATAAAATCAAATCTAAACCTATGCTAACAACAAAGAACGATAGAATATAAAAAAACCATAAATAATAGAACAATCTCACCGAACATCTGTGTAATTCCATGAATAACGTCCATTGCACTTCTCCATTTTTCTATTGTATGATAATTTCCCTCATATTTCTCTTAGTGTGCAAGTATAGCCTCATGATAGTGTTATTAGCAAAACATCAAAGATTCTAAAGTTGATTTCTTCCAAAAGTCATAAGATTTCGAGAGGAGGAATAATGATGGTCAAGTCAATTTATAGAAAATATGACTTTCAAATGACATGCTTAGATTGAAAGATAGACCGATGATTAAGATTGAAAAATATGGCATTCATTGAGATTAGTGTTAGTAATAATGTGAGTGATAAAGCATAAAAGGTGGGTATTAAGATTAAATAATAATTTAATCTTTTGTTGAGGCTGTTTGAAACTCAGAAGAATAATGATTGCATATAAAGGATAAAGATTAACATAGAGGAAATAGTCTATTCGAATGCACGAATGAACTAATTAAATAAATAAAGTTATGTAATTAATAAAAGTTTGCACTCAGAAGAATAAAAATAGATAATTGACTGATTAAACCAGAAGGTCTGTTCATCAGAAATAATCAGGTGGTAAATCAGGAGATAACTGACTGATTTAATTAAATCTCAACTTAAGTAGTAATTGACTAATTAGATAACTAGAGATTATCTAATTATAGAAAAATATGCTAGGAATAATTCTTTTATGAGTTAAATAATTATTTAATTCAATATTCAAAATTTGGGGATTAAATTAAATAAATAAAGATTTATTTAATTGACTGGAGAAAAGGTTAAAAAAATATTGAATAATTTTAAATGATTATTTAGTTATAGTCGTAAATGTGGTGAGAGTAAATTAAATAACAATTTATTTAATTTTAGAAAGACAACAAACTTAATTAGCGATGTAATTAAATAAATAATATTTATTTAATTAATCAAGATTGGATAAAGGTAAAAATTAAATTAATTAAATAATTAACATTATTTAATTATGACAATGAAGATATTAATTATGAAGAAAATTAGAGTCATAGGTCTAGACCAATTTTAGTGTCTAAAGATGTAAATTGATTCCTCTAGGAGTGTGAGTAGTTTTTTAGGGACCTGAAAAAATGACATCATTAATGGGGATAATTAAGCTTCAATTCTTATCTTTCACACCTCTTCAATTTGAAATAAAATTTCTACGTCATCAATAAATAAAACATAATATTTTAATTTTCTAATGGAAAGAATGCCAATAAGACCAAACAAATCATAACGAATAAGATCCAATATAATAAAATAATTATGTGAACTTGAGTTAAATTGAACACAATTTTGTTTACCATAAATACAATGCTCAAAAAGGTCAAAATCAAGATTGCAATCAATCAAAAATTGAACAAGTTTTTAATTTTTCAAGGTTCTTAAACCATTTTCTCTACTATGGTCAATCCCTAGAACTATAACATAGCCTCTCTATAAGTAATTTTGATTAAGAAGAAAGAAAACCCTTTAGTATGCAAAAGCATTGAACATCTATTCAATATGAATCCCTCACCTTTTTCAACAAAGTAGCTAGAGACTTTCTTTCCATAAAAGTACTATTACACTCAAAAGTGTACATGTAAATATTATACACTATGCCAAATCTGAAACCTATATTGATCATCATAGCACCTCTATCCATCTTGCATACTACTTCAAAATAATTCCTACATACCCACATCTATTAGTTTGATCATAGACAATAAATTTTGTGCTAATATAAGGATATGAAACAACAATTAGTCATATTCTATTCTACCATCAATAAAGTTGACTCTAACTTTAGGGTGCTGTCATAATAGTGGTTTAAAATTCCTGAGAGGAACGAATTTTAGTTGAAATCACATATTTTTAGAAAATATAATGATTTAAGCCTTAAAAAGTTCCATTTTAAGGATTCCAATTCAAGAGGGTTTGATCAAATCACCTTAGATCAAACCCCCTTGGATAGAACCTCGCTAGTTTTAAACCATACCTATAAATGTGTCTACTTTACACCTATCAAAATGCTGATAAAAAATCACTTTTGATTTAGATTTTGGGGATCAGATGAATTCATTTAAAATTTATTTCAAATGATTATGGTATTCCTCAGAACAAGCTATCCAATGAATATAATTTTAATATGTTTTGGTTTTGTTATGTATTTGTTTTTTAAGTTTTATTAAACATAGGTTTTTCATCAAAATGAATTTCTTTGTTCTTCACATGTGGAAAAATAGAAGATTATAAAAAAAATTGAAAAATATGAGTGCACCAGATATTGAAGTCCTTGATCCAACAAAAATAAATAAATAAAATTTGACATATACAAAAAAGTTATGATACAAAGCCATGTCCGAATTGTAATTTGTTTAACTTTGAAACTTGATTAAGGAAAAAATATTCAATAAAAAACTATCTAACCAAGTGGAAGCACTAGATATCAGAGTTAAAATCTAAATTTGAAAGAATTAGAATTTTATCCTTCATGTAAAACAAGTTATAATATATGGTGTGTGTCACTTTTAAAAATGTTGTTTTATGAAAAAAATCTATTTTCGTGGGAGATGGAGAAAGAAGTGAAAATGATTCCAAAAATTTTGAAAAAAATATTTTTAGAATCTATAGACAAAATTTGATGAGACTCTAGTTTGTACCATCTTCAAATTCCTCACAGTTTAGCCGCTATAGGTGCCCGAATGTGAAGATTTAGTTAAAAATAATAATTTCAGTGTCCAGTTTGGCCAAAAATTGTAAACCACTATTATGGGATCACCCTTTACCTTGAACAACAATTTATTTAAATAAGAATCATTGCCAAAGAACATCTTACCTCCATCAATGTTTTCATAATACAAAAATCAATCTCTATTGGAGGGAATTTAGAAAGATGCACCCAAGTCAATCAACCATGCATCATTACATGCATTATTGATGCAAGCTACAATGATGCTTCACCATCTTTCTTCTTAGACTCAAAATCATAATCATATTTCTTCCTTTTCTTCTCTTTTTCTTCTTTGCACTCCTTATGGAAGTGTCTAGGCTTACTACAATTCCAAAAAAATGGCTTTGGACATTCTAAGAGATTTGGATATCCTTCTACACTTGGATTTACCACTCTTTTAATTCCTCTTTCATTTATCCTTAAGTATTTTATGAACATTAGGGCCTCCTTAGTATTGATGGATACCTTCCTCTTCATTTCTTCATAATAAAATAAATCTCAAAATATTCAACTTTCAAGACAACATTAGTACTCCCAATAGCCATAACAAGAGAATCCAATGAATTAGGGAAAGAACAAAGCATGATTTGACTTATCTCCTCATAATCTATTTTTACACCAATTAATGTCAATTGAGCCACCAACATATTGGACACTTTCAGGTGGTATGAAATTCATCCACCCTCTTCCATTCTTATGGAATACAATTTCTTCCTCATGATAATCTTGTTCACTAAATATTTGGATTTATATATTTTGAACCAAGTTTCTTCCATAGTTTCTTTGTAGAGGAATCTTCATGCACATTGATTAAAATAGTGTCTATCAAACATCATTTGATTAGACCCTTATATTTATGGTCTATAACATCATATTGGGTAGTCAAATTAGCATTTGTAGGCATTGAACCATTCTCTTCAACATCATCCCACATATCTAAATCAATCCTCCAACTTTATCTTCCACATCTCAATTTTCTTACTAGTAAACCTACTAGTAATATTATATAATATTATATTATATATAATATAAACATTATAAGTTATATATATTGGCAAGTTGCTAACATGGGGCAATTTCTTTTAGATTAAAAATCAAGAATAATTACAAGGGTGTCTAAGGAGATGAGATAGGCTACATTCTAGTGAGAGCCACATGTGACTTCTAATGTGGTAGTGACTAAAGTCCACAATCAAGCTCATTCATCTAGGTAATAATATGAGTCACCTGTGATAATAGTTTTGGGTTGGAGCTAATGTAGAAAGTAAACACTACCATATTGTTCTTTATTATCCCCTCACAATATAGAGTTGTCACTTATTTTAGATATTTATTCCATCTTGCCTCATCATTACTTATTGCATCACAAATGATGCCACTCCTTGGTGCCTTATTGAACGCCAAAATTGTGGAGACTGTGTTAATGATAAATATAGCTTAAGGAAGCAATGAGCAACGAGCTTGCCCCCAAAGCTTCCTACCCATTGTCAAAACAAGAGTGGTCATAAATGTCTCTAGTAGGGATTCATCATGTATGTGACCAACTTCTAGTTTGTATGAATAACCATCTCAATAACCAAGGACTCTATTGAAAATCCATCTTAGATTAGTAGAGATCCGAACCTACAAACAAGTGCATACACAACCCAAGACCAGGATGTGCTTAGCCATCTCTCATGTTTAGAACCACCTAACTATTTCATTTATAAACCCTTTCTAGTATCATTATGAAACCCATCCTAACAATGCCAAAAGTTTTTGGGAATCACCACAATGAACTAAGCAACCTCCAAAACTCAATTCATAATCCACACATCAAGAGGAACGAGATTTGTAGTATTACTTATCTATTCCAAGTGTGACTAAAATATCACATCCTCTCAAACACAATCAAATCCAGAAGTCGTCTAGCAATAATCAATATGGATTGTGGAAATGTGATATCTTTAATATCACATCCTCTCAAACAATATATATTATTTATTATATATTGTTTGTATATTATATTACTTATTTATATACTATATAACATATATTAAAATATTATATTGTAGGAATCATTTTATGCTCCCTTTAACTTATAGTGTACATTGGACAAACTTTTTAATGTGAATGGTGATGTTGGTGCGACATGCCCTCTAATTTCATGCAAATGAGGGATTAGACCTCATGACCACTTGCATACAACAAGATGCTTACGCCCAGTCAAACCAGTGCCCTCGCCCATAATATATGTATATGTATATATAATATTTTTTACTATATTTATATTATATTATATTTATATCTATATTATATTTAATTTTATATGATATATATATATATATATATATATCTGTGTGTGTGTAAATTATAATATCATATTATATTTATGTCTATATTATATGATATATAAAAAATAATAAATAACATAAATAGATTATATATATATATATATATCTGCAACTTGTGCTATTTTGTGCGTAGGATTTGGAATATTTCCTCCGCAGTTAGAATGGATTAAGAAAAACTGGTGAAAGCGTTAGTAAGGAGGGATCCACGCGAGGCAACCACCTAACCAGACCAGTCAATGTTTAGTGTGTTATTTGAACGTAGCCATGCGATAGTCGTCTTCCCGCCACCTCCGATCGATGAACAACGACGACCAGACACCTCGTTGTGAAACGAAAGCGCTTCGAAATCCCCAATACAGTTCTCCAACCCAACGTAAAACTTAGATTTTCCTGGAATATTAACATAACAGAACGTCGAATCATCCACCATTTCCGAACTGTCAATAAAACGAACGGAAGCCACTTGTTAAACTTTTCACAAACAGTAATTTCTTCCCAATTTAAAGCTTACTGTCGTGTAGTTCTAAGCATCTTCTCCTTTTAATGTTTCTTCTATGTGATTTCTTGTCTTTGCATGGATATCATACACGTCTTCTTTTTATTTAAAACACATCAAATGTTAAGAGGAATCGGCATTCTCATCGTATACGAAAAGTAATCTGCAATTCTATGACTAAATCTCCGTATCTTCCTTCTGCTTTCACTACTGACTTCATAGAAACTAACGCGAAAACTTCATGATGCATCTATTAGCTCTATAAAAAACCATTTAACATTTGATGCGATTCTGCGAGTAAATCCTCATTATAAATTCTTGTTCTTTATTCTCTGAATCATTAGAGCAACATTTTTGTTGATTGTTCTCCATAAATATACGGTCGCATCATTAGTTGTTGCGAAGCTATACATAACGTACCGGTTGTGAATCTGTGTTTCTCCTGCAAGGGGCAAACTGAGAATATAATGGACAACTCAATGCTTAAGAAATTGACAGTCCTCTTCCTTTTCGTTACTTGTATTGTCAATGTCTCTGGGAGGCATAATCTCGATACCCATATTGCGAATAAGAATTACCACGCTAAGTTCATCCCAAGCGTGGATAAGATACAGTCACGGTGTCCATCGCATCGGAGTTGCGGCGGCGACATTCCAGACAATGGATGCTGCTCACAGAAGGAGGAGGCATATAAGTCGACGCCTTGATTCAGTTGTGCGGCAATCATTAAAAATGTGTCATACCTGAATTGTGCTCGTGTGTCAATATGTAAGAATATATGTCAATAGGTATTGTACAGGTGTATTTGATTTTCAATTCGCTGTCAGCAGTCTCCAGTTTGTCATCAATTAGTTAAAATTATCTGTCGAAATCCTTAGCACATTTATCGAAAGATAGTTGAGATATTTGTATAGATAATTATGTAATAACATTGATTAATAATTCAGGTGCGAATTTGACCTATTTCGCCGTCTCTGTCCGGAATATCTGTTTGATCTTGTTCTTCTGCTTCCTAATTTTCTTACTATATGCAAAATTTTCTCTCATGGATGCTAGTATTTGGTTTTGTTTTCACACCTCTTCTCAGGCAATAACTAAATCAATATTTTTTTCCTTTCTCTTAAGGGCAGAAGGATCAGTGGTTAAATATTATTTGTTCCTATTCATCATCGAAATCTGTGGTTTTGTAAGGGCTTATTTCAATGATAGACAATTTCATTTTTAATCATACATATTAATAAATCTTAATCTTATTGTTGAGAACTTAGAATATAAAAAAAGTCCATTAAGAATATTAGTTGTTAACGATTGTATTATTTTTATTTTTAACCATACAAATTAATAAGTAATAATCTTTATTATTAAAAATAAAATCTTTTTGAGAAAGAATAAAATTCTATTTTCTTAAGATAAAAAATATCATCATTAAACATAGATATTGTACTAAAGAGGAGCAAATAGATCATTTTGAAGGTCAAAGATTTTATACAAATGAAGATTAAGAGTTATAAGTAATTTTGAGAGGTCTCAATTGTAAGAGGCAATAGCACCTTTAACATGCAGAACCAACACGGTGGTATTAATGTCAACAATAGTGAACAAAGTAAGCCAACTAAAAGGCACATTAATCTTGTCGTACAATCAAGCATAGTTGAAAAACTCACCAATTGCAAAAACTCGGCAAGCTCGGAAAATACGGTTAAGAAAAAACTTGGCAAAAACTCGAAAAAAAACTCGACAACTTAAAAAATTGCTTAAACTTCATTAAAAATGTTTTTTTTTTGCAAAATTCAATGATAAGGGGCATCCAATGAGTCAATAAAATATGTACATTGAAGAATCAAGTTGAGTCTAGTTATATTTGATTGATTTGAAAAAAAGTTAGATACAAAATTGCATACTCATGTGGAATGCTCAATATGTTGATACTGATAGTCTAAAAAAAAATGAAAATAGAAAATTATTTTTGTAAAATCGAAAGTAAATACAACATTAATTTATTTCAGTTTTTACAAATTCACATCTTCCTCTTCCCATGTCTAGTTCTCACTATGGGAGAGGGTGTAGTCATAGGGCTTTGTTGTGGCTCCTCAACCTCCATCCTGGATGTAGATCCTACTACTGGTGGAACTAAAACTGGGAATGATTCCTCCTCAAGATCATCCTCAATGTCATCCAATGAGAATGCAAATCCACCCCCCTCCTCCATTTCTTGTTACTCTAAGTCATAGATTTCATCCTCAAAAAATAATGGACGCTACTCATCTCACCCTGTCCAATCACTATATGGATCTATCTCATCCAGATCAATTAGATTATCAAATATTTCCTTAACCTTTCTTGTGTGCAGCCGAAGCTTATACTACACATATACAAGGTCATTCAGGCATTTTAGAGCTAGTTTGTTCCTCTTCTTTGTCTTGATGGCCTCAAACAAGCTCCAATTGCACTCACAATTGGATGAACTACAAGGTTGCAATATGATACAGAGGGAAGAGTTTTGGAGATGAGTATTTCCACCCCAATTTTACCACCAAACATCTAGAAAAAGAAAATTAAAAGTTAAAAACTTAGAAAAGAAAGTCAAAACTCAAAAGATGAAAACATATTTTATCTAATTATCAATATTTCTAACTTGTAACTTGTAAATTTTAAATTTTATACCTGATGGCTGATTGTGTATTGCTCTCTTTGCTAGCTCTATAGAGAAGAGTGCACCCCTTTTTTCCCTCTAACTTTGTAATTCATTAACAATGAGTTCTGGCACCTCAACCTTGGGTGTCATCCTCTAAATACAATTAGTGAGGCCCTCAATAACCTCTCTAGTAGGATCTGATTAGGTGCTTGAATGGAAGAAATGAAGGTTCAAGAAGTACCCTACTACATGGATGGGTTGGTGGAGTTGATGGTTCCACCTCCTGTAATTAATCTCTCAAATGGGATCAAATTTGAGGCTATCCCCTTATAATAATTTATTATACTCCTTGGCACTATCCATGGCCTCATAAAGATATTGCATTAGGGTTTTATCCCCATCCACCAAGGAAAGAACTCTAACCAAGGGCTCGAACATCAAAAAATCACAATATAAAAATGCAAAAAGATTAGAGTTACAAATTTACAATGAAAGACAGTAAAAAATATATTTAGTTTGAATTCAAATTGAAGTTACCTTCACAATATTTGTAGCCCTTTATGAAAATTGGGTGTCAAAGACAATGCTTGAAATCATTCCTCCTTTCGGCTTCTTCGAATAAATTAAGTCCACCCATGATTAACTAAAAAAAATTGTTTTAAATCCGTCAAAGAACCAAGAATGCTTTGCAATGTTAAGAAAAACATTACAAACCTTGTGACACCTGATCTCACCAATTCTTTCCCACAGGTGTCCTCCCACATCAAGTGAAGAACCCAAGGATGATTATAGATATATTTAGCGATCCTCCTCACATCCTTTACAATTGGTGTGACCCAATCTAGTTTTCCTATGTCCTCCAAAAGAAGGTCAAGGACATGCACTACACAAGGTGTCCAAAAAAGTGAGGGGTGTCTATCTTGGAGGACTCTTCCTACTACCACATATGTTATTTCATTATTAGTTATGATTTACAGAACATTTCCAATCCCCAGCTCCAAGAAAACTTCCTCCAACATGCTAGCCAAATTTTCTACATTTTTTACTATGTGGGAGGCATCAAATGATTTTAGAAGCACCACCTCATCATTGCATGCAACCAAGAAATTAATGATGGTATAGTTTTTTCCATCATCCACCCATTAGAAAGAATAGAGCAACCATATTGTTTCCATTTTTCTTTTTTCTCCTCTACTACTGCCCTTGCCCTTTCAATTGAATTTGTAAGAAACCTACAAGAACAAAGTGAAATTAAGTACATAATTTAATTTTTAAACAAAAAAATAGCTTAAATTCATCATAAATTAAACTTTAAAAACATAAATTAAAGAGCATAAACTAACCTCCCACTCAAGTCCATGCGAGAAGGTGCCTTGTAGCCTTTTCCTACAACTATCAATGTAGTGACCAAATTGTGCCAGTAAGGAGAACTCACCACATTGAAAGGGATGTTGTTAAAATACCAAAAATATGCACAAGAAATGTCTACTTGCTCATGCACCCCCTTATTCAACCCAATTCACCTCTAATGAAGGTTGTGCACTAGGTATGTTTCTAGGCATGAAAAAATCATGCATGTTTTTAGGTCCTATGGCTACCTTTGGTGCTCTACTAGAGGTATATGAAGGGATGGAGGTGGTGGTGGCTTTCCTTCGCACACATGGATGATGAAGAGAGAAAATTAATTCTAGAGTAACATCATGATCATCATCTGACTCAAGTGGAGGACCTTGAGAAGAGGCTATGGTTGCTTGCATTACGGATCTTGCCTTCTCTCTTTGCACTTTTTTTTCTTCTGTAGCTGCAAGTATGCCTTCACATATCTTTTTATTTCTTCTGTGGTTTCAATACAAGCCTTAGAATCACACTGATGGATGCCTACAAGGTGGTGTTTAAGGTGATTGATGCCTCCATGATATACTTTTTCACATCTAATGCAAAATACTATGATAGGTATGGGTACTAGATATGCATATTTCTAGGCAAGATCTCTAGCTCTTAGAGGATGAGTGCCTACAAATCCCCCAAGCAAAGATGGGGTAGAGCTTGAGGCAGAAGTAGATTCAAAAGCCATTATCAATTAATATGTGTGGATTCCAAAATCACCATTGGTAGAATAAACCTTCACAAAAACTAAGAGAAGAAAAATATGATATTTCACTAGAAAGAGGAAAAATGAGATGATTAAATTACATATTGTACAACTATTCTGCCAAGTAAGGTTAAGTGGGTAAATGGTAAAAACCATTTAGTTTCACACCCTCCCTTAAGTGCAACTTAGGGATAATTATTTTGAAAAAATGAAGATGCACTATGGGTCCTGACTACACAACCATGTTAGGTACCCATTTACAATGCAAAAGGAAATATCTCATAACCAGAGAAAAGGAGAAAAACCTAGTGGGAAATAACCTGTCTCAAAAAGAGAGAAAAGGAAATTAAAAATGATGCATGTATGGAGGACTCAATCACACCCCCCAAGGACTACATACATCATGTGTATGCAATCAATAGTCCCCCATAAGAGGGAAAGAGAGAGATTATATAGCCCCCCACAATTTGTAATCACCTACAAAAGTGGTAAGTTCCTAAAGATAAAATATAATCCAATGTCGACAAACAACTTGTCTCCCTTTTGGAAGAAGCAAAACCAAATACAAATGTAAGTATGCTTCCCATTCTAGATAGGAATTAGCAAGTGAAATCCAAATGTAGGATGAAAATGTCTCTGAAATCTACTCATGTGTCACCAAGACCTTGGAATATGATGTCAGGAACCATTCAGAAACATGCCTAATCACAAAAGGAGGTGACAAACAAGGTACCACTAGAAACTAATGTTGAACAATATCAAAAGATAGAGATAGTTTGTCAATAGTTTTGCAATAACCATCATCAAAGAGGAGAGATAACTCCTCAAATGTGTCTTTCAAATATGAAATGTGAGACTCCACAAACACAAAACCCATGTCCAACAAATAGGAATCCCAATCAGCAAGACAATGGGTGATCCCACAATACTGGTTTACAATTTTTGGCCAAATTGGACATTGAACTAATTTTTTTCAACTAAATCTTCACTTTTGGGAACCTATAGTGGCTAAACATTGATGAATTTGAAGATGATGCAAACTAGTAATTTGTTACATTTTTTCTATAGATTATTAATATGCTTTTTTCAAAAAAATTCAAATCAAATTTGACTTCTTTTTCCATCTCCTTTAAAATCTAGATTTTAACAATAAACACCATTTTTAAAGAGTGATGTTACTAGCTAACACAATTTTTTTCCCATGAAGAATATAATTTTTTTTTTTTCGAATTTAGATTCATAACTATGATATCTAGTGCATGGAACTGGTTTCATAGCATTTCATTGAATTTTTTTTGCTTAATTAAGTTTCAAAGTCAAACTAGTTACAATTTAGACATGATTTACTTGCGAAAACATAACTTTTTTTGTATGAATCAAAATCCAGTTTTATTTTTTTGTAAGATTAGGATCATCAATATCTAGTTTATTAATATTTATTAATTTTTTTTGATAATTTTCTATTTTTCCACATGTGTAGAACAAAGAGTATGATTTTTGGTGAAATACCTACATTCACAAGAAATAAAAAAATAAATATAATAATCAAATTAAATTAAATAAAAATTATACTTTTGGGAAGCTTATAATAAGGACTGCTTAATTACAGAAAATAAATTTTAAATAAATTCATTTGATCCCCCAAAAGGTAAATCAAAAGTAGTTTTTTTATCAACATTTTGATAGGTGTAAAGGAGACTCCATTATAGGTATGGTTTAAAACTAGCGGGGTTCTATCCAAGGAGGTTTGTTCTAAGGTGGTTTTATCAAACCTACTTCAATTGTAATCCTTTAAATAGAACTTTTTAAGGCTTCAATCATTATATTTTCTAAAAATATGTGATTTCAAAAAAAGTTAGGATCTCCCAGAAAGTGTAAACCACTATTGTGCGATCACCCCAATCATAAACATGTTGCTCAAGAATGATCAAAGTACTCAATGAAGGTGGATCAACTATCTATGGCAAAGAATCAGGAACCTCTAAAGCAACCACAACCTCATCTGAAGGCTCAACAACCTCCAAAGGATCACAAGTTTGGTTTATCTTCTCTGAAGAACAAAGAGATACACTAGTATTAGAAGGAGGGTCATCGAGAGATGGAAAAGTATTAGGATGTCCATATGATTCTCACAAGTAAGTCCATAAGGCATAAGGGTTCTCAAAATGACAAAGTGAATCCAAAATTTCCTCATCATTGATATGCTCAAAATAACTCCATAGACTCTAGCCCTAAATCCTTTCCAAATTGTATACCTACTATGTTTTTCTAGAACACAAACTTCATTATACAAATATGGAAATAAATTCTCCTCACTAAGATGGGTGAGAAAAACATCACTCCATTGCCTAATGTTCCCTTTCTCCAAAGAAACCATTATAACTTAACAATTCTTCAAAATTTCAAAGATAATGCTTTCACAAATATAAATAACTTCCAAAAAAGAATTAAACCTATTTTGCAGCAAAAAATGATGCATCCCATTACTTCATCTCCACGTTAGCACACAAACAAGATAATCTCTTGTGAGACTTACTCAAAACAACCAACTGTGTGCTGCAATACTATTTAAATAGCAAAAGCATACTCCACGCTACCAATGTGGGATAATGGTTTTAGCAATCTACTTTCCATGGGCCCACCTCCACTTCAACTGTGCAACAAGGAAACCCTAAATATTTTGTTGCAAACTTTATAAAATATAAATTTTGAGAAAGAATGATGGCCAATCAAATTGATCCTCTAATAAGGCCTCTCCAAATGCTTCAAAAAATTGCAGCCAGTAATGAAAATCTTAGCCAAGATCCCAATCGACAAATAAAAAACAAGACCAAAATTATCCTTTTGAGTAGTAGAAATAAGCCTCAACCCCACAAAAGGAAAATTGATGTGAAAAGACAAAAATGGCACTGCCAATTATGAAGGATTTCACACCAACAATATCAAACAACCACTTCTTTTGCTAAATACAAAATTATAGGTTGTAAAAAGTAAGTTTCAAGAATTTATCAAGTTCCCAACAACTAATTCACAATGTATCCTTTCAATGAGGAGACAACCAAGTGAAAATTCATCTCTCTCACTTGGCTTGTGGATTGTTCCTAAGTTCATTCTGGGGCATCCAACTTTGAGAATGAGACAACCAAGTAGGATGCTCATGAAGAGAAAAAAAACCCTCATCCCTCTTAACTGTGCCAGTTCTTTCATTTACAACAAAGAAATTGCACCTTCAAATGCTCAAATTTTCACCTCTTCACTTTGGAAATTGTACCCTCTTCAAACTATAATTCATTGCTAGCAATCAAGCATATCATGTCCAAGAAAATCAATAATCTACCAAAAGAATGATGCCTCCAACAACCTACAAATCATGCCTAATATTTATCTTAAAACACCAAATAGAAGGAAAGAAAATGAAGAGCAATCACAAACCATAGGTAAATGAAGAATAAAGGAAACTTTGAAATTTAAAAAAATTCAAATGCCAAAAAAACATTTAGAAAATTAATGATCTCAAAACCTTTGATGAAAACTCAAGGAGGGATTGTAGAATGGTTGGCTATGATATCATGCAAGTGGAGCCCAAGATCACCATTTCTAGAATAAACCTTCATAGAAACCGAGAGAAGCAAAATACACTATTTCACTAGAAAGAGGAAAAATGAGATGATTAAACTACATATTGTATAGCAATTTAAAGGAAAAAAAGAAGTAATGGGTATAAAAATTCTTGATGCAAGAAACAAAACTACCTAGAATAATTAATTAAAATATTCTACCTAATTAAGCTTAATTAGGTAAATGGTAAAAACCATTTAGTGCAACAATTAACCTACATAAAGTGAAAGCACAACTTGTTAGTTTTTTGATAGAAAATTGAAAAAAGAAGCTAAATTAGATTAAATCAAAAGAGATTAATTTAAACTACTAAAAATATAAAATAATCTAAGATTCTAAACATTTTCATAAAAAAACAATTAGATTTAAAAAAGAAAATAATAACTAGGGTTTCAAAAAAATATGAAAAAATGTAAAAAATCTGAAAATTACTTCAAACTAGTAAAAAATTAACTAATCTAAGATTGTAAACATGTTATTCAACAAAAAAGAGGATTAAAAACAAAAAAAACTAGAGTTTGAAGAAAATTTCAAAAAATTAAAAAAAATAGCAAAATATGTAAAAAAATCAGAAAAATTCATTAAAAAAACTTGTTTTGATGAATATAAATCTTGTTTTGATGAATATAAATGTGTTTAAATATTTTTCACACTACATTTAGATGATTTTTAAACACAGAATCAATAAGAATGAAGAAAAAAAAATTTAAAAGGAAAGATTAAGAGAACTTAGATAGCCTACCTAGAAATCCAATTTGCCTTCGAAATTTGATATAAATTCCCTTCAAATCTCATCTCCTTGATGCAAAATCAATGTAAATTAGTGCACAATTATTTGGAGAGGTTTTTTGTTGAGTGGGAGAACATAAATGAATGAAAAAAATAAATCAAAATTCCTTTTTAGTCAGCTTCCTAGGAGTTTTAAAGATCGTGCCAGTTATCTACAAAAACTTGATGTACTTTTTGCAAAACTTGCCAAAAGTACGATGAGTTTTTACAAAAAGTCCAATGTGATTTTTTTGCATGCAAGTGTTGAAAAGAATTGGGAGTGAAAAAAACTCGCAAGTTTTCCTTCACTCATCGAGTTTTTCATAAGTCTTGCAACTAAGTTATCAAGGAGTCCAACCCCTTTGTGGCAAAGGAAGTGCTCAGAAATAACCATGGCTATATGATTAAATCATTTATCAAGGATATACACAAATATCCTCTAAACAAGTAAAGTTTACAAATACAAGAAATTTTGTAAGGTGAAGCAGTATAACAATAAGCACTATCCAATTCCAAATTGTAGAAGAATTTAACAATTTCGAAGAAGCTTAACAAATGGCTATGATTCATTTTATCAATGGTTCTAAAATGGTAGAAGATTTTGTATGTGATGTTTCTAGAATATATAAGTTTTATGTGGGATTGGACAAATGTATTAGATATTTGAGGGTACTATTTTTCCAAATCAAGGTGTTGGTTGTTGGTTGCAATGCATGTAGGGTAGGGAATAACTACCCTAGTATTGGCTATCTTGAATGATTCTCAAATCAAAGGTATATCTCCATAATGTTGCTCCTTTTTAGATTTGATTTGATATGTTAGTGCCTGGTAAGGTACTTAATCTAAAATATATGTTTTTCTTCACTGATGGTAGGATACTTCAGCAAGAATGTGATTTGCTTCAATCTCACAGTCCTCAAACCTAAAGGGAATTATTGAGACTATGTGGGAGAAGATTTATGGAAGGAAGAGCTCAGGATCTTAGAATTTGAAAGATGGACATACAAAGCTACACCAATTGAATTTTTTTGTTGAATGAACCCAACTGTGGTGATTTTGGATGATATATGATCTAGAGAGTTCATATTCTAATATGATATAAAGTTCAATAAAATTATATCAATAAAGGAGAGTTCATAATCTAATATAATATAGAGATTTTCAAATAGCCATTTCTATCAATAATGTATTAAGAAGGAAAATACAAAGGGATTTCAATATAGGTTTTCAATTCCTAATAATGTAACAATTAGTAAACTAGGAATGATGCATAGGACTAGTGCCAAAATTTGAAAATGAGAGCTTAATCCTACTCATGTTGAATCAATTTCAAAGAAGAATCTTAGATTTTTCTAATGGTGGAGAACCCTAATTAGACACATTCCACTTACCAACATTTTTAGAAGCTCATTTTTTCAAACAATCAACCATCCTATTCCATTCCCAAAGAATATTGAGGAAAAAAAATTGAATCAAAATTAGGAACCAAGTCCACAAGATCTGCTCAACAAGAGAATTCAACTACCAGAAACCTATATTAGACATTTCTTAATTCAAAAGAACCACCAGAAATCATTGAATTCAACTCACAAATAACATTTTTGTATCCCAATTCATAAGCTTTAGCCAAGACAACAAGACGAGCATGAACCTCCATACAATTATTAGTAAAGTTTCCCATATGGATAGTGAAAAATAAATGCACCAAACCTTGACTATTGTGACCTATTCCTCTAATCCTGGATACCCCTAGATTACCCCTTGAAAATCCATTAGTAGTAATTTTAAAGAAACCCAAAGGTGGAAGAGACCATTTATCAATATTGCTCCAATACTTGAACAATATTATGAATATGACTAACCAAAGGGAATAGGCCTATGTAATGAGAAATATGAGGCATAAGAGGGGAAAGATATCCTTCAAAGAAATAATTCATTCTATCTAATTAACAAGGGATGTTTCATGGGGAATTTGATTTTATTGACACAAGATGATTGGCACTAGGCTTTAGTAATATAGTGAATATTTAAGTAATATTGAAATAATTAATTATGCACAATGAATAAACAATTTAAAATATTTTTCTTCCAAGTAACTAGGAACCATTGATTTTGAGGGTGACTATGGACTTGTCTTGCACTCTTAGGATCTTTCACCTAAAAGGAGAGAGATAGAACCCTAAAATTGAGGTGGATCACTCAAATTAAGGAATGCAATACTAAATGCAATGATATTAATGCAGCTAAGCTATGAAATTGATTGATTATGAATGCAAAAGTAATGAAATATGCAATGCTTGAAAACACAATAAGGTATGCAAAAATGAACTAAAACATGAAGACACACAAATATAATTGAAAGAGGCTGAATAGAGTGCACCTAGGAATTAGATGTTGAATCTGGAAGGCTTTGAAAATGGGAAGAAATCACTATAAACCACCATTGGGAGTCATTCGCCACAAATGGTGAATCAGTCCCGCTACTGGTAAAATACACTTGAAACTACTTTCCAAAAGTTGGGAACTGGATTCTAAAAAAAAATAAAAAAAATCATCCCTTAGGTGGAATTCATTCACCATTGATGGAAAATTAGCCCTCCAAAAATCTACAAATTCAAGAGTCAATTCTATAGGTCCAGATCAACACTTGTCTTGTTAGGTTGACAGAGTCAAATTTGCAGAAAACTGACTGTAGGTTATCTCCAAGCTTGAAATATGGTTTAGCTGACTTGAAACATTTTGTTGAATTGTTATCCACTTTTCAACACCTAATTGCTTGAGAAATTTGGATAATTCTTTTTACAAATCCACATGCAAAAGGGGAAAAATGGTTAAGGGTTATAGTATAGGGATTTTCCTTGGTTAGATCCCACTTTGGTAATCAAACCCTTAATAAAGAAATAAAATGAAATGATCAAGGAATGATGAATAAACAATATACAAATGTCCTAAACTCACCAAAATGTTGGCTTTCAGTTGTTTATTGTGATTTTTTGTCCTTGATGAAAAAATTGGATTTGGTGATACATGTTGGTTTTGGTGACATACATTTACATGATCTTGGTGGCACATGAGGATTATAGTTGATTTACATGATCTTGGTGGCACATGATGATTATAGTTAATTTACATAGTCTCTACACATGGTTCATGGCATGCAATTATAGGTCTATGATTTCCATGCTTTAATTTTGATACATGTTGGTTACTGATATTTTTATCATTTTTGACATGGTGCTACAAGTCATAGATTAGGTATATGGTTGCTAATGTTTGACATTGTATACATGATGGAATGTATATTAGACACTATGCACAATGACATACATATCCTGGTTGACATACATACTGGTAGATTCCCTTTTAAGGTATAACATTTGTTAATACATTTGTGCATCTTTTTACTTGGGCTGATAGATCAAATGATATATGAGTGGCACATCTTATGTTTGCAAAAAAAATACAAGATTATTTTTTAAGATGGTATGTGTTGTCTTCAAGACACATTGTGTGCTAACATTTCATACATGGTATCATAAAGCATACTGTGTCATAGAAAAATGGTCCCTTGTCATTTTCATGGCCTTTTAGGTTTTGTTTCACGGTGTTGGAACTATGTTGCTTTGACTTTATGTTGTATCATGGCTTGAACATGCTTATTGAGGTACTAAAACTCAAAGAACGATGTCTTGTGAAGGTGTTGTAATGTATTGTAAGATATTTCCTCATTCTTCTAGACTCTATTTAATGCATTTCACCTAAAAATCACCTTTTTATTCATCAACAAGCCCCATTTTGAAGTGTTGTAAAGTCTTGTAACAAGCTTTCAGGCTCTTCTAGGCATATTTTCACTATTTACACCATTCTCATGTTTTATTCGGTCTCTTTATGCCCTCATAAGTTGTAATTAAGTGCATTTTTTCATATTCTCTTGACAAATAACATTAAACACAAAATTTTTTCTGACACATGTTTTTAGGTCCTAGGTGAGACCCATTCACCATAGGTGGCGAAGGAGTCCCCCTTGGCCCCAAATTCAAAATATTTCAAATTTCCTTTTGGGATTTTATTCAAAATCACTTGATGTCGGCCTATGATGTGGTATGAACAGATATTAAGGCACAAGAATTGTATTAATAAGTGATTTTCACCTCATTTTACATCTTCTACAATCTCCCAACTCATTCAAGCATTCAATCCTACATTTCAAGCATTCAAGCATTTTACATCAACAATTCAAGCACTATTCAAGCACTTTGAAGCAACCATTGATATTACTTTAGACTTGCATTATCAAGATTTATGTGAGTGGATAGCATTTGCATGTTATTATTTTATCTTTCTCTTTAATTACATTGTCTTTTCAACAGTTTAATTACCAAAAGTGGGGTTTGACCAAGGCAAACTCCTATTCACTAACCCCTAATCATTTTTTCCCCTTTTGCTTATTTTTTTGTAGCCCTTTGTTTGCAAATTTGATAGGTTATTATGTGTTGAAGAGTGATTTTCAAGTCAACTAGGTGCTTCAAGTCAACTTGAGTCAAGATCAAGCTTGGAGAGAGTTATTTGTCTATTTTCTATAGATTTGACTTCGACAACCCGACAAGTAGACATTCTCAAATTTGGTGTTGCATAGTTGTCTCCTAGTTTTTCAAAAATTTGGGGGAGGACTAATTCACCACCTGTAGAGAATGAGTCACACCTTAGGACTAGAAACTTGCGTTTTGTCAGATTTGAGATCCTGACAGACAGAAATCAACTCTCAATAGTTTTTCACCAGTAGGTGGACTGATTCGCCACCCTGGGAAAATGAGTCCCACTGTGAAAAATTAGTGAATTTCACCAGCATCCAGAACACTCTAGAAAGCTCACATTTCACCTAGTTGCACTAAGATTCATCCTTGTACCTTATGTTCTGCATAATTTCTTCATTTACATAGTTGTTTAAATATCACAATGTGTTTTCAAACATAGTTGTAATTACACTTTTGCATTCATTTTCAGTCACCTAAATTAATATATTGCATTTAGGTAATTTCATTTACATATCACATCACACACATCCTAATTAAAGTGATGCATAAGCCTTTTTGGACCCTATCTCTCTCCTTTTAGGTGAAAAACCCTAGAAGTGCAAGAGTAGTCCATAGGGTCCCAAAAATCTATTTTTCATTTTGGTGAACCCAAATTTTGATCAATTTTAATTTCTGATTCTATTCACATATTGCATCTTAATTTCCATTTGCATTAGCATTCAATTAAGACATTGATTTGTTTTTGCATTCTAAGACTTTTCATTTTGTATTAGTGAAACTTTCATTTAACTTTCATTTTTGCATTATATCCAATTGAAAAAAGTTAAAATTTGCATTTTGCATCTGAAAATTTCATATTGTAGTGCATTTAAATCATCTTAAATTTTTTGAAAAAGATTAAAAAAAATTCATACTGGGACTCATTTGCCATCGAGGGTGATGTTGATAGTGTTTTTATGCACTTCACAACATAGGCAGCGCACAGGTGCACTACCTCTCTTGAAAGACAATTTCCCACAATCGAGTTGCAGAACACTATCCCAAGGTCTCTCAGATGTTAGGTCATGACGATGCTTAGATACCTCAGTAGTTTGATGTGATTTGCTGGAATCACAAGGTGGCCTTACAGAAACACAAAGTATGGGCACAAAGCATGAAGTTGGATCTTCGAAAAGGAGTTTTCACATGTAAGCAGTTATGTCTTGGCTGTAGGTTCAAACAGCAGTCTCAAACTCCATCTAGTTGTTAGATTTTGCTTTATAAAGTGCAATGAACCTTGGTGTTCAGTTTCTAAAGAAAGTGAAAAAAGATCGAAGGGGAAGAAAAGTTCCTAAGCCTAAAGCTTGCTGCGAACAGTGATAATGGAGTCCCTGCAATGAACAATTCCTTCAAAACAATATCCCACTTAACCAGAGATTTCACAGTATCATGGGAATCGTGCAATCTTCTAAGGGCTGCAGATTTTTATCCTTCATCCACCACATACATGCATGAACTAAAGATAAGTGTTTGAGGCAGCTTAAATCAGGTCCAGGCTAACTTTGCAAAGCTATCTACCTTCAGCAAACAGCAAAAAGTATGGACTAAGGGATCATCAACAAAGCAGGATTTTTCATGAACAACCAATAGCATTCCTAAGATTATCCAAATAACATGAACAACTAACTAAACAACAAAGAGATCTAAGCTAACATCTAATATTGGAGAAGTGAATCAATAGACATGAGAGAAAACAAGGAAATGCACCAACTCAATGCTATTTCTCATAAATTTCAGCAGCATGCCTTTACAACAACTCAACTCTCACTTTTGCAAATGAGGGGAGTGCTCTATTTATAGTTTCCAAAAAAATCAAATGAATGGCCAAGATTCATTTCCATTGTGTGGCCATGATTCATTACAAATTAGGGTTTCACCTACCCCCAAAATAGATTTATAATTTTAAAACATCTTTTGTCTTTTCCCTATTTTGTCATCTAGTGGATGACATTATTTGCATTTTCGTCTTGTAGCTAATTGTTGTTCCTTTGGCTGTAGCTACTCTTTTAGGAAGTCTTCTTCCTCGGCTGGGCTATCTGGTTGCTCCGCGGAGGCTGCGTGTTCAATATGTTTGAGGATTACGGCCTGGAGCTTGTCAATCTCGAGGATTTCACATCTCAACGCCTAATAGCTCCATTCTTTAGCATTCTCTTCCAGCCGCTTCCAATCCTCGTCATACTTTGAGCCCTGATCTCTGAAGAGCTCTAATCTATTGAAGGCATGAGCAGCGAAACTCAAGAAGTCCGTTGTGGTATCTCCAGCCATCCTATCATTCATCCGTTCCTCAAAATATGACCTGACCTTTTCTGCATCTAATTGCACCGTGGGCATATCATGGCCCGTCATCAGCTTGAGGTACTCGACACATTCTGCTCGGATCTCCTTGCTCCACGCAATATCTGGATCTATTTTGCCTTGGATCTGTTCCATCCTCTCTTTACGGTTGATGGGGTCTTTGTGCCATATGTCAACCAACCAGTGATCCTCCTTCTTCACTTCTAGCTTTTCTTCCCACATGCTTTCTAGCATTTGAAGGATGGCCTCAACCTTCGGGAAGGCAGAGTCGTAGATCGCAGGGAAGTTGGTGCAGAGCTTCCTCGTGCCTTCCAAGGATTGAATCAAGTCTAGGAACCTGTTGGCTATCTACACAGCCAAGCCGATCCCTACGTTTCTGACCCTCGCAACCTACTGGAACCAGTCCTCTGTGGTCTTCTCTAAGTTTTTCCTCCTCTCCATCTTATCTATCTGCTCCCTGGAGAGTAGCTGAGGAGTGGCCGTCGAGGTAGTGGGAAGGTTGTCTATTGAAGACCACTACTGGATGTAGTCGGTTAGGGCAGCAACCTGCGCCTTTAGCTCATCTTTGGTGATCTTATCCTGCTTAATCAGATGCACCACCATGGCCACTGACTCCTCCAGATGTCCGACCTTCTGTTCCCTGGTGGCTGTCCCTAGGTCTATTGTGGAGATATTGTAGCTTACTCCGGTCTGGCCAACAGTTGGCGTTGCTACTTGTGCAGCCCGGGAGCCAGAAGCGTCCATGGTTATCCTGGAACGGACCTTTGGCTTCTTCTCCTTCTTTGTTGTGGCTAGAGACCGAGCCAAGATGGCTTCCAATCTCGACCTTGGGTCGCTTAGAACAGAAGTAGTCTTTTCGAGCTGCTTTTCCAGCCAGTCGGGCATGGCGGATTTACCCTTGGGTGTACCATGGCTGCCTTCACCCGTCTCAGTCAGGGGCAAGACTTTTGCCTCCTTTTCCTTTTCAAGTTCTTCCTTTTCCTTGGCAGCATCCTCCTCCTCGTCAGAGTCTTGATAGAACACAAGGCTTTTGATGGGTACATTGGTGGTCAGTATTTGAGTGAGATCATGTTCTTTTACTGCCTCTTCTTCTTTCTTCTCCTTAACAGCCTCGGGTTCGGGGCTCCTTACAATGTGGGTCTCCGCCTCAGTGATATCCTTTTCAGGCTGCCCCTCTGGTGGCTGTCCCTCCTCACCATGTGGCGACGGTTCTGCCTCTTCTCCGACATCCTCATCAGAAACCTGAATAATTTTTCCAGCGCCCGAGCCATCCTCTCCATCCCCGCCCTCTGAGGAGCCTGTTTCTTCTTCCTCATAGGCAACCTCATCAATAGTTCTATGCTCATATTCGGGTTGCTCGTAATAGTCATCGGCCTCCTCCTCCATAGGCTTTGAAGCCTCCTATTCCAGCTCCTCCATCTCCTTGGAAATCTGCATGGTGGCCTCCATGGCCGGCGGACCTGTCGGCGGTTGCGACGGCTAAGCTGTTGCGAGGGCTTGGGCGAGGGCAGCGTGGAGAGCAGGGTCCATTAAAAGCTGCGAGAGCTCAGGAGGAAGACTCTGCAGGTGTCGTGTAATGGCCTCGGGCACACTAGAAAGTGGAACAAGTGATGGTATTATTGCCAGAGGTAGGGAGGTGATGGGTGACATGGCAGCAGCAGAGGGAGGGGAAGTGGTCATGCTCGAGGAAGAGTCAATATTGACTATGGACCCAGCTGGGGGCGAAGAGGCAAGGTGGATAGAAATGTCCACGGCTTGTGGGGATGAGGCAGCTGTGGCCTGAGAGGGGGGCAGCACACCAGTCGGGGGAGGAAGGAGTAATGGAGGCTATGCCTCTATTGTGACCACTGTCCTTTTAAGCTTCTTCAGAGACGAGCCTCCCGTATCCTTTGTTGCTTGTTCTTTGGGGCCCCCGGACTGTGCCGTTTCTGCTTCTTTTCTCTTCTGGGACCTGGTGATGGGGGGAGACTTAGAAGTTTCACCAGCTGATGGGGAGGCAGCAACGTCCTCCGTGGCACTCGACCCACTTTTGAGTGCCTCGTATGTTAGAGCCACCCCCTGTTGCTCCAGTTGTGCCACCTGTCCATCAACCCACTCCTTAGTGCAAGCTATGACAGGCTAGGTGATGGTATCCAGGTCCTCGACCTCTTGTTCATCCTAGTCGATGGAGGGAATTGCCAGGTCAGCAACCGCAGGGTACCTCGGGTGCACCAGGGTGGACTCATCTTCCTCAAGCTGGTCTGGCACCGAAAACAGCTACAGTCTCCTTAAAAACTGCACTGTCATTCACATGTAATGTCTCTTGCAAACCTCCTTATCATCTCTACAATCTGCCCAGAAATCTTCAACATGGTACTAGTGGGCGTATGCCGGCGCTAGCGCCTTCCTGACGTGGCCATGGGGGTCCATCCATGGGTGAGCTGTGTACCATTCAAAGTTATACTCTTTGAGTTCCTTTTCTGAGTTGCCGGCGCATTAAGATGTTTGCAGTCGATAATGACCTTGGCTGAGGATCATGGGATAGGGGATCCCTGCTACGTGTTTTTGGCCGAAGACCGTCTGAATATGTTGGAGCTGCCGGGAAAGCTCTAGGAGAATAATCCTATCGTTTGGGTATCTTGGCAACTTGTTCGGCCGTTCCGTGAATCCCTGGGCACAGATGTAAGTGAACTTGGGGAACTGAATGTATAAGAAGGCATACTCCTTCAGGAGTGCTCTGGCGCTGTGAGATACCCGTCTCTAGAAGTCCCCGGCTATCAATCTGATAATATGGCCTATGAAGGCATCATTGATCCAGCGGTACTCCTTTTTGAAGTAGCGGTATTGTAGCTGAGGGTACCGGTCAAAAGGCTTAAGCCCTCGTTTGTGATCCCCATCCGGCACCATGAAGAGTCCACTATATTGCCTCTAACCTGCCAAGGAGTACACCAGGTACGAGGTCATGTAGAACTTGTTGCTTTTTCTTGATATTTACAAATTGCTCGTGGAAGCAGTAGCTGATGATACTCCCCCAGTCGAATGAGATCTTGGTCTCCACGTCCTCATTTCCTCGTATGATTTGCTCAATATAGTAAGCCATCCACTCCTGGAAGTAGGCGGCTGTTGGGAGGCCCATGACCCTGCTTAGCATGGTCACCAAGTCATGATAGTCTTCTTGAAAATCGCTGCGGAACAACTCTTGGGAAACTTTTGCAGCGCTGCCCCGTTTCTCCTTCAACCAGTAGATGTTGATTGACTTCTTGTAGCCCAATGGATTGGCATCCCATGCCCCCTGACACTGCTCCAAAGTGGGGACTTGCATATGTGGGAATGTAGGAATGTGGAATATTTTCGTAATTCCTTCTGGAGACATGTCGGCAAGGATATTCCCTTCTTTGTCCACGATCGTTCGCGTGTCTATCTGGTAGGCTTCTCAGCAAGCCATTACCAGTTTAGGTGCTATTAGAGACGGAGGGAAGCCAGCAGCTTTAGCAATTCCACTTTGGTGTATCAATCGAGCATTCTTTGTCTTAGGGTCGATCTTGACCCTCTAGGTGAACTCATCTATGTCCACCTGGCCTATATTGGTGTCCAAGATCTCTTTCCAGTCAGTCGAGACCTTTGACTGGAGCGGTTCACCCTGAAATTGGAACTTCATTTGGTCTTTGTCGTCTTTCCCATGGGCGCCCTTCCGGATTTCTTACCCTTGTCCTTTTCGGTAGAGGCCCCTGAAGTTCCTGCGGCCGATTCCATATATCCTGCAGGCAAGGGCGAAGTTAGCATAAGAAAACACCAATAACGTTAATGTTAGTCTGTATTGTGAGCATATTATATAACTAACCATTCAAATGCATCATAAATTTAATTCTCAGACGATATCAATTTCATTTTAGGGCAATTCAACAATCTGGGCCCGGAGGGCCGGACTTCCCTAGCAGGAATGCTGCCAGGAAGGGAAAACACGCCCGAAAGCTCCTGGAGACCCCTGTTGGTCAGATTTTGATGTTGTAAGAGACCCATGACGAAGAATGGCATGATTTAGTACGTGCGTCGAAGTCAGATTCTCGATTGGACTTGATTTGGATCGATTTGGGGAGCTTCGGGGGTTTCAAGCTAGAAGGCAGTCAGGCGAAGGTAGCCGGCGGCGGCGGACATCAGGCGGAAGTCTGGCGGCGGAATCCCGGAGGCCAGAACCCAGGAAGCAAAAAAGACAGCCGTCATCGGATTTGGTTTCACAGTTTTAGACTGGACGACATTCGGAGCACCAGGCCCCGGGGGCCGGGAGGACACGTCGCAAAGGCCACCGCATCTTATTAGATCTTTTTGAAAGGCAGCGGCAAGGAAATGACCGGAGCCTAGAGGGCGGGGCGGTGACGGAGGTTCGTCCCTGATGGATTCTGCAATGCTACCCAGCGGCGACACCGAGGTGAAGCTCGAGCCCCGGCCCACGGGAGGATGCAAGGGGACGGCTGCCGGGAGGTTATGACAATTCACAGGCGACGGCGGTGAAAGGCGTCCCAGGACCCGAGAGGCGGAATGACGCGAGGTGCAGGCCGCCGCATGCATTTTGCGATGTTTTCAACGGCGGCTGTGAAAGACAGAATGGGACTCGGAGACCGGAGAGATTGCTGACGCCAGCTGCCGCGAAGGTATAGACAGCGACAGCGAAGAGGCCACCGGGGCCCGGGGGACGGGGCCCTGCGGGTTGACGGCCGACGGGAAAATTTCATCGCAGTTCAGGTGACAGCGGCGGTGAAAGCGACCCCGGAGCCCGAAGGTCGGGCAGCAGGAAGGGTTTCACCGTGAGCGATGGCAGAACCGCCACGGAGTTTCAGGAGCGGAACTCTGGAAAGCCGAGCCCGGAGGGTTGTGGGGATGCGGAAACAGCGGCCTCGCCAGGGAATTTTGACGTTAAAACGGCGGTGAATCCAAGGCGGAAGCCCAGGAGGGGAAACCTAGAGGCCCGAGCCCAGAAGGACGGACCTCCGTCAGGGATTTTGACTCGGGATTCTGACAGCGATGGAAGGTTTCGGGCCCGGCAGGGTCCTTCGCACTGTGCGAAGAACACCCATGGCGTAGACAAGTCCAGGGAGACGGTAAGGGTGATTCTGATGGTTTCTGGCAAATTCGAGCACATGGGTTTTGGGCGCGACGCGGGGGTGTTCTTTTTATACCATTCAATTTTGTTCTTTAATTCATTTAAATCCTCAAAATGATCAAAAATAATGGGAGAGCGAACGAGGATGGCCTACCTGCGACTCACAAAGCGGGTAGGTGATGGGATCCACCGGTGGAGTCGATGGAGCGAGGTTGATGCCAATGATCTCGTTGATGCAGACTGCAATGGGCTCCAATTCAAACGCTGCTCCAATTTGCTTGAATTCGCTAAGTGAAAAAGACATTGGGGGACCACGGTTTATATACCCAACCGCTCATTAATGCTGCATTAAATGCCTCGTACGATCGTGCCAAAAGTCAGTCGGTTTCAAATTTGGGGTCGGTGGCGGTGACGAGGGTTTCGAGTTCTAGCAGGCGGGAAGCCGCGGAATGACGACCGCCGTGAAACTTTGCGAGGACTTCGAACGGCGGCGGCGAAGGTGTGACCGGGGCCCGGAGGGCGGGGCGGCGACGGAGGATTGCCGTCATGAGCTTTTGGTTTGCACGGCGGAGGCGAAAGACGCCCCAGGGCCCGAGAGATGGGCGGCCGACGGAGGATCGCCGTCACGGACGGCGATCCCAGGACGGAAGTCCGAAGGCGGACTTCCGGCGCCCGGGGCCCGAAGGAGCAGGGGTCGGCCGAAAACCCACAAGGAACAATGAACGGCAAACGACGGGGCGGGTTCCAATGGGCAGAAAGATGCCCGGGAAACGCCACCGGGGCGGCAAATAAGGGAACCACAGAGGTCCGGGCCCGGAGGGGCCCAGGGCCGCCCCAAAGCCCGAAAGGCCTAAGGAACCCACAAGGCCCCGGAGGGCACCAAAATTTAAAAGGGAAACCACGATCGATCTTAGGATGAAACTTTAGGGTAATATTGACCATGCAAAATGTCAAAATAAGAGGGGCACGCAAAATGAGGTAGCCCTGACAGACCCGACAAGGCGAAAGAAAAGAGGGTCCCCGTTCCCAATGGGGCGTGTGTGCTGAGGGCACAACAAATGGCGACTCCGCTGGAGAACGCTCCGGAGTGTTCTAGGGATAAATATTCATTCAGGACCCAGAATCTCTGGTTTAGCAGACCAGAAACGGCTTCCAAGGATGAATCCGGGAGAGCAAGATCCTTAATTGGGTCAGCTTACATGACATCTCAAAATTGTGTGTAGAGTGAGTTCATTCCTTTCCTAGGGATAGTAACCAAGGTTATTACTCGAACCAAGTGAGCTACATAAGTTGCCTAACACCAAAAGTAACCTGGACATTGCCCCGCTGCCAGTCAGGCGTCCATAGCCCCGACAGAGTTGTCGCTACAATCTCATGGATATTGCTCTACTGCCGGTCGGACGTCCATAGCCCCGGTAGAGTTATCCGAACACCCATATGGTCATTTATTTTGTTTTTCAGAGTTTCTTTTCTCTTCTTTGCTTTGATATTTCATTTCTCTTTTACCATTTAGTTCGACCGGGTAAGCATTGAAGCCTACAATGGGTTTGGGACTATAGTGGTCACTAGAGTAGACTTAATATTTTTCACTTACTTGGGTGTCGTGACAACCATAGCACGGTCCTTCAGAATTTATTATTATGTAATTTGTGCAAGATTCGAGATTTGGGTAAGAAGATCCGGTGAAGGGTCCAGTTCTGAGCAGAATTCAGACAGGGAAATCATTCACGGACAGCTTTGCAAAGACCAATAGTCTAGAGTGAAGGTTTAGCCAGAGAACACAAAGAACGGACAGTAAAGTGAACCGCTTGTTAGGCAAGCATGGCCACCACAAAGGAGTGAGAAACCTTTCTCAAAATGAAACTGCCGGGAGGGAGAAAGCAAAAAATGACGCGAACAAAACGCAACAAGCAAGAAAGCAACTACTCTACCCTATGCATAGGTATTTACAGCAAAGAGCTCGAAGGAGCTCAAGCCTGGAAGTAATGCTTCAGGTGCTGCCCGTTGACTGGCAACGAGACGTTTTCACCGGTTAATTTTTTCAAACAGAAGGCATTATCTCCCAAAATCTCAGCTATCTGAAAGGGGCCAAGCCAGAGCTTGTCAAATTTATTGTGTCCCCCTTTCTTTTCATGGGCCTTGTCCCAATATAGGACCAAATCTGCAATCCTAAAGGCCTTAATTTTGGTCCGGCGGTCGAACCATCTCTTCACTATGCCCTGATGCTTGGCAAAATTTTCTATTGCACGGTCTTGAACTTCCTCTAAATGTAACGGTTCAGCTAGACGAGCTTCCCTACGATCTCCTCCTTCATAAAAATCATTGATGAACTGAAGAGTCAGAATTTTCAGGTGGATGGGGAATATCGGCTCAAGACCATAGACAAGGTGGAATGGGGAATCACCAAGGGCAGCCTTATGGCGGGTGCGATCAGCCCAAAGGGCGAAATGGAGCTGGGTATGCCAGTCATTGGGATTCCTATCTAGCAGTTTTTTGATCACGGTAATCAAGTTCTTGTTTGTGGACTCGGCAAGGCCATTGCCCTGAGGGTAGTAATTGGATGAAAATTTGAGGGCAATGCCATAGTCAAACACCCAGCTAGCAAATTTTAAAGAAGCGAAGGCAGGTCCATTATCACATACTAGAGCATATGGACAACCAAAGTGATTTAAAATAAAACTTTCTAAGAAATCAGTAACTACTTCAGTTGTACAATGCTTACAAACTATTGCCTCCGTCCATCTAGTACAATAATCAGTAGCGATTAGAATGTACCTGTGTCCCGTGGATGATGGGGGGCTTACCGGACCGATGAAGTCGAGACCCCATTGTGCAAAAGGTCTTACCTCTAGCACGGGCTGTAGTGGTACAGCAGCATTCCTCTCCCTGGTGGCGGTGGTCTGGCACGTATGGCATGAACGAACATGGCCATGGGCATCTTTGAAGACAGTCGGCCAATAGTACCCTGCCCTTAATATCTGATGGGCCGTAGAAGAACCCGAGCCATGGCCCGTACCAAACTTATCGTGAAACTCCCTCAGAACGCGTTCTGCTTCCTCCTTGCTGAGACATCTTAAATAAACTCCCTCATGATTCTTCTTATAAAGAATGGAACCCTGTAACATATAACCGTTGCTTTTCAATCTAAGGGCCCTCTTCTGGACTCCTTGCAAATGTGACGGACACTTATGATTGAGCAGATAATAAACGACATCTTGGTACCACTCTCCCAGGGAGACATCCTCAAGCTGATATTGATGTACCGTGAGTTCAGGTCCGGCCTCTGTTGCTGTTTCAACCATTGTGCGGGTGAGTGTCTGCCCTCTTACCAATTTCATTGGTTGGATCTCCATATCATATTCTTGGAGCAGGGTGACCCACATGGCCCTCCGTTCACCCAACTCGTTTTGCATGAGAAGCATTTTGACTGCGGGGTCAGGGACGATTGCGAACACCTTGTTGCGTAGAATATAGTGTCTAAATTTCTTTACTCCCCTAACAAGAGCGTACGCCTACTTTTCTATGTTGTGGTAGGGTGATCCCATAATAGTGGTTTACAATTTTTGGCCAAACTGGACACTGAAATTATTATTTTTAACTAAATCTTCACATTCGGGCACCTATAGCGGCTAAACTGTGAGGAATTTGAAGATGGTGCAAACTAGAGTCTCATCAAATTTTTTCTATAGATTCTAAAAATCTTTTTTCAAAATTTTTGAAATCAAATTTCACTTTTTCCATCTCCCATTTTTTTTTTTTCTTCAGAAAACAACATTTTTAAAAAGTGACGACACCGTGATAACACAACTTTTTTCCATGAAGGATAAAATTCTAATTATTTCAAATTTATATTTGTAACTCGATATCTAGTGCTTCCACTTAGTTAGATAGTTTTTATTGAATATTTTTCCTTAATCAAGTTTCAAAGTCAAAGCAATTACAATTGCATAATAACCTGATAACGTAACTTTTTCTGTAGATATGTCAAATTCTTTTTTTGTTGGATCAAGGACTTCAATATCTGGTGCACTCATATTTTTAATTTTTTTTAATAATCTTCTATTTTTCCACATGTGAAGAACAAATAAATTCATTTTCAATGAAAAACCTATGTTTAATAAAACTTAAAAAACAAATACATAACAAAACCAAAACATATTAAAATTATATTCATTGGATAGCTTGTTCTGAGGAGTACCATAATCATTTGAAATAAATTTTTAATGAATTCATTTGATCCCCCAAAAGCTAAATCAAAAGTGATTTTTTATCAGCATTTTGGTAGGTGTAAAGGAGATGCATTTATAGGTATGGTTTAAAACTAGAAAGGTTCTATCCAAGGGGGTTTGATCTAATTTGATTTGATCAAACCCTCTTCAATTGGAATCCTTAAAATAGAATTTTTTAAGGCTTAAATCATTATATTTTCTAAAAATATGTGATTTCAGCTAAAATTCATTCCTCTTAGGAATTGTAAACCACTATTATGACAGCACCTGATAACGCAATTCAGCATCTTTGAGGGGTGCGCTCATGAAGGTGATCGGATGCTCATTTCCTTCATCATCCTTTTGAGTCAACATACTGGCACAAGAATGCTCCGAAGCAAATGAATAGATATAGAATGGCTTCAGATAATTTGGACTGACCAACACAGGCGCCTCAGCAATGGCCTGTTTGATTTCCTCAAAGGATTGTTTGGCCTCTGGTGTCCACTCAACCTTAGTGTTCTGCTTGAGCATGGCATTGAGAGGTTTGACTATTTCCATGAAACCGGTGATGAATTTCTGGATGAAATTAATCTTTCTGAAGAAAGACTTTAATTCCTTCTTGCTGCCCGGGGGCTGAATCTTGAGTAGCGACTCAATGCATTCAGGATCAATGGAGATTCCTTGCTCTGAGATGACGTGCCCGAGTAATCTACCTTCGGTCACTCCAAAAATGCACTTCTTGGGGTTGAGAGAACTCCAAATTCCTGGCATCTCTGAAATACTTTGCATAGGTCAGAGACGTGATTACCTCGCTTCTTAGAGAATACCGTCAAATCATCCATATAGATGATTATGCATTTGCTGATTAGGTCCTTAAAAGCGATATCCATGGCACGTTGGAAAGTGGCGCTGGCGTTGATGAGCCCAAACGGTATTCTTCTGTACGCAAATGTCCCCCACTTAGTGGTGAACATAGTCTTGTGGCGATCCTCGTATTGTACCATTACTTGATTATACCTGGAGTATCCGTCGAGGAACGACATCATCTAGGAGCCATTGACGATTTGTAGCACTTCATCCAGTGAAGGCACCAGATAGTTGTCCTTTTCTGAGGCGTGATTGAGATTGCAGAAATCCACGCACAATCTAATCTCTCCATTCTTTTTCCTGACCAGGACCAAATTAGCCACCCACATAGAGTGCCTAACAGAAAAGATGATTCTTGCCGAAAGTAATTTCTGTACCTCCTTGTAAACAATAGGTTCTAGCAAGACATTAATAGGGCGCTGCCACTGACGGAATGGCCTCACTTTTATCTTTAGAGGGATGGTATGCGTGATGACAGAGGTGTCATATGTTTTCAAGTCTTCGTAACTCCATGCCACCACGTCAGGATATCTGCGCAAAGCATCCGTGATTCCCCTCTTTTCTTCGGGCGTGCATACTTTTCCAATAAAAATATTCTTGGTATCCTCGGCCGTTCCCAAGTTGTGAGTGTTGCACTGGCTTCTTATAGCCTCCTTTTTTGTTTGCCGATCCTGATCCCTAATCTGATCTAGGTCGAATACATGCTCTAGCTGAATCATGCCTCTAGGGATCGTGTTGGTTTTCAGATTGATAACCCCTTCTATGTCTAATTCAACCTCCTGTGGATCAGCTTCATCGATTATTTGGGTAGCAAAAATGTCAGAACTTGTGATGAACTAGAGGATATGCTTATCATTATTGAAGACCTGTAGGTGGGTAACATTGTCCGAGACCGATAGCGTAGATGTTATCTCAACAGTGAACTTCTTGAGCCTAGACAACGAGAGGGGCTGTAACGTGCTAGCTGCTTGAGCTAAGGCATCAACTGTGCGATTCTGAGCACGAGGGATCAGTTGTATGTTGATCACATCTAGGCCCTCTAGGAGATCCCACACCCTGTGTCTATAGTTGGTGAGTCTCCGGTCATGACAGGAGTACAATTTCCTGACCTGCTTAACCACAAGTGCGAAATCCCCGAAGATTTGTAGTACTTTCACATTCTTCCTCAAAGCCATAAGAAGGCCAAGGTCTAAGGCCTCATATTCTGCTACATTATTGGTGCAATAAAACTGCAATCGATGGGCAGCGAGGAATGTCTTACCCATTGGACTGATGAGTTCGATCCCTGCTCCAGCTCCTTGTCTTGACTTTGATCCATCAAACCGGAGTGTCCAACATGTAGAGGATTCCTCATCTTTGGGTTTGATTGAGTCTTCATTCTCTCTTGGCTGGGCAGCGGGCCTAGTGATCTTAGGAAGGCTTTCCGGGTTGAGGCAACGATCAACAGGTGATCCGGGCGGTGCCTCCTTTGGTGTTTTCGTCGGAGGAGCAGCGACTTTCTCAACATGCTCCACTGCTGCTTGGCATAAGCAATAGTCTAACTCGGAGTGAGTAGCATTGTGGACCCTACACCAATTCAGCAATAATAGGTCTTGGAAATTCATTCTAGCTCCTAGGCTGGGCTGATCTCTTGCGCATTTTTCCATAAACTCCTGGAAGCCATCAAGCAATCCCCAGTTGTCATCTTTATCTGGCTCATCATCAGCTTTTGCCAACACTTCTTCATTTGGGGGAATTTGTTCGGAACCCACCGAGGGACTGCATAATACCAGCAATACCTCATCTGTCCGTTCTTCCTGAAGCTCAAGCTCGTTTTGGTAAGCAAAAGGGCGGTAATTTCCTAAGTCGGTCTCAGCGAACAGCACCTCGCTGAGATTATTGTATTCCGTGATCATATATTTCATTCGGGGTTCACGGTCAATACGAATCTGATTTGGCAGCCCCTTCCAGGGCAGCCACATGTGAGACAAGTCAGTGGCGGTGTATCCGTTCAGCGCCTTGGTGAACTCTCTCCCCAAAATGATTCCATAGGCATCAGGTATGTCCGCCACTTGGATGTCCACAACCTGCTGTATCCGGGGGTCCGCAGCGATTAACATGGGGATGCGGTTTATTTTGCCCACGATATTAATCTATGTTTTGTCCAGTTGGGTGACCTTTCTCTTTGAAGGCGTGGGGGTGATGCCAAGAGCTTTGCATACGGCCAAGGGCATAACGTTGGCAGACGCGCCTGAATCGAGCAGGCAGTTGTGCAAATTATTGCCAAAGACCCTAATAGTAGTCAGGAACAGGGGAGTTTTCGGTCTCCCTTGGAGGATACCGACGGGTGTGTCCATTTGAGCTATTTGGCCTTTATTCCTGTCACTGCCTGTATCCTTGGTTTGTTTAAATTGCTGGTCCTTGGGAGGCTGTCTACCAGCCCTCTCTGGCTCCTTTTTAGTGTATCTGCCAGCCGACTGATTCATGGGCATATGATTCCTTCTTTCGGTGTTGTCTTATATCTCTTGTTCTTTCCTGGGCTCCTCAAAGGTTACCCTCTTGGCTGGGGTCTCTTGTGTCGTGCTAGATGAGGGAGTCTCATTCAGAACCCTGAAAAAGGTGTGCCTTACAGTAGGAACCTTGAGTAATTCGAAGGTTGACAAACTAATTTTGACCTTCTTAAACTCTTTCGCCACATATTCACCTATTTGCTCGATTTCAGAGCTAAAAACTTGGCCTATGGGAGAACTAGGGGTTTGACTCTTAGTTTGTCCAGGCGGATTTTGGGTTTGGCTCTGAGGCTGACCCTGCGGTGGGTTTTGGGATTGGTTCTTGCTGAGATATTAGGCGGGTATACGAGGGAGCCATGTGTTATTGTTAGCATTTGGATCAGGCGGGGTGGCAAAGTTGTTTGGTGGAGTAGAAGTGGTGAAGGGTCCACCGGCTTGTCTATTCCTAAGGAAATAGGGACTTGACCATTGATGGAACATGTGGACCTCATCCACGAATAGCTCTTCTTCATCCACCAGACCGTTATCTACCGAATCAAAAAGCGGAGCTAGAGTTGATTTGTTACTTACCTCTTGCGCTTTCTCATCCTTGATGGGGGTGGGCTCTGCCTCAGGTTCGTTGTGGTCTCCTCGCAGAAACAGCGCCTGATTGACCACCAAACATGAGGAATCATAGGGCTCTGATGGGACGATGTCCCTGCAGTTGGCATTATCGACGGCATTTTGTACTTCCACCTAGAAGATTTCAGCCGTAGCCTAGAATTCAGGATAGTCTAGCTCAGAATGCCTACTGGTTTTGTGAAGTCGGCACCATCCGGACAAAGCTGCTTCGGCTAGATGCACACCGCTGGATGTTCTGTCATTGCCTGCTGGTTGATCAAACGGGGTGGGGACACCACCGTTGTTGGGCCGGGTGTTCCATGTGTGATTTTGCCTCTGGGAAGGTCTTCTTTCTCCATTTTTATTGGAGTTCTACCCCCTCTCATAATTCTGCCCTGAGGAGGTACCCGCTTCTCGATTATCTCTGTTGTCTCTATTGTCTCGAGACTCCTGACTGTCCCTATTAAGATTGGCCTGAAAGTTGCGTTGGGAGGCCTGCAGCTGATTATTCTGGTTCTTCAGATGCGTCATCTCTGTGGACATCTTCTTAATCATTTTGGTCAGCTCCTCTAGCTTATCCTTCTCGGCTGCACCTCCAGGCAACGGGGCCGAATTTTGGAGAAACGTGAGTGGGGCCACCGGCTGATTTTGATAAGCCGGAGGAAAATTCGGTCCTAATAAGTGCAACGGTGCCTGGGGCTGTTGGGAATATGCTTGCTGCTGCGGAGCTATTTGAGAATAGCTGTACTGTTGCTGGGGCTGCAAGTAAGATGTTGCGGGAGGTGTATAATTCAACGGCTGCCCCGGATGCGACACCATAGATAAATGTGGCACCTGGTTCATGAGAGGAGTTTAGTGAGCAAACGCCTGATTGAGCCCCTGAATTTACATTGGGTGGGCGATGGGCCCCAAAGAGGGCAGAGGGCTGGATATATTTTGTCCCAAATCCACACTTGCAATGACAGCTTCTGCATAGGCGGTCAGCAAGGTAGCAGGGGGCGGGCGCATCTTTTTTACCAGCGCTGCCGTGAGGTTATCCAGGGCCGCATAGTAGACTGGCAGAGCAGTCACATCATTATGGAGGTATGGATTCTGAAGCCTCATATGAGCCCGATGGAAGCGATCATTGAAGGATCCAATAGGTTCGTTGACCTCCCTTCTGATGGACATGAACTGCTGGTACAGGTTAGCAGGGTTGACAGGAATCTTATACTTTTGTAGGAAGGCATTCTTCATCAGGTTCCACGAGGTGATCGATCCTTGTGGCAGATTGATGTACCAGTAGAAGGCCTTTTCTCCCAACGAATGCGGAAAGAGGCGACACGCCACATCCTCGTGACCCACCTGCATTTCGGTAATTGCCGTTTTGAATATCTTGATATGCTCTTTGGCTATTCTTTGCATGTCACGTGGATGGAATTTTGAATAAAAGCCCTCCGGATTCTTGGGCATATCATTGTAAACAGCAAAGTGTATCGGCGAAGGGTTATGCGCAAGCCAAGCCATGAGGGGAGGCGGAGGTGGCACTTGCTATTGGAGAATAGGGATTTGGGGCTGTATTGGCAATACAACCACAATTTGAGGCTGCCCTTGAGCTATGGCTACCTGGACTGTGCTTTGAGCTGAAAGGGCCGGGAGAGGAGCGAACCCCTGGCTGCCGGAAGGAAGATGTGCAAATGCTGTTTGAGACGGTTGGGTGGAAGATGAAGGCCAGCCAAGTGAAGGTGGAGGTGAAATGGAGGCAGATGGAATGGAGGAAGATGGAATGGAGGAAGAGGAAGAGGCAGAGCTGCTTCCTTATGCTCGTTTTTCCCTCGTGGGAGGCTACAATTTTTCAAACTCTCCCTTGTTTGGTGCTAATCGTAGAATCCTTTGAAACCTTTTTGGGGAGAATGATCCGATCTGATCCAACTTCGCTTTATCCCATAACTTAGTATTCCGATCGCTGCCCTCCCTCTAGCGCTAGTTCTGTTGATGGTGTTTTTATGCACTTCACAACACAGGCAGCGCACAGGTGCACTACCTCTCTTGAAAGACAATTTCCCACAATCGAGTTGCAGAACACTATCCCAAGGTCTCTTGGATGTCAGGTCATGATGATGCTTAGATACCTCAGTAGTTTGATGTGATTTGCTGGAATCACAAGGCGACCTTACAAAAACACAAAGTATGGGCACAAAGCATGAAGTTGGATCTTCGAAAAGGAGTTTTCACATGTAAGCAGTTATGTCTTGGCTGTAGGTTCAAATAACAGTCTCAAACTCTATCTGGTTGTTAGATTTTTCTTTATAAAGTGCAATGAACCTTGGTGTTGTTCAGTTTCTAAAGAAAGTAAAAAAAGAGCGAAGGGGAAGAAAAGTTCCTAAGCCTAAAGCTTGCTGCGAATAGTGATAATGGAGTCCCTGCAATGGACAATTCCTTCAAAACAATATCCCACTTAACTAGGGATTTCACAGTATCATGGGAATTGTGCAAGCTTCTAAAGGCTGCAGATTTTTATCCTTCATCCACCACATACATGCATGAACTAAAGATAAGTGTTTGAGGCAGCTTAAATCAGGTCCAGGCTAACTTTGCAAAGCTATCTACCTTCAGCAAACAGCAAAAAGTATGGACTAAGGGATCATCAACAAAGTAGGAATTTTCATGAACAGCCAACAACATTCCTAAGATTATCCAAATAGCATGAACAGCTAACTAAACAGCAAAGAGATCTAAGCTAACATCTAATATTGGAGAAGTGAATCAATAGACATGAGAGAAAATAAGAAAATGCACCAAGTCAATGCTATTTCTCATAAATTTCAGCAGCATGCCTTTACAACAACTCAACTCTCACTTTTGCAAATGAGGGGAGTACTCTATTTATAGTTTCCAAAAAAATCAAATGAATGGCCAAGATTCATTTCCATTGTGTGGCCACGATTCATTACAAATTAGGGTTTCACCTACCCCCAAAATAGATTTACAATTTTAAAACATCTTTTGTCTTTTCCCTATTTTGTCATCTAGTGGATGACACTATTTGTATTTTTCGTCTTGTAGCTAATTGCTGTTCCTTTGGCTGTAGCTACTCTTCTGGGAAGTCTTCTTCCTTAGCTGGGCTGTCTTGTTGCTCCTCGGAGGCTGCGTGTTCAATATGCTTGAGGATTACGGCCTGGAGCTTGTCGATCTCGAAGATTTCGCATCTCAACGCCTGATAGCTCCATTCTTTGGCATTCTCTTCCAGCCGCTTCCAATCCTCGTCATACTTTGAGCCCTGATCTCTGAAGAGCTCTAATCTATCGAAGGCACGGGCAGCGAAACTCAAGAAGTCCGTTGTGATATCTCCGGCTGTCCCGTCCTTCATCCGTTCCTTAAAATACGACCTAACTTTTTCTGCATCTAATTGCACCATGGGCATATCATGGCCCATCATCAGCTTGAGATACTCGGCGCATTCTGCTCGGATCTCCTTGATCCACACAATATCTGGATCTATTCTGCCTTGGATCTGTTCCATCCTCTCTTTACGGTTGATAAGGTCTCTGCGCCATATGTCAACCAACCAGTGATCCTCCTTCTTCAGTTCTAGCTTTTCTTCCCATGTGCTTTCTAGCATTTGAAGGATGGCCTCAACCTTCGGGAAGGCAGAGTCATAGATCGCAGGGAAGTTGGTGCAGAGCTTCCTTGTGCCTTCCAAGGATTGAATCAGGTCTAGGAACCTATTGGCTATCTGCACAGCCAAGCCGATCCCTACGTTTCCAACCCTTGCAACCTGTTGGAACCAGTCCTCCGTGGTCTTCTCTAAGTTTTTCCTCCTCTCCAGCTTATCTATCTGCTCCTTGGAGAGTAGCTGAGGAGTGGCCGTCGAGGTAGTGGGAAGGTCGTCTATTGAAGACCACTGCTGGATGTAGTCAGTTAGGGCAGCAACCTGTGCCTTTAGCTCATCTTTGGTGATCTTATCCTGCTTAATTAGATGCACCACTGTGGCCACTGACTCCTCGAGATGTCCGACCTTCTGTTCCCTGGTGGCTGTCCCTAGGTCGATCGTGGAGATATTGTAGCTTACTCCGGTCTGGCCAACAGTTGGCGTTTCTACTTGTGCAGCCCAGGAGCTAGAAGCATCCATGGTTATCCTGGAACGGACCTTAGGCTTCTTCTCCTTCTTTGTTGTGGCTAGAGACCGAGCCAAGATGGCTTCCAATCTCGAACTCGGGTCGCTTAGAACAGGAGTAGTCTTTTTGAGCTGCTTTTCCAGCCAGTCGGGCATGGCGGATTTATCCTTGGGTGTACCATGGCTGTCTTCACTCATCTCAGTCAGGGGCAAGACTTTTGCCTCCTTTTCCTTTTCAAGTTCTTCCTTTTCCTTGGCAGCATCCTCCTCCTCGTCAAAGTCTTGATAGAACACGAGGCTTTTGATGGGTGCGTTGGTGGTCAGTATCTGAGTGAGATCCTGTTCTTTTGATGCCTCTTCTTCTTTCTTCTCCTTAACAGCCTCGGGTTCGGGGCTCCTTACAATGTGGGTCTCCGCCTCAGTGATATCCTTTTCAAGCTGCCCCTCTAGTAGCTGTCCCTCCTCACCATGTGGCGACGGTTCTACCTCTTCTCCGACATCCTCATCAGAAACCTAAATAATTTTCCCGGCGCTCAAGCCATCCTCTCCATCCCCACCCTCGGAGGAGCCTGTTTCTTCTTCCTCATAGGCAACCTCGTCAATGGTTCTATGCTCGTATTTGGGTTGCTCGTAATAGTCATCGGCCTCCTCCTCCATAGGCTTTGAATCCTCCTATTCTAGCTCCTCCATCTCCTTGGAAATCTGCATGGTGGCCTCCATGGCCGGCGGACCTGTCGGCGGTTGCGATAGCTGAGCTGTTGCGAGGGCTTGGGCGAGGGCAGCCTGGAGAGCAGGGTCCATTAAAAGCTGCGAAAGCTCAGGAGTGAGACTCTGCAGGTGCCATGTAATGGCCTCGGGCACGCTAGAAAGGGGAACAGGCGATGGTATTGTTGCTAGAGGTAGAGAGGTGATGGGTGACATGGCAGCAGCAGAGGGAGGGGAAGTGGTCATGCTCGAGGAAGAGTCAATATTGACTATGGACCCGGCTGGGGGCGAAAAGGCAAGGTGGACAGAAATGTCCACGGCTTGTGGCGATAAGGCGTCTGCGGCCTGTGAGGGGGGCAGCACACCAGTCGGGGGAGGAAGGAGCAATGGAGGCTGCACCTCTATTGTGACCACTGTCCTTTTAAGCTTCTTCGGAGACGAGCCTCCCGTATCCTTTATTGGTTGTTCTTTGGGGCCCTCGGACTATGCCGTTTCTGCTTCTTTTCTCTTCGGCAACCGCAGGGTACCTCGGGTGCACTAGGGTGGACTCATCTTCCTCAAGCTGGTCTGGCACCGGAAACAGCTGCACTCTCCTTAAAAACTACACTGTCATTCGCATGTAATGTCTCTTGCGAACCTCCTTATCATCTCTACAATCTACCCAGAAATCTTCAACATGGTACTGGTGGGCGTATGCCGGCTCTAGCGCCTTCCTGACGTGGCCGTGGGGGTCCATCCGTGGGCGAGTCGTGTACCATTCAAAGTTATACTCTTTGAGTTCTTTTTCTAAGTTGCCAGCACATTGAGATGTTTGCAGTCGATACTGACCTTGGCCGAGGATCATGGGATAGGGGATCCCTGCTACGTGTTTTTGGCCGAAGACCATCTGAATATGTTGGAGCTACCGGGAAAGCTCTAGGAGAATAATCCTATCGTTTGGGTATCTTGGCAACTTGTTCGTCCGTTCCGTGAATCCCTGGGCATGGATGTAAGTGAACTTGGGGAACTGAATGTATAAGAAGGCATACTCCTTCAGGAGTGCTCTGGCGCTGTGAGATACCCGTCTCTCGAAGTCCCCGGCTATCAATCTGATAATATGGCCTATGAAGGCATCATTGATCCGGTGGTACTCCTTTTTGAAGTAGCGATATTATAGCTGAGGGTACCGGTCAAAAGGCTTAAGCCCTCGTTTGTGATCCCCATCCAGCACCATGAAGAGTCCACTATATTGCCTCTGACCTGCCAAGGAGTACACCAGGTACGAGGTCATGTAGAACTTGTTACTTTTCTTGATATTTACAAACTGCTCGTGGAAGCAGTTGCTAATGATACTCCCCTAGTCGAATGAGATCTTGGTCTCCACGTCCTCATTTCCTCGTATGATTTGCTTAATATAGTAAGCCATCCACTCCTGGAAGTAGGCGGCTACTGGGAGGCCCATGACCCTACTTAGCATGGTCACCAAGTCGTGATAGTCTTCTTGAAAATCGCTGCGGAACAGCTCTTGGGGAACTTTTACAGCGCTGCCCTGTTTCTCCTTCAACCAGTAGATGTTGATTGACTTCTTGCAGCCCAATGGATTGGCATCCCACGCCTCCTGACACTGCTCCAAAGTGGGGACTTGCATATGTGGGAATGTAGGAATGTGGAATGTTTTCGTAATTCCTTCCGGGGACATGTCGGCAAGGATATTCCCTTCTTTTTCCATGATCATTCGCATGTCTATCTGGTAGGCTTCTCAGCAAGCCATTACCAGTTCAGGTGCTATTAGAGACGGAGGGAAGCTAGCAGCTTTAGCAATTTCGCTTTGGCATATCAATCGAGCATTCTTTGTCTTAGGGTCGATCTTGACCCTTTGGGTGAACTCGTTTATGTCCACCTGGACTATATTGGTGTCCGAGATCTCTTTCCAGTCAGTCGGGACCTTTGACTAGAGCGGTTCACCCTGAAATTGGAACTTCATTTGGTCTTTGTCATCTTTCCCATGGGCGGCCCTTTCGGATTTCTTACCCTTGTCCTTTTCCCTAGAGGCCCCTCAAGTTCCTGCGGCCGATTCCATATATCCTACAGGCAAGGGCTAAGTTAGCACAAGAAAACACCAATAACGTTAATCTTAGTCCGTATTGTGAGCATATTATATAACTAACCATTCAAATGCATCATAAATTTAATTTTTAGACGATATCGATTTCATTTTAGGGCAATTCAGTAATTCGCGCCCGGAGGGCCAGACTTCCCTGGCAGGAATGCTGCCAGGAAGGGAAAACATGCCCGAAAGCTCCCGAAGACCCCTGTTGGTCAGATTTTGATGTTGTAAGAGACCCATGATGAAGAATGGCCTGATTTAGAACGTGGGTCGAAGTCAGATTCTTGATTGGACTTGATTTGGATCAATTTGGGGAGCTCCGGGGGTTTCAGGTCGGAAGGCAGTCAGGCGAAGGAAGCCGGCGGCGGCGGACATCAGGCGGAAGTCCGGCGGCGGAATCCCGGAGGCCGGAACCCAGGAAGCAAAAAAGACAGCCGTCATCGGATTTGGTTTCACAGTTTTACATCGGATGACATTCGGAGCACCGGGCCCCGGGGGCTGGGAGGACGCGTCGCAAAGGCTGCGGCATCTTATTAGATCTTTTTGAAAGGCGGCGGCAAGGAAATGACCAGAGCCCAGAGGGCGGGGCGGCGACGGAGGTTCATCGCCGATGGATTCTGCAATGCTACCCAGTGGCGACAGCGAGGTGAAGCTCGAGCCCTGGCCCACGGGAGGATGCAAGGGGACGGCGGCCGGGAGGTTATGACAATTCATAAGCGATGGCGGCGAAAGGCGTCCCGGGACCCAGGAGGCAGAACGACGCGAGGTGCAGGCCGCCGCATGCATTTTGCGATGTTTTCAACGGCGGCAGCGAAAGACGGACCGGGACCTGGAGATCGGAGAGATTGGTGACGCCAGCCGCCGCGAAGGTATAGACAACGACGGCGAAGAGGCCACCGGGGCCCGGGGGACGAGGCGCTGCGGGTTGACGGCCGACGGGAAAATTTCATCGCAGTTCGGGTGACGGCGATGGTGAAAGCGACCCTGGAGCCCGAAGGTCGTACAGTAGGAAGGGTTCCGCCATGAGTGGCGGCGGAACCGCCACGGAGTTTCGGGAGTGGAACTCCGGAAAGCCGGGCCCAGAGGGTCATGGGGACGCGAAAACAGCGGCCTCGCCAGGGAATTTTGACGTTAAAACGATGGTGAATCTAAGGCGGAAGCCCGGGAGGGGAAACCCGGAGGCCCGGGCCCGGAAGGGCGGACCTCCGTCAGGGATTTTGACTCTGGATTCTGACGGCGATGGAAGGTTTCGGGCCCGACAGGGTCCTTCGCACTGTGCGAAGAACACCCACGGCACGGACAAGTCCCGGGAGACGGTAAGGGTGATTCTGATGGTTTCCAGCAAATTCGAGCACATGGGTTTTGGGCGCGACGCGGGGGTGTTCTTTTTATACCATTCAATTTTGTTCTTTAATTCATTTAAATCCTCAAAATGATCAAAAATGACGGGAGAGCGAACGAGGATGGCCTACTTGCGACTCGCGAAGCGGGTAGGTGATGGGATCCACCGGTGGAGTCGACAGAACGAGGTTGATGCCAATGATCGCGTTGATGCAGACTGCAGTGGGCTCCAATTCAAACGCTGCTCCAATTTGCTTGAATTCGCTAAGTGAAAAAGAGATTGGGGGACCACGGTTTATATACCCAACTGCTCATTAATGCCGCATTAAATGCCTCGTACGATCGTGCCAAAAGTCAGTCGATTTCAAATTTGGGGTCGGCAGCGGCGACGAGGGTTTCGGGTTCCGGCAGGTGGGAAGCCGCGGAATGACGGCCGCCGCGAAACTTTGCGAGGACTTCGAACGGCGGCAGCGAAGGTGTGACCGGGGCCCGGAGGGTGGGGCGGCGATGGAGGATTGCCACCGTGAGCTTTTGGTTTGCACGGCGAAGGCGAAAGATGCCCCGGGGCCTGAGAGACGGGTGGCCGACGGAGGATCGCCATCACGGACGGTGATCCCGGGACGGAAGTCTGAAGGCGGACTTCTAGCGCCCGGGGCCTAAAGGAGCAGGGGCCGGCCGAAAACCCACAAGGAACAACAAACGGCAAACGGCGGGGCGGGTTTCGAAGGGCGGAAAGATGCCCAGGAAACGCCTCCGGGGCGGCAAATGAAAGAGGGAAACCCGATAAGGGAACCCCGAAGGTTCGGGCCCGGAGGGGCCCAGGGCCGCCTCAAAGCCCGAAAGGCCTAAGGAAACCACAAGGCCCTGGAGGGCACCAAAATTTAAAAGGGAAACCACGATCGATCTTAGGATGAAACTTTAGGGTAATATCGACCATGCAAAATGTCAAAAAAAGAGGGGCATGCAAAACGAGGCGGCCCCGACAGACCCGACAAGGCGAAAGAAAAGAGGGTCCCCGTTCCCAATGGGGCGTGTGTGCTAAGGGCACAACAGGGGAATCAGTGCTTATGCATTTTTCAGACAATATTTCTAGAGTTTTTCTGGATTTGTTTGCATTTTTGTTTTCTGTAGTTAGCTCTCTATTATAATTATAATTTTTTTTTTTTTCATTTTACAGCTCTTAGATTAGCTTGCATTGGCCTTCACCTCTCCTTTGTGGTACTTGGATGAGTGTTTGGTGCCCCATTGATAATACTTTAGTGAGATGAAGGTCTAGACTCATGGCATCCTGCAATAGCACATTCATCATGGACTTGGGGATCTCACAAGCTCCTACTCCTAGTATTGACAATGGTGCATTAGACCCTGACAATACCACTTCCATACCTTCACCTTTCCATCCAATGAATGTTGAAAACCTAACCAATTCCCTCTCACAAGAAAAGGTCATTAATATTCATGAGGACTTTGCACATTTACAACAAAACTTGTCACTTGAAAATTTTTTGACAACTGCCATACCTGCCATTGAGAATCTTCATCATTTGATTGAAAGTGATGATGGCTTGCAAGTGATGAAGAAAATTGTTAAGATTTATAATAAACATGCCTTTTCAAACATCCAATCCGCAACCATTCCTGTAAGCCAAGGAGCACTTCAAGTTCCTCCCCCTTCAACCATTACTTCCATCCCAACTTATACCAATCCGTAAGTCCATACAACTATGTATCAGGCTACTTCTTTCCCATTTTCCACTAGCATTCCTACCTCCCTTGTGGCATCACAAGTCTCTTCTACCACTTTTACACCTCTTAGCATTCCTTTCACTTACACTCCATCACCATTTTCCCTTCCACCTCAACCCACATACCCTGATCCTCTTCTTGCACAACTTCTCAATACCATTTCATATATGCAACATCAAATTTCCAACATCATTCAAGGTCAACTTGCTACAACCACATATTATGTCCATAGTAGTCCCTTATGCTTAGAAATCTTACATACCCCAATGCCACAAGGGATAGAAATACCTCAGTTTGATAAATATGGAGGAAAAGGAGATCCTATCAACCATATTAATGCTTATACAACTTTGTGTAGTGACTTTTTCCTTGACCATAAATTTTTACAACATAGATGAAAAAGTGATGGATTTCATCTCACGTTATTAATCCTTATATGTTCAAATTGTCAAAATTCTTGATGCACATTTACAGAAGATGTTTATCAAAAAATTTCATACCAACCTTCAGGATAAACTCACCATGATGAAATTCCCTTCATTCATGCATTTATGTACAACCTTATGTGACTACCAAATTTTGGTTTCAAGTCGTGATTCAAAATCCACTTCCAACAGAGTTGACAAACCATAAAACACCAATCAAAACCAAAACAACACACAAAACTTCCACAAATCTAATAGAGGCTTTTTACAATTTAATCTTCCTCCTCAACCTCAACCACAATCAACCCTATCCATTTCAAATAAAGTGGCATTTGTTAGGGTAGTCGTGCCTTATCATTATGGAGATCCGAGTAGAAAATTCACTCCTTTACCTAATATCCTCCATCATGCAATGAACCAATTAATCCAAAAATTCATGCTCACTTTGCCACATGTTTGATCACTTGATCCAAATCAGCCATTACCACCTACATTCAAACCTAATGCTTATTGTCACTTTCATCATCAAAATGGCCACGACACCGAAAATTGTAAGCGTCTTAAATATTTAGTTCAAGACCTCATTGATTAAGGTGAATTGACCATTGCGGGTGTTAATGATCAAGGCAATAAGCTTGTTGCAACTCCTAATGAACATTTACAAATTTTCACCAATCCTATGCTAAAACATACTACCTCATTTGTCAAGGCTAGTGAACCTTCCAATCCTGATGTTGTAGAAACGTGAAATTGACATCATGCATATTTAATTAAATCATATTTTCCATTCAATTAAATAAATTTAGTTTATTTGATTGATCTCCTAAAGTCTCTTCATTTAATTAAATCAAATGTATTTAATTAAATGGATAGTGCATCAATTTCCTCCCTTTTGATTTAAATAGATCCAAGCATCTAAGTCAAAATTCAAAATCACCTAACATCATCTTAATTAATCAAATCCATGATTAATGCTTATCCTAATCACCCATCATATCCTCTAGCTTTTCCCACTTGCACAAATAAATCAATTTATTGATTTATTAAATTCTCCATTTTCTCTCAACATGGCATCTTTGAGGAATATTCTCCAAGTTTGAAATCTCCCCCTAAATTGACATGTACATCCAACAAGGCATTTATGAGCTCTTACATGTCTCTTGCAAAGGTCAAACTTAGCATTTAGCTCATCTTTTCATCAAATTCAAAATTCGAATCTCCCCCTCTTTGGAATATTGATGAAAATGTGCTCATTTCTCAACCTATCACATGTTGACAAGTGGCATCTTGTCATTGGTGGATCTTTAGTCCCACATCCTCCATGTTTGGCATTCTTTTATCCTTCTTGGCTATAAATAGAGAGCTCCTCTATTGTATTAGTCCTACACAATCTCATGCACAAATGCATCATTGTCATTTGAATCCATATCATCTTCCAAGAAATTTCATCATTTAGCTTGTCCAAAGGGGTTGGGAAAGGGCTACTTTCCACATCAAAGTAGCACCAATACCCTTATGAGATGATGTTTGAGTAGCTTAGGAATAGATTTCATGCTTATCTTGCTTGTAATTTTATGTTAGTTTGATGATGTTATTGTTTCCTTTACATTAACTCAACAATTTCACAGGGAGGGTTATTATCTCATTTGTTCAATATTGACTGATTTAACTCATATTTGTCTATCTTTATTCAATGTAGATTTTACCTCTCACAAAATGGTGCTAGAAGGAGGGCCCACCGTGTTTGTCTTGTTGCAAATTTTTAACATTTTGTTTGCAGATTTTTAACACTTTGCTTACAGGTTTTGAATATGACTTAAAATGGTTTTCCTTCAATTCTAATGTTCCTTGATTCTTGATAAATAGATTAAAAACATGCAGATTATATCTTGATAAATTTAGCACCTAGTGGTTAGTTAAATTGATAAAAGAGAAATAAGTATCAAATTTGGCTAAGTCAAGTCAATTTTACATTAGCCTGCTTGAAGGGTATTTGAATGCGTCAAGTCAATTTCAATGCATGGGTTTTTACTACTTTTTAGTAATATTTGTGTGCAAACCCCAACCTTGGTACCTGCAAAACAACATGAGTAAACAAGTTAAACAAGGAAATGTAAGCCAAAACAAGGATTCCCCATGAAATCCATCTACAACATTCAAATTAGGAAGAAAATAGTGAAAAACACAAAGGAAATGATAAAACAAAGATTGAATCCTAATTAGATGTGCAAACTCATGATCCCATAGGGGAATTGGTGCCAATTTGATGTGAAAATTGGCCCTTTCTCAATTTCTAAGATGCAAGCTTCGATATGTTGACTTGATGAAGAGATTTGATCCACTTTGGTGATGAATGGTGAGAGCTCCAAGCCAAAATCTGCAATAACCTAGCTAAGAACTCAAGATTGATGAATAGAAATGGCCAAGTATTTTAGCATGGTAACTTTGCATGGATTGTGGATGATCAAATGAAGATATGAGCCTTTCATTTATAGAATTCCAAGATGGATGAATGTCTAAATTTGAGCAATGTGGGACTAACATTCATCCAATGGTATGATGCCACTTGTCAAGCTATGAATGGATGAAGGATGTGCAAGATTTGGGGTTTGTGCCAACAAATGCCTAAATTTGAATTTCAAATTTGTTGAAATGACTAACAAGAGGGAAGGGAAAATGCAATAAATGCCATTTGGCTCAAGGCAAAGGACATGTAAGATATGAATTTATTGCCTTGTTGGATGTACATGTTGACTTGGAATTTTTGAATTCAAATTGAGAGAATATTCTAAAAGATGCCTTGTGAGGAAAATAGAGATTTCATAAATGAATTAAATCTATTTTCTTGTGCAACTTGCAATATCTAGAGGATGGGACATGAGATGAGATTAAATTAATCAAGGATTAATTAATTTAATGAGAGAGGTTAGGTGATGTGACCTATTTGACTCAAATTTATGGATTTATTTAAATCAAATAAGAGAGGAATATGACAAGAGATTTATTAAATAAGTATTTTGATTTATTTAATTAAAAGGGATGGTGTTGGATTAAATCAAATAAGGTTTAATTTACTTAATTTAATGTATAGACTCTAGAGATTTAATCAAATAAATTGATTATTTAATTAAATAGGAATAATTAGATTAGATGAATTGATTTAATTAACCAAAGAGATGACTTGATTAGATAAAATGATTTATTTAATTAAGAGAGGAATATTGATGTATTTAATCAGATAGGGGAATTTGATTAAATAGTTAGACCAAGGAATGATTCAGGAAGAAACAATGTTAGTTGTTCAGGATCAAATGCACAATGTCAATCAGTATATTTTACGTGTCTACAGTTTGATATTTGAATGTGCCCCTCTCTTCTTTTATTTTTCATTTCCAATATATTTAGAGGCATCAAAGACAAATCATTCAGTAAAATCAAAGAATTCAAGCATTCCCTATTTCCATCCCAGAGGAAGCAAAATGTGCATTGCCCAATCCTAGATCTGTGCCTTAAATCCATCACTATGTTCAAATAGAGCATTTTGACTTTACCATTAATGGTTTGGATGCCTACAAAGATTGAAAATAGAATAGAGGACAACACAAATACACCCACCATCATTTAGGCATGCCATGAATGCTTTAATATTGTTTTTACTCTATTAATAGTTGCTTTGCATTCATAAAGGAGTCTGATAAATGTAATTCAATGGCTTGTTTTTTATTTTTACTACGTTAATAAAAAACACCAACAATAAGAAATAAAGTTAGAAAGTTTGGGTAACTTACATTCTTTACATGGATTTTTCATCTCTTTGCAATATAAAGCAAGTTCATTTCATGGAAATTTTGGGTGAAGTCATTGTTAGTACATAAAATGTTCCAAGCACGCTACAGATAACTTTCATTTCTTTACTAACTCATGAGGTTTTATACAAGAAAATTCTGAAGCAAAAGCATTGGAAAACCTGTGTTTGGCAGCTACTGGTCTATAGCCATTAATTCTCACATGCTTCGATGATTTAGTAGCCCTTTGGTTCTTATGAGATAAGTGTACTAAGGGCGTGGGAGGTCAGTAGTGTATTGATGATTTGGTGGAGTTTAGCTACCATTGCCAAATAAAATCTTCAATTATGTGGATCACATAATTTGAAAGGAGGCATCTTTATTAAATACATTTTGAAAGTCCATGCTCATGTTTTCCTTTTCTTACTCCTTCTTATCCTCCATTAAATCCCATTTGCGCATCCCCATTTTTCCACACAAAAAAATCCCCTACACTAGATGATGATCGCTCTAGCTTTAAGTCATTCTAGAATGACTTCTTCTTGCTCAAACTCTTAACACAATTGTTGCATCAAACGTCTAGCACCACCAGAATGGCTTGGTTCTAGCTTTATTCACTTGCCAAAAATATCACTCATGTTCAAAGCACGTAAGGATATTTCTACTGACCTAACATCATAGAACTTGATAAATTTATGTTGACACTTGTGTGGAGTTTCTCAAATCTCTTTGACTTCACCATAGACACCAAATATTTGTCAGAGATCATCATTTGAAATAGAAGGATTGAGGCTGAAAACCATGAGTGTACCTTGGTTTATATCTTTATCTAAAGGATTGTCCTTAGGGATTGAAAAGTGTATGTCTAATTTCCTTCACCTCAAAGGTTTGTTCTCTAATGCTCTCATAGCACTGCATGCCGACCTTATGTCATAATAGGATATCATCACAAATCCATGGTGTTTGCATACAGTATACAGTGTACGTATGGCTCCATATTGCTCAAAATGGTCCTGCAGTTCGCTGAAGTGTATATTTGACCATCAAACTTTTTCAAAATTTAAAAGTATGTTGTGTTTGGGTGTTTGCATGTTGATTTGAAAAATTTGAATTTACTACTACTATCATGATAAGAATATCTTCTTGGATTATCTCTTCCAAGCATGATTGTATGCAAACACCCATGGTCAAGATCCATTTAATGCTGATGTGCTAAGTCTAGAGTGATCCATATCAATCCCATCTTTTTGTTCCTTCAATTGCTTATCAGTCCCAGAGAACCAATATGCACATATTTAATTGTTGGCATTAGAGTACTTAACCAGTTACCAGTGTTAGTGGATGGTTACTCTCAGGTAAGCTTTCAAATACATTATTGGGTAAGGAATTTTATTTTGAAACTCCTTTTGAAGATCCAGGACTAGTCCTTCTCAAATTTGCAGCATATTATTTTCTATTGTTTAATACTAGTCGAATCATCATCATAGTTGTTTTCTTTTTTCCTTCATATGCTTGATTTGATCTTTAATGCGCAATTTGGTCTGCTGTCAAATACATTATCTTTTCTAGATATGTTTGGAAAATGTTCACTTCAAGCTTTCTATTTTGTTCAAAATGTATTTAAGGCATTCATTCAAAATGAAAGTTTTTTTTATTTTAAAGATATAAAGTTTTGAAATCCATTTTCCTTTTATAAAAGCAGGTGTAAATTAAAATTGTATTGACATTTATCATTGATTCAAATTTATCATAAAGAACTCATGCGCCTTGTCAATTCAATTTTATTTTACTCCTCTCTTTAAAGGGATTCCTCCAATAGTTGATATATTTTGTGTAAGTTTTATCATTTTGCAATACATGCATAACTCATATTTGTGTTGTTTATAGGAAAATTAAGGAGGAAGGATTTTAATTCAAAGGACTAGCAACACTAGAGGACAAGAGGTGATCTTGCACAAATCATGGAGGAAAAGAGGCTTGAATCCTTAAAACTTGAAATCAACAAAGCATTTTTAAATGCTTAAGGCTTTTGCTTTATGCTTTAATTTTCTATTTTAAATCAACTCACTTCTTTTTGAGCTGTAAAACAAACATTAGAAAAGCTTTCAATTTTCATTGCAAAAGTCTTAAAATGAACTTTAGGAAAATTGACTAGATTTCATTTTGGGTTAACAATTGAACAAGACAACTTTCAAATCTTCTTTTGGTGCTTTAAAACAAATCAAAATAATTTCTTTGTGGAATTAAAAATGAACATGTGCAACTTTGTTTTTGTGATTACTTACTCAAACTAGTTCCATCAAAAAGATGTATGTGCTTCTCTCATGCCTCACAATGATCTTGAGAATCAAAAGGCTTTTTGATGGTCTTAGGGTGGGATAAAGTGATCACCTCTACATTTCATTTTTGGATTAAACAAACTAAACAAAACATTGTGCAAGTGTGAGTAAACCTATTGCATGTGTTGTCCCTTTGTTTCTAAATGAAGGTTGATCAAACTAGCTATATGTTTACTCACTTTTGTTTATCTTAGAGGGCCTTCCTTGGGGAAAAAGTACTCACCCAAGGGAATGACTCAACTAGTAACTTTCTAAAGCCAAGAATATTTCTAGCTAGGATATAAATGTGGGTATTGGAATAAAGACCAATATCATGTGGTTGACTCCAACGAGAAGGGAAACAATGGTCTCTTTCCATGTTGGGTCAACTCCTATGAACCAGAACTCTAAATTAAAACCCTTGTTGTAGAAAGGCCAAAATCCCTATCTATTTTTTGGTGCAAGAATGGTTGTTTTGAAGCCACCCTACACTTTTACGGTCTGTAGTAGAAATGGAAAGAATGCCATGGGAGTTTCATGGGTGTTGATGCTTGGCTGCCCTGTATAAGTGAGTGTCGTGGAGGGGAGCCAGTTGGGTCAAGCATCTAACCATTCACTAAAGATAAGCATAGCTAGACTTGTCCAAGTGGGGACTTAACAAATATAGTCTTTCATATCCATAAGGTTGTGCTTGTTTTTTTTTACAAAACACTTTCTTTTTCGAAAACATTGGGAAACACACATTCAACAAGAAAATCAAATGTCAAACCCCTTGGTTAGAGAAAATACCTTTGACAAAACCCAAGAGCTATTGCTTACCCTAGGGATTACATCTCTAGAGGTTTCTAAGTAGTTGGGTTTACATCTTAAATTTCTCTTACTAAGGTCAACATAGGCAACCATTGTCTTGATTTCTTGGAACTTCCACATAGCACTTTGTGTGATGAGAAGAAGTTGTGACATTGGAAATTTAGTTTGAAACATAAGAAAGGAGTGTGTTTGTAGTAAAATCAAGTCATTAACCAAGAATAACTCAAATTGAACCCCACACATGTGCTTGTTTATCTTTTTATCATCTTTTGAGTGAACATTGGTCTTTTGGTTTGAACTACTTTGAGAGAAAATCGTGTTATTCAATATCTTGGTCTAGTAAACAAAGTCTCTCTAAGTCTCTTAGGATCAAAATCAAACCTTCATCCATCTTCCAAACATCAAATACAAAACATCTCATAAACAATTCCTAGAAATCTTGAAAAAATCCCTCAATGCTAAACTTTGGGAAGATCATTTGAACCAAATAAAAATCATTTCATTTGATTAGATGTGTGTAGATGAATCCTTCTCCACATATTTAGTCAAATTGTTGGTCTTTGTGAAAAAATCTATCCCTTGATAACATCCAACATCTTGTGGTTTATGAGTTCACTATCCAAAATCCAAAATCAAATCAAATCAAAATCATCTTGTTTGTTTAGGTGTATCTAGATGAATCCTTCTTTACACATTTAGTCAAATTAGAATCTTGTGGATAAATTTACTCTAGGACAACATCCAAACTCTTAGATTTTATGAGTTCACTATCCAAATCAAATCAAACCAATCCAAATCAAATCAAAACATCAATCCAAGTCCTAAAGTTTAGTATCCTCTTCAAGGTTTTCTAAGGGTTCCAGTCATTGACCAATCATTCATCTTTCCTATCTCACCCCCATCCTTTTGATCCTTAAAATATTAGACTTTAATTTTTGAACCTAGAGTGTAGATCAATCTAAAGAATTAGAGGTTCAGCTCCCACATTCTTGAAAATTGATCCTTATTTTATGGTCCAAACTAGACCTCAACACAAGAAGAACATGGAATATAAAATTTCTCTATACATCATGAGTAATCCAAATCAATTGAACTTTCAAAGCCTTACAATGCTGATTGAATATCAAAACTCACATTTATACAATCTGTACATGGGATCATTATCTCCTACAAACCTCAATGGTACAACAAATGTGAGTATGCCTAGTCAAAACATTGGAACACCTTTCCCGATGGTAGATCTAAATCCAAAACTATAAATCTATCAACCAAACACCATATGCATGAGCCTTCAAATGGACAACATCATCCCATCAAATCCCTACATGCCAAATATGAATGTGCCAAGCACAACTTTACCAAACATGAACATTTTGAATCCAAACTTGGAAAAATTTGGGATGGATATGTTTACAAATCACACAAATGTTGTTCAAAGTCTAAACACGATGATAACGACTCCATGTATTGATCCAATTCAAGGTAACACCATGCAAAATAAAAGTTACCTAAATCAAGGAAATGTGATTCCCAACCACAACAATGTTCAATTTCAACTTATCATGCCAAATCTGAGTGTCATCCCAAATCAGAACAATGTCCAAAATCAAATACCACAAGTATACATTCCAAATCTGCTTGAACAAAAGCCAAATCAACTATATCAAGAGAGTCAAAATCAAAATCAAGATCAAATTTTGCTAGAACAACTTGCTTCACATGCCAAACTAATTGAATTATTGAGCCAAGAGATATCTTCACTCCAAAATCAGTACACTCTTCCTTTGGTTGAACCATGCCATAAAAGTGTTGAGTTGTGTCCACAACCATGTCAAGAAGAATATTTCCAATGTCAAGAAGTTGGATATCAAGATCAACCACATCAACAAATCCAACCCCCACGTCTCAAAGATCAATCACCACATCTCAAAGATCAATCACCAAATCTCTAAAATCAATCACCACAAGGTCAAATATCACAAGGTAGCAAATAGAAATACACACCACTTGGGGGACCCATTGAATTGATCATGCAGCAGTTGGTGCAAGAAAATATCATCAAACTCCCTATTTATGAGGATTATTAAGAGACCTTAGTTAAACCACTAGGGTATAACGAGAAACACTTTTGTGGCTTCCACAAAACAAAGGGACACACAACATCAGATTGTATTCAACTCAAAAATCTCATCCAAGACCTTATTGATCAAAAGATAGTCACTATTGGGGACAATGACCAAGATCTATCCATCAATGAACACCTTGAAGATGTTTCCACCTCATCCAACGATCAAATTAACATACATCAAGAGTCAATTTTCAATCATGATCAAAATACACCAACAATACCCAACAATGATCCAATTCAAGAAATGTCAACATCACTTGACCCTATGGTTGAAGACATTGAAAATTTCTCTCCCACAATTATTGAAAATGAGGTTGAAAGTCTCAATTGATGAGCACATTGAAGATATTTCTACCCCATCTGATGATCAACTCACCATACATCAAGAGCCACTTTTTAGTGATCTATTTCAAGGAGTATTAGAATTATTTGATTCTATTGACATAATGCATGATCCATCAACTAATGATCATGTTGAAAATGTATCTAAATCGCCTTATGAGTTAGAGGACATATCTAAAGAATTTATCCCAAAGCATGATCAACATCTTTCACCAAGGTCTAGCAATGGTCTTTTCCAAGACATGTTGACACCCTTTGACCTCATGGTTACAAACGTCGAAAGAATCCCAAACTCAACACTTGATCTAAGTCTACTAAAAGATTAAGAGCATATTGAACCACTTACCATGACTAATGATGATTTCCAAGAACCCTTTGTAAGTAATCCATCCTTTGAAACTGAACCATGTCAAGAACTTGATCCAAAGCATGTCAAAAGTAGTCCCAAAAATTAATCAAGATCAAGAATTTGTATCTCCAAGATACTACAACAATCTAATGGATACTCTCCTATCTATACAAGATGATCATATCCACATAGCATAGATTCCTCCATCTACCCATGAAATTATTTCTTTGGATGGACATGTAGATGATCTTCATTCAAAACAGAATTCCTTTGCTCTTGACATTATTACACAAAAAGAGTAGGTTATCAATTCCTATAGTCAAACAGAATTGTCAACATCAAGATTAGATACATCCCATATTTAGATGGAGGACTTCATGTATGAGTATATCCAACATTATCCACTCAAAGAAAAAGGTTAGACAGAACAAGATATTCCAGAGTCAGTAGAGCAGCAAATTGAAATAACATCATCTGCAGTGGTCATTTGTTAGAGCATGTTTACTGAACAAGACATCTCAAAACAAGTAGAATCAAGGAACAAAGGTGTCACTACCACCATACTGGGGGCAACTTCATCTCAAGAAAACATCAACATAGGGAGCATGAAGAATCCTTATGATGAAAATAATTCCAATACTACAACCAGTCACGTCATGAATCTTCTTCCATCCATCACCCCATCCATGAAGTGGGAGCAACTTCGAAAGAAAGATTTGAATCAAAGTATGAAGAAAATTATCAAAGAAAAAGAAGCTTGCTGAGAAGCACAATGGAAAAATCAAATACAAATGGATACCAAAGAATACAAAGAAAGATTATCCCTATCAAACTCCATTAGTAAAAGAAACTATGGGGAAAAATAAAAAAGGGAAAAGTATCCATCAAAAATGTCCACAAAGGAAAAAGCAAGCTTCACAAGTAATGTACAAAGTATATCAAGCAGTTGGTCGTAATTCCATACACACATGTTATCCACCCATCATTGCTCATCTTCCCAAGTTTGGAGAGTCAAAGGTTCCAAACTATCAACCAATCCATCTCTTATCCCTAAACACACTCCATCCACACATCCATGCATAATATCCAATCCTCACATTGACCATCTATTGGCAATGACCCTTCATCATAAGGATTTAGAAGGAACTCTATCGCGATGTGCACACAAGGATGAAGTTAACCCCAGTATCAACAAAGCAGATCAAGAATTTTAAATGTTAAATTCAAGTGCACGTATCTTGGCAAAGCAGCTTCTATAGGCAGCATATCAATGGCACATTATGACAAAAGAATCTACATCAATGCCACAAGGTGGTTTGACATGAGCTTAAAATCTTTCAAAACAAATAAAAAAAATTAAAATTAAAAAAGTAAAAATAAAAATTATTAAGACAGTAAAGATAAAAATCGTCCTCTAGTGAATACCACTATGGTGGCACTTTGGATAGGTACCATGATGAAAACATGGAAAACATGCAACATGTGTAGAATCGATCATTTGTGTGTGCTATTTCAAGTGAAAGCATCTCATCCCATCCATAATAAATCTAGCATTCCATCCATCTCAGCTATAATAAATCCATTCATCCATGGACCATCTATCCAATCCATTTTCATCCATCTGCATCCATAATCCAAATTATCTTGATCTTGAAAAATTTTGGTGCACACTTTATGCTGACTTACAATAAACATCTTGACATGAGTGATTTTCATTGATCCTATCCTATCCCAACATTATCTGAGCCATAAAGCATTATCCAATAAACCATTCCTCCATTCAAACACCTTATCTTATCACAAGATAATCCTTGGAATCCTTTGCATGCTTACCATACCCATCCATCCATACACCAATCCAAGCATCCATCCATGGCATTCCATACATTGCTAGAAATTGGGGGTAGATATTTACATCTTAATTGGGGAATAAATCTTGATCTATATATTCCAACTTATGTGGTGATCCAAACATTGGAAAAAATGAAATCAAATTGGTCAAACCACTTGTGAGAAAAAAATCCAAATCACTAGCCCATGGCACATTTTGACAAGAAGGAATTCCTTATCAAGCTTCATCTTTTATCAAACATCAATCCAAACAATCGATATTAGTTGCATCTAATTTACACTTCAAAAATCACATCGAATCATTTGAACAACTTTTGTTCCAAATCAAACTTCATCAATCGTGATCAATCAAATCCAATCAATCCATCATCATCTTAGGAGATCCTTCCTAATCCTTGTGTTGCTTAACACTATCCTTGCATTGTTGTGCATCCTCAACAATGTTATCATCATCAGTCTTGATCAATCAAATCCAATCGATCCCTCATCATCTTGGGATATCCATCCTAACCCTTGTGTTTCTTAACACTATCCTTGCATTATTGTGTATCCTCAACAATGTTATCATCATCAATCCATCGATCTGATCAATCAACCTTAGCTTGGTTTTCAACAAAATCTCAAAACAGACCACTGATATCATCACACACCCATATCCAAATCATCAAAACCATGCAAAAAATCCAAAAACATCTAGAACATATCAAAAAATCCAAAAACATCCAAAATCATATCAAAAATCCAAAAACATTCAAAAAATAGAAAAATGTCAAAAAAAAAAAAATGGTATCTGAACTACGTCATCTCTGAGCTTAAATGTAGGCAAGGCTAATATTTGATCAACCCCTAAGACATCAAAACCCAAGAACATTCAAAAAACACAAAATACCAAAAACAGCCTCAAATCATTCTAAAAAACACCAAAAACATCCAAATATTTGAAAAAATCCATCTGTCTCATTTCACTTTCACCTGCAATAATCAATCATCCATAATAAAGTAATCATCACCTTCATCCTTTGGAAATACAAACAGAAACAACCACAACAATTAGCAGAAGCAACCTTCAAACATAAAATCAAAATCAAAACAACAAACCTTTAAACAAAATCAAACTCTTGATCATTTTCAAACATGTCAATCAACTTTATATCAATATCCTATTAATCAACTTATCAACCCATCATTATCCTATACAATGCATGTCCCAGGATATATCTAAAAATGGACATCATTTTGGATATCACTTTGGATTCTTATCCTATCAAAACAAATCCCTTTGGCTAGAGGTATGAAGAACATTGACTTGTTTGTGTACTTGATCGTTTCTTTTGATTTATCTTATTACACTCATTCCAATGACCTCTCAATGATGTCTACTCAAAACAATTTAGAGAGAAAGGAATGGGGAAACGATCATTATCTTTTTTTTGCTATGCTTGTTGGACATTCTTGTAAAATAACTTGATGAATACTTGCTTTGTTAGGTACATCCTAGCAAGGTTTCTATATGTCAAGTGTGAACAAGAATAATCCTATCTGTTTGTCAAGTCAAATTCCATCTCACTAGGTGCAATGCCATCCTAGTTCTTTATACCTAGATGCATCGTACCTATGTGTGTTATCAAACATAAGGTAAGTAGCCCTTTTTAGATCCCAGTCCTTGATAAGCAAAGCACCATCTATCATCATCATCATCTCTCATAAAGTTGGCTTGTTGGATCCTTTTGTCATCATTTGATTTCTTCTTTTCCACACTAACATCATGTCATGAATAGTTAATACATCATCTCATTAAATAATACATTTGTACAAAACATCCATTGCATAATCATATAGGAATTATCGCATCATCCATCTCACATGCATTATATCATCTTTTAAGTTGTTTAGGATAATATAGATTGGTTATTCTAAGCATCTTAAAACCATCTCATTTGCATCATCATCACAACCATCAATATGTCCATCTTGAACCTCTTTATCATGAGATTGACCCTCAAATTGAATCTTTCACTCAATCTCTTGAGGGGGCAATGTACTAGTGTTCTTATTTTTGCTGGGGAATCCAAAAAAATTATAAAATTTTTGAATTTTGATCGTGGAAAGTTTATTCTTTGAACCAACACAAGGACATTGCTTCAAAGAGGGGAAAAAAGTAGAAACGTGAAATTGACATCATGCATATTTAATTAAATCATATTCGCTCATCAATTAAATAAATTTAGTTTATTTGATTGATCTCCATAAGTCTCTTAATTTAATTAAATCAAATGTATTTAATTAAATGAATAGTGCATCAATTTCCTCCCTTTTGATTTAAATAAATCCAAGCATCTAAGTCAAAAGTCAAAATCACCTAACATCATCTTAATTAATCAAATCCCTGATTAATGCTTATCCTAATCACCTATCACATCCCTAGCTTTTCCCACTTGTACAAATACATCAATTTATTGATTTATTAAATTCTCCATTTTCTCTCAACATGGAATCTTTGAGGAATATTCTCTAAGTTTGAAATCTCCTCCCAAATTGAAATGTACATCCAACAAGGCATTTATGAGCTCTTACATGTCTTGTGCAAAGGTCAAACTTAGGATTTAACTCATCTTGTCATCAAATTCAAAATTCAAATCTCCCCCTCTTTGGCACATTGACGAAAATGTGCTCATTCCTCAACCTCTCACATGTTGACAAGTGACATCTTATCATTGGTGGATATTTAGTCCCACATCCTCCATTTTTGGCATTCTTTTATCCTTCTTGGCTATAAATAGAGAGCTCCTCTATTGTATTAATCCTCCACAATCTCATGCACAAATGCATCATTGTCATTTGAATCCATATTGTATTCAAAGAAATTTCATCATTTAGCTTATCCAAAGGGGTTGGGAAAGGGCTACTTTCCACATCAAAGTAGCACCAATCCCCTTATGAGATGATGTTTGAGTAGTTTAGGAATAGATTTCATTCTTATCTTGCTTGTAATTTCATGTTAGTTTGATGATGTTATTGTTTCCTTTACATTAGCTCAAAATTTTCATAGGGAGGGTTATTATCTCATTTGTTCAATATTGACTGATTTAACTCATATCTGTCAATCTTTGTTCAATGTAGATTTTACCTCTCATAGATGTAATAACTGTAAGGGCCAAACCACAAAATCACTCGATGTTACTTTTTCTACTAAAGATTTACTCCAAAAGCTTCCTAATGTTCCTCTCTATATAGCTAGTCAAATCTATGATAAGCCCACTAATGGGATATTAATAGATCCTACATGTGGTGTGAACATGATCATAGAAGATGTTTTGGTATTACATGAACTATATGAAGATCATTACAATAAACCCACTGTATGGATTAAAACACATAATGGTTTTTCATGCCCTACAATTGAATTGATCATGCTACCGTTATAAATAGGACCTAAATATTTGGAAGTAACATTTTCAATTATTCCACAATCTAACCAATTTCATTTTTGGCTAGGCCTCCCTTGGCTTCGCTCAATGAAAGTGGTCCCATAAGTTGTTCATAAGTGCTTGAAGTTTCCACATGACAATGAGATAGTCACCATACACCATAGTGGCTTTAATCCTTTATCTTTCAAAGGTAACTTCTCATTAGAATCCTTCGTGTTTGAACCCATAAAACCTATCACCCCTAGTAAGGACTTCTTTTTCATAGCCTATGAAAAGTTTAAATCCAAAAAGATAGCTGAATTGTCCCTTTGGAACTCATCCCCGCCCACTTCCACACCTCCTATCATAGATGAAACCATGCTTTAACTTGAGTCTGACATTGAGAAAATCATACAACCTCCTGAAAAATTACCCCTTGAGATCTCCCCTCCATCATTTAAATGACCAAGGGAATATAAAAAAAAATCTTGCTCAACCTCCTCACCTTAAACAAGTTTACAAATAAAAAGAGAAAATGGTTGATCCCTCTTCTTCAACTTCTTTTGTTCTTCCCTCTTCAGAAATTGAAAAACCTATAATGACTCAATCCGCTCTTACACCTCAACAACTCCAAAACAAAATTAAATGGAACCGCGATGCTATGGAATGAAGTCATTTCTGTCATCTCCTTGCTTGTCAATCTCTGATAGAAGACAATAATGACAATCAACCTTTAACTTGATAGAAGTAATAGATGACCACCCTCCTTCTCCTAACCCACCACAAGATAGTCCAGTACAACAAGCACAACAAATTGAACCAATCCAACAACCTCAGATTTTGATACATCCATCTTTAGAAATCACCCTTCATCCTCCTATTGTCATTAATCTTGATGATGATGGTGATGACAATGCAGAAATTGCCAAAATTGATGAAGCACATAACAATTTAAATTTTTTATTTTCCTCTACAATGAGATTAAATGACACATCCTCTCCACCAAGTGAAGAACATGGCACAACTCCTGGCTCCACAATTGCAATTATTCCTTTGGACATTCAACCTCCCTCACATTACACTGAACATGATTGGGAGATGGATGGATTTTTAGATGGTTTACTTGCATTCGCCTAACTTGCCTCTTTTTTATTTACTTTTTCCTTTTCCTTTCATGTGCATATTGTGTTCCCTTATATCATTTGTTTAATGTTCTCTCTCTTTGTACACTTATATTCGTACCTCTATTCTTCTATTTATTGTGCATTGTCTTTTTCTCTTTTTGTTTTGTGTTTTCCTTTTGGGGATGATGCAAAGTGTAGAGATTCCCTATGTCTCTTCCATGTTGACCCACAAGGACCTTGTCTTTTTCCTTTTTGTTTTGTTTTTTCCTTTTGGGGAAGACACAAGACATTGAAATAGAAATGTATCCTTCATGTTGACCCAAAATCTTTTTCATTTTTTTTCACCTTTTTGTTTTCTTCATTTCGCTTGTGTTTTCCTTTTGGGAATGATGCAAAGCATTGAGACTACAATGTCTCTTCCATGTTGACTCAAAATGGAATTTATTTTTCCTTTTTTTTTTTGCTCTCTTTGTGTCATTCTTCTAGTTCTATGTGCTTTGGGGAATGATGACAGTTTTGAGCCCTTTCATAAAAACATTGCAGCAATGAACATACTGACCCCAAATCTAGAGATCCCTTATGTGTTTGGTGTATTTTCCTTTTTGGGGGGAAACTCCCATTCTTTGCTTTTCATTTTCCTTGACATGATGCAACCTAACTTTGAAACATATGAATTGGCATAGGGATTTCCAAGTTGGATCTCATGTCTTTTTTTTTTTTTGGGATTTTCTTTTCTTCTCTACTTTAAAGTAATTGCTCACAGAAAGATGTGTAGCAATTCCTTTAAATTGGGGATCATACATTACCACTAATTCATGTGTATTCTTGGTTCGTAGTGCAACCCTGTCATTTGCGTGATGTGTTTGTCACTTTGTGGATGACATTGGGTTTGATTTCCTTCATAAGTGTTATCTTTCTTAGCATATTACATTCCTCTTGGTGGCTTAATGAGACGCACTACATCCCCTAAGTTGTGAATATACTATTATTTGATTGTTGCACTCTTGGAGAGATTAGACACAATGTTCCCTAAGTGACTGACCTTGCATAAACTGAACAAGACTCATTTGAACATCTTTTCACATTTCACATTTTACATTATATTTTTGCATTTTTACATTTTTCATTCCTTTTTTCCACCTTGCATAACACAACTTGCATGACTAGGGTATCTTTTCTCTTTATTCAATGTATTTTTCCTTATTGTTCCTTGTTAAAGTTATCAAATGGGTATAAATTTTACATGGTTGAGTGGGAAGCCCACCTAGTAGCATAACTTTTCCCCATAGCCACCTTTTTGTTTTGTGAGTGCATACCAACTAGTGTATGTATCTTACCTTTTTAGGATTTCTTAGCCTATGGACAACTAGTTCCATAGCCCCAGAGTGAGTATACAGTTGGGCCTTCTCACCCTACAAATAGATTGAAGTTCTATGGCCCCAAAGTGAGTACACATTCTCTTTTTCAAGCAATCAGCCTAGATCTCTTTTCACAACTAATTGGATTGATGATTGAAGCTTCATCCAATTCATCTCAACACTTATGTGTTTCTTTGTTCTTATGTTTAGCTTGCCACATGATTTACATCTTGGGGCCTTAATCATCCCTCTTGATCATTGTCATTCCATGTTTCTAGCGTAAGTGCACTTGAACCCTCCCTTTGATGTTCATGGCTACTTTAGTCTGAGTTTGAAGCAAGTTCATATTCTCACTAAAGTGGGGGCTAAATGTGTCATAGAAAAATGATCCCTTGTCATTTTCATGGCCTTTTATGTCTTGTTTCATGGTGTTGGAACTATTTTGCTTTGATTTTATGTTGTATCATGGCTTGAACATGCTTATTTAGGTATTGAAACTCAAAGAATGATGTCTTGTGAAGGTGTTGTGAAGTATTGTAAGACAATTCTACATTCTTCTAGACTCTATTTAATGCATTTCACCTGAAAATTACCTTTTTATTCATCAAGAAGCCCTATTTTGATGTGTTGTAAAGTCTTGTAACAAGATTTCATGCTCTTCTAGGCATATTTTCACTATTTATACCCTTCTCATGCTTTATTTGGTTTCTTTATACCGTCATAAGTTATAATTAAGTGTGTTTTTGCATATTATCCTGACAAATAACATTAAACATAATATTTTTCCTGACACATGTTTTTAGGTCCTAGGTGGGACCCATTCACCATGGGTGGAGAATGAGTCCACCATGGCCCCAAATTCAAAACATTTCAAATTTCCTTTCAGGATTTTATTCAAAATCACTTGATGTCATCTTGTGATGAGGTTTGGATGGATACTAAGGCACAAGAATTGTATAAATAAGTGATTTTCACCTCATTTTACATCTCCTACAATCTCCTCACTCATTCAAACATTCAATCCTACATTTCAAGCATTCAAACATTTTACATCAACAATTCAAGCACTATTCAAGCACTTTCAAGCATTCATTGACATTACTTCAGACTTGCATTATCAAGAGTTAGGTGAGTTGATAGCATTTGCATGTTATTAGTTTATCTGTATCTTTCATTACATTGTCTTTTCAAGGGTTTAATTACCAAAAGTGGGGTTTGACCAAGGAAAACCCCTATTCACTAACCCCTAATCATTTTTTCCCCTTTTGCTTGTTTGTTTGCAACCCTTTGTTTGTAGATTTGATAGGTTATTAGGTGTTGAAGAGTGATTTTCAAGTCAACTAGGTGCTTCAAGTCAACTTGAGTCAAAATCAAGCTTGGAGAGAGTTATTTGTTAGTTTTCTACAGATTTGACTTCAACAACTTGACACGTAGACATTCTTGGATTTGGTGTTGCAGAGTTGTCTCCTAGTTTTTCAAAAATTTGGGGAGGAATGATAAACCACATGTGGAAAATGAGTCCCACATAAGGACTGGAAACTTGATTTTTGTCAGATTTCAGACCAAAACAGATAGAAATTAGCTCCCAACAGTTTGTCACCATTAGGTGGACTGATTCGCCACCCTAGGACAATGAGTCCCACTATGAAAATTTAGTGAATTTCACCAGCATCTAGAACACTCTAGAAATCTCACATTTCTCCCAGGTGCACTCAAATTCATCCCTGTACCTTTTGTTCTGCATAATTTCTTCATTTACATAGTTGTTTGCATATCACAACGTGTTTCCAAACATAGTTGTAATTGTACCTCTGCATTCATTTTCAGTCACCTATATTAATCTATTGCATTTAGTTAACTTCATTTACATCATATAACATCACACACATCCTAATTTAAGTGATACATAAGCCTTTTTGGACCCTATCTCTCTCCTTTTAGGTGAAAAACCTAAGAAGTGGAAGAGTAGGCCATAGGGTCCCAGAATTCGATGTTTCACATACAATGTTACAAGGCTTTGGACAACTTTTTTTTGGAATCTTTCTTGTTCATCTTAAAAAATATACATGTGATATTGTTAAAGTCACTTTACAAGGTTGTATACTAAATACAACCATAATGTGGTCATGTGATATCAACAGTATAAACATTTTTTTTCTTTTAGCAATAAATTTTACAAGGTGATTTGGTTTTTATTGGACTTATATTAATAAGGTTTCAGTTTTTTTGATTTAAAATATGTGGCATTGTGTAGCTTGCATAGTATTTTGTATTTGAGCACAATGCATGTGTTTGATCACTTGATATCCATATTGATTAAATATCAATGGAATAGACTTTTTAAAGTCCTGACAATGATAATATTAAGGTGGAATCACTTTAAGATATAGAGTTTATTGGTATCAGGTTTTATTGAATCAAATTATGGTCATGATTTACTTGTGACACCGACAACTATTATTTGTTGACTTGTCACTGATAGTCATTATCAGGTCTATGATAGCTTATTTGGCATCCATAAATATCTTTGTTTCATGTGGCATTGATAGTTTGGAATTAATAATTAAAGTGATTATGTTGTCAAAATTTGTGATAACTTTGGCAGTGGACTTAAAATGATTATTATTGCATGGAGTTGGTGCTCCTGAACTTTGTGGAGTTGGTGCTCTAAGTGAATAAAGAGATATTTTTCGAGTGGTTTTTATTCCTCAAGAGGGTTTTCCACTTAGGACATATAATGTGTTATGAGATGTTTCTATGTGTTATTTTTCTTGTCTGTTTGATTTTAAATGTGTCACCAAATATATTGAATTATTATTAATCATCAGTCTTTTCATATCTACCAATGTATATGTTAGGTTTCATGCAAATACAATATTGTTCATGCACAAGTAAAATATGTACTTTGAATTGTCATTTGGTGTCTTGATTTAAAAGTAACATTTTCTACACATAATATCATTTGTCTTCTTGGCTCAAAACAAATATACATTCTTGATTTAAAAAAAAAGTTTATGATTTTCATAAATCATTGTTTCACCCCCCCTCTTAGTGATTTCAATGTTCCAACAATTGGTATCATAGCATAGGGTCCTTTCATTGGTCTAATCCACCTAGGATATATTTTGGTTAATGGAAGTCTATCAAACATATCTCAAGTTCAAGAAGGTACTTCTATGACTAGAGCCAAATCCTTGTTTAATAAAGTTTGATCGACTTAAGGATTTTTGGTATTGAAGTGTTGTTTCTAATATGGAAAAAGGTAGAAGGAATAAGGGAAAAATAAGTTCACAATAAAATACTAACCATCAAGCTCTTCCTTAACTTAATATGAGGAGTAATGAAGAAGAGACCATTAAGAATAACCCAAAAATGATAGAGTATCCTATGTTTAGAACACCTTAGTTTGAAGGTACCAAATTTATTCTTTGGAAATGTTGGATGGATACATATTTGTCTTCCTTAGGATTTGATGTGTGGGAAGTAGTATAAAGAGGTTGCACTGTATCTATAACATCTCCTTCCACACATGAGGAGAAGACAACTCTTGAACTCCGTGCTAGGGCTATAGATGTTATTTTCAATAGTTTTCCAAAGGAAACTATTGCTAAGGTTATGCATTGCAAGAATGCAAAGGAATTTTGGGACAAATTGATTGAAATGAATCAGAATGGTGAGTTGCAAGAGGATATATCTTTGAAAACTAAAACAAGTTGTGGCTCATTTGAAAGTGATGATTGTGCAAATCTTCATATTTTTGAAGAAAATTAGATTGAGTCTAAATCTATAGAGATTACTAATGAACATTCAAATAGCCAAGAAATTAATGAATAAGTAGATCAATTTTTGGGTGAAGTGAATTTTGAACAAGAATATGATGAACGAGAAAGTGAGGTTGATTTGGAAGGTGAACTCCTCGGTCCTTTAGATACAATTAAGCAACTTAGAAGAGAGAATCATGATTTAAAAAGGAAACTTCAGAAGAAAAAAAAGATCTCAAAGATAAGATATCTTCAGATCTCATAGAAGTAAAGATACATGTTGAAGAAACTAGAAAGATTGAGCAAGAGGCTAGAAACCAACTTAAGGTAAAAAAATAGAATATAGAAAAACTTGAGTGGAAAGTAGTTTTACTAAGGAACATTGATAAAGCATCAAATAATTTAAGTGATGAGAAAATTAATGAGAATAGCTCTCTGTCTTTGGATAAAATTATTGGTGTGTAGAAAGTTCCAAGTGACAAAGGTGGTCTAGGCTTAGAGGAAGGACAATGCTCCAAGGTTAGAAAAACACCTAGAACAAAGGTAGATTTAAACTTTCAGGCTGCTAACCTTGAAACTATAGGAAAGGATATCAATAGAGGAGGAAGGAATAGAATAGAGAGATTCATAGGATCTCCCTCTACTTGGCAAGGTAAATTGATGAGGTATAATTGTTCTTTTTTAGGCTATTTTTATTCTTCTTTTGAATATGGCCACATAGCATCTAAATGTTGGATTAAAGTGAAGAAAAATGATTGGAAAAGGACCTATGGTATTGTTAGATGCTTCAAGTGTAGTCAATCAGATCATATTGCAAGAAACTATGATAAATTATCTCTAAAGGGTGATATAATATAGTATAAATCTTTGGTTGTATGCTATAGATGTAATGGTTTTGGACATAAATCAAAGTTTTGTAGAGGTTAGTGGAAGAAATCATCTGGAAACAACAGAGTTAAATAACCTACTTAAGCCAAGGAAAGAATCTTTGGAGGTCTAGAGAAGAAAGAAAGGAAAGGAAGAAGAATAACTAAATATTGTGCATGCTACATAAGAACTATTTCTAAGCATTTAAAGGGAAACATGAAGATAGGGGGAGATGATTAGTGCATTATAAAACAAAGCCCATTCATATTAGAAAAGGAGTTGCATTTTTGTTGCCTCATGACTTATATATCATGATTCTCCTATAAGGGTGTAAGTCATAGTGTTAAGCTACAAATGTATCATACTTTTTTCTTTGTGTTCTATGTTGAGTTCTTGTTTGTGTTGGGAATAACAGTGACAATGAGTTGATGATAACAGTCTCAATTTTGTGCTTCATATATATCATCATACTAGTGGATGATAGTTTTCCAAATGTTTGCTAAAGTTACAGTGGATGCTTTAAGTTTCTTTGAAAGTGACCATGGTAAAAACATAGTATAAAATATGTAAAGGATGATTGAAACACAATAATACTACATGTCATTTGTGGATGGGTTGTTTTTAGCTTTATTGCAACATAGTGATAATGATAGTGGGTACAATACTCTTTGCCTGTGAATGATAAATTGTAAATTTTCCTTACTTGAAACAATGGTTTAATAACTTTAGTGGCTTGTGTTTCTTAGAAGGTGCATGAGTTAGTTGGTGTCAAAATATTGGGAATGTGTAGGATCATGATGGGCCAAAAAGTGGCGATATGATGGGTATGTGTAGGGTATGTGGCTGGAGACCTTTTTTTTACCCAAAATTGATGAAACAAAAAGGGTTTTTAAAGGAGATTCTCAAATTTCCACCAATATAAATTATGCTTTACTTTGAATTTAATAAATAATTATTATTCATTTTCCATTTGAATTATGACTAAAATCCTAATTGATAGGCTAATTGAAAAATATCTATAGATTTCAAATGATGTCACATTTTTTGAATCCGAAACATGCTTCACATTCTATACTTCACATGCTATAGGATTATAAAAATAAAAATTTAATTTCATGAAATTTTGACCAAGTTAAGGTGGTTAGACATACAATTTTTTATATTTTTTAAAAATTGTAATAAAAAATTCATACTTAATTATAAATACTTGGAAAACAATTATAAAAAAATATGCATCACATCTAGACATGAGTCTTCTACTTATATATAAAATCTTATAAAAAAATATTATCATTTTATTGTGGTTAGGGTGGTTAGACATACACCTACTTTTTTTTTGCCTGAAATTTAAGTACTACTGCATTGAAAATTCAAATTTTCATGCAATAGATTTTTATTTTATTTTAAATAAACATAGTAGTTTAGAAACTACATTCAATTTTCTACAAATTCTATTGTTACATATTTTTGAAATAATATAGATAACTTATTCAAATTTTTACGTCAAGTTGCCTAACTCTGATTTTTCTGAATTTTTTGCCACTTAAGGGCCTGTCTTTTCCATGATGATCCTGCACATACCCTATTTCCATGAGATAATGGTGGCTTGGATAGTGAACTAGTATTCATCTTTTTCTTTGTCATTAAAGCTTGTTATCTTGATTGATCAGTCTCATCATTGCTTAAGAGTTACTTGTTGCATATATTATAATGCTTGGTTTAAATTATATGAGTGAAGTTTCAATGACAAAGCATGATAAGATAGTGAACTATTAATAGTTTAAGATTTTAGTTGGAGTACAGTATTTGGCATTTAAAAATGTAATGATAGTGGCAGCTAGCTGAAAGGACAATGACAGTGAATGTTGCTTGAAATTGAGTTTTGCAGTGTTGTGCTTGGAAGTTGCCCATAACATAATTTCATGGTTGGAACATGAACAACATTAAAGAAGACCTCAAAATTTATACAGGGTGTCTAAGATTCAAGTGTTTATCTATTGATATTTTTAGATTAGGAATATCATGTTATGCATTTGTTATGGTTTCTTAAGTCTATACAAATTTAGACTTTACAAGTGTTCTCTGAAGTTGTGTTTGTAGGTGCAACAATGTAGCTTTGTGACAAAACAAGTTCTTGACATTGGTTGTGATCGAATGTTAAAGGAGATGATACAAAGATTATATACATAAAAATTATATACACTTGACGATAGCCTAACAATAGTGGTAGAAGATTGTATATTCTTGTTCACTCGGTGAAGATTATAGAAACCCAGTATATCTTGTAGAAAGGTTATGATATGATCATGGAAGGAACATAAGAGGATCTTTGCAAGACAACTACATCAGACATAGAAAGATTAATGTCATGTTTTTAATTTGTTCAATCCATTGCTCTTTATCACATAAGTTTTTTTAGTGTTGAAATTGTTATTGATAGGGGAAGAGGCATAAGTGATGTGATCTTGTTTATGTTTATGATATCTATGCCAAGTAAGTAAAAAACATGGAGCAAGGCTAATTGGTAAGAGTATCTCAAGATTTTCTTTTCTCACAGTGTGCTTTAAGCTTATGTAGATTATTGTGAGATTGTGATAGATGTTGAATAGTATCATGTTTTATGACAGTATCGTGCTTGAAAGATATTTACAGTGAAATTCTTGAGAATCTTGTTTGCTTTGTTATCTCAAATAGGGGGAGAAGATCATAATACTTTTTATGTTGTAGATACTACCTTACAATTGACAAAACTTCTTGATAATTGCATAATTGATGCCTTGGTACATGGTTATTCATATTGGTAACATTGTTCATATAGTTGGTATTTGGTACAGGCAGGTTATTTGATTGCTCATGTGATTAACACAAGGAGATATATGACATAGAGTTATTTTGTTCTTGATTTATTCTTCTAGTTGGTTACTATGTTGGTTGGTTTTAGTTTTTTATATTCATGGCATTTCACATTCTCCTCTATCATTTTTTGTCATTGAGGCAAAAAGGGGGAGAGATGATGTGTTTTTCAATCAAGGACAAAGGGGGAGTTTGTTGGCTTCCAGTTGTTTATTGTGATTGTTTGTCCTTGATGAAAAAATTGGCTTTAGTGATACATGTTGGTTTTGGTGACATACATTTACATGATCTTGGTGGAACATGATGATTATAGTTGATTTACATGCTCTTGGTGGCACATGATTATTATAGTTGATTTACATGATCTTGGTGGCACATGATTATTATAGTTGATTTACATGGTCTTTACACATGGTTCATGGCATGAAATTATAGGTCTCATATTTCCATCCTTTAGTTTTGATACATGTTGGTTACTGATAATATTATCATTTTTGGCAAGGTGCTACAAGTCACAGATTTGGTATATTGTTGATGATGTTTGACATGGTATACATGATGACATGTATATTAGACTCTATGCACAATGACATACATATCATGGCTAACATACATACTAGTAGATTCGCTTTTAAGGTATAGAATATGTTTATACATTTGTGCATTTTTTTTACTTGGGCTGATAGATCAAATGGTATATGAGTGGCATATCTTATGTTTGCACAAAACATACAAGATTATTTGTTAAGAGGGTATGTGTTGTCTTCAAGACACATAGTGTGCTAACATTTGATACATGGTGTCATAAAGCATACAATGTTACAAGGCTTTGGATAACTTGGTTTTGGAATCTTGCTTGGTCATCTTAAAAAATATATATGTGACATTGTCAAAGTCACTTTGCAATGTTGAGTACTAAATACAACCACATTGTGGTCATGTGATATCGACATTATAAATGTTTTTTTGTTTTAGCAATAAAGTTTACAAGGTGATTTGCTTTTGAGTGGACTCATATTAATAAGGTTTTGGGCTCATCCTAATAAGGTTTCAATTTTTTTTTAATTGAAAATATGTGGCATCAGGTAGCTTGCATGTTATTTTGTCTTTGAGAATAATTCATGTGTTTTTGATCAATTGATATTGGTATTGATTAAATGTTAATGGAATAGACTTTTACAGTCCTAGAAATGATAATATGAATGTGGAATCACTTTAAGGTATAGGGTTTATTGGTATCGGGTTTTATTGAATCAAATTATGGTCACAATTTACTTGTGAGACCAACAACTATTGTTTGTTGACTTGTCACTGATAGTCATCATTGGGTCTATGATAGCTTATTTGGCATCCACATATATCTTTGTTTCATGTGGCATCGACAGTTTGGAATTAATAATTAAAATGATTATGTTGTTGGAATTTGCGATAACTTTGGAAGTGAACTTAAAATGATTATTATTCTTTGTTAAGTCATTAAAACAAAAAAAAGATTTCTTAGGGAAAAATACATTATGTTGATTCCTTTTGCAAAGAATAGGGTTTTGAACCCTAGTCACCATGGATGATTTGATCAAATGCAATGCAGCTTTTGAAGCTCTCATAGCCGACACTAGAGGATTTAACCAATTTTATTTTAAGTTTGGAAAATAGGTTATAAGCTAGAAGGCAGCGAGGATGCTTTGGTTTGTTGATTGTGAGATAATGAAAGCTTGACTGTGGAAGTTGGATAGAGGATTCTTGATGTCGTCTTTCAGTTGGGTAGTTATGGAACCATTTGATTTTTTTTTGAGGTATTCTTTCAAGTTAGTTTTTCACTGTAAACGAGTAAATCATTTCTATTACTTATGGGATTTTGAAAATGCTATTGTTAAGATATTTTTGTTGATTATATTTAACCCATTAGGTTTTCTTGATGAAAATACTTGATTATAACTAAATAGCTTAAATGTGGCGATATTTGTTGAAAGAGTTTACTTTGAAGGAGGATGATTTAGGGTTTTCTATTTAAACCCTAACCCGAGTTGGTTTATAGTTACACAAACTAATTTCAGAGACTATTATTTTCAGTGACTTTAAAAGATTGCTTTCAAGCATTTTTCTGGGTGACCTAAAAGAGGAATATGATGTTTTAGACATACTATACAAAAGTGGTATTGAATTGAAAATATTTATATTGATACTCAGATTATTGTGCTTAAAGAAGATGTTGTCATTCTCATACAACATTCTTTAATGTGCTTATTGAAATTTTTTATAATCTTCTATTGAAATTATATGACTACAAATTGCACTTCTAGGGTTCTGTAAAATGTTGTAATTGCGTTGCATTGTAAAGGAGTTGGTGCTTCTAAATTCTGTGGAGTTGGTGTGCCTAAACCTTATGGAGTTGGTGCTCCTAAACTTTGTGGAGCTGGTGCTCTTGTTCTATAAAGATTTGGTTCTCTAAGTGAATAAAGAGATATTTTTTGAGTGGTTTTTATTTCCCAAGAGGATTTTCCACTAAGGACATATAATGTGTTATGAGATGTTTTTTATGTGTGTGATTTTTCTTATCTGTCTAATTTTAAATGCGTCACCAAATATATTGAATGATTATTAATCATCAGTCTTTTCATATCTTCCAATATATAGGCCAAGTTTCATGCAAATAAAATAATGTTCATGCACAAATCAAATATGTACTTTGAATTTTCATTTGGTGTCTTGATTAAAAAGTCAAATTTTCTACACATACTGTCATTTTCCTTCTTGTCTCAAAATAAATATACATTCTTTATTTTTAAATTTTTTTTGTGATTTTCATAAATCACTAATTCACCCCCCCTCGCAGCGATTTTAGTCTTCCAACACAAAAAACTTGTTGAATAAGTCTAAAGATATGTCAATGGCTGCTCCAAGATGCCTGATGTTTACTTAATTGAATGATGCTTGCATGTAATTGAGTGCTTGAATGAATGAGTAAATGAGTGAGCTTGATGAATGCTTGAATGAATGGGGGTTGAAATGAGATGAAAAACACCTATTTGGAGCCAAGAGGGATTCATTTTCCACCCATGGTGAATGGGTCCCACCTTAGGCTTGTAAGTGGGTGTTGGGAATTAACTTGCATTTAATGTTATTTGTAAGGTTTACATTAAAAAATATAGTTAATTATGTCTTGAGTGCATAAAGGGGTCAAATAAAGCATAAGAAAGGTGTAAATAGTGATAAAAAACCTAGAAATCCATGAAATCTTGTTACAAGACTTTAAAACACTTTAGAATGATGAATATGTGATTTTTAGGTGAATTATAATAAGAAGAGTCTAGCAAAGTGTGTAAATGTGTTACAAAAATTCACAACACCTTCACAAGACGTCATAATTTGAATGTCTAGGACCTAATGTGAATGGCTAAGTTACATTGCAACATTAAATCAAAACAAGATAAGTCAAACATCACAAGAGAAAGACCGAAAAGACAATGAAAATTTCAATGATCCATTTTTCTATGGTACATTTAGCCCCCACTTTATTGAGAGGATGAACTTTCTAAAAACTTACACTAAAGTAGCCGTGCATATCAAGAAGGATCCAAATGCACTTATGCTAGCAAGATGGAATGACAATGATCAAGAGGGATGATCAAGCCCCTAGGATGAAGATCCCATGGAAAACTAAAAATAAGAACAAAGGAAAACAAGTGTGAAAGAGAAAGAGAAAAGGGGAAAAGGAAAAGGAAAAGTTAGCTCAAACTTCGATCGTTTGTTCAGCTAGTTGTGAATTGGATCTAGGCTATTTGTCCAAAAAAGGAAAAATTCATACTCACTTTGGGGTGATATAAATCATGGCGGTCCACCTGGTGAGAAGGTCCAAAAGGTGAGAAACATACACTAGTTGGTATGCACTCACAAACACATAGGTGGCTATGGGGAAATTTGTTCCATAGAATGGGCTTCTCGCTCAACCATATCAAATTTATACCTCCTGATAACTTTAACAAGGTGCCACAAAAGAAAATGTCAATTCATGCTTCATGAGACAAGAAAATCTATGTATGCTTAGAACTCATGAACAAGCAGGATGGTACCACAGGCATGCAAGTTGTGTTATGCAAGGTGGCCAAGATTTAAAATGTAAAATGTAAAAATGTAAAAGATGTTCAAAGGATTCTTGTTAACTTCATGCAAGGTCTATCACTTAGGGACCATTATGTCTAATGTCTCCAAGAGAGGATCAATCAAAGAATAGCATATTCACAACTTAGGGGATGTAGTGTGTCATATTAGACCACTAACATGAATGTAATATGCTAAGATAAATCACACTTATGAAGGACATCACACCCAATGTCATCCACAAAGTGACAAAAACATCGTATGAAGTGAAAAGGCTGCACTAAGAACCAAGAATGCGAATGAAATGATGCCAATGTATGCCCCCCACATTAAAAGAATTGCTACACACCATTCTATGAGAAATTACTTTAAAGTATTGAAGGTAAAATAAAAAATAAAATAAGACATGAGATACAACATGGAAAGCCCCTATTCCAAGTCATATGTTTCCAAGTAAGTTTGCTTCATGTAAATAAAAAAGAAAATAAAAGAAAAGGAGGGTTTCCCCCCAGAAGGGAGCACACTAAACACATAAGGGATCTATGGATTTTAGGTTAGTATGTTCATTCCTACAATTTTTTTATAAAATATCTCAGAATTGTCATCATTCCACAAAGCACATAAAATAGGAAGAATGACACAAAGAGAGAAAAAAACAAAAACAAAAAGGAATCCGTTTTGGGTCAACATGGAAGATACATTGTGGTCTCAATGCTTTGCAATGTCCCCAAAAGGAAAACGCGTGAGAAATGAAAACAAAAGGAAAAGGAAAAGAAAAGGATTTTGGGTCAACATGAAGGATACATTTTGGTCTCAATGTCTTCTGCCATCCCCAAAAGGAAAACACAAGAAAAGAAAAAGAAAAAGGGACCATTTGGGTCAACATGGAAGAGACATATGGCATTTCAACACTTTGCATCATCCCCAAAAGGAAAAACACAAAACAAAAGTGAAAAGGTAAGGATAAAGTACAACATATAGAAGAATAGAGGTACAAATAGAGGAAGTGCACAAAGAGAGAACATCAAATGAACATTATGAGGGCACATGATACACACATGCAAGCACACTATAGAAAAGGAAAATTTAAAAAGGCTAGCAAAGTGAATGCAAGTCAACCATATAACAAGTCATCTACCTCCCAATCATGTTCAGTATATTGTGAGGGCGATTGACTATCCAAAGGGAGAATTCCAAGTGTTGAACTAAGGGAAGTACTAGGTTCTTCACTTGGTGTAGCAGAATTATGTTTTAAGCTCATGGTAGATGAAAATAAATATTTTAGATTGCTAAGTAATTCTTCATCTATTTTAGTGATTTCCTCTTTGTCATCATCATCATCTAAATTAATCACAACGGGAGGATAGAGAGTAATTTCCAAGGAAGGGTGAATTAGGAGATGTGGTTGTTGTATCAGATTGTTTTGTTGGGATTGTTGTATCATACTATATTGTGACGGGTTAAGAAGAGAAAGGTGATGAGTTATTGCTTTTGTCAAAGGAAAAGGTTGATTTTCTTTGTAGTTTTTAGTTTGCATTTGATGAACAATCAGATGGTGATGACGCCTATGCTCCCTAGCACCATGGTTTCTTTTAATTTTATTTTGAAGTTGTTGAGGTGGAAGAGTGGGTTGATCCATCATAGGTTCCTTTTGATCTAGAGGGGGAAGAAGGGAAGAAATCGAAGAAGGTGGGTCAATCACTTTCTCTTTGGCTTTATAAACTTGTTTAAGGGTGATCCCACAATACTGATTTACAAGTTTTGGCCAAACTAGACACTAAAATAATTTTTTCTAACTAAATCTTAACTTTCAGGCAACTACAGCAGCTAAACCATTAAGAATTTGAACATGATGCAAACTAGTGATTTGTCACATTTTATCTATATATTCTAAATATATTATTTTCAAAATTTTGGATTTATATTACACTTCTTTTTCCATCTCCTTCAATTTTTTTTTTTTTTGAGTAAACAACATTTTTAAGGAGTGACACTCACCATATAATGCTTAAATTTTTTTCCATGAAGGATAAAATTATAATATTTTTGAATTTAGATTTGTAACTATGATATTTGGTGCTTCCAATTCATTAGATAGTGTTCCATTGAATATTTTTTCCTTAATCAAGTTTCAAAGTCAAACCAATTACAATTGATACATAGGTGGACCGTATAATGCATAAATTTTTTGTATGTATTGAAATTCATTTTTTTGTTGGATCAAGGACTTCACTATCTGGTGCACTCATACTTTTCAATTTCTTTTTTTTATAATCTACTATTTATCTACATGTGCGGAATAGAAAGCTTTATTTTGGATGAAAAAACTATGTTTAATAAAAGTAAAAAAACAAATACATAATAAAACCAAAACATATTAAAATTATATTCGTTGGATAGCTTGTTGCAAGGAGTGCCATCATCCAGTTGGGTCTATGAAGTCTCCTTCATTTTCATCCTCAACCTGAGCTTCAAATGACAAAAATCTAGAATTTTTTGGTGCCTGAGGGTGAGAAGGTAGGAAAAGGAGGGTTTGGGCGAACTAGGGGGGTTCGAGTCAACCCCTATGGGTTCACTCGAACTAGGGTTCATTTAAACCTTGGTTCATTTAAACCCCCTTTCAAAAAATGTTTTCTTTGTGTTTATTGGTAGGAATGGTGTGCCCTCACATTTAATTGGTTTGCTCAAACTAGGGTTTTTTCAAACCCTCTTTTGGTTTGCTCAAACCAAAGGGTTCATTCAAACCCCAAAAACCAATTTTTTTTGCATAGGATCATTTTTTGCAACTTTTCCTTCCTCTGTCAAATTGTAAACCACTTTTTTGGGTTTACCTTTAATGCGAGGAGGCATGATAGAATTGGTTTCATTATCTCTTGGGATTTTAAATGATGAAGGGGACTTGTCTATGGTTGGTTGATCATGAGGTTGTATTGTTTGTTCAATTTTGGACTCAAGCTAAAGCATGGTGTGATCAAGGATAGGAGTAGTGTAAGTGGATGGGGACATGTTATGAAGAGACAATTTGGCTATTTGTTTGGCTTTGAACTTTTGATAGGTTATGAAAAAGAAGTTTCTTTGAGGGGTGATGGGTTCCATAGGCTTAGGCCAAAAGGATTCTAAGGAAAAATTACCTTTAGAGGACAATGGATTAAAGCCACTATGGTGTATGGTAAATATTTTATTTCCATGTTGAAACTTCAAACATTTGTGAACAAATTTCATTGAGCGAAGCTAAAGATGACCTAGCCGTAGATGAAACTGATCCAATTGTGGAATAATAGAAAATGTTACATCGAAAGTTTTGGGTCCTATTTGTAATGGGAGTACGATCAATCTGATCGTAGGGCATGTAAAACCTATATGTGTTTTAATCCATGTGGTTGGTTTATTATAATCATCTTGATAGAGATCATGTAATACTAAAAATTCTTCTGTGATCACATTCTTGCCACAGACGGGATCTATTAATATCCCATTGGTGGGATTATCATAGATGCGTCCAGCTATGTAAAGAGGACCATCGGGAAGCTTTTCAAGTATATCATGAGAAGAAAGGTAATATTAAGAGATTTTTTTGGTTGGGACCTTATGAGGGACAATGCCTATCATACCCACAAGTTCATCCATATGATTAACTTGGGTAACATTTGGAGTAATATCATGTTGTTCATTATTTGTATCAATGTTCATCACATAAGTGTTTGAAGGTTCACTAGCTTTGACAAGTGAAAAATTGTGTTTAGGCACATGGTTGGTAAAAAAATTTAAGTTATGATTAGGGGGTGCAACAGACTTATTTCCTTGATCATTGACACCTACAATGGACAAACGACCAGAATCAACGAGGTCTTGAACTAAGTGTTGGAGATGCTTACATTTTTTGGTGTCATGTCCATTTTGGTGATGAAAATGACAATAAGAATTTGGTGTAAAGTTTGGCGGTAAAGGCTTGGTAGTATCAAGTGGTTTAACGGTAGGAAAAGTGATCATTTGTTGCTAGATCAATTGATTCATTGTGTTATGGAGTTTATCAGGTAAGGGGGTAAATTCTCTCTTTGGATTCCCATAGGTAAAGGGAACTATTGCTTTAACAATAGCCACTTGATTAGGAATTGGTTGAGTTGGTTATGGGGGAGGTGGATTAAACTGTAAAAATCCTTTGTTTGGTTTTCTAAATTTTTGCACATTGTTTTGGTTGCTTTGTTTAGACTCCTCAACTTGGTTAGAAGTGGACTTTGAATCACGACTAGTAATCAAGTTTTTATAGTCATAAAGGGTTGTGCATAAATGCATGAATGAAGGAAATTTCATCATAGTCAACTTATCCTAAAGAGTGTGGAAGTTTTCAATAAACATCATTTAAAGATGTGAATCAAGAATCTTGACATCAATTTGAGCATACAATGACTGATAGCGTGAAATGAAATTAGTTACTTTTTCATTTGCATTTTGTTTACATCTCATTAAATCAGCCATTATCTTTTTGGGAGTCATATGGACTTGGAAATGACTTATAAAGGCATCCACAAGTTTGTTAAATGATCATATTGAATGATTGGGTAAGTTTGAAAACCATTCCAATGTAGTGTCTTTTAAGGTCCTAGGAAAAAGTTTTGCTAATAGTTTATTTTCAAGGAAAAAATCATTGCATATTGTTGTATAGGCATTAACATGATTAGTATGATCTCCTTTACCTTTGTACTTCTCAAACCTAGGAATCTCAATTCCCTGTGGCATATGTGTTTTCAAGATCTCTAGAGATAATGGGCTACTACAGAAATGATTTGTGGGTGGAGCATTTTGGCTTTGGCTAATGGTGGATATTTGTTGTTGCATGGATGAAATGGTGTTAAAGAGTTGTGTAATGATGGGGTAATTGTAAGTGGTATGAGGCGGAATAGAGAATGGTGATGGAGTGTATGCAATGTTAGGAGAAGTGAAGGGGACACTAAGAGGGGTGAAGGTAGAAGATGGAACATTTGATGCCACAAAAGAACTGGGAATGCTAGTTGGAATAGTGAAAGGAGTCACATGATTAACTTGTTGCATGGTTGTTGTAACTTGAGGAGTGCTATAGGTTGGTATGGATGCTATGGTTGAAGGAGGAGGAATGTGAGATCCTACTTGGCTCACAAAAATGTTTGCTAATTGGGATGTGGAAGAAACATGTTTGTTGTATATGTCAGCTATTCTTTTCATAACTTGTAAGCCATCATCACTTTCAATCAAGCAATGAAGGTTTTCTATGGCATGTATAGCATTGGTAAAAAAACTTTCAAGACTTAAATCCTGTTGCAAATGTGTGAAATCCTCATGAATAATAATGACTATATCTTGTGGAATGGAATTAGTTTGTGTGTCAACATGCATTGGATGTGAAGGTAAAGGAATACTAGTGGTAGTATCCATGCTTAATACACCATTGTCCATACCAAGTGTAGGAGCTCTTAAGATCCCAAGGTCCACAATGAAAGTGCTATCATGGGAAGCCATGAGTCTAGAACTTTGTCCCACTAAAGTATTATTAATACGGCATAAAAACCTCATACAAGTACCACAAAATATGGGGTGAATGCAAATGAATAATAGGAATAAAAAAATTCTAATGATAAAAATTTTGTAAACTAAAACAAGAAGATAGTAACAGGAAAAGAAATCTAGGAAATACTATGAAGATGCTAGAAAATGCAACTGGACTAATTCGCCCAGTGTGGTGAATAAGTCTAGGTTTTGATTTTTTTTATGTTTTTTTAGAAAATTTAAAATGATTTCAATGCTTTTTAGATGTAGAATGAGGATGCAAATGCAAATTTTTAGTTTTTTAATGATTTGACTTACAAAAATGAAATCTATATGATTCTTTCACTAATGCAATTTGAGAAACCCTAGGATGCAAAAAATAAAACAAAACCTAATTGAATGTTGATGCAAAGGAAACCTAGGATACAAGATGCAGTTAAAATTAGAAAGTTAATGTGTTCAATATGCAGGTTCACCAAAATGAACCAACAATTTTGGCGGTGACTATGGACTTCTCTTGCACTCTTAGGATCTTTCACCTAAAAGGAGAGAGATAGAACCCTAAAATTGAAGTGGTTCACTCAAATTAAGGAATGTAATGTTAAATGCCATTGATTGATTATGACATAGAACCCTAAGCTAAAGGAGAGAGATAGAACCCTAAGCTATGACATTGATTGATTATGAATGCAAAACTTATGAAATATGCAATGTTTGAGAATATAGTGAGGTATGTAAAAATGAGCTAAAACATGAAAAAAAACAAAAAAACTAAAAAAGGCTAAACAAAGTGCACCTATGAATATGATGTTGAATTTGGAGGGTTTTGAAAATTGGCAGAAATTCACTACTGATATTGAATCAGTCCTCCTCCAAAAATCTTCAAATTCAAGAGTCAATTCTATAGGTCCAAATTTACACTTGTCTTCTTGTTGGGTTGATAGAGTCAAATTTGTAGAAAACTGATTATAGGTTGTCTCCAAGCTTGAAATAGGGTTTAGTTGACTTGAAACACTTTGTTGACTTGTTATCCACTTTTTGAAACCTAATTTCTTGAAAAATATACATGCAAAAGTTTGCAAAGACACATGCAAACTTAGGGGTAAAATGGTTAAGGGTTAGAGTATAGGGATTTTCCTAGGTCAAATCCCACTTTGGTAATCAAATCCTTAATAAAGAAATGAAATGAAATGAGCAAGGAATGATGAATAAACAACATGCAAATGTCCTTAACTCACCAAAAAACTTGTTGAAGAAGTCTGAAGAAATGTCAATGGCTGCTCTGAGATGCTTGATGTTTGCTTGATTGAATGATGCTTGAATGTAATTGATTGCTTGAATGAAATAGTGAATGAGTGAACTTGATGAATGCTTGAATGAATGGGGGTTGAAATGAGAATAAAAACATTTAATTATACCACATATGCCCTAATAACCCAATAATAACTCATCACAAGATGACATAAGGTCTTCTTGAATAAAAACCTGAAAAAGAATTTTGAATTACTTTGAATTTAGAGCTAAGAGGGACTCATTTTCCACCCATGGTGAATGGGTCCCACCTTAGGCTTGTAATGGGTGTCATGAATTAACTTGAATTTAATGTTGTTTGTCAAGTTTACATTCAAAAATACACTTAATTAACTCTTATGAGTGCATAAAGGGGTCAAATAAAGTATAAGAAAGGTGTAGATAGTGATAACAAGCCTAGAAAATCATGATATCTTGTTAAAAGACTTTACAACACTTTAGAATGATGAAAAGGTGATTTTTAGGTGAATTATAATAAGAAGAGTCTAGAAAAGTGTAGAAATGTGTTAAAACACTTAACAACACCTTCACAAGACATCATAATTTGAATGTTTAGGACCTAATGTGAATGCATAAGTTACATTTCAACATTAAATTGAAACAAGATAAGTCAAATATCACAAGAGAAAGACCTAAAATACCATGAAAATGTCAATGATCCATTTATCTATGGTACAAACTACATAGTAAGACCTAATATCATATTTAACTAACTAATTTTTTAAAATAATTTAGAGGTTTAAAGTTAGTGATCTTCCAATATTATGGCTTATATTACATATAAGAAATTTTCTATCCCTTGAACTAAAGATACTGGAATAGGCCCTATTCCTTAAACTAACTGATAAAATAATTATAATAGAATAAAAAAATCACTTATAATATATTTTAAAGTAGAATAGATATTCAAAAAGTAACTTACCAATCAGATGCTCAATAAATATTAAAAACCATCTATATCATTCCTTGAAGAAAATTAGCTTAATATTCTGACTTCTTACTTATCCTCACTAATTATAGACTATTTTTAAATAAGTACATTTCTCCTTTAAAAATATCATAGCTTCTATATAGATAACTTGTAGCCTTTGAAAATAATAGTAAAGACAAAAAAAATAAATTTATTTTATTTTTTACAAAAAATAATTTCTTCCCATACATTTATCATGTAGGATTAGTTTTGGTCTTGGTTAATAAAATAAAATGCATGCATTTTAAAATAGAATTCATGTAAATTTTATATAAGAATGAATGACATGGTTGACCTTGCATCACTTATCAACATACTCCTCCATGTTGAATGGACTCACAATATAGTCAAATAGTATTAAGAACTAAACCTTAGTATCAACCTTTATCAAGATATCTAAGATTTTTTATTGTCTTTAATATCCTTTAATTCTACTTCTTTCTTTTGAATCAAATGTCTAATGAAATAATATTTTGAATACAAATTCTTTTCCTAGGGTAAGAGTTTTTTCTAACTTACTTTCACTAATAAATTATCATAAAAAATTAATGTAGGATAACCTTCATTTTCTCCAATTTATTCTACAAATTTACAAATTCATAATGTGTGTGTACCTATAGAAGGGGCTACAAGACACAATACTCATCTAGATGTAAGAGAAGCTAAACTTTTCTTCATTGAAATTCATGTAGCTAAACCTTAGCTAGGTGAAAAAAAATTATCAGATGTGGAATTTTAGTCATCCAAACTACCTCCCTAATTAGAATCACTAAAACCAACATGTTCAATATTTTTAAAATAATAATAATTAATACCAAAAATTTCATTACCCGAATCTAACGAAATATGGTTCCACCTTTTAGGAGATGGAACTAAGGGGACCTATTTTACTCTTAGTTCATTAGGAAACCCTAGATACTTCCACCCATTCAATTGAGGGAAGGACACAATAAGACAAGATGTTCATTTCCTTACATGTTATTAAAAGGGGAATGAAGTTTCAAAGGAGAAATGCAAGCATCTATGCACAAAACAATAGAAACTTAAGAACATGAAATTAGATTGATAATAGATAATGAAACAAAAGGGTACCTGGAAGAATAATGGATCAAAGAAAGGTCTAAAACCATGAAAAAGTGCTTCTTGAAGTGCACCAGGAATCACATGCCAAGTTGGCGATTTAATCCCACTCTAGGGTTTCTGGGTAGGATCTGGAATCTCTTGGTGACTGATCAGGATCAGTAGAGATCTACAAAATTGGTTGTACAAAAACTCATGTGCCCAAATAGTTACAAAGTGTCTCAAAAAAGTGAAAGGTATCTTAGGAGAAGAATTTTGAACTAAAATTTTGTGATCCTCTAAATATGGATTAATTAATCACTTTCCCACTAGTTTCATGTAAATAATTTGGATATATTGCTCTAGATCTGAGTATCCATGAGCCTTGACAACTTCTTATGACAAATTTTATAACTTTTGCAACTTTGCAATTTTGGTACTTTTGAAGGCTCCAAATCCACTTATTCTTCAAACTATAAACCTACATCATACAAAGAGAGCGAAAAAATGTTGTTTTGCTAGGGAATAAGGGCTTGCCTTGGTCAAACCTTGAAATGAAATGAAATGGAATGAAGGAATGATGAATGAACAATATGCAATATTGTAAATCACCAAGCCCTTGAAATGAAAGTTTCAAACTTGTGTGAAATGGCTAGCTAATGGATGTGGATCATGATTCTTGATTGAATGCTTAAATGCGTGACTTGAGTGCTTGCTTGAATCATGAAAACCTACATTAGTAATGTTATCTAAAAAAAACACATGATGCATGAATACTTTGGCATGATGCTCAAACCTTGAATGTAGCTCCAAATGTGTAATAATCAAATTTTGAATGCTCTTGAATGCTCTTGAATAATTAAATTGCTAGATCACACATGCTCTTGAATATTTATAGATGACTTGTATTTACTTTATAGATGAAAATATATGAAATAACCTTGTATTTATACTTTTTAATGCCAAATTTCCTGAAATTACAACACTACAAGCCAACATTAGATCTAGGAAGATAAAATACTACCAAGAATTTGATTTAAAAATAGGTCCTGGTTAAAGTAGGACTCATACACCACCTTGGGTTTATGAGTCTCAGTGTCTTAAACACATGACACAAACTCCAAGAAATGTTAAGTTTAGTGAAATGTTTAAAATTAGGCCTCAAGACATAGGTGGGACCCATATGCCCAAGGTGGTGTATGAGTCCTAGATCACCATATCTAGAACACTTAGCCAAAAACATTGAATTATGATTGGTCATTTTTTGAAAGTTTGGGATCATCTTGAGAAAAATGCATTTAGTAAGACTTCTGGATGCAAAATAGGACCAAATAAGGCATAAAGAAGCAAAATTTTAGTAGGGAGGGCCCAAACTAGTGTGAAAATGTAAAGTGATACATTTTTCTACAATAAAATACCTTTAACATATGTCAATATCTTCTTGGATGCATGTAGATGAATTTTTATGGCTCAATCTTATACCTTGAAACATGAAAAACTAAATATACAATATCTATTATTGTGTGAGTTAGACACATCAAACATCCAACAATACCCCTAATAAATAATCCATTGTAACAAAAAAACATAACTATTTATTTTGTTTATTATTTTTGGCATCTATCCATTTGGTATAAGAATCCATCCATCTTGGATAGGAATACATTCATATAAGACAAGCATCCATAAATAAAGAATAGGTACTCATCTATCCATTTGGGATAGGAATACATTCATATAAGACAAGAATCTATAAATAAAGGATAGGTACTCATCTATCCATTTGGGATAGGCACCTACCCAAAGAAAGTAGGAATCTATCCATAAGGATAGGCATAATCTATGACCAAAGACATAGACTCAATGAGACCATCCAAGTCTTGAGTCACTCTCTAAAGAATATACTCACTTATTGAGAGTGTATCAATTTCAACCTATTTAGGAGTATAAATATATATAAGAAAGGGTTGAAACTTGGCTTAGAATGTCATCTAAATATTGAAGGAGTCAAGGAATCCATCCACCAGATTCTTCTAAGTATATAAAAATATATTTTAACTTATTATTTATGTTAGATATTTTACCTTCCCCTTCAATTGAATTCTCATGTTTAGGGATTAATCTTGTATTATTAAATAAGTTAACATAACTTTTCTTTAACACCCTCTAACCTCACACTTGATCTCTTGCATACTAGGAACCTCCTTCATTCACCAAAATTCATACATACACCTTTTCTAAATGGGATCAAGGAATTTATATGTGTAGTTTTATTTTTAATCTATGTTTCATGTAATTGTGTGAGTGGGTATGCAAGACTTTCTAGAGTATGATTTCCTAAAAAATTTCATTCTTGGCTACCACCCACTCAAGTGGAACAAGGATGTAAAATTAATTATGAATCTAATTTACAAAAACACTCCAAGGAGGTGTTTGGTGTTAATCTAGTAGTGAATATTTTCATGTTTACCTAAAATCTGATCTTTTCTTTCTATTTTCTATGTTCAATTGTTTGTTGGCTTTTCTATTGGGCATCTAGTACCAAAATCCTACAAAGTATACTATGAAGAAAAATCATCTTAAAAGAAACCACTACAATGGCTATCAAAAGAAACCATATAACTATACATGATTATTCATATCTATAACTTATCCAAATAAAATAATATTACATGAAAACACTCACCAAACTTACCCTTCAAATAGGAATCTACAAAAATCCACACTTTTTAGTAATCCTCTTTTATACTATAATCCATTAAAATAATAATAACCTAGGTGAAAATAACTTAATAGCATTGCAAAATAATAACTAAGATATTCAATTTATAGTTTCTTGATAATTAGGGAATAACTATGAAATTTTTTTAGTGGATCAAATCTAATGAAATTCAATTAGTAATTAGTTAGAGAGAATGAAAAATGGTTAATTTTCTTATACAATACAAATCCAATCTAAGCTTAAATATATTGAATCAATGACTACACAAATGAGGAATCTATGTTTGACCTCTTACCAATATTTAATAGAACCATGTTGATGACTAACATATTTAAATAAGTCATGAACTAATATTAAATGACACTTTAACTTTTCAATTAATCTAAACTCTTATTATATTTGACTATCATGATAGCTTGGTCACTTAAATATATTACTTACCCAAGCATAATTAAAATGTAAATATTATTTATTCCAATTTCAAATTAACATAATACAACTTACCATGTACTATAGTTCCTTGCAATAATTCATACCTATTGGAAATTAATTTAAATATCTAGTTACATATATTATCATAAATAGCTACTATAATGTACATGTATGAAACTAAAACCCCAAATTATTTATTAAGAGTAACAACCATCATATTCCTCATGACACAAAAATCATTAAACTAAAAATTTATTAGAAACATTAATGATTGAGTGAACAATAAAGAAAATAAGGTTTGTGGAAATACCACTATTTTCCTTAGGTCATTCAATAATGTTCTAGGGTTCCAAATTGGATTGACTAGCAACCCCAAAGGATGAGTCAAATATCAACAAGGAAGACCTAGGAGGCGGCTCTTTAAGACTTGAGGGGTTCACCACCAAGCAAAACCTTGGAAAAAACACTTTAGCATTCAACTCACGAAACCTAAGAATGCAAGCTAAATGAAGGATACAAATGATGAAATTAAGAAATAGGAAGTTATGATGTATGCACCTGGGAAGTCTAGAAATGTGACCAAGATTCTAGAAATGCAAAGAAGCTATCAAAAAGTGTTATGGATGACAAAGAAGCACTTATTATTTTATTAGTCCTACTACTATTTTTTGGGGTAGATGCAAAATATTCAGATGTCAAAACTAGATCTAAAAGAATTTCTAAAAAGTACCCTTAGGAGGAATAAGACACCCTAGGTGGTGACTTAGTCCCATTCTAAAATTTTAAAATCTTTGAATGTGGTCCTGAGGCTTGATGTCATCTCTTCCTTCTTCTTAGATTTGAGGTCTAGAAACTTCCAGATCTGGCCTGTATGTGAGTTTCTATGAAGATGACAACTTTTCAATGCAACTTTGCAACTTGAAAATTTTTCACTTCAAATGATCTTTAAGTCTTCAACCTAAATATGCAATCATAAACACACAAGAGAGGAAAAAAAATTTCATTGTTAGTAAATGTGGGTTTTCCTTGGTGAAAACCCTTCTTGGCAATTAAAACTTGAAATGAAATAGAATAATGAAGGGAAATGATGAATGAAGAACATGTAATGTTACAACTCACCAAACCCTTGCTATGAGGTGCTATAAATGTGCTTGAAATAGCCGCAATGGATGTGGTTCTTGAATCTTGTTTCAAGGATATAGATCTTGCATAAAACACTGGCTTGAATCATAAACCCTACATCACAAATGTTAGCACAATAACAAACATGATGCTTGAATCTTGATAAAGGCTCTAAATGCTTGATGAAAGGCTCTTGAATGCTCAATTTGATATTAGAAATGCTCTCACAAAAGAAATGGATGATAAATGAGTGAATGAATCTTGTATTTATACTTATCCATGCTTAATATCCCAAAATTACACCACAACAAGCCAACATATGAATTCATTAATTAAAGGAGGTTAAATCTTGCTAGAATTTGAAATTAAATCCTGAAAATACCTTAAGGGGGACTAAGACACCCTAGGTGGTGTATTAGTCCCGAGGCATGAAACTCGGGGCAAAGACTCCAAAAAGGGGTCTCTTTAAGGCACTCTTGAAATAAGGGTTCCAATACCTTTGGGGGACAAAGAATCCCTAGGTGGCATCTTAGTCCCAACCCAAAAATTAAGGACACATAGCTAGAATCATTAAATTATCATTTCCCCTTTAAGGTTTTTTGAGATTAGCCATAAAAAGATACCATTCATTGGGCTTGTGGATGCAAAATAGGACCAATTAAGACATAAATAAGGATAAATAAAGCAAGGTGGGCCCAAAAAAGTGTGAAAATGTAAGGTTATGCATTTTCCTACATTACATTTAGCCCCCACTTTAGTGAGAGGACGAACTTGATTCAAACTCACACTAAAGTAGCCAACTATGCAATCAAGAGGGGTTCCAATGAACAAATGCTAGTAAGATAGGATGACAATAACTAAGATGGGTGATCAGGCCCCCAAGATCAAGATCCTATGGAAAACTAACATATGCACAAAGGAACATGCTTGCATATGATATATGAAGCCATAACTAGATCACAAGCATACACCATGATAGATAGAAAAAGGAAAACAAAAAAAAGGGGAAAACAAAAAGGAAAAAGAAAAATGTTATGGATCAAGCTTTGACTGGTTGTCCAATGTGCTATGGACTGGTTCTAGGTTTTTTGTCCAACAAGGTTTACAAGTAGAACGTGTTATCCACTATGCAAACAAAACGCATGCTCACAAGGGCTAGCAAAGCTAGTTGTTCACTAGGTGAGCCCTAACAGGTCCATATCAATGTCTTAACCCCATGACAATGATAAGGAAAAAAAGAAAATACACGCACACAAGGGCTAGTGAAGGTAGTTGTTCACTACGTGAGCCCTAGGAAACCATATCAAAGCCATACCTCCATGACTTTAATAAGGTACAAAAATGCAATGTAATAAGAAAGAGGGATGTTCAAAGGGATTTCCCTTAGTTTGTGCAAGGTCTCTTCTTAGGGGAGATTGTGCCTAATGTTTCCAAGAGAGGACAAGTCAAAGAAATATCATGTTCTCAAAGGAAATCAAGCCTAATGAAAGTGCCAAGAAAAGGACAAATTGTAAGAAGAAATAAAATCACACAATGAAACATGAGAACAAATGCTAATGAAATCATGCCAAAATAATACCAATGTATTTCCCCACTTTAAAGAAATTTCTAAATACCATGCTGTGAGCAATTACTTTAAATACTTAGCACATGATAAATGCTATCAATAAAGAAAACATGAGAGCTTATTTGGAAAGCCCTATGCCAAGTCATATGTTTCTAATAAGCTATGTCATGAGAAGGGAAGGAGTTTCCCCCAAAATGTATAACTTAGTACGTCCATATCCCAAGCTTTCTCTTACATATACATGGAAGGTGGTCAACTAGCCAAAAGAGGCAACAACATGTTACATACAAGGACAAGGCTATCTAACCCCTTGCCCCCACTTAGAGCAAGACAAGGATGAGTTGACATAATTGACGAGATGAATGATAGAGTGAAAATCACTATCAATTAGAGAAATTAGGTGTCCCCACATAAGGAAGAGTACCAAACTCCTTAAGATATTGGATTTTACTACTCGAAGCCTTGCATTCATTAGTAGAATGACCATGAACTCTATGATATGCACAAAATTAAGTCTTGTAATAAAATTTCTTTCATGTTTTTGTAGGGAGAGATATTGTTATGCCTATTGCACACATGCCCCATTCAGACTGGGGACCCCCTCTTTCCTTTTCACCTTTGTCAATTTGTCTTTTCCTTTACCTCATTTTGTGTGCCCCTAATTATAAGCTTTAGTTGGATATATTAAATAAATTCCCCAATGTCCCTTTGGCCAGAATCACCATCCCTAAATTTCTTAAGTCTTTTGCTTTTGTGGAAATTCCCCTATAGGTTTCCTTTGGCCTTTCACCCCGATGTCCTCCAAACCCTGCGGACCCAGGATTATAGGCTTTGCTTTGCACTTCACAACTATCCCTTTGCTATTGATTCATGGTAGGCCTCAGACGTTTGTCTGCATTGCAATCCCTGCACTATCCTTATCCATCTGATGGACAATCCATGTCAGGTTTTTGTAGCCCCAGCTAGCTCGCCTACTGTTGTACCCAAGATTAAATACATGCCATTAATTCCTTTTGGTCTATAAATGGGTGACCCTACCTATCATTTTCACCATTACATTTTCAAATTTTCAAGGAGAGAAAAGGAGAATGAATATCTCATGCCTAAACAAGCTCATATCAGATCAAGACTAGGATATTTGTCAAATTCTTGTTTTGTTTCAAGTATGCACACATTCAAAATTTTAAATAATGTTTTTCCAAGGTTAGGGTTTGGATATTATGGCTAAAATCTTTGAACTCAACCTTAGATAACCTAGATACCTTTGTAGTAGTTAGTTCCATAGAAAGAATTTACTTCCAACACTTAAAACCCTCTTAATAATCAGTCAAATTGTACCCTTATACTCTTGTAGAGCCTCATGCATTCTTCGTCATTCTTCGCACAACATTGTTACCTTTACAACCTACACTAATGCACTCATCATTCATAATAAAACTTGAAGAAACCTTGAAATTTACCAAGTTATTAGCCCATTGTGGGAACAATCATGTGGGGTTCCCATTGTGGGTGGGCCCCATCCCTCCACCACTAACTAACGGCCTAACCCCAGTGGCTTTCCATGTCATAGGTTCTACCCCCAGTGTCGCTGCAAAGTTTGTAACCTTAAGCACTTAGAAAAAGTTGAAAATTTTTAGTGCCATTTGATTATTGTTGCCTAATGGAAAAGCCACCCCTTCCTTCTGCACTGTAGACCTAGCTGCCTCTGTTACCATTTTAGGTCCACCCAAACATAAAATTCTAAGGTCAAAATTTGCATGTGGACTAGTCTCTATAGGGGTTCGTATGTTGATAGCCCTCTATTCTTTTCCTTGTCTTAGTATTCAAGTAGCCCCATTTGTTTGCATTGCAGACTCCACCAAGGTAGTTTCCCTCTAAAGGATTTAGTGCAAAACCCTAGTTAGCAGACACCATGTGGACCCATCCATGAGGGCCATCGTCTATGGACTATCACTCACTCTTGGTCATTTGATAATGGAAAACATCTAATGGTGGCCCAATGGTTCCCATTTGCCTACCAATGACGATCAAACTTTAGGCAATAACCCTAGCTGCCTAAACCACTTGCAGATCCCACAGTGTGGAACTTCACTTGCAAGTTTTCATCCCCTAAATTTAATTGTCTAATAGTTGAACCTAGGCATCCTCCCACCTCTCAGCGCCCATGTAACCCAAATCTACAAGGACATTAAAGCATTGTTCAACCATTCTAGATATCTCAGAACTTGTTTCCCTACTTGCTAAACCATTTGTTAAGGGATTTTCCCTCCGTACAAAATGTAGAACCTTTGCTGTGTACTTCCATCTGTAGGTCTTTGTTGCCCCTTGGATGCTAGTTAGCTGCCTTCACCTTGGTAGCTTCTAGCTAGGGGGAACCCACATCCCCTAACTTGCAACTTCCTAAATGGTCCAAATAAGGTCCAAATACTAGAAGATGATGAATTTCATGAACCTATGATGTTATATGAATTGACCTAACACTTGATTTGCAAGATCTACCTAATTTTTACTCGAATTTATATGTAAATCCACTTACTATATCTTGGGTATGCAATATTTATGGAACCTATTACGGGACCTTCTAACAAGCCTACATAGAAACCTGATGATGGAAAGAAGCCTACCTATACTCCCAAGGGAAAGGAAGAGAAAGATCAAATGAAGTATGAGTTTCATGTAGTCAAACAAATGTCCAAGCTCACCTCCAGTTGGGGGATGATCTTAGACACTAACTTCAGGTATGTAGGCATAGATGAATTTAGAGAGAGGGTCATACAAAACCCAAAAATAGATAGGGCATTGAAAATTAGAAAGAGTGGTCTAGCTAAAGCCAGTGGTTTCCTTCCTATACTTATAGCTTTGGAGTTGGTAATGGCCTATTATGAGTGCTATCAGTCCAACAGAAAGATAATTGACCATTACAAAATGGTAGTGGCAGATTTATCAGCCAAGTCTATTGGCAAGACCTTTGGAATTCTAGTCTTAGACAAGATAGAATAAGTGGAGAAATAATTTTCCCATAATGTATGGCAAACAAATCCTATTGGGTGAAAATGAACAATCAACCAAAAATGGTTAAATGAAAAGAGGGAAAGTGTTTCCAAGGTTCCCCAAACCCTATACAATAGTGACTTCCTTGAGGAGTACCATGATCTAGTCAAACTTTTGAGCAGAGTAATGGGTTTTCCTATAGAAACATTCTTCAAAAACTGGATGTTTTATTTCATAGAGGAGATTCTTGAAGGAAAGACTGAGTTCCACTGGGAAAAAATGATTAGTGAAAACATGCATCAATAGTTAATGGAGGTAAATAAGACCTCTCACTTCTTCATGACTTCCTATCTAGTCTAACTCCTAGTGGCTAGGTTTCCATACAAGGGTTTTTTCTGTGTTGGATAACTGGGAACCACATGAGGAAAATTAAAACTGTATGGCTGCTACCCTCAACTGCAATACAAAAAATTCAAGGAGTATAGGAGAGTGAATGATGCCTTCATTGGGCATATAATCAGACTCCTGGGTGGAGAATTTGAAAGGAGGGTAACACAGTGCTAGGGTGTTTGTAATGGGTTTTGGATATTTGTACATCCAATTTCTGAAGTTCACCTACATCAGAGCCAAGGGATTCTTAGGGAAGCCTTACAGGTCACCCTGCTACCCCAATGAAAAAAATATCATGTTGGAGGTAACTCAATGAGTGCATACCTCCCACACCTTGCTAAGCAACAAACATAGGCTTGTGGTTCCCTATCCTCTCACTCTTGGACAGGGTATGCATTCTTTCCCTACCACCCAATGCATAAATATTCAGAAAAGGAGTTGTCTGAGTACAATCTAGACCTCCATAAAGATAGAGGAAGGGTAGACCCCAAAGGAAAGTTGAAAAAGTGGGTTGGGAGAGAGTATTCTCATCACCCTCATAATGAGCATTTATAGGCCAAATTGCAAGGAATTATAAAGAGGTGTGTATGCACCATTATATGAGAATGACCCTCACATTTGTAAAATCAATCAATCTATTTCAAGTTCCATACCAATTTGTCAATGATAAAAAATTTATAGATGAAAGATTTGGTGCTTTGATGAATGCACCTTCACCAGTGATAGACTGGTATGAAGAAAAGGTCACAAATGTGGACATTCCTACTTGTCCAGTGGAGAACAAAAAAAGCAATGGTTGGAAGAGCTAATTGCTGAATTAAAGGAACAAGGTTTTGAGCTCACATATGGAGAGCTCGAAGATGAAATAACTAGTGAGATTGATAGTGCTACTATTGCAAAGCCCTCTGGTGAGGCATCTAAATCCCCACCTACTACAACATCCAGAAATAGCAAGGAGGCCTCTCAGTGAAAACTCAAGCCCAAGGTTTACACAAGGAAGAAAATAGAAGGGCCACCTCCATCAAAGAAGGGGAAATAGGGACCTTTGTGTTAGAAATGTTGACTATCCAATAGGAGGAAACCCTACCTGAGGAAGAAGAGTTTGTGTGGCCTCACTCATCACCTTCAACCACATCCATCCCTGCTACCACTATCACTACCAATCCACCACCTCCACTGACCCAATCTTTTCCTGTTTCATCTCCATCCGTTGTAGACATATTTGTTCACCTTGCTTCCACCTCGTCGATCATCCTGATGGTAGTGTTGGATTCCTCTTCCTCCACTACTTCCCCACTATCTAGTTCTTCACTCCCCCCCTTACCTACTCTATCCAATTTTCCTCCTTCCTTGATGACAACCACTATGGAAATTCCCACTCTACTAGACACCTTCATGAAATATATGAAAAATGTACCTAAGGAACTCTCTAGGGTAATCCTCAACCCCAAGGTTCAAACCCTAATGGCTCAACTCACTGTTGTCTTACCTCTTTCCCCACCCCCTATAGAACTACCAAAGATGGAAGCTACAACATAAATCTTAGAAGAGATGGAGAGGCTATGAAATACATCACCGACGAGCCTAGGGATTCTGATAGCGATGACTACTTCAAGCACCTAGAGGCAGGGTTGAATGTAAATATTGATAAGGTGGTCTCTAATGAAGAAGCACAAAAAAGTGTTGGAGGTGAAGGTAATGACCAAATCGATGAGCCCTATGAGGTTGAGACCTTGGATTAGGAAGAGGAAGTGCTCTAGGAACACAAGGTGGTAAGCAAAGAGGCTAATCCTGAGTAGCATCATTCTAAGGATGAGAGAGTAGGCATTGATAAAGATGTGGAGATCCTTAAGGAGCCTCCTCAAACCAGCCAAGATGAGGACCTGAGACAAGAAGCAATAATGCATTCAAAAGAGGAAGTTATTCTAGATAAAGAGTTGAAAAAGAAAGAAGGGATAAAAGGAAAGGATGTCAATCCTAAGAAGAATGTTGAGATTGACCTTGAAGGAGACAAAGGGGCTTCCCAACAACAATCAAGCATTACTCAAGAGAATATATCACCTACTAAGCCAAATAAATTAAATACTATGCAAATAGAAGGCTCAAAAGAAGAGGAAAATGATGACAAAAGGATTCCCAGTGATGATGAGGATGAGAATTAGAGAGAGCAAAAGAGGAAGGTGATCATGAATCACCCAAAGGTCAAACCGCAATTCCTAACTAGCTAGAGCACCAATTGGAAAGGAAGAAAGCTCATTTGGTCACTAATCCAAGGGCAAGGTTAGAAGCAATCTTAGCAAGGACTCAAATGAGAACAAGAAAAGAGAAGAAGCCCAAGGTCTACTCTCACATCATGGTGGATGCCTCAGGGTCCCGAATGATACAAATTGCCACCCCAGTGATAGATAATGTACCGAAACTATCTACAACATATCAACAATTAACCTAGGGCTGATGACCTATGAGAAGAAAATAGATGAATTTCAATGGTCAATAGCCACTATTATGCAACAAATGAACAAATATCAATCCACGAAGGAGGAACTAAAGGCCCAAGTAGTGGATCTCCTCGCCTATATTCAACAGTGGACATCCATAAAAGAGGAGACTCCAGTGGAAACATCAGCACTGCCCTCATTGCTTTCCAATGAAGATATTAACAGGATGGAAAAGAGGAAGAACTAGACCAAGTCCATGTTTGCTTGGTTTAATAAGGTGGTATCTAAAACATAGATTTTTGGGACCCTATGGACTACTCTTGCACTTATAGGGTTTTGCACCTAAAATGAGAGAGATAGGGCCAAAAATGCTAATGATTCACTCAAATTAGGATGTATGGAATGTTTTTTAATGTAAATTTACTTAACTAAATGAAATTGACTAATCTGAACGACCAAAAATGAATGCAAAAGTGTAATTACAACTATGTTTGAAAACACATTGTGATATGCAAATAATTATCTAAATGGAGAAATAATGCAAAACAAAAAGTACAAAGATGAATCTAAGTGCACCTGGATGAATTTTGATGATTATGGAGTGCTCTGAATGCTAATGGAGATTACTAAATTTCTATAGTGGGACTCATTTTCCCAAAGTGGTGAATTAGTCTTCCACTTGGTGAAAAAGTGTCGAGAGCTGGTTTCTATCTGTCAGGATCTAGAATCTGACAAAATTTAGATTTTCAGTCCTAAGGTGGGAATTATTTTCCATAGGTGGCAAATTAGTCCTCTCCCAAATTTCTAAAAAATTAGGAGACAAATTTGCAACACTAATTCTAGAAAAGTCTGCTTGTCGGGTTGTCGAAGTCAGTTATGTAGAAAACAGACAAATAACTCTCTCCAAGCTTGAATCTAACTCAAGTTGACTTGAAGCACCTAGTTGACTTGGAAATAAATCTTCAACACCTAATAACTTGTCAAATCTACATACAAAGAGCTGCAAACAAACATGCAATACGAGAAAAATGATTGAGGGTTAGTGAATAGGGGTTTGTCTTGGTCAAACCCCACTTTTGGTAATTAAACCCTTGAAAAGATAATGAAATGAAATAGAAAGATAAACTAATAAGATGCAAATACTATCAACTTACCTAACCCTTAATAAAGCAAGTTTGAAATAATGGCAATGGTCATATCAAAGTTGTTGAATAGTGCTTGAAAAGATTATTGAAAATGCTTGAATGCTTGAAATGTGAGATTGAAGGATTGAATGAGTGAGGATATGTAAAATGAGGTGAAAATAACTTATTTATACAATTCTTGTGCCTTAGTATTTTTTCATACCTTATCACAAGCCGACATTAAGTGATTTTGAATAAAATCCCAAAAGGAAATTTGAAATATTTTGAATTTGGGGCCAAGGGGGATTCATTCGCTACCCATGGTGAATGGGTCCCACCTAAGACCTAAAAACATGTGTCAGGAATTTTTTTGTATTTAATGTTATTTGTTCGGATAACATTTAAAAATATGTGAGTGATCCCACAATAGTGGTTTACAATTTTTGGCCAAACTAGACACTAAAATAATTTTTTTAACTAAATCTTCACTTTCAAGCCCCTATAGTGGCTAAACCGTGAGGAATTTGAAGATGATTCAAACTAGAGTTTCATGAAATTTTGTCTATAGATTCTAAATATTTTTTTTTCAAAATTATTGGAATTAGATTGCACTTCTTTTTCCATATCCCTCAAAAACTAGTTTTATTCCAGAAAACAACATTTCTAAAAAGCGACGCTCACCGTATAACATATAACTTTTTTTCATGAAGGATAAAATTATAATTATTTCAAATTTAGATTTGTAACTCTGATATCTAGTGCTTCCACTTGGTTAGATAGTTTTTAATTGAAAATTTTTTCTTTAATCAAGTTTTGAAGTCAAACCAATTACAATTCAGACATAGCGTGACTATATAACGCATAACATTTTTTGTATGTATCAAAATTAAATTAATTTTTTTTTCTTGGATCAAGGACTTCAATATCTAGTGCACTCATATTTAAAAAAAAAATGACAATATTATAATTTTCCACATGTGTAGAACAAAGAGTTTGATTTTTAGTGAAAAACCTACATTCACAAGAAATAAAAAATAAATATAATAACAAAATTATACCTTTTGGGAAGCTTATAATATGGAATACATACAAAAAATAAATTTTAAATGAATTCATTTGATCCCCCAAAAGGAAAATCAAAATTTTTTTTTTATCAGCATTTTAATAGGCATAAAGGAGACTCTGTTATAGGTATGGTTTAAAACTAGTTGGGTTCTATCCAAGGGGGTTTGATCTAAGGTAGTTTGATCAAATCCTCTTGAATTGGAATGCTTTAAATGAAAATTTTAAAGGATTAAATCATTCTATTTTCTAAAAATATGTGATTTCAACAAAAAATCAGAATCTCTTAGAAATTGTAAACCAGCTTTGTGGGATCACCCACACTTAATTACAACTTATGAGAGAATAAAAAGACCAAATAAAGCATGGGAAGGGTGTAAATAGTGAAAATATGTCGAGAAGAGTGTGAAATTTTGTTACAATACTTTACAACACTTCAAAATAGGACTTGTTGATGAGTAAAAAGGTGGTTTTTAGGTAAATTTCATTAAATAGAGTCTAGAAGAATGTAGAAATGTCTTACAACACTTCACAACACCTTCACAAGATGTTGTTCTTTGAGTTTTAGTACCTAAATAAGCATGTTCAATCCATGTTATAGCATAAAATTAGAGCAACATAGTTCCAACACCATGAAACAAGACTTAAAAGGCCATGAAAATGGTAAGGGACCATTTTTCTATGACACAGTATCCATTGGTGGTAAGGGGATTGACCTTGTGGTTGCCATGTATAATAGGTATAGAAACCTAGAGTACATAGAAAGATGATGAACAAATGTAGGGAGTTCCTAGAGATGTATAGGATCACTTATCCCAAATTAGAGTGTATCCTCAAGCTCTCATGGGATATCTATGAGAAAGAACTAGGATTTGCAAAAGATCATTGGCTGGTAAAGACCTAGTTGATGAACCTTGAATACCAAAAGGAAGTCCATGAAAAGGTCTTGCATGAACTTGAGGTCGATCATGAGTGGGATATTGAGCACCAAACAAAGAGTATTGACTATCTAAAGTTAATGACAAATTTTGAAGTACTCGCCCTAGAGTTAGATGCAGAGAAAGTTAAGCCTTTATTCCACAAGAAGATGGACAAGGATCTGGTGACACCTTGTCACTAGATTTTATGGATTTTATTGTGAGGGACTTCATCCAAATAGAGAAAATCATGGAGGCTACCTCAAATTACATAGAGAATTGGTAGGAGATTATAGAAAGAATAAAGAGGATGTCCTTCCAAATCCTCAAATCTAAGCTCTCTAAAGAAAGGAAGCTTGTAGCTATGTTTGGAAAACTCATAGAATATGCAGGTGCTCAAGAGGTGGCTATAAATCCTATTATGGATGATGAATAATTGTTAAAGTAGCTATAAAGGAAGGAATCCACTACTAGAAAAAACTGTTACAGTGGTAGGGTCACTAAATGACAAAATAAGAAAAAGACAAATTTTGTATTTTATATTGTTACATATTTGGGGGTAGGTGAAACCCTAATGTAAAATGAATATGAGCCACACAATAAAATTTAATCTTGTCCATTCATTCTACTTTTTTAAAACTATAAATAGGGGTCTCCTCTCATTTTCAAAGAGAGAGTTGTTGTGTAAATGCATGTTGTAGAAATTTAATGAGAATAACATTATTTTGATGGATTCTTGTGTTTTCTTCACATGTGTACATGATTCAATCTACCAATATTAGATTATAGCTTTGATTTTTTAGTCTTAAGTTGCTTAGTTGTTAGTTTATGTTGCATTTTAATGGTGAAGAATGCTATGGTGTTGATATCTTCCTTGCTCATACTTGATGTTGTCTATTGAAGATATATAGTTGTGTAAAGTTATTATAAGCATTATTTCATTGCTTCACTTAAGTTCATCTATTGTTCATGCTTTAATGGTGAATGTATTTTTGAAGATGTATAGACCTTAGAATATTTCACAAGTTTCATGATACTATAGGCAATCCCTTGGTTAAGTGGAACTTAGTTTTAAGATGGTTGCCCACTATAGCATCCTCCATTGTTACTATTCAACATTAGTTGTAGGTTTTGGAAAATTTTCACCCCCTTTTCCTTCTAAATTTTATTGGAAAATAAAAGTTGAAGTAAAGTTCTAGCATCTTTGTAAAGCCAAATTTGATTACAAACATGGAGTTAAGTTTGTTGTTTTGAACTCGTAGTAGCTATACCATATTTCCAAAATTCATAAAAATCTTTTTGTAGATACAATTACCTCCATGCTTATCCAACCATAAGTTCCCTTTGTTATTACCATAAAATCACAACAACCAACTGAGCTATTCCAAGCATTGTCATGACCTAACACTCAAGAAACCTTGGGGTGATTTTTAAAACGTAGTTTCAAAAATTACCTTTCAAGAGGTGACATAATTTTGTGTTGCCTGTGCTAAGAAGGTGCAAAAACACCTATCAACAAACATCAAGCGATCTTGGAGGACTCTCAAAAAGATACTCTCTTGATCAAAAGTAGTGGATGTTTCATTATTGTGTGGCAAAGATATATTTTGTTTAGGATGAAATGTCATACCTACACAATACTTTAGATTATGAGATTCTGTGCTCTCCTATTTACAAGGGTGTAAAATCTAACAAATTCAAATCATTAGTGTTTTGTGTGATGACATTCGCTTTAAGCAAAGATTCCCTTATTTCTTTCATTTCTTGCAAAGTATAACACTCAAGACCACTAGTGTCTATCAATTTAGAATGCACTACTATTAAAGTTGGTTTAGAGGAATCCTTTGTGAGAGTGTTGATATTGAGTGAAGGTTTGTTTTGATTTCTATCAATGGAAAATTATCAAGACCATGGGTTGGTTCTCGCATGTTAGGCTCTATAGGGACATGGATACCTTGTTCTCTAGCACCACATCCTTTTCCACTATATCCAAGTTGTTTCATAAGTCCATAACCTTTACCATAAATATTTTTCATTTCTTTGGGAGTTTGTGGTTGTTGATAGTCTATCTTGTTGAATTTTGTTGTGTAATTTTATTTTTCTTCTAAATCCGTTGAGGTGCATGCTTGCAAGGGGTCTTCCAAATATTGTGTTGACATTACTATCTTTTCTTTTCCTTTTTTTGAGTTTTTGTTTATGATCTTCTATTCTCCCATGAATGTAGGTTTGAAATATAAGGAACCCCAATCATCTTCTAATATATTTGAACATGAATTCTTTAATTTTTTTTCTTTGTCTTTTGGTTGAACAAGTTCTACTTGTGTAGTTGGTGGTAATGTTTTCAAAGGATTCACTTTATTTTTCTCAATTTGTAAAACATTGTAAGGTTCATTATCAGTTCATCCAATGTGTACACTTTATTGTTGTAAATATACTTCATTTTTATGATGAAGAGTAGAAGACACCCCATTCATTGAATAAATCCACAGTCTACCTAAAAGAAGATTATATATGAAAGATCATGAGACATAGCATGGAACAGTGTTTCTAATGTGACCTTTCCAGCTTTAATAGGTAAAGTGATTACAACAAGCAGTTGTTTTTGCATGTTATCAAAGTAATTAATAGATAAAGAGTCAAGTAGGATTTTTAATTTATTGACACCAAGCTTATCCAAAAGGTTTTCCCTACACACAATTAAGGCTGATCCATTGTCAACAAGGGTTTATTTTATCCCTACGGTATTACATTGAGCTATGATTGTTAAAATTAGTTATATCTGCCAAGATCTCTCGACAAACTGGAAAGCACGAAAAGAGAGAATATGAATATGAGAAGAATAAATTGTATTCTTATCAATATGATTCAATGATATGATTTTTTGTACAATGAGAGAGACCCCTTGGTTATATATCCAAGGTGAAATGTAAAATGTCATAGGATTATGATAAGTGTCTTAATCATATGACATGAGACAACTAATCAAACTTACCTAGGTTCACATGTGTTGCAAGTCAAAAGATAAGATAACAACTAATAATAACTAACACCTTCTAGAAATATTCCTTCCTATGACCTAAGTAAACTTAACATGTGTAAATAAGTCCCCTAGTAATGAATTAACTAGGTACAAGACTTTATTTACACCAACACCCCCCCTTAAGTGCAACTTAGGGAGTAGAAAATTATTATGCAAATGAAACAAATATGGGTCCCAGCTACTAGGCCATGTTAGGTACCCATGTACAAATGTAAATGAAATTTCTCACAAATGGAGAAAAGAAGAAAACCCACTGGGAAAAAAATCCTCCCCAAAAGAGAGATGAAATACAATAAATGAAATGCTCTCAATGATGCATGAGAAGGCCAAAACCACATGTGAAGAAAAATACCCCCATAAGAGAGAAGTAGAAGAGAGACAAGGCAACCCTCCCCCTCAATGTTGAGTCTCTTGTAATGATGGTAGAAGCTTGACATTGAATGCTGAAGATGATCCAATCTCACCAAAAAAAAAAATTCCCCTTAGGAAGAAATAAAACCATGGATGTATGCATGATGTCATGAGTATGGGTGGTGGATAATGTCATTGAAGCATGCTCAAGTGTCTCCATGTAAATGCTGAAAGATGAAACACTCCAAACAAACATTTTAGGTCACACTACTGAAGAGGACAATCCAACATTAAGTAGAGATAGATGTAGAACATGATCCAAATATAAAGGAATCCCCTCTAAAGACAAAGATGTCTGCTCTACATGCTGTCCAAAAGTATCCACACTCACGTAAAATTGTGAAGAATGATCATGTAGATATTGAACAAGAGGGTCAAGGTGTTCCCTCACAACAACTGAAGAAGGTTCTTCTCCATCAAACAGAAGATGAATGTCATCAATGGTGTCCCCCAAATCTGCAAGATGAGACTCCAAAAAAAAATCTAAAATAACTATTAGGAAGCCATCTAAAGTAGCCAAATCTGAAAGACTATCAGGATCTCACTACATTGAATCAAAAGAAGTCATATCTATAGTAATACAAGCATCATAAACTGCAATAGTAGATGGAGGAGATAAAATGCATGACTCAAGAACTAGATATGTTATGAGAATTGTTAGGGTTAGAGATGGCAGATATCTAACAATTAAATGCAGATTTAATTAATAAACAGAGAAACTAAAAACACACATAGATTAAATCATAACACATAAATTTAATGTGGTTCACCCAATCCGAGCTACATCCACCAAACTGTAACCATCCAATACTTTTATTATCTAGTGTAAAACCTATTAAAATCTCACGAATAATCACATTTTTTATCATACAGTAATACCCATCTAAACCCCTTTTCAACAAGCTTAGAAGCTTCCAGATTTTTGGGTTCTACAAAATTGGATTTTTCTTTTTTCATTGATTTTTCCCTTTTTAACAAGCTTAGAAGCTCCCAAATAGGGGTCGGGGTGTACAGTAAATGATGGGCTATATAGTATAGCATGATCAGTCGCCACATACCAACAATCTCCCACTTGGAGACTAATCAGGCTCTATACCAACACAATCTCCCACTTGGAGACTGATCCTGGATGACACTGCTGCAATTACAACTCCCACTAGAAATAAGTACCTTGGACCCTACTACTCTGTTATACTTGAATTCAACCATGAAGACCAATCGAAGCTAAAGAGGAGCTCAACTTCTCCCTTGTCACTACCTTCATAAACATATCCACTGGATTGACATCTGTATGTATCTTTTCTAGCTTAACCTGTCCATCCTCCAACACTAACCAAATGAAATGATATCTCAACTGGATGTGTTTTTTTTTAGAATACAGAGCATAATTCTTTGCAAGATGTATAACACTTTGTCTATCTGTAGACAAGTAATTTCTAGCCTGTTGTTTTCCCAACTCATCCATGAAAAGTTGCAGCCATATCATCTCCTTTTCCGCCTCTATGGTAAATAAAGCAACCACCTTCTATAATCAAGAAATCCAACTCACTACTGTCCCACCAACTATAAACACATAACCTATGGTACTCCACCTAGTATCTATATCCCCTGCTAAATTTGAGTCAACATAGCCTTTTAAATTAGTATTAGAGCCCCCAAAGCATAAACAATTATTGGATCTACCTCTCAAATACCTAAGAATCCATTTTACCACATTCCAATGCTCAACTACGAGATGACTCAAATACCTGCTAACAACTCCTACAACATGTGCAATATTTGGTCTCGTCCATACCATGGCATACATTAGACTACCTATAGCTAAAGCATATGGTACTTTGGACATTTTTTCTTCCTCCTCTTGTGTCTTTGGACACATATCCTTAGTTAATTTAACATGACTAGGCAATGGTGTGCTGATAGCTTTTGCATTCTCCATATGAAATCTTTGCAACAGCTTTTCAACATAATTAGCCTAAGATAAAAACAATTTTCTATTTTTCCTATCTCTACAAATTTTCATACCAAGGATTTGTTTTGCTACCCCCAAATCCTTCATATCAAAAGAATTTTCTAACTGTTGTTTTAACTCACTTACGTGATCCATGTTAGACCCAGCTACAAGCATGTCATCAACATATAAACATAAAATAATGTAGTTGTCATTATCCAACCTCTTAAAATAAACACAATGGTCAAAATTACACTGAGTATAGCCTTGCTTAGCCATAAAACTATCAAATTTTAAGTACGATTGCCGAGGTGCTTACTTCAAGCCATATAAGCTTTTCTTAAATTTACACACTAGTTTCTCCTTATCTTTGACCTCAAATCCTTGTGGCTAGTCCATATATATTTCCTCTTCCAAATCACCATGTAGAAAGGCTATTTTAACATCAAGTTTTTCTAAATGCAAATCTTCAGCAGCCACAATACTTAAAACAATATGAATATAAGTCATTTTAACAATAGGAGAAAAAATCTCATCAAAATCAATACCCTTTTTCTATGCAAATCCCTTTACAACTAATCTAGCTTTAAATCTCTTCTTACCTCCATCCTCCTCTTTCAGCCTATAAATCCATTTGTTTGGTAAAGCCTTTTTACCTGCAAGCAACTTGCATAATTCCCAAGTCTACTTTTTCACCAAGGAGTCCATTTCTTCTTCCATTCCATGCTCCCACTAAACCTTGGTATCCACCTGCATAGCTTCATCATAATATTCTGGCTCACCAACATCAGTTAAAAAAATAGTATACAAAGAGGGAGAGAATCTTTCTGGAGGTCTACTTATCCTTGAAGATTGTCTAATAGGAGTTTGTGATATTATTTGTTGTTGTTGTTGCCCAGCATGAGGAACCATTAAAACATCATTGTTTGGAATATCATCCAACACTGCATAATCATTTTCTTTCTTCTCATGCTGCAGCAACAGATCTTTGTACAAAATTTTCTCATTGAATATGACATCCTTGCTTCTCACAATTTTTTGATTTTCAAAATCCCAAATCACATAACCAAATTCATTAATGCCATATCCAACAAATACACATTTCTTTGATTTTGCATCAAGCTTGGTTCTATTTTCAAAATCTACATGTGCAAATGCTTCACAACTGAAGGTTTTGAGAAAAGAATAACTCACCTTCTTACCTTTCCATGCTTCATCTAGAATACCACAACCCAAAGGATTAGAGGGACCTCTATTAATTAAATAAACATCAGTGTTTACAATCTCTGCCAACAATTTTAAAGGCAGCCCAACATGCAATCTCATAGTCCATGCACACTCTATTATTGTTTTATTCATGCGCTCAACCACTCCATTTTCCTATGGAGTCCTTGGAACCATTTTTTGTCTACAAATACCATTAGAGGAACAATAATCTTCAAAATATTTGCTGCAATACTCACCACCATTATCAGATCTGAGACATTTTATCCTTTTACCAGTCTCATTCTCAACCAAGCTTCTCCATTTTTTAAAAGTTTCAAATACATCAGATTTCTACCTAAGGAAATAAATCCATACCTTTCTAGTTGCATCATCAATGAATGTAACATAATACATAGAGCCACCAAGAGAAGATACCTGAGCTGGTCCCCATACATCTGTATGCACAAGCCCCAATTTCTCATCTTTCTTTTGCTTCCCATCCTTAAGAAAACTTACTCTCTTTTGTTTTCCATACACACAAGTTTCACAGAAATCCATATTAACACATTTAAAACCTAGTAAAACATTATTTGAATGAAGTAATTTCATATCTTTTGCACTCATATGCCCAAGTCTATTATGCCACAGTGCTGATTTAGAGTCCATAGCAACTGTATGATCTTCTACCTACTGAACTACAGCAATTGTTCCTGAACATTGACCTTTTTCTATAACAATTAAAGTAGAAGGAACAGTATGACCTGTACAAAGATATAAGGTTCCTACTTTCACACCTTTTGCTACCACTAAGGCACCCTTTGTGACCCTCTAATTTTTATCACTAAAAGTAACAACACAACCTTCATCATCTAGTTTCCTTCCTGAAATTAATTTTTTACTTAACTTTGGAACATGCCTTACCTCACATAGTAGCCAATGATTCCCATTCTACAACTTAATCTTGATTCTTCCCTTTCCAAAAATCTGATAGGGTTCGTTATCTCCTAAATAAACTAGCCCAAAATCCCCTTGGACATAATCAAGAAAATAACTTTTATGGGGGGTAGCATGAAATGAAGCCCCTAAATCTAACACCCAAGAATCGTTAGCATTATCAAGGGAAAGAATCAAAGTATCCTCATTAGATTTATTACTTACCACATTTTCCTCTTTACTTCCTTCCTTTTTGTCTCCTTCTTTACTTTTTCGAGACCAGCAATCTTTCTTCAAATGACTCGACTTACCACAATACTAGCAATCCCTCTTGTCTCTAGATTGGGACCTTTTGTCCTTTGATTTTCCTCATGACTTCCCACAATTTCTAGAATTGTTTCCTCTCTCCTTTGTTTTTCCCCTGCTTTCTGCATTCAAAACACTTCCTGTTGTGGATGTTCCACCTGAGCTTTTCCTATGAATTTCCTCACTCAAAATAACACCAATAACATCATCAAACTTCATTGTATTTGAACTAGAAACAGAATTGCTAATAGCCATTACCAAGCTATTCCAACTTTTAGGCAAATAACACATAATCAAAAGAGACCTAACTTCTTCATCAAAGTTTACTTTTACAGAAGTTAATTGACTGGTGACAATATTAAACTCATTCAAATGATTAGTAACTGACCCACCTTCTACCATTTTCATATTAAATAAATGCTTCATAAGAAATACCTTATTCAAAGCAGAAGGATTTTCATATAACTTCACCAGGGTTTCCATCAACTCTTGAGTTGTCTTTGCTATTGTAATATTGAATGCCACTGATTGTGCTAGGCACAAATTAATACTGCCAAGAGAATTTCTATCCAAGATCTCCCAGTCCTCATCTGATATTGCTATAGGTTTCTTAGTTTTCCCTTCCAATGGCTGCCATAAATCCTTCTGATAGAGATAGTCCTCCATCTGCATCTTCCATAACTGATAGTTCTGCCCATTAAACTTCTCAACCTTCTTACCCTTGTCTACCATTGCTCCCACTCAACCGTGAGACTCCCACTTAGCCATGAGACCTTCCTACAGATGATAATTGAAACACAACCCAATTTGATACCACTTGTTATAGTTAGAGATGGCAGATATCTAACAATTAAATGCAAATTTAATTAATAAACAAAGAAACTAAAAACACACATAGATTAAATCATAACATAGATATTTAACGTGGTTCACCCAATCTAGGCTACATCCACCAAACTCTACCCATCCAATACTTTTATTATCTAGTGTAAAACCTATTACAATCTTGCGAATAATCGTGTTTTTCATCATACAGTAATACCCATCCGAACCCCTTTTTAACAAGCTTAGAAGCTTCCAGATTTTTGGGTTCTACAAAATTGGATTTTTCTTTTTTCATTGATTTTTCCCTTTTTCGGTGATCACAAGAAAAAGTAGGAGGAAATTTTTTCTCGGGGGCTGCCACCCCCAAACCCCTGCCCAGGGCCTGGCCCGACCCCAAACCCTAGCAAGGATAGGGGCCGGGGTGTACAGTAAACCATGGGCTATACAATATAGCATGATCAATTGCCACATACCAACAAGAACTCCTAAGTTCAAGTAGCCAAAAGTATCCTCTAAATCATGGTTCGTATCAATAGTCAAAGGAACAATTTTATCATCAAAAGGAAAATTTACAAAGGTATACAACTAAGATGAATGATCAACCACCCTAGTAGCAATGATCTCTCAAGTCTCCAAGTCTTGAATGATGATTGAATTAGGTTTGAACTCCATAGTCCTCCTATCTCCACCATTTGTAATCTGATACATGGAAAGATGATTGTTCATCAAATAAGGAACACACAAGAGATCTTGAAAAGTGTTGTCCCAAAAACTAATAGATCCCTTCCCAATTGCACTCATGTATGTATTGTTTTCCATCAAGATAGGATACATAGTTTAAGGTTGAAAAGAAGATAATATAGACTATGAAGATGTCATATCATGAAATTCTCCTAAATCTAGAAGCCATCTCCCTGATCCTAGACTTGAAAGAGTATAAAGAGCTTGACCTCTATTTCTTGATGCAGATGCTTGACTTGTGTCCTTTTTAGACTATTTTGACGTAAAAGGAGGTGATTCAAACATTCTAGAAGGCAAATAAATGTGATTCATTTTGAGAAGGTTTTTCAACTCCTCAATATCCTTCTTATATCAATAGTGTTCTTCATGTCCATCCTTCTTGCAATATGTAAAAAAAGGCCTCTCCTTCTTAGATGATTCTTCTTTTGAGGATGAGGATTCTGATTCTTTATGTGTCTTGTTTGTTTTCTTCTTTTGCTTCTTATCAAGATTCCCTGATTCTTTATGTACCTTAGACTCACTAGCCACCAATTCTTATGACTTGGAAGACTTGATTAGACCCATGTTCATTAACTTAGCTTCCTCTTGAATTAGTAGATTTGTAAAGTCATCAAACTTAGGATCAACATATGATGCTCCCATAGAATGTTGATGGGTATGAAATCTAGGAACAAACACTGAATACTTAGGACCAAGCTTGGATAACACATTCAGAATCAATTGTAAATCCTCTTTTTCAATGTTGCATTCCTTCAATTGTGTTCATAGTTTCTTAACTTTGGAGATGTAGTCTTAGATGTGATAAAAAAATTAGGATCAAGATTCATCAAATCATTATCAATCTAATATCCCCTAATCTTATCTATTTTACCATACAATTTCTCAAAAGTCTCCCATGCCTCTTTAGGTGTTTTGCATGATTCAATATGAAATTGCAAATCAAATGAGACTGATGAACATATGCATCCAAGTGTTTTCTCATGATCAATCTACCATTTTTCCAATTTTTTAGCATTAGTAGGTTGTTGAGTGGTTTCTTTTAGATGACCTATTAGACCTTTCATCATGAGATAGTGTCGTACTAATTTTCTCCATGTAGCATAATTATGTGGAGTTAGGAGTTCAATTTATGATTTCCCCATTTGTAAAAACATAAACCAAACAAAATAATTCAATCAACCACTACAAGATTACCCCCCCAAAAATATATGATCTTGTCACTTTATGAGTAGTGTGTTTATAGTTGCCACTTGCTAAAACAATGAAGTGGAATTTGATCTTGGTACATGCAAATGCCAAGTTTGGCCATAGAATCAATTATAATTTTTGGTACAAAATGAGATCCTTTTGATTATACAACAGATAAGTACACAAAAAATCATGTACTTTCAAAAAAAATTGAACCCAAAAATGTTACCGTAGGAGCAAGATATGTGCTCCTGAAGTTCCCAAAATTAAGATGAAACAGCAACACTTATAAGAATTTGTAGCTTCTAGAAAAAATAGACACCAAAACTAAAAACCGATTGCACCACTATGAGGAGCATGGAATTATAGCCCAAATAAGAAAAAATTGCTTTGAAAAAGAGGTTAAAATGACTAAGATATCTACCTTTGAAAATTACCTTACAAACTGAAAAAACAAATGAGAGGGGGGAAATTTTTTTTAACTTCTTGCTGACATCATCACTTATGTGGTGATGACATCAGCATTTCCAATAATTAAAAATGATGCCCACCTGACCATCATGGAAAAAGGTCGTCAGTCAAAAAATGTTGTCAGAATATTCCTTCTTGCGTGGTATATTCCATCGACGAAAATCCTTCAAAAATTTTGCCACTTGAATTTTTGACTGTACGGCTGGATTTTAAATGATGGTCACCAATTTTTACTAAGCTTTCCAACACTGATTTTTACTATCAATTGTAAGTGAAGTGGGCCACTTGATTTCTAAAATAATGTGTCGAGTTTTTTAAATAGAGCCACTAATTGAAAAGAAATTCCTGCACAATAGATTGAATGGTGGGGCTTGCAAGATTAAGAACTACCGCGTGGCTGTGTGTGAGTGGCTCGTACCATAGTTCCTGTCGAGTATTGTAGAGTACCCTATACTCTGTGTATTTCAACCCCTCTTTCCTTTTTGATTTTTTGATTTTTAAATAAAAATTTACAAAAAAGTCAATTAGTACAAATGATATTTTCTTTTTAAAAAAAAATTCAAAATTTTTCTAACCAAATAAAATGATTATTTTTTTCAAAAAAATTGTACCGATGACATTAATGATGGCCTAGAGGCCATACAGATCCTTGTGCAATTTTTTTCCTCACTGGACTACTCCAATTTGGAGGAATTGATAGTCGATCTTAGTGTTTTTGGCCCTTCTCGACATGATGGCAGGGTCGGATTTGACCCAAATGCTCCAAAAATGTATCTAGCTTCTAGATTTGGAAACAACTCTTCAGCTTCAAATCCTCATAGATTTGGCTTTGTATGTCTGATTTGGATGTAATGGTGAGTTGCAATTTGCACCAGCAAGCTTTGATATGAACCCACAATAAGAAGCCAAAAATAGAACACCCCCAAATCTGGTATCTTTCTTCATAAAAAGACTCTCTAATGGCACCCAACCCACTCTGATACCATGTTAGAATTGGCTATTGGTGCCAAGATCTTGAGACCAAATGGAAAGAAAAAAAAGAGAGAATATGAATATGACAAGAATAAACTATATTCTTATCAATAAGATTCAATTATATGATTGTTTGTACCATGAGAGAGACCCCTTGGTTATATAGCCAAGGTGAAGTGCGAGATGTCATAGGATTATGACAAGTGTCTTAATCATATGACATGAGACAACTAATCACACCTGCATAGGTTCACATATGTTACAAGTCAAAAGATAGGATAACAACTAATGACAAATAACACCTTCTAGAAAGATCCCTTCCTATGACCTAAGTAAACTTAACAGGTGCAAATAAGTCCCCTAGTAATGAATTAACTAGGTACAATAATTTATTTACACCAACAATGATCATGAAAGAATTAAATTGTTTTTGCACTTCCAAAGGAGGGAGCTCACTTTGGTTGAGAACAATGTCATAATCTAGTCCTTGAATCATTGTTGCTAAGTCATTTGGATTTGCGCTAGAGGGCACCACAACTTTTTGCAAGGATTTTTGAAGCATAGTGGGATAATTAGGTGAATTTTGAATTAGGTCTCATGGTGATATCTTTGCAGGAGTATTCCTAAGTTGTTCAACAAGACCATACTCCTTCCCACTATGCAAAGTTAAATAGGGATCACTAGGAAAAATGAGATTAGGCAAAGGGAGGGATGTAGAATGTGTTTTTCTTGGTTGTGGATTGTTTCTAGTGTTATATGTATGAGAAATGGTATTGTAACTCAGTTGCTGTAAAAAATTGTTCTTAGATGGTTTGAGGATAAGGACATGTTTGTTTTGAACTTGTGGGTTTTGAAAGGGTGGATAAATGATAAGTTTAGGCTCAGGAGAGTACTCCACTGGGTATCTAATTTGCATAACCTCAAAGGACATATCATTATTTTTATGGTCTCTTAGTGAAGAGGAGTCTAATCTTACTTCATGATCCTCATCTAAGGAATTACTATTGTCAACATTCTCATTTTCTTCCACCATGATATCTTCCCTAGGAGGAGAGTTTTTAGGATAACTACAAACAAAATGTTCTTAACATTCAAGGATTGGTTCTTCCAAAATGACTTCATCACAAGTAGGGGAGTGATCAATGGTTGAATTGTCTTGCTTATCAATGATGCCAATATCTTGTTCAAGAATGTTTTTCTCATGACTTTCATTGATTAGATCTTCTAACATCAAAGTATCATCTTCACAACTAGGAGATACATAAGGAGAAGAACAAATCTAATTGTCATGATCATTTACAGTTTCATTCCTTTGTTTCCTAATGTGGACATGAAAAAAGTAACCCTTCTACTTTTTCTTCTTGTTTAGCCCTTCCTTGTGATTTTGGCTTGAATTTTCCTTAATTTAGTGTTGAGAAGTTTTTTACACATCCACATTAGGTCTTGGGCCCTAGAAAAATGAATAAAATGAATGTCTTTTAAAGGTGTTGTAAAGTGTTGTAAATGACTTTCACACTTTTCTATACTTTTATTAAGCATCTAATTCTAATAGACCTATCTTTCCACTAATTCAATGTTCTAAAATATATTTAATGGAATTCTCACATTAATCTAGAAGGCTTGTAAATTAAACCTAATTCTAATCTAGTTTTGTAATGTTTCGTACACATTCTCATTAGATGTTGTTCCTTTCTAGGCTATGTGGACCTCATTTTAATGATATAAATTATATTTAATCATACTTTCAAATTGAACTTTGTGTCCCTAGCCCTAATTACCCTCTACATCATCATTAATAGGCCCATATGGTGCCATATTGTGCATTCTAAGGCATAATTTTATCTAAGACCCAATGAAATCAACATAAAAACTAAAATTCTTCACTCCCCAACAATCCAACTAGCAAAAGAGCCCCTGTGGGACCAAGTCACCCATCTAGGAAAATTAGTCCCATCTAGGGGGGACTAAGTCACCCAGCTTGGCGACTTAGTCCCATTTGGGCTATTTTTGAGGTTTGAGTGGGAAAAATTGAATTTTAAGTTTAATTTTCTTTCATGTTGGCCTTGGAGATCAAATTAATGAGAATTTTAGGAGGATTTCCTATATAAAAAATATTTTAAACCCTCACTCAAAACCTAATCATTTTCATTCATCATTCATTATCTCTCTCAGGTCAAGCAAGCTAGGGTTTTAGCATTCTAAGTCATCAAGATAGCTTTTTAAGGCATTCAAGGGTAGATTCTCCATCCATTGTTGGAGAAAATGAAGATCTATCATCATGGAAAATTTCTAATCCCTTCATTTCATGTTTATGCTTCCTCTTATTTCTTCATTTGGTTTAATTATTTAAAAGGGGTTTGACCAAGGCAAACCCCTATTCCCTAACATTCAACATTTCCCTTTCTTTCTTTGTGTGTTTGAAGATTTAGGTACCTTGAAGGCTTGGAACTCATTGAAGGATAAGTTGAAAAGTTTTTGAAGTAATATATTTATTAGCTAGGTCATAGTATTCACAAAAAATTCAATTACAATGCAAAAAATCAGACTTTCAGAACCGAACACCTAGAGGAACATAAAGTGCAAACTGAGAGCTTCCATTTCCACTTTCAGATTTTCAAAAAAGCCAAAGTGGACTAAGTTGCAATAAATGGAAACTTAGTCCCACTACACACTTTTTTAAGAATTTTTTGTAGATTTGGATACCCGTTTGGCTAAAACAGGCATGGGAATAGTTTTCTAGATCTGGGACTAGGTCACCTAGAATGGTGTAAGTGTCTCAATAGACCAAATTTTTAGAATCGACAACATTTTGAGTTTCCATTCTAGTCTACAACACATTTTTAGGTGCACTTCTTCAGTTTCACAACTTTCTATTTTGTTTCATAATCATTTCTAGGTCATTTAGTACATGTTTGTATATCACATTGTGTTTTCAAACATTTTACACTTTATTAGTTTTGCATTAATAATCAATATCTTTTACCATTTTATTTTATTTAGGGTATTAAATTTAGTCATATTTCATGCACATTTGTATTATTCTTGAGTGGGAACATTGCAATATTTGGAACATCTCTCTCCTTTTAGGTGAAAAACCCTAGAAGTGTTAGCCTTGTGGTGCCAAAAATTTTATTCACATTTTGGTGAACTTGACCTTAGAACATCACATTTCTTATTTTGGAGTCAATAATCATCCTATAATTATCTTATATTAACTTTGCATTGCATTTTACATTAGTTAAAATGGCATTCTAGGGTTTTAAATTTTGAATTAGTGAAAGTGCATATAGGTTGCATATTTGCATCTTAAATCATTGAATTTTTTTTTTGAAAATTTGCATTTTAATATTAGGTCTACATCATACAACACAAAATACATGAAAATCAATAAAAAAAATGAAAATTCTAAAAAAAAATCCCCACTGGGACTCATTCGCCACCTTGGGCGAATTAGTCCCTTTGCACCCCTAAAACTGCCTTTTACAGTACTAAAAACCTTGTTTCTGCACTTTTGTTTGTTTCCATTAACTACCTGTATCAGTTGGTTAAGTTTTTGTTACATTCATTTCATTAAATCTAGCTTAATTCACTCATTTTATGAATTGCTTAGTTTCAAATTTTGCATTCCCACATTATTGCATAGAATATTCAGTCAAATATCATTTGAAAAATGAATTTCATTTTATCCCTTTACATTGCATTTTTCATAGATTTTTATTCAAAAAATTTAGTATCTATGCTTTCCATGTTTTCAATGAAAAATTTAGTTAATAATCATGTCAATCATTCATTCAATGCATTCCCTGGTTATGAGAGTCTCTTAGCATAAGAGAATGAAAATGTTAATGATTGTCATAAACTTAAACCCCATACTATTTCTCCTATTTGCAAGGATGATGTGATAGAAGAGAATACAAATATAGATACTTATGATGATCATAATTGTTCTTCTCCCAATACCTCTCCTTTTAGTGATGAAGGTATCTTGGTGAAAGAAGATACAATCGTTGAGAATCATGAAGATCGTTTTTTCCCTTCTCCTCATCCCCCTTGGGAAGATATTACACCACAAGAGAATGCACTTGTAAATAATGAGGATGATAGTGTATACACTCAAATTAACATTATTTCTACTATTAATCAACTAACTAAATTTATTTTATTAATTCACGTTTTGCTAAGTAATTTCATCTCTTTTAGTTAATTAAATAAATATATTTAATTAAAATACTAATGTTCTAACATCCTATCATTTGATTTAAATAAACCCAAACATTTAAATTAAATGTCATAAATAAACTAATTTCATCCAAGTGAATTAATCCTAGATTAATTAACTCCTAATACTAATCCCTCACTTCTCTAGCTTTTGACTCAACCTTGGTCAAAGAAAACCCATGATCAACTACCCTAGTTCATGAAAATATTTTTTTTTAATTAACTAAATATCTTATTTCCCTCACCAAGGCATATTCTTTGAGAATATTCCTTGATTTACTCTATACTTATTTGACTTTCTTGCTCAAACCATTTCCCTCCAAAACATCTCAACCATATTCATTTAATGTCTGTTACAAGTGCATTAATCTCTCTTACACCTCTCAAATCCTCAACTACATGCATTAACCATGCACATTGTCCAAAATGTGCTCCACCTTCCTCCACTAGCCATGTGACAAGTGCCATAATATCATTGGCTCTTCTTTAGTCCCACATTCCTCCCATCCCTCCATTTTTCAAACCTTCAACCTATAAATACAAGGCACTTCTACTCCACAATCCATCCACAATCTTAGTATTTACACTATAGGCACTTTTCATCTCCATGTTTTCATCTCCATTACATTGTGTTCATAATTGGAAGCTTATCAAGGGGGTGGGAAAGGGCATCCTTTTCACATCAAAGGAGTACCATTCACACTATGGGATAAGGTATGATCTTTCTTTTATATGCTTTAGTTGATTTTGTTTGGAATTTCATAATGTTGCTTGCATATCTGGCATGATTAGGCATCTCATAGGAGCACTTTATTTGCTTGGTTTAAACTAACACCATACTAATTTTTGTTGAGTTTTAAGCATTTTTCAGATTTGTGCTTACATCTGGTGCTCACCATGGGGCTCAAACCCATAATCTTTGTTTCTATTCACCTTCATTTATTTCATGCATTAAACATAAATATAAAGTCTTTGTTTTTGTTTATTTGATATCAATTCATGCAATAGAAAGAAATATAAAGTTTGTGTTTCTATTTGATATCAATAACTACAATAGAGAGGAATATAAAGTCTTTTTCTTTGTTAAGTATTGAGTTTTGTGGTCTCCTCTTAATAAAAACATTTGAGAAGCAGCCCACCGAAGTGTCTCTATTTTTATTCTATGCTTAGATTGTGTTTCTGTTGGATGTTGTGGATGTGTTGCTGATATGTGGTTGTCATTGATGTCAACACTATTAGCCTTCAATACATTAGAGGTTGTATATGTCAAGGATATTGAGAAAATTGTAAAAGAAAGTGTTCTAGGTTCCCAGTGGAACTATGTAGGTTATGAAGGTTTCTTATTTTGTACATTGCTGACCAACTACTGTGGACTAAATGGTTTAGTCTTGAGAGTATCTAGATCATCTGCTGAAATTTTCAGAGGTCCACGTATAGATCTAATCGTGTTGTGGTTTGATAATATTTTTCTGGTCTCTATGAGTGCTCCTAAGTGAAGATTGTGTGATTCTTGTAATTCTGTTTGTTGTGGATGTTTCTCTATTATTTCTTGGCATTCTTGGATGTCTCTAGACCATTCTCTATCCTTGTGGTACATCTACATTGTTTGGTGTGCTCGTGGTCAAAGATTTTCTTGTGCACATTCAGGTTTTCATGCTCCTAGCTGACATGATGGTGGTAATGTGTTGTGGATCCTTTAAAAGTTAAATTTGAACATTTGACATGCTCTTGAGTATTATTTTGGGTCACATCATTGTTTTGGCTGACAATGTTTTGATCCACATTGGAAATTTATTGTAAATTCAATGGGTTGACATTGCAAATATGTTTTATTTTTCTGGTCAACTAAGTCATTGATGTAATCTCATGTAGCAGATATATAAGAGTGATTATTTCATCGGTGTAAAGTGTACTTTGTGTCTTGGGTGTGCTTCTATGTGTGTATGTGCAAATATCATTTGATTGCAGAGCAGAGTGTGAAGAAGATCAAGTAAAGTGTGAAGTAGTTTGAGTGAAAAGTGGAGTTTTTTTTGCTTAATTGGAACTGTAATTAGGCTTCTTGGATGTCTCTAGACCATTCTCTATCCTTTTGGTATGTCTACATTGTTTGGTGTGCTCGTGGTCGAAGATTTTCTTGTGCACATTCAGGTTTTCATGCTCCTGGCTAACATGATGGTGGTAATGTGTTGTGGATCCTTTAAAAGTTAAATTTGAATGTTTGACGTGCTCTTGAGTATTATTTTGGGTCACATCATTGTTTTGGCTGACAATGTTTTGATCCACATTGGAAATTTATTGTAAATTCAATGGGCCAGCATTGCAAATATTTTTTATTTTTTGATCGACTAAGTCATTGACGTAATCTCATGTAGCAGATATATAAGAGTGATTGTTTCATTGGTGTAAATTGTACTTTGTGTCTTGTGTGTGCTTTTATGTGTGTATGTGCAAATATCATTTGATTGCAAAGCAAAGTGTGAAGAAGATAAAGCAAAGTGTGAAGTAGTTTGAGTGAAAAGTGGAGTTTTTTGTGCTTAATTGGAACTGTAATTAGGCTTGTGCAGAAGCTATTTTATCAGTTTGTACCCTCTATATTTAATCCTATTTTTTATTGTTGGGAAGTGAGCCCCTTCTGTAACTGAGCAGTGAGCTCTAGGAAATGTGCCTGAATGCATGTGCATTCCCCTTTATTGTTTCATTATAATTTTAATAGGGTATAATATTGTGGACTAATATCCACCACAGTTTTTCCCCTAACATCATTTCCACATAAAAAATATTCGTGTTCTCTTTCTCTCTGATGTGTTAATTGCTTATGGTTAATTGCTTATTCATCAGATTTGAGATTAAGTTAAGTTTGAAAAAGTTTATTATTTTGAGACAACTGATTCATCCCCCCTCTCAGTTGTCTATCCTTGTTTTTCCAATAGTTTGAATTTATCAGACCTCCTCTCTCCCTACTTTTTTGTGGTGGTAATAGTGTTATCAGAAGAAACCATGTCAACCAACACTAGAGCAATCATCATTTTTGTCATGACGGCTTCCATTGCTCATAGAATGATGAGTGCATATAAACACTAAATTTTGGTTCATATCAATGCTTGTGTCCCATGAGCTATGAACTATTTCATTGCACCTATGAAGGAATAGACTTGCACTTCATTTACCAAGCATTAGGTGAAAAAGGCATGTTGTTCTATTTGGGGAGAACCATAACATAACTTTGCACACCATTTATTTTCTAATGCCAAAGAACCAGACACTTTAACACATTGAGATGGGTTTTTTATGGTATCACTAAATGCATTCCATTTTTTTGTTCAAATTAACTTTAAAATTTTCTACAATAATGTTGGCATAGCATAATTTTAACGTGAATCTATAGGTTGGTCATTGTCATTGGACATAGGGTATATCACCATGCATGTTGCTATTATTGGGTTTCAGACTTGGTGCGATCATACTTAGATATCTCCACTTGCATGTACAATCTTCATTCATTGGCAGCATTATGTTATTTGCAAGTGGTGTTTAAAGCTTCCAAAGAAAGAACAACAAATTAGAAATCAAGTAAATCCATTCAATAAGAATAAGATACTTAAAAATCAAGTAAATGAATAAGATACTTCAAGTGGTGTTGCTTCATTATTTGCTTCAAGTGGTGTTAAAGCTTCCAAAGTATCACATTAGCAAAATATATTTTGATTCTTTGTTTGAGTTTGAAGCTTTACTTATTGAATAAGATAAATCCAGCTATGGATAGCCATACAGATAAAAGTATCCTGAATCAATACACCTCTCAATGGGTATGCTCTTCTACCTACAACGACCTATAAAACTACTAAGAATTTATTAAGACTTCATCTAAGAATGGATCTACTATTCCACCTTTGACCCTAAGTTGAGAATAATATAGTTTATTAAATCCCACTAGGACTTTAAGGAGTTTAAGGCTCTTTTGGAACTTCTTCATTAACTCACTGGTAACTTTTACATTCAATCGTTGGAGTTCTTGATTACACTGGGTTTTTTCTTGGTGTTTACATTTTGATTAAGCGGATTAAATGCAAAGAAAATTAAATGCATCTAATTTTTTCTATTTTTTCCTCTACAAGTGTAAGGCAATCAATATACAATCTTTGCTATAACGTACTACTACAGTTTTATTGTCAGGAAATTATTGTCAAGAAATCTAATCACATTATGCACAATAAAGTAAATGTAAATCGTCCAATGGTCATTTAATAGAATACATGAAACAATATCTCTTGGGAATTAATCACATGTAGATAGTTGACAGTGACAGGTTTCATAGGTATGGCATTTGAAGGGTGCTAGTAGTGGGTTTTCTCTTTATTTTCTTAATAATTTATTTTTACTATTAATTTTAAACTTATTCTTAACACATTGGTGTATAAGAGCTTTTGTAGGTTATCCTATTTGTGATAACTTTGTACTATTTGCAGGTTGGCCTTGGAATTGTGCATTGGAATTTAGCAAAATCAAGTATAATTTGAGTTGAAGAAAGTGGGCATTGAAATTGAACTTGAAAAATCATTTTTAAATGCTTATTATAATAGCCTAGGGAACTAATTGCTACTTTTTTTTTTAGGACAACTCACTTCAGTTTTAGGTTTAAAATTAACCATTGATTTGATCTCTTCAAGTTGGTTAAAATTGAACATAGAAACCTATTAGACTTGGATTGTGGGTTAAGATTGAACAAGAAACTTCAAGACTTGGTTTTGGTGCTATAAAAAGAACTAATTACTACCTTTGAGGACTAAAACAAATTTGTGTTTGTTTTATTTTGTAATATTCTTTATAAACTCATGTCATTTGAATGCATATGCACTTCTCTCGCACTTCATGGTGATCAAAAGAATCAAAAGAATTTTGGTAACATTAGGTTGACTAAAATATTGCCTCTACATTTCAAATATGGGTTTTTTAAAATTAAACCAATCATGCTAGTGTGATAAAAGGCATAGCGTGTGTTCTCTCTTTGTACATGAAAGAAAAGATGATTGAAATATGGATGTAATTATTCACTATTATTCACCTTTAAAGGGCCTGCCTTGGTGGGAAAAATTACTCACCCCAAGGGAATAACCCAAGTGGTAATGAGAATAAACCAAGCTCTTCCAAACCACTATATAAATTTGTGGTTACAATGAAAATCATAAACAATGAGAAGTAGTATATGATAGCTCTCCCCCAATATCTTTATGATGTGTAAAGCCCTTGTTCTAAGGGTTGGGAGACCTTTCACAAGGAGTCTATCATTGCACCCCTTATACTAGATTACCTTATTATGAACCTTTGTGTAGAAGCCAAAAATCCCTAATATTTGTTGGTTTTAGGAGGTCAGACCTTTGAAGCCATCCCACATACTTTTGGTTCTTAGAAGAGATGAAGAATTTTTCATTGGAAATTCATGAGAACTCAAAGCTTGGCTAACCTATAGAAGTTAGTGCCTTGGAGGGGAGCCAGTGTGGTCAAGCTTCTAATCATCCACTCTGAATAAGCGCAGCTAGAGAAATCCAATTGGGAATTCAACAAATATAGACATTTCTATCCTAGGGATGCACAATCTAAGAATCAGTTAAATACTTTGCTTGTGTCCAAAATCTTCAAAACAAACATCCAACAAGGTCATCAAATTTCAAACCCTTTATAAAGAGAAAATACCTTTGAAAATTCCAAGTATTAGTGCTTGTCCCTAAGGATTCTATCCTCAGAAGCTTCTAAATATTTGGGCCTATATCTCAATTTGCTCTCTCTAAAGTCAACATTAGGGAATTATTGCCTTAATTATCTTTATTTCCATATAATGGACCTTATGGGATGAAAATAAATTGACACATAGACATTTAGTTTGAAAAGATAAGGAATAAAGTGTTTGTGGTAAGAAGAATCCATTGAGAAAAGATAAAATACAAATTGAATGCCACACATTTTTTTTCAAATGATTTCCTGGAAGATAAAAATCCCAAAACCAATGTTTATCAGTTGTCACAAGAGACTTACTCCAAAAGATCTCAAGAAATGTCAGTCTATGCTTTACTATGTTAGAGAAATATTTCTCTATAACTTTTACAAATGTGAATCAAAGGACAACCCAAACTTGTACTCATTCTATTATTGTCAATATCCAACTCTCTTCCAACACTTTGATTATCTCACTTTGTAGGGTTGAAAAGTTCTTGGAAGCATAGCATGTTCTTCAATACCTAGGTCTTGCAAACAAAGTCTCTCTAGGTTCACCTAGGATCAAATCTCATCTGAAAAACAACTTTTGAACCATTGGAAAAATCATTCATACTAGACTTTTGGAAAATCCTTCAAACCAAAATCAAAATCACATTGTTTGACTATGTGTGGATGAATCCTTCCTCATATACTTAGTTAAATTATCATCCTTGTGGGCAACTTTATTCCAATATACCATTTAACATCTTGGGGTTTATAAGTTCATTATCCAAAATAAAATCAAAACAAATCCAAACCAAATCCAAAAAAGTTCTAAAGTCTAGTATTCCTCCATGGGTCTTAAAAGTTCAAACATCCACGTCACTCATCTCTCATTTACCTCATAAACAACCATTTGATCCTTAAACATCCTAGTTTTTCTTTTTTTGTGTACCTAAAGTATATACCAACCTAAGGTGTTAGAGGTTTACCTCCCATATTCCTCAAAATTCATCTTTATTTTATGGTCCAAAGTAGATCTTAGCACAAGAATATCATGGAACAAAACAAAAAAACATCCACTTTGAGTGAGTTGAGTCAAACTAAAACAAATTTCAACCTTAGGATATCCATTGACCTTACACTTAATCCTCCTCAAATACCTCAAAATCCTAAAGAGGGAGGTTTCCAAGTGGAGGATGTCACCAACAATTTCCAACGAATGACCCAAGAGGAAATCATGGAGCTAGTCCAAAATCTTGAAAACCACAAGATTGTCAACACAATGGTGAGACTCAATCCTTCACAATACATGTTAGCATTAGAAAAGGAAGGGGCTAAAATCCTTCTGATTATGATGTGAGAACTATTGTGGAACAACCTCTTGGGAATATGCCACTAGTATCATTCATGCCTTCCTTTCAAAACATCATTCAACCCATCCCACAACCAACATCATCTCATGCTCCAAGTCAACCCATCATTACCAAGGGGATTTCATTTCTCCATTCTTTTCAAATACATCCCCTTGTAAATAACTAGGACTTAGACACAAACACCATCTTGGGTCTATGAAATATTGTCCCTCAAGACCCCATGCATCCATATGTTCCACTCATTTTCCATGACAGAAATAATCCATCCACCTTCGCCGTGTCACCGACTTATTCTCTTGATACACAAGTCTCTCTTCCCATGGTATCACAAGGAAAAGTAGATTCATTTGGAAAAATGAGAACTCTTAATGTGTCATCATCACTTTTCCAAGGAACACACCACCAATCTTCCCACCATTTCCTCCTATAACATCAACATCCACACCAATTCTTGGTTTAGGGAAACCTCCTTTACCAAACATACTAATCCAAAATCAATCAAATCAAAACAATCCTCCACTCGTGAATCAAGTCAGCATACCAAATCCTTTGAGCATGCTACTAATATCCTAACAACAGGTGACATCAATCCAAGCAACACAATAAATCACTACACCATCCATAACACCCCAAAATGTGATCTCCCAAGGACCTAGCACATCATATGCACCATCTACCACACAACCCATCATCATCACTCAAACATCATCTCAACAACCAACTCAAAAAAATCTCATCACACTATCTCACACCATTCCAAATCCTCCACCACTACCACCAAATCCAAATGTGGCTAATCAATACAATGTCATGCTACAAGCAACCCAACAAGCCTATCAAAAGGTACTTCAACAATTACAAAACCAAAAAGCTACACAAGCCGCACAAGTGTAGGCACAACAAGCTACACAACAAGTACAACAAGCTTCCCAAGCACAAGAACATTTTTTATTGCAACAACAACAAGTTGCACAAGATGTGCAAGCCACATAGACTACCCAATCTACACAAGCTGCTCAACAAACTCAAGCTCAAGCACAAGCTCAATATCAACTGTAGCAAGCTCAACCACAAGCCTTGCTACAAAAATAGGCCTATTAGTAAGCTTTGCAACAATACCAAGCACAACAATAAGCAACTCATTTAATTCCCAATAACAGGCATTGTTGGTACAACACCAGTAAGACCAACAACAAGCATTATTGCACAATAGGAGCAAGACCAATAATAAGAATTGTTGTCACATCAACAATTTTATGCATACCAACAAGCATTGGTGGCACAAACAAAACTTGTAACATCCTCCCATGAACACACAAAACAACCCACCCATCACTCAAGCAAGCAAACCACCCCAAAACACATTCATCCCACAATAATTGTTAGACCTACAATTAGGAAAAACAACAAAAACACAAGGGTATCTGTCCCCCTATCCATTCAACAAAATCATTGTGATGGTTCCATTCCCACAAGGGTTCGAGATACCTAAATTTGAAAAATATCATGGCACTAGTAACCCTTAAGATCGCATCAAGGAATTTCATGTCCACTATATGGAAGTTGCATATGATGAGTCTTATCTAATGCAACTATTCCCTTGAAGTTTGTCTAGACCAGTAATGGAATGGTTCTCTTACCTTCCTCCAAGAATTAAAAAGTTCCAAGAAATTGTAGACTTATTCATACAAAAATATTCATTTGACATAGGAATGGACATGATTCTAGAAGAACTATCCACTCTAAAACAATCCAAGGGGGAAAAATTTGCATCCTTCTTACATTGATGGAGATCCAAGGCCAATAGGAGCAAGTGGGTTATTCCTGAAGAACAAAAAAGCAATACTATAATCATCAACCTTGAAGGGACCTTTTCCTTCCATCTTAAAATGTAATGTATCACAACATATGACTAGTTGATCCCCAAGTCCCTCAACATCAAAAGATCCCATATTGCACAAGGGGGTACACCTACATATCAAGATAATTGTCCATCAACCAGTTATAATGAAAAACCTCGCACATGGGAAAAGAACAAGAATGTTACTAATAATGGTGTGGTTGATGCCAAAGTTAAAATTAGTTACCAAGAAAAAACACACAATCATATCAACAACTGCACGTCAATAATCAAAAGAACACACAAGCCAAAACATCATCACAACAACCCAACAATCAAGTAATCAATAACCTAAATACTTAAGGGGGACCACCCCCAAGGAACAAGTATCCCCCTAAACAGACATACACACCACTTGGGGAACCAATTTAACTTGCCATGCAATAGTTAGTACAAGCAAATATCATTAAGATCCTTGTTTAATACAATTATCAAGAGCCTCAAGTTAAACCACTATGGTATAATGAGAAACTTCTCTATGATTTCCACAAAATTAAGGGACACATGATAGCTAGCTACATGAGACTTAAAAATATGATTTAGGACCTCATCTATGACAAAACCATAACTATTGAACAACCTGTAGGGAATCAGGATCTCAAAATATACATGAATCTGATGCCAAATCACAATAAGGGAAACAAGAATGGTAAGGAAAAGTATAATAATGTGAACCATGTTGTTTCATCCTTAGATGAGTGGGTCACCATTTTCAATATCAAAGGATCTAGAGTGAACTGTGGAGTTACTACGCAATGGAATAATTACCATTCCAGGAAAATCCCAACTACCCAAGGCACCTGCCACCAATCCAAAGTCAATCCCCAATGGTTATAATGTTCTGGATCAATTGAAAAAGACCCCCTTGAGATCTCCATCATGGAGTGACTGAAAATATCTCCGACACATAGAGAAATCCTAGAAAAGGAATTAGCTCCATCCACTATCCCCATGGATCTTGCTGCAGACAAGTTCCAAGCTATGGTCAAACATATCAGCACACAACATCTCCTAACATTCTCTTAGCAAGATCTTCCAACCCAACCATCTCATAACCGTGCAATCCATCTTGAAGTCTTAGTCCATAAGAATACATTCAAATGATTGTTGGTGGATGGAGGTGTATGTTTGAATATTTGTACTCTCAAGCTAATAAAGAATCTAGGATTCTTTGAAGATATCATTGAGAAAGGTAAAGGTATTACTATCAGGGCATACGATGATCAAGAACGGGTGTCTCAACTCACCATTGAACTCCCTATTGAAGTAGGGCCAACAATCATGGAAACTACATGCCAAATAATTAATCTTGAACTACCTTACAATATCCTCTTGGGATGCCCATGGATCCATTGGATGTAAGCTATTGCATCCACCTTCCATCAATGTGTGAAATTTCCCTATCAAAATCAAGAGGTCACAATCCATTCTGACCCCAAACCATTTTATTGTTGTAAAAATTTGGAGGCCAAGTACTAAAAGATCCTACAAGTCCTGAAGAATGATGAGGGACCTAGATCTCTATATATAGACCCATCCACCCTAGCCTTCACCTCTGAGACAAAGACACCCTCCATTCTAGGCATCTCTAATATTAGATTTATTATCCAAGATAATGGGTATGGGGACTATAAAATGAAAAAGAGTGTCTTTGTAATAGTAGAGTTACCTCAATCTCCTTGATCTCATGGAAACCCCAACCAATTGACACACCATTTCAAACCTTCAAAGTAGACCCCTCTAGATTCAAAAGATGGGGGAACCTAAGTTAGGAAATGGTAGATGAAAATGATATATAAAGCTTATTGTATCAAGATGAAAATCCCATACCTAATCTTCCCATGGATATTGACAACAAAGGACTATAGTTAATGCAAGGATGGGGCTATAATAAGAATGGAAAGCTTATGAAAAATGATAACAACCCTTTAGAACCCATTATTCCTGAGAAGCGCATGGAGAATCTTGGCCTTGGATGTACCCTTCTAAATATAACCATACGTGGCAAAGGTGCCCCATTTAAGGAGGTCAAAGCTCCTCCTCAGTTACTAGTATCCATAGGTTTTCCTTTAGAGAACTATACATTTTATATAACTAATGTGTGTGATGATGACCCCATCACTAACCTACCCATGTTATTCAAGGATTCCTCTCTTTTTATGATTAGTACCTTATCTTTCGAGCCAAGTAATCAGACCAATGAGCTAAAACTTGTCTACCCCCAACTCATCGATTCTGACCAATGAGGACCACTAATCTTAGACACTTTTGAAAATGATGAGGCTCTCTCAAAATTCATGGGACTATGGGATATTGATATAGACACACATGCATACTATGGAGAAACAATTGAATCCCTCAGTAGGAAAATTAAAAATTTAAGAATAATATCCAAGTCTTTAAGTGAAAACTACATTGTGGCACTTTCTGACCTAAGAGTAGTGAAAACAAAGGATTTATCCAATGGTGACAACCTCTTTGAGGTGCCAAAGGATGAGGAATTCAATCTTCCCCTTAGTGTTATTCATCAGGAAAAATCAACAGTCTTGGTAGAGAAGTGCAACCCAGTCAACCTAGGAACTAAGGAAACACCGCACATCACCTTCTATGTAGAATCACTCTTGACCGAAGAACAAGAACTTCTAACTACATTTATGAGAGAAAGAAAGGTAATCTTTGCATGGACCTACACTGACATGCCCAATTTTGATCTAAAGGTTGTGGTTCATCATCTAGTTGTGTATCCAAAGGAAAAACCAATAAGACAAAAGCTAAGAAAAATTCATCCACAAATAGCATTACTAGTCAAACTTGAATTACAAAAGCTCCTTGTTGTTGGATATGATTGTGGATATGATGGCAGGGCATGAAATGCTATCATTGATGGATGGGTTTTTAGGGTACAATCAAATTATGATAGCTAAGGATGATCAACATAGAACAACTTTCACTTGCCCATGGAGGACTTACTATTGGAACATGAAGCCATTTTGGTTAAAGAATTTTTTGGCTACATACCAAACAACTATGACACTAATATTCCATGATATGATTCAAAAAACTATGGAGGACTATGTGGATGACATATTAGCCAAATCAAGAAAGTGTCGAGATCACATAGCGGCACTAAATTCCATCTTTGATAGGCTACAAGAGTACAAGGTTAGGTTGAATCCTAAGAAGTGTGTCTTCAGTGTACAATTAGGGAAGCTCTTAGGTTATATTGTATCTATGAGGGGAATCAAGATAGACCTTGCCAAAGTCAAAGCAATTATTGAGATGGAAGCACCAAGAACATTGAAGCAATTAAGGGGTTTGTAGGGAAGGCTCCAATTCATTCACTAGTTTATAGCACAGTTAACTCATAAGGCTATCCCATATTCTCATCTACTCCACAAGGGAGTAGCATACAAATGGTATGATAAATGTGATCAAGTGTTCTATAAAATCAAGGAGTACTTGCTAACACCACCAGTCCTTATGCTATTGATTTTGAACAATCCATTGATCTTGTATATATCGGAAACAACAATAGCACTTGGGGCTCTCCTAGCTCAGCATGATGAAATAAGGAAGGAATGAGCCATTGACTATATGAGTAGAACCATGGTGCACCATGAGCTGAATTACACATTCATTGAGAAAGCTTTCCTAGAAGTAGTGTTTACTACACAAAAATTTAGGAAATACATGTTGGCTCGCCAGATTAAGCTCATCCCCAAAATAGACCCTCTCAAGTATCTTCTTTCAAAATCAACACTCACAGGATGAATGGCTAAATGGGTTATGATCTTAATTGAATATGAAATTGATTATGTAGAATGGAAAGCCATCAAGGGACAGGTAATTGTAGATCAACTATCAAAAACACCTATATATTTAGAGAACCCATTGTTATTAGAATTTATTGATGAATCAATCTTTAATCTAAGTGTAGCAGATCATTGGGAAGTATATTTTGGCAGGACCTACACACAACATGGGTCAGGAGCAAGAGTCTTCTTCATCACACCACAAGGAGATTGCATACCAAAGTCATATAAGTTATCCTTTTCTTGCACAAACAACATTCCAAAGTATGAGGCTCTTGTCATAGGACTCAGAATTGCAGTATAATGGTAGGCTATGACAATTAAGTTCTATGGGGACTCTCAACTAATCATCAATCATGTCAATGATGAATACCAAACATAGGATGACAAGATCACCCCTATAAGAAACTAGTGGAAAGCCTCAAGGAATTCTTTATTGACATCACATTTGAGCAAATACTAAGGGAAAAAAATAGAGAAACTAATTCTATGGGAAAAAATGGATCACTATTGGGTATCCCATACAATGTCCATAAATATGAACTATTGTTAGAGCAGCTTCTTGTACCAACTCTCGAGGTACCAGAGTTTGAGTTTGTGTGTGAAATCATTGGCCCCGGTGATCCTTGGTACCAAGACATATACACATACCTAAAAATAGGAGTCCTCTCTACTGGTATCACCCTAAACCTTAAAAAAAAAATTATCATGAAGTCATCCTGTATTGTTATCTTAGTTAATACCCTGTACCGTAGGAGTATTGAAGGAACCCTTTTGTGATGCCTTAACCCTGATGAAGCTTTGACTAATTTATTTGAGTTACATGAAAAAATTTGTGGTTCACATTCAAGTGGCATGACCTTGGCCAAAAAATTGTTGAGGACTAGCTACTACTAGCCTACGATGGAAAGAGAAGCTCATGACTATGTCTTAAGGTGTTTGGAGTGTCAAAAACAAGGGGATCTCATCCATGTGCCAACTCAACAGCTCTGACTGATTATAACACCTTGGCCCTTTTCACAATGGGGGCTCAATCTCATTGGTAAAATCACACCCACCTCATCCAATGGACACAAGTTCATTATCACTGCCATAGAGTATTTTACAAAGTGTGTAGAGGCCATCACGATGACATATGTCATAGGGAAGAAAATATCCAAATTCATCCTGAACTATCCCAATTCTTGCTACAGTGTTCCACAAGCACTTATCTCAGATAATAGAACACCTTTCAAGAACTAGGATGTTCAAGATCTATTCCAAAAAATTCAATATCCAATATTGCTTCTCTATCCCATATTACCGCCAAGGTAACGACCAAGCTGAGGATACCAATAAAACCATCTTGAAAATCCTAAAGAAAATAGTCAATGAAGTTGGTCATGACTATCTCCTATAGCTAAATCTTGCCTTATGGGCCTACTAAATGAGTATCCAAACACCTATAGGTGCAACCCCTTTCTCCACCTTCACCCCATCACCAGCTTATTCTCTTAATACACAAGTCTCTCTTCCCATGGTATCACAAGGAAAAATAGATTCATTTGTAAAAATGGGAACTCTTAATGCATCATCATCACTTTTCCAAGGAAACACACCACCAATATTCCTACCATTTCCTCCTCTAACATCAACATCCACACTAATTCATGGTTTAAGGCAACCCCCTTTACCTAACATACTAATCCAAAATCAATCAAGTCAAAACAATCCTCTAATTGTGAATCAATTCAACATACTAAATCCTTTGAGCATGCAATTGGTATCACAACAATAGGTGACATCAAGCCAAGCAACACAATCAATCACTACACCATCCATAACACCCCAAAATGTGGTCTCCCAAGGACCTAGCACATCAATAACACCATCTACCACACAACCCCTCATCATCACTAAAACAACATCTCAACAACCAACTCAACAAAATCTCATCACACCATCTCACACCATTCCAAATCCTCCACCACTATTGTTGAATCCAAATGTGGCCAATCAATATAGCATCACACTACAAGCAGCCCATCAAGCCTATCAAAAGGTGCTTCAACAATTCCAAAACCAACAAGCTACACAAGATACACAATAAGTGTAGGAACAACAAGCACGATAGGTTGCCCAAGCACAAGAACAAGATTTATTGCAACAATAACAAGCCACAAAATATGCACAAACCACATAGGCCACCCAAGCTACACAAGCCGCTCAACAAGCTCAAGATCAGGCACAAGCTCATTATCAAGCATAGCAAGCTCAATCATAAGCCTTGTTACAACAACATGCCTATCAGAAAGCTTTGCAACAATACCATGCACAACAACAAGTAGATTAGTTATAATCCCAACAACAAGTATTTTTGGAACAACACCAACAAGACCAACAACAAGCATTGTTGGCAGAACAACATCAAGACTAAAAAAACATTGTTGGCACAACAATAATTGCAGGCATACCAACAAGAATTGGTGGCACAACAAAACTTATAATAGCCTCCCACAAACACAAAAAACAACCTACCCATCACTCAATCAATCAAACCACCCCAAAACACATTCATCCCACCACCATATTAGCAAAATAACATGTCTACATAGATCAAATTACTATCACAACAAGTGTTAGCTCTACAATTAAGAAAAATAACAAAAAAGCAAGGGAATTTTTGCCCCTATCCATTCAATAGAAGCATTGTGATGGTTCCATTCCCACAAGGGTTTGAGATACCTAAATTTGACAAATATCATGGGACTAGCAATCTTGAAGATCACATCAGGGAATTTCATGTCCAGTGTATGGAATGTGCATACAACGAGTCTTATCTAATGCAACTATTCCCTGGGAGTTTGGCTGGACTAGTAATGGAATGGTTCTCCTACCATCCTCCTAAAATTAAAAAGTTCCAAGAAATTGTGGACTTATTCATATAGAACTATTCATTCAACATAGGCATGGATGTGAGTCTAGAAGAACTATCCACTCTAAAAATATCCAAGGGGGAAACATTTGCATCCTTCTTACAATGATGGTGATCCAAGGCCAATAGGAGCAAGTGGGCTATGCCCGAAGAACAACAAATTAGTACTATCATTGCCAATCTTGAATGGACCTTGTCCTTCCATCTAAAAATGCAATGCATCACAACATATGACCAGTTGATCCCTAAGGCCCTCAACATTGAAAGAGCCCATATTTCACAAGGGGGTACACCTACATATCAGGACAACCATCCATCAACTAGCTATAATGAGAAACCTCACACATGGGAAAAGAACAAGAATGTTACTAATGATGGTGTGGTTGACACCAAATTTATAATCAATGCCCAAAGAAAAAACACATAATCATATCAGCAACCACAAGTCAATAACCAAAAAAAAACACAATTGAACACATCATCACAACAACAAAACAATCAAGCTATCAATAACCTGAATACTCAAGGGGGACCACCCCCAAGGAACAAGTATCCCCCTAAATAGAAATACACATCTCTTGGGGAACCAATTGAGCCTGTCATGCAACAACTGGTACAAGTAAATATCATCAAGATCCCTGTTTATGACAATTATCAAGAGCCTCAAGTTAAACCACCATGGTATACCAAAAAACATCTTTGTTATTTTAACAATATTAAGGGACACAGGATAGCCAACTAGATGCGACTTAAAAATCTGATTTAGGACCTCATCAATGAAAAAATCATAACCATTGAGCAACCCATAGGGAATCAGGATCTCAAAATATACATGAATCCAATGCCAAATAATAATAAGGTGGTAAGGAAAAGTATAATAATGTGAACCATGTTTATGACCATGTTGCATCCTTAGATGAGTGGGTCACCATTTCCAATATCAAAGGATCTAGAGATGACTGTGGACTCACTACGCAATGGAATAATTACCATTCTAGGACAATCCCAACCACCCAAGGCACCTACCAGCAATCCAAATTCAATGCCCAATGGTTATAATGTCCTAGATCAATTGAAAAATACCTCCCCCCACATCTCCATCATGGATTTACTAAAAATCTCATTAGCACATAGGGAAATCCTAGAAAAGGCATTGGCTCCATCCATTGTCCCCACGGATCTTGATGCAGACAAGTTCCAAGCTATGGTTGGACATATCACCACACCACATCTCCTAATATTCTCTGAGTAGGATCTTCCAACCCAACCATCTCATAACCATGCACTCCATCTTCAAGTCTTAGTCCATAAGAATAAAGTCAAAGGATTCTTGGTGGATGGAGGTGCATGTTTGAATATTTGTACTCTCAAGCTAATAGAGAATCTAGGATTCTCAAAAGATGTCATTGAGAAAGGTAAAGGTATTACTATCAAGGCATATGATGATCAAGAATGAGTGTCTTAAGGCACCCTTCAACTCCCTATTCAAGTAGGGCTAGCAATCATGGAAACTACATGCCAAGTCCTTGATCTTGAACTACCTTACAATATCCTCCTAGGGCACCCATGGATCCATGGGATGCAAGTTTTTGCATCCACCTTCCATCAATGTGTGAAATTCCCCTATCAAAATCAAGAGGTCACAGTCCACGATGATCCTAAACCAATTTATTATTGCAAGAATTTGGAGGCCAAGTACTACAAGATCCCTCAAGTCTCAAAGAATGATGAGGAACCCACTTCTCTATATATAGACCCATCCACTCTAGCCCCCACTTCTGAGACAAGGACACCCCCCATTCTAGACATCTATGATATTAAATTTATTATCCCACATTATGGGTGTGGTGACTATACAATGAAAAATAGTTTCTTTGTAATAGGAGAGTTACCTTAATATCCTCAATCTCATGGGAAACCCCAACTAATTGACACAACATCTCAAACCTTCAAAGCAAACCCCTTTAGATTCAAAAGGTGGGGGGACCTAAGTCAGGAAGTTGTAGATGAAAAGGATATATCAAGCTTATTATATCAATATGAAAGGCCCATAGGTAATCTTCCCATGGATAATGACAAGAAAGTACTATAGAACTTAATGCAAGAATGGGGCTATAATAAAAATGAAAAGCTTTGGAAAAATGAAAATGACCTTTTAGAAACCATTATTATAGAGAAGCACATGGAGAATCTTTGCCTTGGATGTATGTCTCTAAAGATAACCATACATGGCAAAGGTGCCCCAGTTAAAAATGTCAAAGCTCCTCGTCAGTTACTGATATCCACAGGTTTAACTTTATATAGCTATACCTTTGATATAACCAGTGTTGTGACGAGGACCCCATCACTGACCTACCCATGTTATTCAAGGATTCCTCTCTTTTTATGATCAATACCTTAAATATCAAGCCAAGTAATCAGACCAATGAGGTAAAACTTGTCTACCCCCAACTCATCAATTATGACCAATGATGATCACCAATCTTAGACACATTCGAAAATGATGAGGCTCTCTCAGAATTCATGGTACTACAGGATACTCTATCATGTGGAGATCATAAAGCTAGGTTGGATATTGAGCTAGAAACATATGCATACTATGGAGAAATGATTGAATCCCTCAGTTGCAAAATTGAAAATTGAAGAGTAATATCCAAGTCTTTAAGTGAAAACTACACTATGGCACTTTCTGACCTAAAAATAGTAAAAACAAAGGACATATGCAATGATGAAAACCTCTTTGAGGTGCCAAAGGATGACGGATTCAATCTTCCCCATATTTTTATTCATCAGGAAAAATCAGTAGTCTTGGTAGAGAAGTGCAACCTTGACAACCTAGGGACTAAGGAAACACCACACATCACCTTCTATGCAGAATCACTCTTGACCAAAGAACATGAACTTCTAGCTACATTTATGAGAGAAAGAAAGGTAAAATTTGCATGGACTATGCTGACTTGCCTAGTCTTGATCCAAAGCTTATGGTTCATTATCTAGTCATGTATCTAGAGACAAAGCCAATAAGACAAAAGCTGAGAAAAATGCATCCATAGATAGCATTACTAGTCAAAGTTGAATTAAAAAAACTCCTTGATGTTGGCTTCATATGGCCAATTGATTATCTAGAGTGGGTTTCAAACCTTGTACTTGTCTTTAAGGCCACTGGGGGCATCCTCATCTACAATCTCTTCATTGACTTGAACAAAGCATTCCTAAGGATGATTTTCCTCTCCAAAATATATACATGATTGTGGACATGATGGGAGCGAATTAAATTCTATCATTGATGGACAGTTTTTCATGGTACAATCAGATTATGATAGCTAAGGATGATCAACATAAAACAACTTTCACTTGCCCATGGGGGACTTACTACTGGAACATGATGCCATTTGCATTAAAGAATGTGGTGGCTACATAATAGAGAGATATGATGCTAATCTTCCACAATATGATTCACAAAACTGTGGAAGACTATGTGGATGACATATTAGCCAAATCAAGAAAGCATCGAGATCACATAGTGGCACTAAGTTCCATCTTTGGTAGGCTAGAAGAGTACAAGGTTAGGCTCAATCCTAAGACGTGTGTCTTTGGTGTAAAATCATGGAAGCTCTTGGGGTATATTGTATCTATGAGGTGAATTGAGATAGACCCTACCAAAGTTAAATCAATTATTGAGATGGAGGTTCCAAGAACATTGAAGCAATTAAGAGGTTTGCAGGGAAGGCTCCAATCCATTTACTGGTTTATAGCATAGTTAGCAGATAAGGCTATCCCATATTATCATCTACTCCACAAGGGAGTAGCATACAAATGGGATGATAAATGTGATCAGGTGTTCAATAAAATCAAGGAGTAGTTGCTAACACCACTAGTCCTTATGCCACTAATTCATAACAATCCATTGATCCTTTATATATTAGCAACAATAGTAGCACTTGGGGCTCTCTTGGCTCAACATGATGAAAAAGGGAAGGAATGATCCATTTAGTATATTAGTAGAACCATGGTGTGACACGAGCTGAATTACACATTCATTGAGAAGGCTTGCCTAGTAGGAGTGTTTACTACTCAAAAATTCAGGCACTACATGTTGCCTCACCAAATTAATTCCATCGCCAAAATAGACCCTCTCAAGTATCTTCATTCTAAAGCAACACTCATAGGATGAATGGATAAAAGGGTTATGATCCTAATAGAATATGACATTGAGTATGTAGAATAGAAAGCCATCAAGGGATAGGTAATTATAGATCAACTAAGGGAAGCACATGTATCTTCAGAAAACCCATCGTTATTAGAATTTCTTGATGAGTCAATCTTTAATCTAAGTGCAACATATCATTGGAAAGTATATTTTGACGGGTCCTACATACAACATTGGTCAGGAGCAAGAGTATTCTTCATCACACCACAAGGAGATTGCATACCGAAGTCATATAAGTTGTCTTTTTCTTGCACAAATAACATTGAAAATTATGAGGCTCTTGTCATAGGACTCAAAATTGTAGTACAATGGAAGATTATGAAACTTAAGGTCTATGGGGACTCTCAGCTAATCATTAATTAGGTCAATGATGAATACCAAGAAAAAGGATGACAAGCTCACCCCATATAAGAAACTAGTGGAAAGACTCAAGGAATTCTTCATTAACATCACATTTGAGCAAATACGAAGGGAAAAAATAGAGCATCTAATGCTATGGAAATAATTTGATCACTATTGGATATCCCACACAATGTCCATAAACATGAATTACTAGAAGAGTAGTTTCTCATACAAACTTTTGAGGTACCATAGTTTGAGTTCGTGTGTGAAATGGTTAGCCCCAGTGATCCTTGGTACCATGACATATACACATACCTAAAAATACAAGTCCTCCCTATTGATATCACCCTAAACCTTAAAAGAAAATTTATCAAAAAGTCATCTCATTTTGTTATCTTGCACAATACCCTGTACCATAGGAGTATCAAAGGAACACTTTTGCAATGCCTAAACCCTGATGAAGCTTTGAGTGCTTTAACTGAGGTACATGATGAAATTTATGGTTCACATTCAAGTGGTATGACCTTGGCCAAGAAACTATTAAGGATTGGGTACTATTGGCCTTTGATGGAAAGAGAAGCTCACAACTATGTCTGAAGTTGTTCGAAATTTCAATAGCATGGGGATATCATCCATGCACTAGCTTAGGAGCTCCAACCAATTATAACACTTTGACCCTTTTCACAATGGGGTCTCAATCTCATTGGTAAAACATAATTTATATTGATGGAAAGTTGAGAATCTCCTTTAAAAACCCTTTTTGTTTCATCAATTTTGGGTAGAAAAAAAGTCGTCAGCCACATGGGCCATCATATCACTTACATATCACCACATTTTGGCGCATTATGATCCTACACATACCCATGAGTCAATCTTTAATCTAAGTGCAAGAGATAATTGGAAATTATATTTTGACAGGTCTTACACACAACATGGGTCAGGAGCAGGAGTCTTCTTCATCACACCACAAGGAGATTGCATACTGAAGTCATAGAAGTTATCTTTTTCTTGCACAAGCAACATTGTAGAGTATGAGGCTCTTGTCATAGGACTTAGAATTGTAGTACAATGGTAGATTATGACACTTAAGGTCTATGGGGAATCTCAGCTAATCATCAATTAGGTCAATGATGAATACCAAACAAAGGATGACAAGCTCACCTCATATAAGAAACTGGTGGAAATCCTTAATGAATTCTTCATTAACATCACATTTGAGCAAATAGGTCTAAGGAAAACAATAAAGTAGTTGATGCTATGGAAACAATTGGATCACTACTAGGTATCCCACATAATGTCCATAAACATGAATTACTGGTAGAGCAACTTCTCATACCAACTTTTGAGGTACCAGAGTCTGAGTCCATGTGTGAAATCATTGGCCCCGGTGATCCTTGGTACCATGACATATACACATACCTAAAAATAGGAGTCCTCCCTACTGATATCACCCTAAACCTTAAAAGAAAATTTATCAAGAAGTCATCCCATTTTATTATCTTAGGTGGTACCCTGTACCGTAGGAGTATCGAAGGAACCCTTTTGTGATGCCTTAACCTTGATGAAGCTTTGACTACTCTAACTGAGTTACATGATAAAAGTTGCGGTTCACATTCAAGTGGTATGACCTTGGCCAAAAAGTTGTTGAGGACTAGCTACTATTGGCCTACGATGGAAAGAGAAGCTCATGACTATGATTTAAGGAGTTTGGAGTTTCAACAACATGGGGATCTCATCCATACACCAACTTAGGAGCTCCAACTCATTATAACATCTTGGCCCTTTTCACAATGGGGGCTCAATCTCATTGGTAAAATCACACCCACCTCATCCAATGGACACAAGTTCATTATCACCAACACAAAGTATTTTTCAAAGTGGGTAGAGGCCATCACGATGACGTATTGATTCAGATCTAGTAGGATTCACAACACATCTCACAAACCTTCAACAATAATCCAAAACAATCTTTGTATAACACATGTTATTAGACATTCTATATCACATTGAAAACATAGCCATGGCAGCCCACAATTTAGTGCAATGAACAGTCATTAATAACTTCTACAAAAAAAAAATTGAAGCCAATCCCTCTGGTGAGATTTAATAAAACATAGTTATAGAATTTTCTTCCAATTCTTATGAAGATCCAACGGTTGAAATAAAAGTTATTGTATTTTTCCCAAAACTGCAAACCCTAGGTAGGGTTCACACCTGCCCTCACAAAAATGGTCATAACTTATTCAAATATTAATTAAATTTGATGATACTTGAAGCAAACAAAATTAGATTCATATTTAAACAAAATAATTTTTTTTTCAGATCCAAAGTATAGAATTTAAAATCTGTACCATCACACTTTTTTAGACTGTAAATTCTGCACAATATTGCTAGAATAGGCAGTCTCACCAAAATAATCATATCTTCCACAAAACTTGATAAAATTCAATGAGACAAAAATAATTGGAAACTATAAATATATATATTTCCATCAATATATGATTTTCCATTATTTGAATTCATACCAAGCCGTACGAATCACAATTTCAGCCTAGTAACAATGTGAAAATCAGAAAATAGACACAAAACTTGAGGTTGCCATTCATCAAACTTCAAAAATAATGTCTCCAACCCCCAATTCAAGTTTTGGAGGGTTTATTTATACATTTTCAACCAAAATTAACCATTTTCAACCACCTTTTGATTAGTTTATTGACAAAACCCCTTAATGACACTTTTTGACAAGTTGATTGACAACTTTCTTGAGTAACTTTTACATTTTTTACAATATGGACAAACTTTAAAAATTATTTGACAAATGACTTAAAATATGAATTCCTAAGACTGAAAAATCTCTAAAATAGTTTTATAAACCTTATTATAAGACTCAATACAAAAAATAGAGAAACTATTTACAAATGGCCTCATGGAGGCAAGAAATCAAGTAGGTGCTCCTGCACCAAACTCCCGAGAGAAAAAGAATTCAAGCCCCTTTGAATTTTCTTCTTCCTGATCTTCCAATTCCTTTGCACTTTTTCCTTCATCTTGGAAATTTTCCTTGGGTCCTTCTTCCTCTTCCTCTTATACCATCTCTTCTCCATCATCTTCTCAACTTCTAGGCTCCAAAACTCTATTTTTTGTGTATAAACCCTAGTAGCACCATCTATATCTTCATTCTCATCATTAGAGTACCATAAAAAAAAATTCACCATAACCATAACCTAAATCATAATCTACAACATCTTTATTAGCAACTTAATTATCAACAACAACTTGATCATGAATATCAACAACTTTATCATCATCAACATGAGTATCAATAGCAAGGTTATCAGTAACATAAACAATCTTCTCAACTTGTTCATAAACTACTTGAGTACCAACAACAAACATATCATTAATCTCAATATCAACATGTTCATTAACCAATAAAAATGTTTGTTCATCTTCAAACAAAATTGGAATATCATGCATCTCAACTTGTAACTTACCTTGCTCAACTTGAATAGTAGATTCAAGCTTTACCTCTATCTCATTTGCTGCCTTCTTTTGTTTTCTTTGATTCTTCATAATCTTCTTTAGAGGCTATCTTAACCTTTTTGAAATTGGTATATTCCAACTCCTTAGTTATTTCTTAAGAATTTGGTGTTCTTTGTCTAATCTTTCCAACCTTTGACTTATCTTTTCCAAGGCATTCTCAAACTCTATTTGTCTTGCCTTCTTTCTCTCCATCTTTCTCAACTCTTTTTCCTCCCTTTCCTTCTTCCTTCTTGAATCCTCAGCCTGCAAACATCTTTCCAATCTTCTCAACAAATCCATCTCCACAAGAAAGTCTCTCCTTGCTTCCACTTCACTTTGCCACACCTAGGCAATCAGGTTCCTTCCTCAACCTGTACAACACACAACCACAAACACCAACACAAAACCAACAAAATTCACCAGCCCATATCTTTTCTAGACTCTAATACCAATTTGATGCAGAGTTAGGAGTATTCACAACACATCTCACAAACCTTCAACAATAATCCAAAACAATCTTTGTATAATACATGTTATTAGACATTCTATATCACATTGAAAACATAGCTATGGCAGCCCACAATTTAATGCAATAAACAGTCATTAATAACTTCTACAAAAAAAAAAAATGAAGCCAATCCCTCTGGTGGGATTTAATAAAACATAGTTGTCGAATTTTCCTCCAATTTGTATGAATATTCAATGGTTGAAATGAAAGTTATTGTGTTTTTCCCAAAACTGCAAACCCTAGGTAGGGTTCAGACCTGCCCTCACAAAAATGGTCATAACTTATTCAAATATTAATAAAATTTGATGATAATTGAAGCAAATGAATTTAGATTCATATGAAACAAAATACAATTTATTTCAGATCCAAAGTATAGAATTTAAAATCTGTACCATCACACTTTTATAGACTATAAATTCTGCACAATATTGCTAGAATAGGCAGTCTCACCAAAATAATAATATCCTCCATAAAAATTGATAAAATTCAATGAGACAAAAAGAATTGGAAACTATAAATATATATCTTTCCATCCATATATGATAATCCATTATTTGAATTCATACCAGGCCGTACAAATCACAACTTCAGCCTAGTAACAATGTGAAAATCAGAAAATGGACACAAAACTTGAGGTTGCCATTCATCAAACTTTAAAAATAATGTCTCCAACCCCAAATTTAAGTTTTGGAGGGTTTATTTATACATTTTCAACCAAAATTAACCATTTTCAACCACCTTTTGATTAGTTTATTGACAAAACCCCTTAATGACACTTTTTGACAAGTTGATTGACAACTTTCTTGAGCAACTTGTACATTTTTTACAATATGGACAAACATTAAACATTATTTGACAAATGACTTAAAATATGACTTCCTAAGACTCAAACATCTCTAAAATAGTTTTATAAACCTTATTATAAGACTCAATACAAAAAATAGTGAAACTATTTTCAAATGGCCTCATGGAGGCAAGAAATCAAGTAGGTGCTCCTACACCACCTATGTCATAGGGAAGCAAATATCCAAATTCATCCTAAACCACCTCAATTATTTCTACAGTGTTCCACAAGAACTTATCTCAAATAATAGGACACCTTTCAAGAACCAGGATGTTCAAGATCTATGCCAAAAATTCAATATCCAACATCTTTTCTCCAACCCATATTACCCCCAAGGTAATAACCAAGATGAGGCTACCAATAAAACCATCTTGAAAATCCTAAAGAAAATTTGAGCTTAACTATTTGGGACCTTTTATCATCACGATAAGTTATAAATCAAGATCATATCAGCAATCTACACCTGAAGGGCAGCCTCTATAGGAGCATATCAATAGCTCCCATCTCAAAAAAATTTCTTCCTAAATTTGCAAGGTATAAATCCAAAAAATAAAAATAAAAAAAATCCAAAAAAAAAATTCAAAAAAAAGGATTGAATACAGTAAAGAAAAACTCCTCTTCTCATGAAAATCACTTTGGTGGTGCTTTGGGAAAGTACCTTGGTGAAGACCTAGTAAATAAGCCCCTCATTTAAATAAGCACTTTCCATCCATCATGATATCTACAGCTTGTTTTGTATCATTCATCCATCGCATTCCATTGATCCTTTTGACACCCATCTGCGTCTGCATCATAGCTTGATACTGTATTTGTATCATGTTCCCTCCTAGTACTACTTGGCACATTCCTAAGGTTAGTTTTTCTTGCCTATATCGAAGAGGTCTATCGCACCACATTAGGGGCATGTTCTTTTACCTACATTCAATCGGATTCATGTATATTCTTGAAGTATTCCTTAAAATTAGAAAATCCAAAACATTCAAAAAACCTAAAAATAAAAAAAAATTCATAAAATTAGAAAATTCAAAAAGCATCCAAAACATGTCAAAAATCAAAAAAACACATCAAAAAGTAGAAAAAAGTCAAAAAATGAGTAGTCATGTTGAACTACTGGTCTCTGAGCTTGAATGTAGGAAAGGCCATCATTGATGTGTCCCCAAGACACATTAGGTCAGTCCTCTAGGAGTTCGTCACAATAAATTGGCAATCTTTTTGTTCATATCTCACCAATGTACCAGTTTGTGTCAGTCAAACCATGTGGTCTCTACATGTATAACATAACCAAGGCTAATCTTTGATTAGCCCTTGAGGCCCCTAAGATAGGTCTTTAGGTTAGGTTCTTGGTCAAAATCTCATAAAACACTAAAAACATTGGAAATTTTGAAAATCAAAACATTTGTAAAACATCTTGAAAATACCAAAAATAGACTCAAAAATTTTTAAAACACCAAAAAAAATTCAAAAAACCTAAAATCATCCATCTCGTTTCATGTTCACCCACAATAACCACTCACTCATAATAAATAACCATCCACCCCAACCTTTGGTGAAACAATCAGAAACAAGTTTAGCAAATTGAAAGTGAAAACTCAAATGTCAAGGTCTCAAGTCTAGGTCAGTAGGTATACAAGTTGGTCAACTCTTGGTATCAATAGTCTGTCATCCCGTTAGTCTCAAAACATCTGATAACATAATTTCCTAGGATGCATCCTTCCTATAATGGGCATTAACATCAGACCTCACTATAGTTTAGTCATGGTGAGAGGTATGAAGAACATTGGCTTGTTTGTTTACTTGATCTTTCCTTTTGATTTATCTTATTGCACTCATTCCAATGACCTCTCGATGACGTCTAGTCTAAATGATTTAGGGAGAAAGGAATTGGGAATTGATCATTATCTTTTTGCTATGCTTGTTGGATATTCTTGTAATGTAACCTTAGTCATACTAACTTTGTTTAGTTTGCAGGGAGGATGTTTTGGATGTCTTGTTGACTATTGCATTGGAAGGTTTTACCTTTCTGTGTTTTGGACCAAGATGTTCAAAAGGTTTGAAGTATGTCCTAATAAGGTTTTGTATGTTGGGTGTGAACATGAATACTCCTATTTGATTGTTGAGTCAAAGTCCATCTCACTAGGTACAACACCATCCTGGTTTTATATACCTTGATGCATTGTATCTATATGTGTGATCAAAAGTAAGGAAAGTTATGCTTTTTACATCCCTAATCCCTGGATAAGCAATACATCATCATCATTCATCATCATATATAATAAAGTCTTGACAATTCATAGACTTGTTGGACTTCTACATCTTTTTAGAATCAAGGGTTGTTCCCTCTCATTCTTCTATACTCTTTCACACTAACATGGTATCATGACATCAATGCATCCATATTCCATTCATAAAATGTCAACATACTCATCTTGCATAATCATACATATCATCACAATAGGAAACACCATCCATCTCACATGCATTGCATTATCATTTAAGTTGTTTAGGATAATATAGATTTTTTATTCGAAGCATCTTAATCCATCTCATTTTCATAATCATCATAACCATTCGTACATCCATAGAGCATATTTGTCGTGAGATTGGCCCTACAAATTGGAATTTTTTCCCGATCTCTCAAGGGGGCACTATACTAGCGTACTTCTTTCTACTGGGGCAACAGGTGAGGCATCTGAAAAAATTAGAAAATTTTTGAATTTCGATCTTGGTGAAATCAATCTTTGAACCAACACAACAAGTACATTGCTTCAAAGAGGGGAAAAATGTAGACACTCAAATTAACATTATTTACACTATTAATTAGTAACTAAGTTTATTTGATTAATTCACTTTCTACTAACTAATGCCATCTCTTTTAATTAAATAAATCAATATATTTAATTAAAATCCTAATGTTCTTACATCCTCTCATTTTATTTAAATAAACACAAACATTTAAATTAAATGTCATAAATCAACTAATTTTATCCAAGTGAATTAATCCTAAATTAATTAACTCCTAATACTAATCCCTCACTTCTCTAGCTTTTGACTCAACCTTGGTCAAAGAAAACTCTTGATCAACTACCCTAGTTGCACATGAAAATCAATTTCTTTAATTAACTAAATACCTTATTTTCCCTCACCAAGGCAAATTCTTTGAGAATATTCCTTCATTTACTCCACTTCTTTGACTTTCTTTCCCAAATAATTTTCCTCCAAAACATCTCAACCATATTCATTTAATGCCTCTTACAATTGCATTAATCTCTCTTACACCTCTCAAATCCTCAATTATATGCATTAACCATGTACATTGTCCAAAATTTTCTCCACCTTCCTCCGCTAGCCATGTGACAAGTGTCACAATATCATTATCTCTTCTTTAGTCCCACATTCCTCCCTTCTCTCCATTTTTAAACCTTCAAACTATAAATTATACAAGGCACTTCTACTCAACAATCCATCCACAATCTTAGTATTTGCACTATAGGCACTTTTCATCTCCATCTTTGCATCTCCATTACATTGTGTTCATCATTGGAAGCTTATCAAGGGGGTGGGAAAGGGAATCCTTTTCACATCAAAGGAGCACCATTTCCACTATGGGATAAGGTATGAGCTTTCTTTTATATGATTTAGTTTATTTTCTTTTGTATTTTATAATGTTGTTTGCATATCTAGCATGATTAGGAATCTCATAGGAGCACTTTATTTGCTTGGTTTAAAGTAAACCATACTAGATGTTTGTTGAGTTTTAATTATTTTGTAGATTTTTTCTTAAATATCGCACCCACAGTGGGGCTCGAACCCACATTCTTTGTTTCTATTCACCTCCATTTATTTCACGCATTAAATAGAAATATAAAGTCTTTTTTTTTGTTTATTTGATATCAATTCATGCAATATAAAGGAATATAAAGTTGTTGTTTCTATTTGATATCAATTACTACAATAGAGAGGAATATAAAATATTTTTCTTTGTTAAGTATTTAGTTTTGTGGTCTCCTCTTAATCAAAACATTTGAGAAGAAGCCCTCTAATCTTCAGCTTCCTTTTTTATATTGCAAAAGTGTTCGGGTTAATGAAAGGCCAATAACAAAGATGGGAAATGTCCCATGGGGTGGTTGCATGGCTTTCCCTTATTGTTTTCCTTTCAGACGAGCACCCAAGACATGTGTCGGGATGGCAAGAATTTTCTACAAAAACATTCTTTGTAAAGCATAAGGTTTCGAACACGTGATGTGTCATCTCTCTATCAAAGCAAGACTATGTCTCTTATGAAGTAATAACTTTTGGAGACTGTCAGAACTGGATGGCTTTTCTTTTCTTTTTTCTCAGGATGGAACCTTCAAGTAGATTCTTTGAGATGATGTGATTAGTCAATGGGATTCTTTCACCAAATTGTTGTTTTTAGGATTTGATCATGTATAGGCTTCTATCTTTAAAATATCTAAAAGACACTAATGCATTCATTGGAAGTTAATGAGAAAAGATCTTTTGTGGCCTAACCAATGGTTATGATCAGATTGCAAGCTATGAAGTATCAACATTTGGCAGTAATTACTTATGAGTTGAGGTAGTGTTTCTTTCTTTTAGTAGCTATAAGAGGAGAATGGTGATCAAAATGGAGGGTTAGATTTTCCAAGGAATTGTTTCTTTGTCAAAATAAGTGTTTTCTTTAGTTTTCTTAAGATTTTAGAATTATTTTCAAAAGTAAGGTACATAACTACTTTATTATGGTATGCTATATCTATTAAGGTTTAAAGTATTGTCATATTGGCATCCAACCTTTGTTTCAAAGTTTAGTTTATAATTGAAGCACAAACTATTAAAGAGAATTTATTGAGACTTTGCATGTATGGCCTTTTTCAATCTTTCTTTCTTTATATTGTCATTTTGAATGAAACACTATGTCTTGCAAGCTATATTCAGATAGTTTAAGTAGCGTATTTATATGCTATATGCTTGTATGGTGAAATAGTAGCTTAGGAGAATTGGACTATGTCATTGGACTTTTCTGTTTTTCTTACAATTGTTATTCTAATATGCTATGTTGTATTAGGAGATAAAGTTCTTGTAATTTATGGAATATTGTTCTATTACTCATAATAAATATTCATGTTTGATCAAACCTCAATGAACATTGCCTGCAGAAAGATCTACAAGTCTGCACTATACTTGAAGTTAGCCTTTATTGTATGTTCTCTTTCCAACAATGAGGGGTTGTGGAATTATGTGTCTTTTATATCAATCATAGGAATAATTTTGGTTTGAAATGTTGTAAAACCTTTGGCACATCACCTTTTATGTTTTATATTTACATTTTTTTCTCCCCTTATCTCAAAACCCCAAAAGAAGAGTTGGCTTTCTATAAAAACCCAGAGGTTCAGTGAAATTCAATTTGTCCCCCACTTACTTAATTTCCCATAAGATTGTCAGAGAAGCCTAAGCTTTGATGATCAATAGTTCTTTTTCTGGCATGCCCAGTGGGATAGAAGTTTTTCTAAACACTTGATTAGAAGTTAGAAATATTTCTTGAATCAGGATAAGGAAGGAAACTAGAAGTTTCATGCCTAGAGTCCAAACAAGAGCATCCTCAAGAGGTCACTTCTAGTACTCTTAGTTACTTGGCTTAATTCCTAGAAGGAGAAGAAATATAGGTTTTCTATCACCTATAAGGAGTAATAGAGTGAGAAGTTAGAACCTAGTAACTAGAGCATTATCTACTCCAATCAGAGGCTTAAATTTCTAGATAAGATTTCTTGTATATCCGATTCATAGTAATCTTTTCTCCATGGCTCATGTACCTCCTCCTGCTCCTTGAAATTTCATAACATGGGATAGTAGTAGTCCACTATGACCACCCACACCCTCGGATGTATGGCCTGCCATACGTGCTAATGCCCTCAAGGCTATTCCAAAGTTTTTCAGAGAATATTTTAAAACTTCTTCTGAACACCTTCAATATATAGTGGAGGTATGTAGGGTACATAATATAGTAGAGGAAAATATCGCTCTAAGGCTATTAGCCGCATCTTTAAATGAAAGGCCCAATATTGGTATTGATCTTTTGTCTCAGGTTCTATCCTCTCCTAGGACCAGCTTGGAGGTTGCTTGTTCGAATGCTTTTTGAAAAAGGGAGACTGCTCCTCACTATTACATCAATTAATTACCATTAAAAGGGCCCTGAGAGAAGCCATGAGTGACTTCAACACTATGTTCAATAAAACTTGGCAGAGGATTCCCTTGACTTCTCAGCCCCTTGTTACGATGGTGTTCATGTTCTATCTGAAGGCTATCAATCCAGACATCACAGTTATGGTAACTTCCATGGGGGGAGATATCCTTCCCGATGCTTATGAGTTGGTGGTGTGAGGGGAAAATATTCTAATTGATGTTGGAAAGCTCCCACCATGACCTTCCATGCCTATGTTCGTAGAACCCTCTAGAACATCACAAGAAGGGGCCTATCCAAGTACGTTTGTTACACAACGAAGCACATCGGATACACCCCACTCTATGTACATATATCCCTCTGCATAAAGTTACATGTTGGGCTCAAGTTCAGTCACAACTGATATTAATGACATGAAGAGTCTCATGCAGACTCTTGTTAATGAATTGGCCATCTTCAAACAACAACAAGAAATTCCTTTGAAGATGAATGCTTAGAACTATGGCAGAAGCAAGCCTCCCTATCAACAAAGCTCATACCAAGGTTTTCCCTAAGGAGGAGGCCAATAGATGACATTCGCAAACTAGATAGTTTTTGTCACCATGCCACTTCACATGGAAAAAGGCAGTCAAGGCAAAGAATTGATCCAAGGTAGAATAATTTGGTGGAAGAGGGTGATGTATGGTGTCTCCCATGCAGTGATGCTCATCTTTCATAGAATTTCCCAAAGGGAAATATGCAAAAATGGATCGCAGAACAAAGAAGGAAAGGCCCACCCCCAGATGCGGATGAGTGTGGGTCACTCAAAATGGAGAATGCTCATTTTAGAGCGCAATTGCAATGGATGTCCTTGGAACAAGAGGCAAACATAACACCTAATCAAGTATTGTTCTCATGGGTGGAAGAAGAAGACATAGTGTATGCAAATGAAACTCCAATGACTGGCATTCCATCGGTATGGTCAGATTACAACAAAAGATCTAAGAGGAGGCTTATGGGAGAATATGTACAGCAAGCTCTGCCATGTCAACCATTCCATTTGGAGAAGTAGGCACCGTCTCTCATAATTTGACCTTTGCTATAGCCACCTAACATACCATTGATAGAAAAGGAAGCTAACAAAGCACCAAGCTCAGTCATGATGGAATGTTTTCTCCCAAAAATGAAAAAAAATTGTTGTTTAAGCCTAAGGGCTAAGCATTTGGGACTCTGAACGTAGTGGAGAAATTAAAGAAGGCACTTGCAAATGTATCATTATGGGACGTCATATCAATTCTTGAGTAGAAAACCCTGCTTCAAAAGGAATTGGAGAGGGAAGAACAAATCCTAGGTGAAAAATTATTGCTTCCCCCTCAGGCTCTGAAAGCAACAACTTATGCAAATGATATGGGAAACACGAAAGATAAAGAGGTAGGTGGAACAAAGAATGTGCCTTTCTTTTTGACACTTATAGTAGGAGATAAATTTTTGCATAATAATATGATTGATTCTAGGGCTAGCATCACTGTTATGTTGAAACAAGTGGTGGATGCTTTAAAGCTTAAGTATGAACCCCTTGAGAAGGGAATCACGTAGCTAGACAAAAAGAAGGTCCTGACCATTGGTTGGATAAAGGATTTGTCTCTAACCCTTTTCTCCTACCCTAGCCAAATAGTCACGTAGGAAGTGGTAGTAATAGACATTCCACCAATTTTTGGAATGTGTCTATCAATGGATTTCACCGCTAAACTTGGCAGATATCTAGAACTTGACTAGTTCCACATGATTTTGAGAACCAAGCATAGAGCAAAGATGAAGATTCTTTCGCATCCCTTGCATCCCAAACATATTACACAATTTGCATTCATATGCTTTGAAGCTGCACATGTACTGTTATATCTAAACAGGAGAAATATTGTGTTGAAATTCTAGAGGATGAAGAGGATACAAATGAGTAGACTCCTGATGAAAAAGTGTTGCTCAACCAACTCATTGATTCCAATCCATTTGGAAACTTCCATGCAACTAGGCTTGGCACCTATGTAATTTTTGATGGCGATCAAACTTTTTTGAAACTAATAAAGGATGAGGAGAAATCTGATGACCCGTCTGATAATCATCTATGGACCTTATATTTTGACGGTGCCAAGTGTAAGGTTGGCACTAGTGTGGTTGTTCATTTACTCTATCCAATGGGATCCAAGACACTCAGATCTTACCATTTTATGTTCTCATGTTTGAATAATGATGTTGAATATGAGGCCTTAGTTCATGGCCTAAACCTTGCATGAAGAATGAGTATAAAGAGAATACAAGTTTGTGGAGTTTCAGAGCTAGTGGTAAGCCAAGTTTGTAGTCAAGCAGCAACAAAGAATACCTGAATGAGGTCATACAAACACAGAGTCTAAGACCTAATTGAGAGTTTTGAAGCCTTCAACATACAATTTATTCCCTGATCCTAGAACAACATAACTAATCAAATGGCATCAGTTGGGTCACAATTCAAACCAACTTCTGACTCAACGAGGAAAAATGTAGTTCAGGTCATTGTCTAACCCTCAATTCTTAACAATGACACAAATTGGTAGGTTTTCAATGATGGTACTCAGATAACTACCTTCATAGAAAAGGGAGGAATGATTCGTAACACTCCAAACCTAGGGATGGAATTTTCTGATGGGTAGGTCATCCAATTAAAAGGGAATAAGCTTCCAAGAGGATTGATTTCCCTCAAGAAACTCTTTGACTATGAAGTTGCAAGAAATGGTAAATGAAGGTTTATGACAGATGAAAGAGATTATGAAGAACTTTATGTCAGGTGTTGTAGAAAGTTGAAAGTTAAAAAAGAGATTTCGATTAAAGATAAAGAAAGATTAAGGTATCTATGTTATGAATATGATGGAGTTATGGCCTGGACCGATGACAACCTTAGAGGTTACGACCTTGGTATAATTCAACATACCATCGACTTAGGGGAAGGGTCTAAGCCCATCTGACAAAATAAAAGGCCTATCAAGCCAAAGGTTGATGCATTAATGGTGCAAGAGCTTACCAAGTTGGTCAAGTCCAAGATAATATATCCAATCAAACATTCCACCTGGGTGTCAAATTTGGTACTTGTCTGAAAGAATGGCGATATCAGACTTTGTCTCGATTTTTGAGATTTAAACAAAGCATCACTTAAGGACCATTACCCCTTGCCTTCAATGCAGCAAATTCTATAGATAGTAGTTGGGTCTGAAATGTTCTTGCTCGATGGTTTTTTGGGATATAACCAAGTATATGTGAAGGAGAGCGACCAACACAAAACAATTTACCACTAATTGGGGAATGTTTGTGCACGCTAAGATTTCATTCGGCATGTCAAATGTTGGTGCAACCTTTCAACATGCTATGGATATCACCTTTAGAGGTTTAATTAACCTAGTCACTTTGATCATCTAGTAAAGGTTTTCTAGAAATGTCAATAGTTCAGGATTTCTTTGAATCCTAAAAAATGTGTCTTTGGGGTGCCTCAAGGTAAGCTACTTGGTTTTGTAGTCTCAAAAGAGGGGATATCAATAGATCCCAAAAGGGTTAGATCCATAATGGAATTAGCTTTGCCAGTGAACCATAAAGGACTCTAGTCATTCCTGGGGAAAATAAATTTCATCAGTGGGTTGATTTTTGACTTCACTGGCATTATGAGGCCTATTATGCTAATGCTTAAAAAGAATCTACCATTCAAGTGTACCTCTGAAGGAAAAGATACCTGTGAGAAAATAAAGATAGCAATTTATGCTGCTTTGGTCTTAGCTAATCCATACTTTTCCAAAGATTTCTTACTCTATGTGTATAGTGGTCAAGATAGCATAGCTTTAGTGCTCACTAAGAAAGGTAATCAGAATGAAGGAGAATAGCTTGTCACATTCCATTCCAGAACTTTGAAAGGGTATGATACAAAGTACAACTTTGTGGAAAAGAAAGGCTTTTCCATAGTTAAAAGTTTCAAGAAGTCTTGACACTTGGTGTTGGCCAATAAAATCACTATCCTCGTAGCACATCCTAGTGTGTAGGAGTACATCATAGAGGGTGAGATCACTAAAAAAGGAGAAAAATGGATCACTAAGATCCTAGAATATGATGTAGATATCTGATCAACTAACCTAGTCCAGGGAAGAAGCCTGTGTGAATACATCGTGCAGGAAACAATTCATGTGGCTAAAAATGAGACTAATCAAGTTTACTCAAACCAATTGGAGTTTGATGAATCTTGGGTTGTTGATTGGACATGACATATGTAAAAGGGATAGTACCCAACTAGTCTTTCATCCAATAAAGGGGCGTACTACTAACTGCAAGGATCCATGTTTGTATTAATTGAAGATGTACTTTTTAAGAAAAATTATGATGGTGTGCTACTCTAATTTCTTGAAAACCTACAGGAAGAGAGGGTTCTTAACAAGTTTCACCATAGCCCTAAGGGTGGGAAATTCTCCATCAATACCACCACTTTCAAAATACTAATGGCAAGATAGTATTGGCCCTCTATGTTTGTTGAAGTGAATCATCTAGTGCAGAGGTGTACATAGTGCCAATTTTTTGTTGGCAAAAGGAGGAATGCCACTCAAGCCCTGAGCCCGATTGTAGCCGAGGAACCCTTTGCCTGGTGGGGTTTGGATTTTATTAGTATGATAAATCCTATTTACAATGCTAGACACAAGTGGATCCTCATGGTGACTGATTACTTTACAAAGTGGATGGAAGCCATAGCCCTAAAGAATGCAATAAAAGGAGAGATTGTTTTATTCCTCGAAGAGGTAGTGACCAGATTTGGGCCACCCAAAGCCATCATATTTGAAAACACTTGAGCTTTTTTTGGTTCAAGGATGTCATATTTTTCCATCAGGCATGCAATTTTTCTTAAAACTTCATCAAATTACTATGCACAAGGGAACATGCTAGCGAAGTCCACCAACAAAAACCTAATCAAGTTAATTAAATGCATTGGGTCAAAATAGAAAAGGGACTAGCACAAGCATCTACAAGCAGCTCTATGGGTAGACCGAATTACACCCAAGCAGATTCTGAGGACCTCGCCTTACGAGTAAGTATACAAAAAAGAGGTAGTAATACCCATTTCCATAGAAATTCCTGCTCTACAACTACTGAAAGCCCTAGAAGTCAAAGAAAATGGTGGAATGGAAATGCAACTAGTAGAACTCCTCAAACTGGAGGAAGACAAAGAGAAGTCCCATGGAGTGATGATCAACCAACAACAAACAATCAAGCGATGGTTTGACAAAAAGACCTCTAGTCCAGAATTCAAGGGATCTTAGTATTAAAATATGATGAATGTACTGTAAAACTCAACACACAAAATTTGAAGCACTATGGAAGGAACCCTTCCAAATCAGTGCATGTAAAGAAAAAAATGCATATGAACTTGAAGATATGGAAGGAAATTCTTTAGGCATATTGGTGAATGGTATTTATCTTAAGATTTTCCATTAAAATGCATAGTTCTTTGAAAATTTCAATAGTTATGTACCATATGTAAAATTTTGTAACTATATTGAATTTTGAGGATAAGACAACTAAGGAAACTAGAGAAACAAGTAGCTCGTATTATATTTATAAAGAATTCTACATACATGCAAGACTGAGGCTCAAATTCAAGCATAAGACTCTCTTCAGCAAGCCCAAAGAGAGTCACAAAGCAAAAGATTCAAAAAGAAGGAGTAACATACAAAAGCAGTCAGGAGGTGCCCCTGGCCATCACCCAAGAAGCAGAAAAGACTCATTGTTTGGTTTTCTTTATTTTCTTTCTTTCTCTTCTTCTCTATTTGGTTGCAAAAGGAGGGTTGAAAAGCACAAAGGACAAGAACATAGGCCCAAAGCCTATTCATTTCCACTCTACACCAGAAAGTCAAAGTGTTTCCTCCAGGCTAGTCCTGTAACCCGCTCCACATCATACTCATGAAGTAGAAAAATGGCCGCCAACTATGAAGAATATCAGTGTGTTGCAATGTCCATAATGTGAAATTCAAAGAGAAAGGGTAACCAAGGCACGTCTATCCCAAAGTCCACATGCCTTTGGAGGTCCATGGTGTTTAGAATGCCAATATTAGGGATGGCTAATTGCACTATCTCACCAAGTCCTTCCATCAATGAGGTGTCAAATATCTCTTGGCATAACTCAATTATCATAGGTTTGGACACGTTGAGATCTAGCACTGAGGCCATGAAGTGAGAAAGCATGTTGCAATTGCTCTGAAGCTAGTACTCATTAGTAATGAATTTAGTGCCCACCACCCATTTGAATGCAGTCATGATAAGCGGGTCACATTTCTTGACCAACCATTTGATTTGATCACTAGTAATTTCTCCTACAAAGCTATATTGTGGCCTCTATGGAAGGAGCTAAATAGGGGTCCCCAAGCTAGCAGACATTCTGGTAAGGTGGTGAATTATAGAAAAATGGAAAATAAGCGAAAGACCAACTAACTTAAGGGACTTTATGTTTGAATGAATGTTACAAAAGGTGGTATGGCTATATATAAAAAAGGCCAATTGAAAAACTTAACCAATGGAATGTCTATTTTTTTCCAAATGGGAATAGGAAAATTTGAGGCAGAATGGACCAAGGTAGATAAATAATATCGAGGATCCGATAGAATGTCTTGAGAAATAAATTTGGGCACTAGGAGTAAATTATCTCGCACTCTGATTGTTGACATTTGTCCTTCACCATCATCAATGCCAACTATCTCATTAATGAGAAAAGATGGGGTTAACAGACTAAAAAATATCTGGCAGATTAATGGTTACATTTTTCAAGGGTACTTTGCACCACTTTGGCACATTTGGTATGATGGAAAGCACTCTTCTCAAGGAAATTTTTCTTTTTTATTAGGAGGTAGTGAAAGGAATGTAATAATTTCATCCTCATGACATTTTTCGCATTCCCAAGGGATATAGATTTTTAGTCCACACGTATCAGCCTAGTGGCATCATTAAATGGCCCAATAGTAATAGCACAGTCTTAAGTGCATGTACTAGCAAGAAAATTAATTATGCTCAAAAGTATGTTTTTCCTTTAAAGGAAAATGGAAATTAGTTGTTATCCCTAAGATGTTCTCTACAACTTTTGATATAGTCATGGCAGAACCCTCAAGTTCTAGAAGATAGGCTATAACTTCAAGCCAATGACCTGGTTATGCCAATTTTTCTGGACGGTAGTCATTCGCCAACACCCCAACTATGGAGGAATGACCTTTGAAATGCTACAAGAAGGTTCTTGTTGATAAGCCTATGAAGAGAGAAGCAGTACAAGATATTGTCTAAAATGTTTTTGATCCTAAGTTGTCAGTTAACCCTAAAAGCCTCAGAGAAGGTGTGTTTCAGAGGAAGAAAAGTATGGGGCACCCAAGGGTTTTGTGCTTTGGCTATGGGATTGTGGTTTTCCACAATTCATGTTTCCCATTGTGCATCCATGTCCTGAATTAGTCATTGCATATGCCAGGAAATTTGACAAGGTGATAGGGGTTATCCAAAATGGTAGGATTAGGGTTACTATTTCTACTCAAGCCATACAGGATATGTTGTGTATCCCTACAGTCTAGGATTCAGAGTTGTTCAATGAAGAAAAGATGGATCTTTTTGGGGAAGAAAAGGCTAGAAGAACAAAATTTCATGAAGAAGAAACAAGGGAACGATCAAATAGAAGTCATGTTCCCCTCCCTCTATCATATGATATATTCAAGAGGGACACACAGGCAGTATTCTCGATGCTAGCTTGGGTATTTGGTCTTCACCATCATACCCAAATTCTTCCTTTTTAGTTTAGCTTGGCTTTTGAGCTATAGAAAGAAAAATTCTAGAGGAACTAGGATTTTTCCAAGATGATAGTTGGGAACATGTTGGACCAGCTAAAAAATTATAAATTTGATTCTAAATTCACGTACCCTTTCTTCTTGGCTCATTTGGTTTTACATCAAAATTTTGAACATCTTGGGAAAAATGTGCTAGTGTCTAGGCTAGATGAAAGGAACTGTCTTCAGCTAGTTTCTGTGTGGACGCATTTTCTTTCTAAAAAAATGGATTGTTATGGGTTTGTGGATTACTTTTTGAGGCCCATACTCCAAGAATTGTTAGCCTATCCTACAAGTTGTTTCTCTCTTGAGGTTCTACAATGGATGAGGATCTCACTGAACCCAGTGGATTATTTCCTGGGTGCAGATTTCACATTTATTAGATTTCATGGTTTTCCCAGTGAGTCTTTTCAACTCACCAGGTTTGTAACAAAAAGATTTTTTGCATTGGAGGTATGCTGCTAGGTGACTATTGTCGACAAGATTTACAGCGTGGGAAGAAAAAATACAAATTTATATTCACTCCCTCTCAATATTGCTAATAGTCAGGTATCGTTTAAAAATAAATTTTGTGAAGAGGAACTCAAGGATCTATTAGTGGCTTTGGGCCTAGTCATCATTTTTGATAAGTGGGATTATAAACCATGGGGAATTTATAGCATAAAGCATGAGGAGCAAGAATACTTCAAAAGGAGGAAGGACATGACTCGAGAAGGTGTAGAGGTATACATTGACTTGAAGCATACTCCTTTCAAGCAACCAGAATGGATGAGTTTCTACACACTGAAGGTCCTGTATGATAGGAACCTTCCAATAAATAAGCCCATTAATACACAACTAAAGAAGAAGGACTAGTCGAAAAGGAAGAAGACAAATTTTTAGAGGATCCAACAGGAGTTGTGCTGTCTCAACCTTCTTGTCAAAAAATTTCAATAGGATGAGGAATTTGAGTATGTTTGTGATAAGGAGGCCAACTCCGGTGACAGTAATCGAGGAACTAGCTATGAAATCGATGCAAAACAAGTTTCGTGCTAGACTCCCCAACCTCAACAATCTAATAGTTAGAAAGATTTGAGGCAAAAGAATTCATGAGCTTTGTCCACCTCCAACACCTAGAGTAAAGGAAAGAAACCCTGACAGTTCACAAGAGCATCATTCACTGTAGTCGCTAAGGGCCAAGTTTCAGAGGGATCGATGGTCAGGAGAGTAGAGCATGTTAGTTTGGGTCATGAAAAAGGAAGGAAAGTTGAAGGTCTAGGCATATCCAATACACCAGCCTGAGGTGAAGAAGAAGTGGAGTCTACTTTCTAGGATGTGTCGACCACCACGGTTCATGTAAGTTTTACTCCTTTTATTACTATTTCCACATCCTTGATTACCCCCTCTCCACCTCCCTTGAAAAGGAATTATCCATCCTCATGCACTGACTTAATAGTCTTAAATACATCTTTTCCTTTTTCGAATCAAATTCCAGAGATTACCCTGCATGCTGAACGAGCAACATTCATCTCAGCCACTGCTGACTCTTTGTTTTCCCTATCAAGGGCCCCTCTTAAAAGAGCTAAAACATCCATACTAACCCCCACTCTCAGCACAACAACTTTTGAGAAAACATCTTCCCTCCCAACCATGTCTCTATTTACCTCTGTTGGAAAATCCCCTATTTAGTCTCAGTTGGGTGTGCCACCCTTTTCCATGATAAAACTACCTTTCACCTCTCCCCATACTCATGCATCTAAGGTATCCCCCTCTATTACCCTTTTTGGTTTCCCTCTCAGTGCCCCTATTGCAACATAGAATGTTGACATTCCTCAAACCCTCCAAGATCATTTCAATGCAACAAAGACAGGCTGATGAAATGCTAAACAAAGGCAGCTTATGAAAATTTTTGAGTTGCTGGCTACTAAGAGGATCAAAGCTTGTTACAATGAGAATTATAATTCTCTCTTGATTAGCACCATGACACCACTCATGGCTAAGCCTGAAGGGTAGATGCAGTTGGAGGATTATGACATCTAGACGATAGGCCTAGATCTAACTGAAACATATCCACACGACAATGTGGTCTTAGCTAAGACCACCCAACAAGTGGTATATGTAGACTATGAAAGGCTAGGTAGAAAGTTAAAAAAGCATGAGACAAAGTTGGTAAATGTGAGGGAAATAGTAGGAAAATTGCAAACGGAGCTCAAGGCTAAGGATGTTAAGTTGGCCTACATAATGTAGATTCTGGGTAAGCAAGGGGAAGACTCAAGATTGCTTGAAGAAGTGTAGATCCAACAAGTTTGGCTACATGCCAAAATTGAGAGGTTACAAGTTGATCTCACCTTCTAGCATCGAACCAACGTGGGGTACATAAGTACTCAAGAAAACTTATAGAAAGAGTTGGGCAATATCTGATCTTAGTTTTCTGATAGCGTAAGGAAGGCATAGGTGGACATGGAAAAATTGAAGCTAGAAAAACAAGAAGCCATGTCCGCATTGTAGACCCATGATTTAGAGGTATGAATAATAAGCTATAAGCTGGTAGATGCTCTCAAATAAATGGGTCAAATAGAGGAAAATGAAAGGACCAAGGAGACTCAACTCAATCAAAAGTTGGTTGTTGCTTAAGAGACCGAGTCTATCACACTGATAAAAAGATTGGTATCTTTGCATTGGGAGCATATTGCAGCTGTAATTCTTGTTCTCAGGCCCATCTTTCAATTCTTGAAGGATGTGGGTATGTGAAAGATCATGATGGGCCAAAAAGTGGTGATATGTAACTAATATGACCGCCCATGTGGCTGATGACTTTCTTCTACCCAAAATTGATGAAACAAAAAGGGTTTTTAAGGAGATTTGCGGCTTTCCACCAATATAAATTATGCTTTACTTTGAATTTAATAAATAATTATTATTCATTTTCTATTTGAATTATGACTAAAGTCCTGATTGGTATGTGATTGAAAAACATCTATAGCTTTCAAATGGTATCACATTTTTTGAATCCAAACATGTGTCACATTCTATACTCACATACTATAGGATTAAAAAAAATGAATTTTATGAATTTTTACCAAGTTAAGGATTATTGGACACGATTTTTATATTTTTAAAAAATTTAATAAAAAATCATAATTAATTATTTACTTGGAAAAAAATTACAAAAAATATGCATCACATTGGGACATGAGTCCCTCTACTTATATCTAAAATCTTATAAAAATATATTATCATTTTATTGTGGTTAGGGTGGTTCGATAAACACCTACTTATTTTTTCCTTGAAATTTAAGTACTACTACATTGAAATTTCAAATTTTCACCAAATAGATTTTTAAAAAAAAATAAACCTAGTAGTTTAGAAACTACATTCAATTTGCTACAAATTCTATTCTTACAGATTTTTGAAATAATATAGATAACTTATTCAAATTTTTACGTCAAGTTTCCTAACTCTATTTTTTTTGAATTTTTTGCCACTGAAGGTCCTATTTTTTCCATAATGATCCTGCACATGCCCATGTCTAGGAAATAAATGGGAAATTTGGCTTAACGATCAATCACGTTCTATAGGGATGCAACTCTCAAGTGGTAGAATCACAAAGTTTCATTTCTAGACTTTGTGTGGCTTTTGAAGAGGTTCTAAAAGACGCTAGAATTATTGACCAAAGAACCACCTACATCAAGCCCAATAAAATTGTCAACTCCTAGAAGGTTGCCAAAAGGTGCAATATTGCCAGGTGGTGTTGGCGAGGAGAGTTGAAGAGATCAAAAAGGACTTTAATATTTTGATCTATTATGGGCTACCTTCACTTTTCTCCCTAGACAAAAATGTGCAGAAAATGGAGTAGATTATAGAGGCTATCAAATAGAAGGATTGGATTGCTGCAGAACTCCCAAGTTCAAGCATGGTGCATATAGCTGATGAAGGTGAGTGTGAGATTATTTTCCTTTCCCACCTTTATCATTACCTTGGAGTGGTTATTGTAAGGTGGGGGATCATGTATTTCCAAGAATTTTTGTAGCTTGATCAAGCCTACAGGCTCATCTGTAGTATGTCTTCACAAACTGAAGAAAAATGGTAGGAGCAACACTCCTCCTTCCTCAAACTTCAGGAATTTCTAGAGAGTTGAGTTCATACTTCTATGAGTAAAGACCCCTATGAGTCACCAGAACTGTGAAGTGGTTTTTCTTATTATTTCCCTAGCCTCCCAATCTTTGGCTTCATTTTGTTTTGATTGCCGAAGTGTTCAGGTTAATAAAAGGCCAATAAGGAAAATGAACAATGCGCCACAGGGTGACTGCACTACTTTCCCTTATAATTTTCTTTTTAGAGGAGCACCTAAGACATGTGTCAGAATGATGGGAATTTTCTACAAAAATATTCTTTAGAAATCATAAGGTTATGACCGTGTGATGTGTTATCTCTCTATCAAACGAAGACTATGTCTTTTATGAAGTAATATCTTTTGGAGACCGTTAGAACTCATTGGCTTTTCTTTTCTTGTTTCTTGGGACGGAAGCTTCGAGTTGATGCTTCACGATGATGTGATTAGTCAGTGGGATTCTTTTGCCAGACCATTTTTTTTAGGATTTGATCGTGTATAGGCTTCTATCTTTAAAATATCTAAAAGACATTAATGCAACCATTGGGAGTAAATGAGCAAAGATATTTTGTGACCTAACCAAGGGTTTACAATTAGATTGCGAGCTATCAAGTATCAACATCTAGCAGCTATTACTTCTAAGTTGAGGTGATGTTTCTTTCTTAGCAGCTATAAGAGGAGAGCGGTGATCAGAATGAAGGGTTAGATTTTCCAAGGAACTATTTCTTTGTTAAATGAAGTGTTTTCTTTAGTTTTCTTAAGGTTTTTATAATTATTTTCAAAATTAAGTTATAGAACTACTTTATTCTGGCATGTTATATCTATTAAGGTTTAAACTATTGTTGGATTAGCATCCAACCATTGTTTCAAAATTTGGTTTATAATTGAAGCACGAACTATTGAGCAAAATTTATTGGCAAATATGTGCATGTACATGGCCTTTTTCAAGCTTTCTTTCTTTATATTGTCATTTTGAATGAAACATTGTGTCTTGCAAGCTTTATTCAGATAGTTTAAGTAGTGGATTTCTATGCTTTATGCTTGTATGGTGGAATAGTAGCTTAGGAGAATTGGTCTATGTCATTGGATTTTTATGTTTTTCTTAAAGTTGTTATTCTGCTATGCTATGTTGTATTAGGAGAAAAAGTTCTAATTTTTTGAATATTGTTCTTTTAAATACTCATAAGAAATATTTATGTTTGATCAGAACTCAATGAACATTGTTTGCGAAAAGATCTGAAAGTTTGCAGTGTGCTTGAAGTTAGCCTTTGTTGTTTGTTTTCTTTCCAACAATGAGGAGTTGTGGCATTCTGTGTCTTTTATATCAATCATAGGAATAATTTGGGTTTGAAATATTGTAAAAGCTTTGGCACATCACCTTTTATGTTTAATATTTACATTTCCTTTCTCTCCTTATCTCAAAACCCCAAAAGAAGATCTAGCTTTCTATAAAAAACCCAAAGGTATTCAGTGACACACAATTTTTCCCCCACTCACTGAATTTCACATAATACTATTAGACAAGCATAAACTTTGATGATCAACACTATGCTAAAATTTTGTTTGAACTTTCCAGACCTCCTCTCACCCTAATTTTTCATGGTGGTAATAGTGTTATTAGAAGAAACAATGTTGACTAGCACCAGAACAATCATCGTTTCTGTCATGATGGTTATCATTGCTCACAGAATGATGAGTGTATATAAACATTGAATTCTCGGTCATATTGATACTTGTGACCTGTGAGTTGTGAATCATTTCATTGCACTTTTGAAGGACCAAACTTTCACTTCATTTACCAAGCATTAGGTGCAAGGGGCATGTTGTTTTGTTTGGGGAGAACCATAACACAACTTTGTGCACCTTTTTTTTCCAATGCCAAAGAACCAGACACTTTTAGACATTAAGGTAGGTTTTTTATGGTATCAGTAAATGCATTTTGTGTTTCTTTTTTTCAAATTAACTTAAAACTTTAATGCAACAACATTTTCAAATCATACTTTTAATGTGAAGCTACAGGTTGGTTGTTGTCATTGGACATAGGGTATATCACCATGCATGTTTATATTATTGGGTTTTAGACTTGGTGCAATCATACTCAGATATCTCCATTCGTAGGTACAATCTTCATTCGCTAGAAGAATTATGATATTTTCAAGTGGTGTTTAAATCTTCCAAAGAAAGAGCAACAAATCATAAATCAAGTAAATGAATATACAATAGTAAGTACTATTTTTTCTTGGCTTATGGTCCATCTACATTTACTTGTGATAGTGACATGAACTAGTGATTTATCTTTATAATGGAGAATGTGTGAACATTATACTGTTAAAATTGATTGTATGTCACTTTGGGTGGGTGTTATAATGATTTAGTTGTAGTAATTGATTTCATATGTTTTCACATTTCTTTTACTCCCACTTTTGAAATTGACTTTTAGGCATAAGTTTTAGGATAGTGGACTATTTGTAACAAACTCTTCTTCAACATTTACTAACTTTAGTCCATTTGTGGGAAGATTGGGGTGCATGGTAGTTTTTCAAAGAGGACAACTAGTGTAAGAATGCAACCACATATTAATGCATTTGGTGTGAAAGTCATGGTTGCAGTTAGGCACTACCCTGAGTTTTTCATTCTCTTCAATTTCTGAAAAAACATACTGCACATTCTAAGCTCAAGTCAAAACATTTGGAGGTGTATTGGTCTATATTAAACATATTCAAAAACCATTATTTTCTAATTCTTCTCTCTACAAAGTAAACAATTTGCGTGCATGAGCAAGAAAAAGAGATACCAGTTCTGGTTGTTGACATTTTTTTTCACATTAGCAAAAGAGATTCCAATTCTTTTTTGAGTTTGAATCTTTACTTATTGAATAAGATAAATCTATCTATGGATAACCATATGGATAAAAGTATCCTAAAGCAATACACCTTTCAATGGGTATGCTCTTCTACCTATGACGACCTATAAAACTACTAAGAATTTATTAAGATTTCATCTAAAAATGGCTCTGCTCCTCCACCTCTGTCCTTGAGTTGAGAATAACAAATTTTATTAAATCCCACTAGGATTTTAAGGAGTTTAAGGCTCTTTTGGAACTTCTTCATTAACTTCTTCATTAAGTCACTGGTAGCTTCTTCAATCGCTGGAGTTCTTGATTGCACTTCTTTTTGTCTTGATGTTTTCATTTTGATTAAGTGGATTAGATGCAAAGACAATTAAATGAAGCTAATATTTTCTATTTTGTCCTCTACAAGTGTAAGCCAATCAACATAGAATATTTACTATTTCATACTACTATAGTTTTATTGCTAGAAAATTATTGTCAAGAAATCTAATCACATTATGCACAATAAAGTAAAGATAAATCAGCCTTGATAGTCATCGATAGCATACATGATACAATCTCTCTTTGGAATTAATCACATTCAGGTAATTGATAGTGATAGGTTTCATAGGTATGGAATTTGAAGGGTGGTAGTAGTGGGCTTTCTCTTTGTTTTCTTAATAATTGTTTTTTACTATTAATTTTCAACTTATGCTTAACACATTGGTGTATAAGAGTTTTTGTAGCTTATCTTATTTGTGATAAATTTTTAATGTTTGTAGGTTGGCATTGGAATTTAGCAAAATCAAGCATAATTTGAGTTGAAGAAAGTGGGCATTGAAATTGAAGTTGAAAAAGCATTTTTAAATGCTTGTTGTAATAGCCTAGGGCACTCATTGCTAGCTCTTTTTTTCTGTTTTAGGACAACTCACTTGAGTTTTTTGTTTAAAATTAACCATTGATTTGATCTCTTCAAGTTGGTTAAAATTGAACTTAGAAACTCATTAGACTTTGATTGTGGGTTAAGATTGAACAAGCAACTTCAACATTTGGTTTTGGTGCTCTAAAAAGAACTCATTATTTCCTTTGAGGACTAAAAAGAATTTTTGTTTGCTTTGTTTTGTAATATTCTTTACAAACTCATGTCATTGGAATGTGTATGTACTTCTCTCATATTTCATGACGATCTTGAGAATCAAAAGCATTTTAGTGACACTGGGTTGTCTAAAACATTTCCTCCACATTTCAAATTTGGGTTTTTTAAAATTAAACCAAACATGCTAGTGTGAGAAAAGGCATAGCGTGTGTTCTCTCTTTGTTCATGAAAGCAAAGATGATTGAATTACGGATGTACTTACTTGCTATTGTTCACCTTTATAGCTATTTCCTTGGCGATAAAAAGTACTCATCCCAAGAGAATGACCCGAGTGGTAATGAGAATAAGCCAAGCTCTTCTAAACCGCTATATAAATTTGTGGTTGTGATAAAAATTGTAAACAATGGGAAGTGGTACATGATAGCTCTCCCCCAGTATCTTTATGATGTGTAAAGCCCTTATTCTAAGGGTTGGGAGACCTCTCACAAGGATTTTATCATTGCACCCTCTAAACTAGATGCCCTTATTACGAACCCTTTTGTAGAAGCCAAAAATCCCTAATATTTGTTAGTGTCACGAGGTATGACCTTTGAAACCATCCCACATACTTGTGGTTCTTAGTAGAGATGAAGATTTTGTAATGGGAGATTCATGATAAATCAAAGCTTGGATGACTTGTAGAAGTGAGTGTCATGGAGGGGAGCCAGTGTGGTCAAGCTTCTAATCATCTGCTTTGAATAAGCATAAGTAGAGAAATCCAAGTGGGAATTCAACAAATATAGCCATTTCTTTCCTAGGGTTGTGTAATTTGCGAGTCAGTTAAATACTTTGCTTGGATTTGAAATCTTGAAAACAAACATTCAACAAGGTCATCAAATTTCAAACCCTTTAGAAAGAGAAAATACCTTTGAAAATTCCAAGTATTACTAGTTATTCTTAAGGATTCTATCCTTAGAGGCTTCTAAATATTTGGGTCTATATCTCAATTTTCTCTCTCTAAAGTCAACATTAGGAACTATTTCCTTGATTCTCTTGATTTTCACATTATGGACCTTGTGGGATGAAAAGAAATTGAGATGTAGACATTCAATTTGAAAAGCTAAGCAAGAAAATGTTTGCGGTAAAAAGAATCCATTAAGAAAAGATAAAAGTAAAATTGAACCCCAAACATGTGTCTGTTCAAATGATTTCCTATAAGATTAAAATCCCAAGACCAAATTCTATCAATCGTCACAAGCATCTTAGTAAAAAATATCTCAAGAAACATCAGTCTATATGCTTTAAAAAGTTAGAGAAATATTGTTGTATAACTTTTACAAACGTGTATCAAAGGACAACCCAAACTTGTACTCATTCTATTATTGTCAAAATCTAGCTCTCTTCCAACATTTTGAGTATCTCACTTTGTATGGTTGAAAAGTTCTTGGAAGTAGAGCATGTAGAAGTTGAGAAAGCCAACTTCACAAACCCCAAAGATCACCTACATGAAAATAACTTGTCACATAAAGGAATAGATGGAGACAAAAAAACAAGGGTGCTCTACATGCTTCAAGAGAGATTGCATTAACAATATTGAAATAATTACAAAGATCAATCATTAAAAGGAGATCATGTAAAACTTAAAAGTCTAATAGGTAGACATTTAATCATTAATATAATTTTTAAATGTCACAATATGCAAACTAAAGTTAAATCTTAAGAGAGGAATAAAGTTAACTTAATTAACATAATTAAGTTAAAACCTTTACTCTAACACGCCCCCTTAAGATGAGAAAGAGTGTAGCTACAAACATGTGCAAGAAAGCAAAGGTAACTACAATGCATGAAAGCAAACAAGGGTCTGGACAACTAGGCCTGATGAGGTACCCAAATACAAGCAAATCTCTATAAAGTGGAGAAATAGAGAAAACCTCATGGGAAAAACTCTACTCCAAAAAGAAATGAAAGACATGAAGAACATCACTGAAGTAGAAGAAGCTGCAAACAACTATCAAAAGATGACTACTATGTGTTGAAGAACCTCCTCTGAAGATAGGATGATTAGGATCAAGAAGTCAACAATCTGCATGAGTGACCCCAATGACACTACTCGAATCAGATGGCAAAAAAAGGAAAACACCTGGAACAAAGATACAGATGGCACATGAATCTGTACGAGTGACCCCAATGACACTACTCAAACAATGAAAGTTGAAAATATAGGTGCCAATAGTCTGAAGAACACTGATCAACTGAGAATGGAAGATTCCTTCCAAGGAAAAACTGAGGAAGCATTAGCACGAACAGTATAATACCCCCCCATAATGCTAACTGGGAGAGCCTGAAAGATCCACTGAAATGTTGTGTAACACCTTGTAGTGCATGAAGGAGAAGAAACAACATCTGAAAGTGCACAAGAAAGCACTTGCAATTGAAAAAGTGGTGTGCAAAACAAAGTACACATGCATGAGGCTAAAATCATATGGATCCACTATTGTCATGGAGGGACACTCAGTAGACAAAGGTGTGATGGAAAAAACAAAGGCACTACACAACCCCCCATGGCACTTTATAATACAGTGTGAGTACAAAAATGGCACAACCTTATGTGCAAAATCCCCAAAATACATGTACAATAGTGTGGCACGTTATCTTAGTGCATTTACATAGAAAAGATTGATTAAAAATGATAATCATAATGTCATAAAAAGACACAAGATTGGAAATACATGAAGAATAACCAAAAACAAAGCATCCCATCCAAATGAGAAGTTCCCAAGAGCTAATATGACCAAGTAATTCACTAGAGTGTGAAAACACAAAAAACTGAATAAAATATACCTGGAGTGAAATTTGGAAAAATTGCATGGATGGCACTGGAAATATCTAAAATATGATTCCAACGTTGCTGAGATTGCGAAAAACGAAGAAACTGGTCAAAAATTACGAGCTCAGGATTGAAAACGGCTCCTTTGACTTCAACTAGTTGTAGAATGCACCAATAGAAAAATGAAGTGATGAGACCCACACCATTGGAGAGTTGACAGAAACAAATTTCTGACGATATCTCATTTTCCAAAAAATGATATTGTATGCCCAAGTTATGGCCTCTAGAAGAAAATAGCTCCAAAGAGAAAAAAACACAGTGTTGGATTAAATTTGACTATCGTATGGCCATCACAGCTAAAATTTGGGCCTAAACTTGATAGCCAAATGACCATTGGTAGATTTGAACAACTGAGCTTATTAAAAAATATATTTTTTTAAGAAAAATAATAAAAAAACTTTACAAATTATATTTTTTGTTAAAAAATATATATATAAAAAACATTTTTAAAAATTAAAAAAATCATAAAAAATGGTGACCATGGGAAGGTACATAGGTACTGACCTACGCAGGTCTATGCAGGTCAATACCTGCATAGTACTCTATGTAGGTACGTACCTTCCAGGTACTTTTTTATTTTATTTTTTAAAAACAAAAACTTTCTTTTAATTAAACAAAATGCAATTTTTTTAAGTTTTTCTAAAAACTTTTTGAATGATTTTAAAAAAAAAAATTGCAGAAAAGAATCAAATAATTTAAAAAAATAAAAATCACCTCGAACTATGTGCAGACGACGAATAGAGTTGTACGGATAAAATTTTTTTCCTTACGAATAGCTGACGCCGAATATAGGCGAGTTTACAGTCAATCTTTAGGTTTTTGGCCACTCCAAACACAATGGCGGGTCCATTTGGGCTGAAAATGCTCCAAAAAATTGAGCACCCTATGGATCTGGCAAGAAAGCCCTTTCTTCAAACCCTCATAGATCTGACAAACAGAAGCCAAATTTGACAAAAGAAAGGTTGATCTTGACTATTCTGGCATAGATCCAATTTGACCCTAGATGCACTGAAAATACCCACCTCTTGGATCAAAAAAAAGGAAAACCCCAAACCCTTGAAGCTCCAAAAAATCCTTCAAAACATGAATAGGAAGCAACAGGTCTGGAGCTCTGATACCATGTAGAAGTTGAGAAAGCCAACATCACAGACCCCAAAGATCACCTGCATGCAAATAACCTATCACAGAAAGGAATATATGGAGACAAAAAAATAAGGGTGTTCTGCAAGCTTCAAGAGAGATTGCATTAACAACATTGAAATAATTACAAAGATCAATCCTTAAAAGGAGATCATGCAAAACCTAAAAGTAACCCTAATAGGTAGACATTTAATAATTAATATAATTATTAAATGTCACAATATGCAAACTAAAGTGAAATATTAAGAGAGGAATAAAGGTAGCTTAATTAACATAATTAAGTTAAAATTTTTACTCTAACAGAGCATGTTCTTCAATACCTAGGTCCTATAAACAAAGTCTCTCTAGGTTCACCTAGGATCTAATCAACACCTTCATCCATTTCAAACATCAAATCAAATCCCATCTCACAAACTACTTTGAACCATTGGAAAAGTCATTCATACTAGACTTTTGGAAAGTCCTTCAAATCAAAATCAAAATCACCTTGTTTGACTAAGTGTGTGTGGATGAATCCTTCCTCATATACTTAGTTAAATTATCATCCTTGTGGGAAATTTTATTCCAAGATAGCATCTAACATCTTGGGGTTTATAAGTTCATTATCCAAAATCAAATCAAAACAAATCCAAACCAAATCAAAAGAGTCCTAAAGTCTAGTATTCCTCCAAGGCTCTAAAAATTTAAAAAATCCACATCACTCATCTCTCATTTACCTCATCAGCAACCATTTGATCCTTAAAAATCCTAGTTTTTTTTTTTTTGTACCTAAAGTTTAGACCAACTTAAGGAATAGAGTTTTACCTCCCATATTCCTATAAATTGATCCTTATTTTATGGTCCAAACTATATCTCAACACAAGAGGACAATGGGACAAAACAAAGAAACATCCACTTTGAGTGATTTGAGTCAAACTAAAACATAATAAAACCCTAGGATATCCCTCGACCTTCCACTTAATCCTCCTCAAATACCTCAAAATATTCAATAGCGAATTTTCCAAGAGGAAGATGTCACTAACAATTTCCAAGGAATAACCAAATATGAAATCATGGAGCTAGTCCAAAATCTTGAAAACCACAAGATTGTCTTGACACAATGATGAGACTCAATCCTTCACAATACATGTTAGCATTAGCAAAGGGGCTAAACTCCCTTTTTAATATGATGTGAGCACTATTGTGTAACAACCTCTTGGGAATATTGCACCAATATCATTGACACCTTCCTTTCAAAACATCATTTAACCTATCCCACAACCAAAATCATCTCATGCTCCAAGTCAACCCATGATTACCAAAGGGAGTTCATTGCTCCACACTCTATGAACACAAACCCTTGTAAATAACCAAGAATTAGATGCAAACACCATCTTGGTTCTACCAAATAATGTCCCTCAAGACCCAAAGCATCCATACATTCCACTCATTTTCAAAGACACCAACAAGCCATCCACCTTCGCTGCATCATTGGCTTATTCTCTTCATACACAAGTCTCTCTTCCCATGGTATCACAAGGACAACCAGATTCATTTAGAAAAATGGGAACTCTTAATGCGTCATCATCACTTTTCCAAGGAAATAGACCACCAATATTCCCACCATTTCCTCCTCTAACATCAACATCCACACCAATTCTTGGTATAGGGAAACCCCTTTACCTAACATACTAATCCAAAATCAATCAAGTCAAAACAATCCTCCAATCGTGAATCAAGTCAACATACCAAATCCTTCAAGCATGCTACTGATATTGCAACACCATAGGGTATGTAGTTGCAAATTGAATGTAGTTTCTAAACTACGAGGTTTATTTATTTTTAAATCTATTTGTTAAAAAATTTAAATTTCAATGCAGTAGCACTTAAATTTCAAGGAAAAAATAAGTAGGTGTCTATCTGACCACCCTAACCACAATAAAATGATAATAATATTTTATAAGATTTTAGATATAAGTAGAGGACTCATGTCCTGAAGTGATGCATATTTTTTGTATTTTTCTTCCAAGTAAAAAATAAATTATGAATTTTTTATTACAAATTTTAAAAAATATAAAAAACTCATATGTCTGACCACCTTAACTTGGTCAAAACTTCATAAAATTCTATTTTTTTTGTTTTTAATCCTATATTATGTGAAGCATAGAATGTGATGCATGTTTTGGATTCAAAAAATGTGATACCATTTGAAAGCTATAGATGTTTTTCAATCAACCTATCAATCAAGACTTTAGTCATAATTCAAATAGAAAATGAATAATTATTATTTATTAAATTCAAAGTAAAGCATAATTTATATTGGTGGAAAGCTGAAAATCTCATTTAAAAACCCTTTTCGTTTCATCAATTTTGGGTAAAAAAAAGTTGTTAGCCACATACCCCACATACGCATCATATCACCACTTTTTGGCCCATCATGATCCTACACATACCTTGTACTAATGTTTGTTGAATTTTAAACATTTTGCATATTTGTGCTTATAGATAGATTAGTCTTAAATAATAAAATATTTAAGGTCTACAACAACCCTCTTTATGATCCTTCCCTTACCTATCATATTTTGGAATGCATTAGGGAACAATGCAATGAGCTCAGAAATGATAATGATAATCATACTTGTCCTTCTCCTAGTATCTCTCATAGCTATGAAGATAATACTTTGTTGTTGGAAAACACAATAGATGAAAGTTATGACAATATTATTTATCCCTCTTCACCTAGGAAAACCCTTATTGAGCAACACATTTCAACCACTAATCATTCCCTTACTTGTGATGAAGTCAATATGGAAGTCTAACCAAACATTGAATGTCAAGAACATCTAGTTTGTAGTTCTCATAAACACTCTCTTAATAGGGAAGGTATCATGGTGCAAGAAAACATCAACAATTTCATGTGCAAACCCAAGATCAACCTCACTTTGAATCATCGTGAATTGGTTGATATGGATCAAGCCTTGACGCAAATCTTAGGAGTTCATGATAAGTGACCCTCTACTCCTTAAAAAAATAAGGTTACATGTGCTATGATCAGTGATGAGCTCAAGATATGCTCATAATTTGAGTATCATGATGTACTTTTAATATCTCTAACTTTGCTGCTAATGGATGTTTTAACTCTTTTATTAAAGACTCTTTATCTAAAATGGGTAGTATCCTGTAGCAATATATTCCTACATTCCTACAACCTAAACATCTCCATGTGTCTTATTAATTACCCTATTTTGACTTCCTGAGCGACTGGTATAATGCATATGGTTTTTGAATAATGGGATAGATTTAATATGTGATTAATGAATGGATCGTGTTGTTTACCAAGAATTCTTTCTTTTTCCTTTGTCACCTTGTCCATCATAGGTTGTTGAAGGGAGCATGAATGAGTCAAGCACAACAGACTTTGGCTTTGCAATAAAGTCCATTTACAACATAGTGTCGAGGAAGTTGTTCTGGCGAAGACTCTTTTTCCAGGTCGTTGGGAAGAAACTTAATGATCATTAATCTAGAAAGAGTCTAATGCTAAATTCTCTGGATCATGTTGAACGGATATGTTTTCATTTATGAGAAGTTTGTTCCTCAGTTTCAAGATTCATTTAAGTCCACATCTTTCTTTGTTAAGTTAGGTAGTTAGTTGTTTTTATGGTTTAAATAAGTGTTCCTCCTGCGCGAGTGAGCAAGCATAGCATGTAAGAGTTAGTATTATGATAAGAGATAGAGTTTTCTGTTAGTTATCATATGACCAAACAATGTATATCATTCTAAGTTATGAATAAAAGTTGATGAAGTTCTAAGTTCAATCTTTGCATAATTAGTTGATGCTTGCTAAGGGGGCCCACTTAGTAAGTATCTGTAGTTTGTTAGTTAGTCATTTATTTTCTGTTGATCATAAGTTAGATTTTCTTCTTAAAGTTTCAGTGCAAACCCAGTCTTATATTGTTCTTGCAGCATCAAGAATCTATCCTTGTGTTTGTTCTTTTAGCATAAGGCCAGTTCATAGTTTGTTTCTCAGTTATAGTTGCTATGGTTTCTACTTTGATTAAGTTTAGAAAGCTTCACATTACATTCTTGTAGCATGAGTAGAATTCATTTCACCCATTTATTTTTGGTAAATCATGACTGAAACCAGTTCTTAGTGCACATACAGTGCCACTCCATTTCAAGTATATGTTCCCTGGTTTAACAAAGTAAATGAACAACCATAAGATGTTAGTCGCCTACTAGAATGTCAAATTCCCGGGTTAGGATTTTTCATGACTTTTATATCCTTTTGTGGGGGCGACCATTTTTGGCACATTGTTGTGGATGGTGTCAAGCTAAGAACCTGTCAAAAGTCATTGTTAGCAGTAGTTTAGCCCTTATTCAAGAATTTTCAAAATTCCTTCAATTCACCATTCATTCTATTGCATGCATAGAAGAAGAGATGCACTGGGAAGATTCCTTCCTGACCTTCCATTCATTGATAACAATCTTGAACTAGCTTATAATCTATTTGAGGAAGGAGACCAAGATATCAATCCATTTGCTGAAAACCTATTTGTTGAATTTCCATTTGACCTAGCTAATGAAGAACTAGAAGAAAATATATTTGCTCTGATACTCCATCAAGCAAATATGGCACAAAATCCACCTAATCAACCTCTTGCTTTTGAGTTCCCCATCATTGCTCAGCAAGATAATGATAACCTTAAAAATATTCCTTCTTCATTTCTTTCCAAGTTCTATAGACTAGTTATAGAGGACCTAGACACTTTCTTGTTTGAGTTTGATAGCCTCTGTCGCAGCTATAATTACACTTTAGATGCTCACAAGTTGAAGTTGTTTCCTTCTACTTTGAAGGAAGGATTTCTTAGATGGTTTATGAGTTTGGGAAGAGGTGTTGTTGATAGTTGGGTAGTTATGCAAACAAAATTTCTTGAGAAATACAAGGAATATTGTAAGAGTGGTAGTAAGGGAGATGATATATTCAAAATTCAACAAAAGTAGGATGAAAGTCTAGAAGACTATATCTCAAGATTCTTGTTTTCCCTAAAAAATAATTCAGACCATACTCTCAATGAAGAATCTTAGAAACTAATTTTTCTAAGGGGAATCAGTGATACCTATATAGACGCCCTGGACCTGATAGGAGGAGGTGATATAACTCAACTGCCTTGGGATGATATCAAGAAGATATGTCTCAACTACTCTTTAGCAATTGTTAAGAAGGGGAGAGGTCAACAAGCCATAGTGTGAAAGACCTCTACTAGTGGAGTTTCATAGATGGAGATCACAAATTTGCTGTCTGATTTCAAGCAGGATATCATAAACAACATGGCTGCACAGTTGGATACTATGCAAGATTGAAAGAAACATGAGGAAGTTGAAGCAATCTTGGCTGAGTTTTGTCCACATTGCAGACAGAAGAAACATGACTTCAGATGCAAGATGGTGGCTAAACTAGAGGCTAAACAGTTACCTACTGACTTTAAGGTGGTAGAAAGTGATGATGACCAAGTATTATTTGTCGCAAAAAGGTGACCATGGGCTCAAAGACAAGGTATGCCTCAAGATCCTTTGACTTTTGGTAATCCTTATTCTAATTATAATAACTAGTGGCAACCTACATATGGCCCATCACCACCTTGGAATATCCTTCAATAAGGAGGTTGGCAGTATCCACAAGGACAATGGACTCCATGCCAAGGTAACTAGTAGCAAAGTCCTCAATGGAGAAGTCCATAGCAATGGTAGAACCAATCCCCTACCTTCCTGCAACCTCAGCAGCCACAACCTCTAGCTCTCATGCCACCTCTTGCACCACCTGCAGCAAATATTGGCCCTCCAAAACAAATGCCTATGCATGCTCAACCATTGCCAAATCCTAACAATAAGCAGCAACAACAACAATAGCCTATGTATTTTGCAGAATCCAATCAGTATCCCGCTTATGCCCTGAATGTTCATGGTATCCATCTTAGATCTGGAACCACTCTCCCTGCTCCGCACTCGCCTGTCATTACAAAGATTCCAAACTCTTCCTCTGAACAACAGATTGATCTTCCAGAACATATACCTATGTCAGATACTATCTCTAAGGAGCCTATCCTGCAGCATCAGGCTAAACCACCTTTTCCTCAGAGATTGCAAATCACTATATCAAATTCTATGGAGGAGCCTACCTTTAATATTTTGGATCAGTTAAAGAACATATACATTCAAATCCCCCTTTTTCAAGCAATTAAAGATGTTCCAATTTATGGAAAAGCCATTAAAGAGGTATGTTTAAAGAAACTAGGAAAAAAGAAAAAGGATCCCCAAACCATCCATGTTCTAGGACAATTAGCAGAGATTATATTAGGGAAGATAGTCATTCCAAAATATACTGACCCTGGGAATCCTGTGGTGTAAATAAATATTAATGCCAAGATAGTAAAGAATTTTTTGATTAACCTTAGTGTAGCCATTAATGTAATGACCAAGAATACAATGGAGTTTTTGAATATCCTAAACATTTGGTCTACACCTACTGTCCTGCAACTTGCTGATAGTTCTACAGTAAAGCCTGATGGAATTGTAGAAGATGTTATTGTCATCCTAGAGTTTTGGGAATACCCAGTAGACTTCACCATATTGTCCACTAAGGCAACTTTGGGAGGATATTCTATTATCATAGGTAGACCATGGTTAGCTATAGTTGATGCTTTTATAGGATTCCATTTAGGAGATATGACAATTTTTTATGGTCAGTCAAGAAAGAAATTGGCTTTATATCCACCTGCCCATCCTCAGCCAGACTTGTCTTAGCCAATTTGGCCAGATTTGGGAGAGGAAACTGAAGAAGTCAATTCATTGGCTTAGCTAATGATGTTGTAAACTAATCTGTTCTCCTATCTTCGGAGTGATGATGACCTGCTTTTACACATTTTGCAGTCCAACCCTGATCCGAGTAGCCCATCTACTGTAGATAGCAGTCTTCAGCAATGTTTCCTGCAGCAACTGAATTCTAAGAGCTTGTCACGTGAATCTCCTATAGTTTATCATAACTTACTTCCACATGAAATACAAAGACCACCTTTATCAGTAGCCTTCATGAATGATCTTACCTAGCAAGTAGAAGTGTCTTCAGGCCTCTATCTGAACATCAATAATAAGTTGTCTTAATCTCAACAAGCTGCCCTAGTCACCATGATGCAAGATCAACACAGAGCTTTTGCATGGGACTATGGGGATATGAAGGGAATAGATCCTCAGCTCTATACTTATAGGATCTATATTAAGGAAGAGTGTTCACCTATTAGGCAGCCTCAAAGAAGGATAAATCCAGCATTTAGGGAAATAGTTAAAATAGAGCTTCGAAAATTGCTTGATGCTGGTTTCATCTACCCAATTTTAGACAGTCAATGGGTATCCCCACTAGTGATTGTCCCTAAAAAAGGTGGAAAATGGAGAGTTTGTGTAGATTGCAGGGAGCTGAACATAGCAACTAAAAATGATCATTTTCCACTACCATTTGTTGACCAAGTACTAGACTCATTATCTGGGAAAAAATATTTCTCCTTTTTGGATGGATATAGTGGCTATAATCAAATTAGAATCACCCCTGAAGATCAGAAAAAAAAACTTTTACCAGTCCATGGGTACTTTTTCCTACTCTATTTTACCTTTTAGACTATGTAATGCATCTGCAACATTTCAAAGGGTAGTGATAAGTATTTTTGCTAACATTTCTCATGATTCTATGGAGATCTATATGGATGACTTCACTACTTATGGATTTGTTTATGACGAAGCATTAGCCAATTTGAAAAAAGTGTTGAAAAGATGTTAGGGACAAAATTTATCTTTGAATAGTGAGAAATGTTTTATGATGATGCAAGAGGGAATTGTTTTAGGCCATCATGTCTCTCAAGTAGGAATTTAGGTTGATCCTATAAAAATAGAAGCTATTCTGACTTTGCAAACACCTATGAAACAAAAGGATGTTACAAGTTTCCTAGGACATGATGGATATTATAGAAGATTCATCAAAGATTTCAGCAAGATAGTCAGTCCACTATATGCCTTATTGACTAAGGATTCTGAATTTACTTGGACTGAGGCCTGTGAGAAGTCTTTCCTACAGCTTAAGAACCTACTTACTTAGGCACCAATTCTTCAAGGATTGAAGTGGAGTTTGTCCTTTCATATACACGCAGATGCTTCTGATTATGCTATAGGGGTAGTTTTAGGATAGAAAGAGAATTTCATTGAGCATGCCATATATTTCATTAGAAAAAACCTTCAAATCCCTAAATTAAACTATATTGTCATAGAGAAAGAAATGCTAGTAGCTATGTATGCCTTCAACAAGTTTCGACATTATGTCACTGGTTACCAAATATTTGTTCATATAGATTATGCAACAATAAGGTACCTCATGAATAAGTCTGCCATATCTGGAAGATTAGTAAGATGGCTCCTATTGTTGTAGGAATTTGATATCACAGTTATTAATAAGTTAGGCCGAGGTAATGTGGTGGCTGATTTCTTATCAAGACTTCAAACACCTACACCTAACATTCCTGGGGTAATTGATGATAGCTTCCCTGATGAACATCTATTTTTTATTGCTGCTCAAACCCCATGGTATGTAGATATTACAAATTATTTAGTAGCCAGTAGAATTCCAACACACTTCTCACCAAAGGAAAGGAAAATGCTAGTTGAGAAAAGTTTTAACTTTTTATGGATTGCAGACTATTTTTTTTAAACAGGACCTGACCAAGTCATGAGAAGATGTGTGAGGGAAGATGAGACCTATGACATTTTGCATGCCTGTCATGATGAGCCATGTGGAGGGAACTTTACAGCTAAGAGAACAGCTATGAAAGTGCTTATTACAAGATACTATTGGCCTACACAGCACAAAGATGTAGCAACCTACACCAGGAAATGTGACAGATGTCAACACATGGGGAGACCAACAAGGTCTGATGAAATGCCCCTGCATCCACAAGTGGTAGTCAGTCCCTTTGACAAATAGGGCATGGATTTTGTTGGGCCTATTGATCCTCCATCTAATAGGAAATCATACATTTTGGTGTGTACTAATTATGTAACCAAGTGGGTGGAAGTGAAATCAATGACACATGCCCATGACAATAAAGTTGTTGAGTTCCTGTATGAGCAAATTTTTACAAGGTTTGGAGTCCCAAGGGAACTTGTTACTAATCAAGGAGCTCAGTTTACATCCAACTTAATTAATTCATTGATGAATGATTACAAGATTAGGCATAGAAAGTCTATCCCCTATCACCCTCAAGTCAATGGTCTGGCAGAGATTACCAATAGAGAAATTGAGACAATCCTTACAAAAATAGTCCAATTACGCAAGAAGGATTGGAGTAGCCATCTTTCTGAAGTAGTTTGAGCCTATAGGACAACATGGAAAACAACTACAAGATTTACTCCTTTTGAGTTACTCTATGGTAAGATTGCCATGTTGCCAATTGAATTTGAACATAAGACTTTAAGAACTTCTCTCTAGCTTAACATCGATATTTATGAGGCTCAAAAGGAATGCCTCCTACAACTAAATGCATTGGATGAGCTAAGGAAAGCTGCTTTGTAGCATATTAAAACTAATCAGTAGCAAAGAAAGAAATGGCATGATAGTCATATTCGAACTAAGCAATTCTCTGTTGGTGATTGGTCATTTTTCTATGACTCCAGATACAAAGAAAATCAAGGTAAACTAAACACACACTGGCTTGGTCCTTATGAAATAGAAAATTTGTTTGATAATGGCTCAGTGCATTTAGCTACAATAGACCAAGTTCAATTTAAGCTACTGGTCAATGGACACCATCCTCAGTTGTATCATAAGCCAGTATCTAAAGATGAGTTTCTACAATAGTTTGTTTCAAATACGCCACTGATCTTCCTACAGTGAAAGGCTTTGGTCTTTCTCCTGCAACATCTCTTTAAATTTCATGTTGCATGCACATAATAAAGGTTTCCTTTTTAAGGATGCCACGTTCTCCATTTTCCATCCATCATCGCCATTCATTATCTTTTCTTCCACGTCATCCATCCTACCGTACCACCTCATTCATGGTTTCTATTCCAGCCATCATTTCATGGTGTGTTGTGATTTTCCCAACACGTACGAGCATTAATTGAAAGGTAAGCGATATCTTCTCTTAATCACATTATTAATTTATTTCATTTATTCAACAACTACTATGTGTATATCAGTCTTTATCACCAATACTTCACCTGTCCTTTCACCTATGTGTGGACACATGTCAACGTTTAAGTAGGGGGCGAGATAATCCATTGCAAACCTTTTCTTATCTCACTATCACAACTAATAAGATATTTTTATTCTTCTTGTACTTTCCAAATATGGCTACATGTTTTATGTAAACACCATTAACTACTTGATATGAGTAGTTCCTAATAATTATTACATGCAATTATCTTTTGAGTCATTCTTGGAAAAGAAGAGAAAGTGACGGTAGAACTAAAAGAAGCAAACAAAAGCAGAATAGAGCAAAAAAGTTTTTGAAAAGGTTTGAGTTTGTGGAATCTCAACAAAGTTAATTTGTGAATATGGGTGGTCAATTGGTAAGACATGAGCCTGTTGCTCATGAGCTCTTAACACAAAATCCTCAAATAGTGCAGGCATTCAGTAATTGTGGTTGGATAAACTATTTTCTGAGGTTAGATTATTTCAATGAAGAAGCTACTGGTGAATTTTTAAGAACTCTTTCAGAAGGGGTAGCTTCAGTATGGGTTCTAATAGTGACTATAACAGAAGAATGAATTCTTGAAGTAACAGGACTTCCTGCAGTAGGGGAAATTTTTTCTTTAGATGTTATTTTTGCTAGGGTAGAATTTATAGTACCAACTGATGGACCTTTGGAGGTTTCTAAATAAGGCTGCAAATGAGTGTCATTGCCCTTTCCATATTCAGAGTATGTTGCATTCATAATCAGGTATTTAACCTATGAGGGATGCTTCTCCTATTTACATTCTTACCATTTTAAGTTATTGAGCCATATGAGGCATGGGTTAGCTATTAATGTCCCAAACTTTTTGTTAAATCTTTTAAAGCAAAGTGCACATGAAACCCAGAGAGAAAGGGACAACTCTATTGCCCATCATGCTCTCATAAAACTGTTGATTGAGTGTTCCCTGAGGGATGTCTCTCCCCTTTCTTGGCAAGACTTTGTTGCCCAAAAGGGTTTGCAACTTCCACAGCCGCCTAGAGCAATCCCTACAACACCTATCCCTATAGCATCTATTCCTGCAGTCTCCACACTAGAACCCTCTACTAGAGTACAAACCAGGTCTGCTAGTAGAAGAGAAAAAGGAAAAATGAAGGTAGGAGAGTCATCTAGGGCAGAACAAACCCTAGAGTCTAACCCTCATGCTCAAAGACAATAGTGTCCCTCTCCTACAACAACACCTTCTCTTGTAGTAATTCCTCCTACAACAACACCTATTGACACTACGGTTTCTTTATCATCCTCTTCTATTGAGTTTGAACCCTCTAGGCAAGTCAGAAAGAGGAAATCCATGAGAATGCCTCCTATAACTGCCACATTACCAAAAAGAGCCTCAACAAGGAAACAACGGAAAGTCACTTCAACCTCTACTCAGTCTGAAATTATAATAATATCTGAGGAATCTGAGGAACATAGTCATGATGATTCTCAGAATGTACCTGAGAATGTTCCACATAGCCCACCTGTTGAACCAATGGAATTCGATGAAGAAAAATATGATAGTAATGGAAGGGGAATGCCAAGTCTTGATGACTTGGTTGAGGCAGCTAGGCAAATTTTAGAAGAAGTTCAATCTCCTCCTGGACGACAATAGGAATTCATCCTACAGCAAGAGAAAGAACAACCTGAACAATTGGAGGTGGCCAATGAAGCTTCATTACCCCCTGCAACTTGTCAAGCCATGGTTGTCTACAAAAAGACATTTTTGATTAAAATTTTGAAATCCCTTCGGACCACATGAAGGCTGGTCACATTTCAAACCCTGAGTTTCTGCCACTTAGCCAAGACTAAAATTCAACAAAGTCTTTGGGAGGAAGAGAAGAAGAAACTGAAAAGAGAGATTGAAAGGCAGAAACATGAAATCCAGAAGATGAAAAGAAAATGGATGAAATGATGAAAATAACTGGTAAGATTGTGGAGTGTAGACCACCACCTTGAATCTATGCCATGTGCCTAAACAAACAATTTCTTTAGTTTTAGTTAATGAGAATTTCAAGGAATCTAGATCCTGTTATTCATACATCAAAATTTTCTGATGCACACCAAGTGGCTACTAATTGGCTAAAGAATTCTTTATGTGAATTTTGTTTGCATAGATTGATATTTCCCTCTAAAACAGAGTGGAACCCACTTCTTTACATTGGTGATATTCATTTGAGGTCACTTACGTCATGGGCAGCCAATGAAACCAATTATGGCAAACAACTGGAAGCCTATGAAGAAGTTGAAAGGGATGAGCCCATACCACTGCAATTAGAAAGCACAGATCCTTACACAATGCTAAAAACCTATCTCACTATTGCATATGGGTTCAACAATCAAGCAGAAAGTAAGTGTATGAGGAATTCAAAAGCCAACCGTATCTATTTTGAAAGCTTTCCTCTTCCAGAATTGAAAAGAGATGGGAGAAATTGACTGTTGGGCTAAGGAAATCTGAGCCACCTAGTCCCCTGAATTTTTAAGCAACCCTTGGCAGGATAGAGAGGTACATACAACTTGGTCTTTAGAAGAGGTTCAAATTATAGTTGGTAATAACATTTCGACCTCTAGTTTTAATGTGGCCACTTTATCCCTATCGAGCTACAAATGTTAATAAAGATACAGAGAACCTCAGATATGAAAGATGGCAAAATTTCATAGGTTTCTATTATAAATTTGGGACTGTGCCAAAAATCCATACTGCTCCTACAGATTTTAGTGAACAACCAGGAAGCTTAATGCTGGCAGACCATCATTAGGTTAAGTAGGGGTAGATGATGAGGTCAGGATATGCTCATAATTTGAGTATCATGATGTACTTTTAATATCTCTAACTTTGCTGCTAATGGATGTTTTAACTCTTTTATTAAAGACTCTTTATCTAAAATGGGTAGTATCCTGTAGCAATATATTCCTACATTCCTACAGCCTAAACATCTCCATGTGTCTTATTAATTACCCTGTTTTGACTTCCCAAGCGACTGGTATAATGCATATGGTTTTTGAATAATGGGATAGATTTAATATGTGATTAATGAATGGATCATGTTTTTTTCCATGAATGCTTTCTTTCACCTCAACCGTCTTGTGCATCACAGGTTGTTGAAGGGAGCATGAACGAGTCAAGCATAGCAGACTTAGGCTTTGCAATAAAGTCCATTTGCAGCATAGTGTTGAGGAAGTTGTTCCGGTGAAGACTCTCTGTCCGGGTTGTTGGGAAGAAACTTAATGATCATTAATTTGGAAAGAGTGGAAAGCTAAATTCTCTAGATCATGTTGAACGAATATGTTTTCATTTATGAGGATTCTGTTCCTCGATTTCAGGATTCATTTATGTCCACATCTTTTTTGTTAAGTTAGGTAGTTAGTTGTTTTTCTAGTTTAAATAAGTGTTCCTCCTGTGTGAGTGAGCAAGAATAATGAGCATAGAAACAATAGCATGTAAGAGTTTGTATTATGATAAGAGACAAAGTTTTGTGTTAGTTCTCATATGAGCAAACAATGTATATCATTCTGAGTTATGAATAAAAGCTGATGAAGTTCTGGGTTCAATCTTTGCATAATTAGTTGATGCTTGCTAAGGGGGCCCACTTAGTAAGTATCTGTAGTTAGTTAGTTGTTTATTTTTTGTTGATCATAATTTATATTTTATTCTTGAAGTTTTAATGCAAACCCAGTCTTATATTGTTCCTACAGCATCAGGAATCCATCCCTATCTTTGTTCCTGCAGCATAAGGCCAGTTCATAGTTTGTTTCTTAGTTATAGTTGTTATGGATTATGCTTTGATTAAGTTTAGAAGGCTTCACATTACATTCCTGTAGTTTGAGTAGAATTCCTTTCACATATTTATTTATGGTAAATCATGACTAAAACATGTTCTTAGTGCACATACAGTGCCACTCCATTTCAAGTATATGTTCCCTAGTTTGACAAAGTAAATGAATGACCATAAGAAGATGTTAGTCACCTGCTGGAATGTCCAATTCCCAAGTTAGGATTTTTTGTGACTTTTATATCCTTTTGTGGGCACGACCAATCAGTACCAAGAAAAATGATATAGAAAGAAAAAATAAATTTGAAGAAGCCACAAAGTTATTGGAAGATGCTTTGGACACCTTTGATTCCATACCTCTATCCAAGGGAGAATACAAGATCATAACAAAAGAATCTAAAAAGAGAGAAGAGACACTGGTACCAATACTACAAAATTCAATAGCATCCTTTTCAACCACCTTACAAGAAAAGAAAACATCCATGACAAAATTTGAGGAAATTAAACAACCACCAAATCCAACAAAAGAAACAAAACAATTTGGGAAAGGATGTAATGCTATAGAACACTGTATCCATGTCCCTATAACACCTAAGATGCAAGAAATAACTCATGATCTTGTTCATTGTCCCTTTAAACAAAAACCTTAAATCAATGTCAACACTGTCACAAATAATTCTTCCAAGACAACCTTAACCTTGGTACATCCTAAAATAATAGATATCTCATTAAATATGTATCAAGCATAAACTTCATTTACTTATCAACATAAATAACATTAGTTGTTGCTCCTTGCCATGTAATAGTTATAGGATCATAACGTACTCACAATTACAAGGAGCGGCATATCATCATCCATTCCAAGCTCACCATTGTCCTGCACTAAATGGGGGCAAGGGTTTAAGTAGCCTTGTCCTCATATGTCATGTCATTGTATCTTTTGGCTAGCCATTAACCTTTCATGAACAGATAAGAGAAAGCTCGGGATGATGGACGAAATGCCTTAAGTTGACTTGCATGTGACATACTACCTTATCCATGACGTAGCTTATTGGAAACATATGACTTTGCATAGGGATTTCTAAATAAGCTCTCATATCTTCTTCTACTTTAAAGCAATTTCTCACAGTGATGGTGTAGCAACCACTTTAAAGTGGGGGCATACATACATAACATCTTTTGGAAAATTTCATGGCATTATTTTTCTTTTTTGTGATGTGTTATTTTCTTGGTGGTGTCATTAGGTTTGATGCCATCCAAGACTGTATGATCAATGAGCATGGCATGATGCAAATGAGGCATCCCATGGGAAATGATCTCACACTTTGACTTGTCCTCTCTTTGAGACATTAGGCACAATGCTCCCTAAGAAGAAGACCTTACATGAATAAAGAAAAATACCCTTTAACAAATTTTTTACATTAAATTCAAAAGAATTTACAAAAATCATTGTAGTGCCTTATCAAAATTATCAGAAGGATAAATTTGGTATGGTTAGTATAATGGGAAGCTGACAAACTGGCATGACTTTCTCATTATATGGTGGGAACCTAACACATTGGCATGAATTTCTCACTAAACCACTTCTTTGGGACAAGTCACCCCCTAGAATGACCTGATGTTCCATGGCCCCAAATTGAGCGCATCTTTGATCCACCTCATTTTTCTTTCCTTTATTTTTTGTCATTACATGATTGTGTATCTTATTTTGTTGCATATCATTCACCTCGTGTGTGTCTTTTTGTGCTTATGTCAGTTTGACTTAGGATCTTGGATCCTAGGGGCTTGACCACATCCTCTGATCTTTTTCTTCCTTTGTCACCCACACTGATATGCTTGGACCCATCTTGAATGTCTACTTTAGTGTGAGTTTGAAGCAAGTTCATCCTCTCACTAAAGCGGGGGCTAAATGTGGACATAGAAAAAGTAGCCCTTCTATTTTTTCTTCTTGTTTAGCCCCTCCTTGTGATTTTGGCTTGATTTTTCCTTGCTTTAGTATTGAGAGGCATTTTACACATCCACATTAGGTCTTGGGCCCTAGAAAAATGAATAAAATGAATGTCTTGTAAAGGTGTTGTAAAGTGTTGTAAATGACTTTCACACTTTTCTAGACTTTTTTTAAGCATCTAAGTCTAATAGACCTATCTTTACCCTAATTGAATGTTATAAAATATATTTAATGAAATTCTCATATTAATCTAGAAGTCTTGTAAATCTTGAACCTAATTCTAATATAGTGTTGTAATGTGTCTTACACATTCAAATTGGATGTGCCTTTCTAGGCGATGTGGACCTCATTTTGATTATGTAAAGTGTATTTAATCAACTTTCACATTGAAATTTGTGTACCTAGCCCTAATTACCCTTTACACCACCATTGATATGCCCCTATGGCCCCATATTGTGCATCCCAAGGCATAATTTGATCTAAGACCCAATGAAATTATCATAAAAACTAAACTTATTCACTCCCCAATAATCTAGCTAGAAAAAGAGCCCCTGTGGGACCAAGTCACTCATCTAGGTGAATTAATCCCATCTAGGTGGGACTAAGTCACCCAACTTGGTGACTTAGTCCCATTTGGGCTATTTTTGAGGTTTGAATGGGAAAAATTGAATTTTAAGTTTAATTTTCTTTCATGTTGGCCTTGGAGATCAAATTAATGAGCATTTTAGGAGGATTTCCTATATAAAAAATATTTTAAACCCTAACTCAAAACCTAATCATTTTCATTCATCATTCATTATCTCTCTCAAGTCAAGCAAGCTAGGATTTTAGCATTCTAAGTCATCAAGATAGCATTTTAAGGCATTCAAGGGTAGATTCTCCATCCATTGTTGGAGAAAATGAAGATCTATCATCATGGAAAATTTCTAATCCCTTCATTTCATGTTTATGCTTCCTCTTATTTCTTCATTTGGTTTAATTACTTAAAAGGGGTTTGACCAAGGCAAACCCCTATTCCCTAACATTCAACATTTCCCTTTCTTTCTTTGCGCGTTTGCAAATTTAGGTACCTTGAAGGCTTCAAACTCATTGAAGGATAAGTTACAAAGTTTTTGAAGACATCTTCTTGTTAGCTAGGTCATAATATTCACAAAAAAGTCACTTATAGTGCCAAAAATCAGAGTTTCAAAACCAGACAGCTGAAGGAATAGAAAGTGCAAACAAAGAGCTTTTGTTTCCACTTTTGGATTTTCAGAAGAGATAAAGTGGACTAAGTCACCATCAATGATTACTTGGTCCCACTGCACATATTTTTTAGATTTTTCTATAGATTTGGATACCCATTTGGCTGAAATGGTCTCCATAACAGTTTTCTAGATCTGGGAATAGGTAGCCTAGAATGGCATAAGTGTCCCAATAGGCCAAAATTTCAAAATCAACAACATTTCTAATCTCCATTCTAGTCTACAACACATTTCCAGGTGCACCTCTTCAATTTTATAGTTTTCTATTTTGTTTCATAATCATTTCTAGGTCATTTATTACATGTTTGCATATCACATTATGTTTCAAATATTTTACATTTTATTACTTTTTCATTAATAATCAACATATTTTATTAGTGTATTGCATTTAGGGCATTACATTTAGGCATATTTCATTCACATTTACATTAGTCTTGAGTGGGGACAATGCAATCTTTAGTACACCTCTCTCCTTTTAGGTGAAAAACCCTAGAAGTGTTAGAGAGCCTTGTGGTGCCAAAATCTTTGTTTACATTGGTGATATTCATTTGAGGTCACTTATGTCATGGGCAGCCAATGAAACCAATTATGGCAAACAACTGGAAGCCTATGAAGAAGTTGAAAGGGATGAGCCCATACCACTTCGATTAGAAAGCACAGATCCTTACACAATGCTAAAAACCTATCTCACTATTGCATATGGGTTCAACAATCAAGCAGAAAGTAAGTGTATGAGGAATTCAAAAGCCAACCGTATCTATTTTGAAAGCTTGCCTCTTCCAGAATTGAAAAGAGATGAGAGAAATTGACTGTTGGGCTAAGGACATCTGAGCCACATAGTCCCATGAATTTTTAAGCAACCCTTGGTAGGATAGAGAGGTACATACAACTTGGTCTTCAGAAGAGGTTCAAAATTATAGTTGGTAATAACATTTCGACCTCCAGTTTTAATGTGGCCACTTTATCCCTATCGAGCTACAAATGTTAATAAAGATATAGAGAACCTCAGATATGAAAGATGGCAAAATTTCATAGGTTTCTATTATAAATTTGGGACTGTGCCAAAAATCCATACTGCTCCTACGGATTTTAGGGAAACAACCAGGAAGCTTAATGTTGGCAGACGATCATTAGGTTAAGTAGGGGCAGATGATGAGGTCAGGATATGCTCATAATTTGAGTATCATGATGTACTTTTAATATCTCTAACTTTGCTGCTAATGGATGTTTTAACTCTTTTATTAAAGACTCTATCTAAAATGGGTAGTATCTTGTAGCAATATATTCCTACATTCCTACAGCCTAAACATCTCCATGTGTCTTATTAATTACCTTGTTTTGACTTCCTGAGCGACTGGTATAATGCATATGGTTTTTCAATAATGGGATAGATTTAATATGTGATTAATGAATGGATCATGTTGTTTTCCATGAATGCTTTCTTTCACCTCGACCATCTTGTGCATCACATGTTGTTGAAGGGAGCATGAACGAGTCAAGCACAACAGACTTAGGCTTTGCAATAAAGTCCATTTGTAGCACAGTGTTGAGGAAGTTGTTCCGGCGAAGACTCTCTATCCGGGTTGTTGGGAAGAAACTTAATGATCATTAATTTGGAAAGAGTGGAAAGCTAAATTCTCTAGATCATGTTGAATGGATATGTTTTCATTTATGAGGAGTCTGTTCCTCAATTTTAGGATTCATTTATGTCCACATCTTTTTTGTTAAGTTAGGTAGTTAGTTGTTTTTCTAGTTTAAATAAGTATTCCTCCTGTGCGAGTGAGCAAGAATAATGAGCATAGCAAGAATAGCATGTAAGAGTTAGTATTATGATAAGAGACAAATTTTTGTGTTAGTTCTCATATGAGCAAACAATGTATATCATTCTGAGTTATGAATAAAAGCTGATGAAGTTCTGAGTTCAATCTTTGCATAATTAGTTGATGCTTGCTAAGGGGGCCCACTTAGTAAGTATCTGTAGTTAGTTAGTTAGTCGTTTATTTTCTGTTGATCATAAGTTTATTTTATTCTTGAAGTTTTAGCAAAACCAACCTTATATTGTTCCTGCAGCATCGGGAATCCATCCCTGTGTTTGTTCTTGCAGCATAAGGCCAGTTCATAGTTTGTTTCTCAGTTATAGTTGTTATGGTTTCTGCTTTGATTAAGTTTAGAAGGATTCACATTACATTCCTATAGCATAAGTAGAATTTCTTTCACACATTTATTTCTGGTAAATCATGACTGAAATTGGTTCCTAGTGCACATACAAGCACTCCATTTCAAGTATATGTTCCCTAGTTTGACAGTAAATGAATGATTCATAAGATGTTAGTCACCGCCGGAATGTCCAATTCTGTTAGATTTTTTATTACTTTATATCCTTTAGCACACAATACCAGCAAAAATGATATATAGAAAGAAAAAATAAATTTGAAGAAGCCACAAAGTTATTGGAAGGATGCTTTGGAAACCTTGGATTCCATAATCACCTCTATCGAGGGAGAACAGAAGATCATAAAAAAAAGTCTAAACAAAACAAAGAGACACTGGTAAAATTAATACAAAATTCAATAGCATCCTCTTCAACCACCTTACAAGCAAATACAACATCCAAGACAAACTTTGAGGAAATTGAACAACCACCAAATCCAACAACAGAAACAAAACAATTTGGGAAAGGATGTGATGCTATAGAACAATGTATCCATGTCCCTATAACACCTAAGATGCAAGAAATAACTCATGATCTTGGTCATTGTCCCTTCCAAAAAAACCTTCAATCAATGTCAACACTATCACAAACAATTCTTCCAAGACAACCTTAACCTTTGTACATCCTAAACTAATAGATATCTCATTAAATATGTATCAAACTGAAACTTTGTTTACCCATCAAAATAAATAACATTAATTGTTGCTCCTTGCCATAGTTGCATGTTTTACATTCATCGCAAGGAGTAGCATATCATCATCCATTCCAAGCTCACCTTTGTCCTGCACTAAATGGGGGCAAGAGTTTAAGTAGCCTTGTCCTCATATGTCATGTGTCATTGTATCTTTTGGCTATCCATTAACCTTTCATGAACATATATATAAGAGAAAGCTAGGGATGATGGACGAAATGCCTTAAGTTGACTTGCATGTGACATACTACCTATCCATGACGTAGCTTATTGGAAACATATGACTTTGCATAGGGATTTCTAAATAAGCTCTCATATCTTCTTCTACTTTAAAAGCAATTTCTCACAGTGATGGTGTAGCAACCACTTTAAAGTGGGGGCATACATACATAACATCTTTTGGAAAATTTCATGGCATTATTTTTCTTTTTTGTGATGTGTTATTTTCTTGGTGGTGTCATTAGGTTTGATGCCATCCAAGACTGTATGATCAATGAGCATGGCATGATGCAAATGAGGCATCCCATGGGAAATGATCTCACACTTTGACTTGTCCTCTCTTTGAGACATTAGGCACAATGCTCCCTAAGAAGAAGACCTTACATGAATAAAGAAAAATCCCCTTTAACAAAATTTTTACATTACATTCAAAAGAATTTACAAAAAAATTGTAGTGCCTTATCAAAGTTATCAGGAGGATAAATTTGGTATGGTTAGTATAAAGCTAACACACTGGCATGACTTTCTCATTATATGGTGGGAACCCCTGACACATTGGCATGAATTTTCACTAAACCACTTCTTTGGGACAAGTCACCCCCTAGAATGACCTGATGTTCCATGGCCCCAATTGAGCGCATCTTTGATCCACCTCATTTTTCTTTCCTTTATTTTTTGTCATTACATGATTTTGTATCTTATTTTGTTGCATATCATTCACCTTGTGTGTGTCTTTTGTGCTTATGTCAGTTTGACTTAGGATCTTGGATCCTAGGGGCTTGACCACATCCTCTAATCTTTTTCTTCCTTTGTCACCCACACTGATATGCTTGGACCCATCTTGAATGTCTACTTTAGTGTGAGTTTGAAGCAAGTTCATCCTCTCACTAAAGCAGGGGCTAAATGTGGACACAGAAAAAGTAGCCCATCTATTTTTTCTTCTTGTTTAGCCCCTCCTTGTGATTTTGGCTTGATTTTTCCTTGATTTAGTATTGAGAGGCGTTTTACACATCCACATTAGGTCTTGGGCCCTAGAAAAATGAATAAAATGAATGTCTTGTAAAGGTGTTGTAGAGTGTCGTAAATGACTTTCACACTTTTCTAGACTTTTTTTAAGCATCTAAGTCTAATAGACCTATCTTTACCCTAATTGAATGTTATAAAATATATTTAATGAAATTCTCATATTAATCTAGAAGTCTTGTAAATCTTGAACCTAATTCTAATATAGTGTCGTAATGTGTCTTACACATTCAAATTGGATGTTCCTTTCTAGGCTATGTGGACCTCATTTTGATGATGTAAAGTGTATTTAATCAACTTTCACATTGAAATTTGTGTACCTAGCCCTAATTACCCTTTACACCACCATTAATAAGCCCCCATGGCCCCATATTGTGCATCCCAAGGCATAATTTGATCTAAGACCCAATGAAATCAACATAAAAACTAAAATTATTCACTCCCCAACAATCTAGCTAGCAAAAGAGCCCCTGTGGGACCAAGTCACTCATCTAGGTGAATTAATCCCATCTAGGTGGGACTAAGTCACCCAACTTGGCGACTTAGTCCCATTTGGGCTATTTTTGAGGTTTGAGTGGGAAAAATTGAATTTTAAGTTTAATTTTCTTTCATGTTGGCCTTGGAGATCAAATTAATGAGCATTTTAGGAGGATTTCCTATATAAAAAATATTTTAAACCCTAACTCAAAACCTAATCATTTTCATTCATCATTCATTATCTCTCTCAAGTCAAGCAAGCTAGGGTTTTAGCATTCTAAGTCATCAAGATAGCTTTTTAAGGCATTCAAGGGTAGATTCTCCATCCATTGTTGGAGAAAATGAAGATCTATCATCATGGAAAATTTCTAATCCCTTCATTTCATGTTTATGCTTCCTCTTATTTCTTCATTTGGTTTAATTACTTAAAAGGGGTTTGACCAAGGCAAACCCCTATTCCCTAACATTCAACATTTCCCTTTCTTTCTTTATGCGTTTGCAAATTTAGGTACCTTGAAGGCTTCAAACTCATTGAAGGATAAGTTACAAAGTTTTTGAAGACATCTTCTTGTTAGCTAGGTCATAATATTCACAAAAAAGTCACTTATAGTGCCGAAAATCAGAGTTTCAAAACCAAACACTTGAAGGAATAGAAAGTGCAAACAGAGAGCTTTTGTTTCCACTTTTGGATTTTCAGAAGAGATAAAGTGGACTAAGTCACCATTAATGATGACTTGGTCCCACTGCACATATTTTTTAGATTTTTCTATAGATTTGGATACCCATTTGGCTGAAATGGTCTCCATAACAGTTTTCTAGATCTGGGAGTAGGTAGCCTAGAATGGCATAAGTGTCCCAATAGGCCAAAATTTCAAAATCAACAACATTTCTAATCTCCATTCTAGTCTACAACACATTTCTAGGTGCACCTCTTCAATTTTATAGTTTTCTATTTTGTTTCATAATCATTTCTAGGTCATTTATTACATGTTTGCATATCACATTGTGTTTCAAATATTTTACATTTTATTAGTTTTGCATTAATAATCAACATCTTTTATTAGTGTATTGCATTTAGGGCATTACATTCAGGCATATTTCATTCACATTTACATTAGTCTTGAGTGGGGACAATCCAATCTTTAGTACACCTCTCTCCTTTTAGGTGAAAAACCCTAGAAGTGTTAGAGAGCCTTGTGGTGCCAAAATATTTGTTCACACCTAATAGGATACATAGGGGAAGGATCACCAAGAGGGTTGTCATAGGTCTTAAATTTTTTATCATCCAACACCAATATATCTTCACTTACGCTTTCATCCTCTAGAACATTATCACAAGAGGTAAAAATGTTGGGAGATGAATGTAGACTAGTTGAGGTTTCAATGGTCTCTTGTATTATGTGGTCATCACGATTACCTATGGTTGTTTCTTCTTGTTCATCAATGTTTTTCCTAATAAGAGAGGTAGAAGCCCAGAGAAACAACTAGGATTCTCAATCTAGAAAAACTCCATGGCACAAAGCTACAAAGCTTTTTGAGAAGAATTGGGACAATGGGGAAATAACCCTTTTTGGCAAGAAAGTTAAGCTTGATGAAAATCTCATTGCTGAAGTGACTGGTATGCCCACTTAAGGACAAAAAAAAAATCAGGACAAGAATTTCTTTGATGAAGCGGTGGTCAGATTTGTGAAGAAAAACAAGGAAAAATTGAAACTTGTGAAAGTTTCCAATAGTTACTTCGAGGCCAACACCATTAAAGCTCTCTGGAGGAAAATTCTTCACATCATTATGGAGTATATTACCCTGGATGGTCGATTCACTAGGGTCTACGGCTATCATTTTTCCTTGCTCAATCATTTTCGCTATAAGGTCAGGGTTTCTCTCCCCTACTATTTGCTCCAGGTTCCTTAAGAAAGAGTCTGGAAGACCATAAGAAAAACCCTAAAAGATATCCTATATTACATACTAGTCTAATAAGGTTAATTTTTGAACATTTCCAAAATATGTCGGCCCCTACTAACCTGGATACCTCTTCGGTGTCTGAGGAGGATGACACTAAACCCAGTTGTTCAGGGAACAACCCTAATTTGATTTTGGCAAGGACGGTCCTGGATCTGCCCTATGTCCAAATTGGCAAGAAAACCCAAATCCATAACCCCCAATCTGTTTAAGTCTACCCTGCTTATGAGTCTAGAAGCTCTATTCCCATCGCCAAAGGTGCTGGAAAGAACTTCCTTGTCAAAAACCTTGTTTCATATTCTGAAGACTCTCTTGATTCTGAGGAATCTGGCGCAAATAATAATTCTTCCTCTATTGTCTCATCGATGGACAAAGATGTTAGAACTGGGTCCCCTAGAGCCTCTGACCCTGCTAAAGTTGCCTCAATCTTGATAGGGAACCTTCTATTGACTTTCTAGGCATAGCTAGGAGTAATGTTGTCGACCATTTCAAAATGTTAAAATGGGTCTTTCATGAAATTAATGACCTGAAAATAAAAAACTGGGCCCTCCAGAGTAAATTGGAAGAAGTGGGAGCTAAGGTTTATGTGTTATGCAAAAAGGATGAAGAGCGTAATGAGAACAATGCTAGTAAAGAGATCCAGGACAATGTGGGTAAGGACAAAAGGACAAAAATTGATTTGGAAAAAATAAAAAATGTTATGAAGATAATTATTGAATAAAATAATAGAATGGAAAGACATAATGCTATCATTATCAACACAATGACTGAAAATTTGGATAAAGCTCAACAAGGGTCCTTGGTTGTTGATTTGGAAGAGGTGAAAGATAAAAACCAAGAAGAGGACATTGGGATTTTGAAAAGAACCAGGGCTAATCTGAAAAGGAAGGCACCCCCATGCCACAAATGATTCAAACTTTCAGGAAGGGTGTCCAGGATATGTAGGATCTGGAGGCCGAGACTGAGATTGTTCTAAAGACTTTGGATTAGCTTTTGTTGGTTTTTTGGTTCGCATTTCGGCTAGCTCTTTGATTGTCCTTCTTGGCTTTTTTTGGCTCGTCGCTATTTATTCTAGATTTTTCTTTTATTGCAGCCTGTTTAATTCATTGGACTTTTTTGTCCTTTCCTATCTTTTGTTGTAAACTTTGTGGTTTCGGGTCTGTGTAAAACCCATTTTTTCCTTTATCAAAAACAACTAGGATTCTCAAAACTCTTAGTGATTGATTCTCTTAGAACCAAAATATCTTCTTTGCAAATAGGAGATATATTAGGAGAAGAACAAATATGATCATTAGGATTGTCCAAGGTTGTATTCTCTTTCACTAAAAAACTCTCATAGGGAGGGGATAGGAACTTTTTCTTAGCATGCCTAGAAAGGTAAGGTACTAATAAAATGTTTGAAAGAAAATGAAAAGCACTTCTAACCATTTTATGCAATTTTTCAACAATGTAAATAATGTATATACCAAGATGCAAAATATTTTTATCCAATGTATGAAAAACTTTAAGAATTCAAACAAAGTGTATCCAAGAATGAAAGGCACTTTTATCAAACTTATGCAAAGTTTTATAAATGTAAACATTGTATATGCAAAAATGAAAGTTCTTTTATCCATATTGTACAAAGTTCTAGAAAATTAAACATTTTCAAAATTTCAAACCTAAAACAAGGTAATTTGTAGATTACACTATGCAATGACTAAAAATGAGATGTTGTAAATGTCATTTTGAATGTTGAAAATGTAGTGAATGAAGATAAATTAAGCTAGATTCACTAAATCTGATGGAACAACAAATTTGAAAACTGAAACAAGAAAGTAACTGTAGAAAACATAAGCACACAAAAAAAAATTTAAACCCTAAAATTTGTAACTTCAAACTCCATAGGGACTATGACATGAGCAAGGGTGTCTTGGTCTTGCTAATGAAATTTGAAGGTTCTAGAAATTTGAATGAAATGCAATCAACTCAGACAGGATTCTGAGGTAAACACCCAAAGAGGGACTAAGATGCTAGTAAGGGTGTTTTAGTCCTAGTAGAGGTATTTGTCATAAAAACACCAAAATCTAAGTTGTTTACAGTGTCCCCAAGTTTCCTACCCAGGGGCCTAATGTTTAGAAACATAAAGTTGTGCAAATGAATGCAAGAAAAAATAACTAATGATGAGCAATTGAATGCAAATTTGAATGTAATAACAATGTTCCTAAATGTAATTAGGATGATTGACAATGGACTTTTTAATTTTTCAATGAAATAAAATGATGCAAGAAAGAAAAAATGTAACCTATATGCACTTTCACTAAATATGAGAAACCCTAAATGCAATTTCACTAATGCAAGATGCAATACAATAATGAATGCAACCTAGATCTAAGAAATTAATGAACTAAAAATTAGAAAATGAATGCCCAACAAGGTTGGGTTCACCAAAATGAACAGAAAAGAAAATAGGGGTGTGGAAAGCCCACTACTTTCCATGGTCATTCAATAATGTACAGGGTTCCAAATTGGTTTTACTATCAACCCTAAAAGGTGAGTCAATTCCGAAGAAGGAAGACCTAGGAGGTGGTTCTTTAAGATTTGAGGGATTCACCACCAAGCAAAAGCTTGGAAAAAGACACTTTAACATTCAACTCACAAAACCTAATAATGCAAAGTAAATGAAGAATACAAATGATGAAATTAAGCAATAGGAAGTTATGTTGTATGTACTTGGGAAGTCTAAAAATGTGACAAGGATTCTAGAAATACAAAGAAGCTATCAAAAAGTGCTATGGCAGATAAAGATGCCCTTACTATTGTCTTAGTCCTGCTACTATTTTTCAGAGAAAATGCATTCATCTTTAGATGTCAAAACAAGATAAGAAAGAATTTTTGAAAAGTGCCCTCAAGAGGACTAAGATGCCCTAGGTGGTGACTTAGTCTTGTTCTAAATTTTTGAAATCTCTGAATGTGGTCCTAAGGCTTGATGTCTACTCTTCCTTCTTCTTAGATATGAAGTCCTGAAACTTCCAGATCTAGCATGTAGGTGAGTTTCCATGAAGATGACAACTTTGCAATGCAACTTGAAAACTTGAAAACTTTGCACTTCAAATGATCTTCAAATCTTCAACCTAAATCTATAATCATAAACACACAAGAGAGGAAAAGTTTGTTGATTGTTAGTAAATAGGGGTTTTCCTTGGTCAAACCCCTTGTTGGTAATTAAACATTGAAATGAAATAGAATAATGAAGGAAATGATGAATGAACAAGATGTAATGTTGTAACTCACCAAACCCTTGCTATGAGGTGCTACAAATGTGCTCGAAATGGTTGCAATGGATGTGGCTCTTGACTCTTGCTTGAAGGATATAGATCTTGCATAAAACACTTGCTTGAATCATAAACCCTACATCACAAATGTTAGCACAATAACAAAAATGATGCAACAATATCCTTGATACGATGCTTGAATCTTGATGAAGGCTCCAAATTCTTAATGAAAATTCTCTTGAATGCTCAATTTTCTATTAGAAATTCTCTAACAAAAGACTTGGATGAGAAATGAATGAAGAAACCTTGTATTTATACTTATCCATGCTTAAAATCCCAAAATTACACCACAACAAGCCAACATATGAATTCATTAATTAGAGGAGGCTAAATCTTGCAAGAATTTGAAATTAAATCCCAAAAATACTTTAAGGGAGACTAAGTCGCCCTTAGTCCCGAAGCATGAAATCAGGGCATAGACTCCAAAAAGGGGGCCACTTTAAGGAACTTTTGGAATCAAGGTCCCAAGACCTTTGGCAGACAAAGATGCCCAAGGTGGTGTCTTAGTCCCAACCAAAAAATTAGGGACACAGAGCCAAAATCATTAAATAAGGATAAATAAAACAAGGTGGGCCCGAACAAGTGTGAAAATGCAAGGGTATGCATTTTCCTACACTACATTGAGTAATTTCAATCATCAAACTAAACCATAGATAAGCATTATGAAATAAATCCTAACATTTATTAATACAAAGTAAAAACTCAAATGAATTATAATAGTTATTCCAAGACCGATGAAACTAATAATCAAATCTAGATGATAAATTTGGTAACTAGATAATATATATTGACATAATATTTAACAGGCTTACTCTTCATCAACCTTGCTCATTAAATCCAAGTTATTTTTGGATAATTTTCTTTTTATCAATCCACAAGAAAATATCCATATTATTTGATAAAATTTAATTGATTAAAGAGTCTTTACATTGATTACTTTTCCGAACCTGCTCAATCGCGTGGATGCGTTTATTATTCGTGCGTGAAAAGCTTTACGTTTACTGTGCGTGGACTGAACGCTTGGGTGTTATTCATTTGGAGAGTTCTTTCACTTTTCCTATTCACGAAAAGGTTATGCTTATGCTTTTTAGATATTTTTTACAGCATGTCTGACATTTCAAGTCCTTCAATTTTCTTGTCGCACGTTAAATATTTCTCATAAGACTTGCACTGGGTAGCAAATTTGTGCCCTGAAAAATGAAAATTATCCTTGTTTAGATTAATCTACAGAGACATATATAATTGTAGTGCAGACACCTTGGACAAATTTACAAGAAACAAAGAAATGCCTTCGGATGGAGAATGAGTTGGTCTACACGCTCAAAATAGTAAAGAGTGCCTACAGTCCTGAAAATGCCACGACAATTGATCATAACTATAGGCTGAAGATATAGAGGAGCTTTTATGGGATTGTACTTGTCGAGTTGAAAAAAAAAAAACAAAAAAGAAAGAGTTTTTATGCCACTGCTGCATTACAGAACACCCAACAACAAAGAGGAAATTTCTTAACAATGAAAAAAGAAACATCAGAAAGGTAGCGCAGCACTGGGAGATAGACATCAGTTAACAACAAATTTGTGCTTCCACAATTTCAAAGAAGTCAATCATCAAGCCAATCAAGGCTAAACTATGCCTCCACAATTTCAACTCTAAGCTCTGGAATAGAAATGTTCTTGGCCCTCAGCCACTGCTTCCCAATCTTCTCATCACAGATAACCAGCTTGAGGGAACTCAGTTCACAAACAGCTCTTGGTAACCTCGTCAAGCGAGAACATTCTCTCATATCAAGCTCACTCAATTTCATTAGTTGCCCTATTTCCTCTGGAAGTTCTCTCAGCCCCTCGCAGAATGAGATGTCTAGACATTCCAACAGCCGAAGTTTTCCAATTGATGGTGGAAGCTCTTTTAGACTTGGTAACGCTGATAACCTTAATATTTTCAGAGAGCACATATTACCAAGGTCATAAGGTAACATTTGAACAAGGTGACAGTTGCTAATAGACCAGACCTGAGCAGAGGGCATATAAGAGAAACTAAGGGGCACCTCTTCCAAGCTGCTGGAGTGATCAAGGTTAAAATCTCGCAGCTTTATACTGTTGAAAGTGGATACATATTCAAACCCTTCGCATAAGCTTAAAGATAGCTTCTCTATGTTCGATAGGTCTTTGCTTTGTTTTAGAACAGGCGATGCAATCAACCTCTCCAAGCGGACGCTCTTGAGTTGAGTGAGCGAAGATAAAACATCTAGACCTTTTATAGTTACCCTCTTTGTGCCATAATTCAATACCATGAGATATTTTAGATTCTTCATGGACTTCAAAAATGAAAGTATTCACTTGAAGTAAGGAATAACAACAGAGCCTGTGTCTCAGGTAAATTCATCTCAAACCAATGATTTGTCTCCGTAAGGCCTGCATGAATAAATCAGAAAGGAAATCGAATTAGAGCATTACCAATGGTGGTTGCAAATGCTAGTTATGTGGGCTTAATTCTTGTCATTTAGATGTCGATTCCAGGAAAAATGTAAGTGGAAATGAGTGGTCAGTGTGACACTATGATTGAGAACAATATTATTTCGTAATCCTTCTAATGAGATAACATGATAAAAGTACCCAACACATCCAGAAATTTTGAATAGTTTGCATATGCAGTTTAGTTTACACACTAAACAAGTGAATATAATATCAAAATCATACAATTAGATTTTCACGTCAAATAGAAATAGTTTAGTACACGTGGCTCCGAAGTTGTGGAGAGCAATTATGTGAATATTAAAAATTATAGCTGATAATTAATTTTTGCCAAAAGGTTGGAAATAAATCAAGATGAGATTTTTGGATTAATCTACCTGTGTGAATGGACAATAGTTGAGCTTCAAATGCTCTATGATTAAGCAACTCCAACTTTGATGGCAAGCTAGTCTCCTTCATAGGCATAAAAAACCTCTTCGTGTGGGCTAAACCATCTTTGCATCCCAGATACAGGGCCAATTCTCTCATTACACTATGTTGAGAAAAGCATACCTCTGAGGCATTTCCATATGAGATTGCTAATCTGCTCCTGATAAGTGGTACAATGTCAACTTATTGTTAAAAAATATCAATAGAAAACCTTGTATGGAAAAGGAAAGGCATTTACCTTGGAGTGCTAGTCAAATTCAACAGGTTTCTGCTTGCAAAACCTAATAAGATGGAAAACGCGTCCTGCAACTGTAGCTTCCGCACATAAACCCATATGTCCAATAACCCTTAAGCACTCCCTGGCTACATCATCTAACGAATCGATACTGATCTCCAACAATCTGATTAGCCTGTTCTTGTGATAATCTGATATGGATTCTCCTTTAGAAATCTTCTCCTTGGCCCTCTCCCAAACCTCATGTGGTTCCCCACGCAAACAGCTTCTGATCACCTTTAGAGCAAGTGGCAGGCCCCACATTCTGCTAGCACCTGTAATCGAAGAAACGTGATTATTTTACTAGCAGAAGACCAGTAAGAAGGCAAGAAAAATTCAGATATGTAATTCAAGCCATAAAATTTGCTAGATAACATACTTTCAACTTCAGAATTTTCTAGATTTCTAGAATTACTTTAATATGATATTAGATATAATTAAAAAATTTCTTGGAAGAAAGATATTTTGAAATTCATTGTACATAATTAATTGCTTTAATCCTACGTAAACATTCCCTATATTACTAAGCCGAGTGTCCATCCATGATTCTCGAATGTGAATATTTCAAAATACAAATATTAGAGTATTACGCGTCGCGTATTCCGCGTTATTTTCCATATGTTTAAAAAGATAAATATTAGACTATTAGAGAATAAAAAAGTTAGTAGAATCGTTCACTCACAAAACAACAATTAGTGGAACATAAAAAATATACCTCCTTTACCAGATTTGCATCTGTAGTGCAATTGATGTCTGTCCAAAGGCCCAGAAGCAGAAAAGTGATAGTGCATCCTCTCGGCACAACAATGGCAACTGATACACTTGGGTAGTCAGGGTTGTGGGCATAATAGAACTGTCTCTGGTTGTTACAACAGTTTTGTATCCTGGCCCTTCAAATAGTAAAATTTCCAAATTTACTCTAGACCAAACATCATCCAAAATCACCAGAATTGACTTGTGTTGACTCATAATCAATTGCTGCAGCTGCATGTGTCCATCTTGCAAATTCTGAAACTCTGGTTTCTTCCTTCCAGCAATCTTCTCCCACATAGTCTCTAAAATTCCTTTCAGGTTTCGTGACTGCGACACGGTGATGAAAACCACATTATCGTGGAAGTATCCTGCTATCCATCAAAACACAAAAAATAATAGACTAATTACCTTAGCACTAACAATCTGATGTAATAGAAACGAAACCAGAGCACCATACCCAACGCTATTATAGAGATGGGAAATATACCTTTGATCTGAGGATCATTGCAGAGAGCTGATGCTAGAGTAGATTTCCCCCCGCCCCCCATGGATTGCACGCCAACAATTGACACATCTTTCTGGAACAAAAGTCCCTTCAAATCCGTAGTACATTTCTCCAACCCCACATAAAACTGAGATTTCTCAAGAATACCATATGCGCAATCGTCCACCATTTCAGAACTGTCAATGGAACGAGCTAAAGCCATTTGTCTTTTTTAATTCTCCAATTTGAAACTTGAAACAGCCTGGTCTTAAGCTTCTTTCTTCTTACAAGATTTCTTGTATTTCTTGTCATTCTAAGGCTATTAGATATGGCCTTTTATAGAGTATTAGACGCATCACGAAAAGATTGAGTTGGATTCTAGACATTTGTAATGAAAGCAGAACGAAGATATAGGTGTAAAATCAAATTTCAAAGACCATGATTTTGTGCGAGAATCGAGTTCCATTCACGAAGATATAGGTGTGAGTTCTGTGTAAGAGAGCTATTCTCACGACGCAAACAAATTGTAAAGAATAATATTTCTTACGACGTAAAGAAATTATAAAGAATAATATGTTTCTTTCCAAGTTGGCGAGTTTGCTTAGTCAAGTTGGTCAATACGTGCTGCTAGGAGCATGACTTTTCTAGGAGTTTGTTTGATTTTATATATTGTTACAAATAATTTGTTTGTGTAAATTTTATAACGGATAAAGAATCCATAGTGGAAGACTAAATTTTCGAACCCTTGGCATAGAAATCATATTTCGAAATGTGTAATGTGAATATTTTTTAATCATATTTATATATTTTAATTGTGTTTAAGAATGTTAAATACTTTCATTGATCTTATATTTTCTTATTATAAATAATAGTTTAATGGTGTAATTTGTATATCTATGTCAATTTGTATTTAATTTTGAATTTGTTTTAATCAAATTGTTTAGTACAATTATATATAGATAATTGACATAGTTTTGTTTGTAGTTGGACTCATAACTCAATCCTTCATCCATCTCTCCTTGCACATATTTCTACATATGAAATCATGTATTATCTACATCAAAACACATGTTGGTATGCATTTGATATTCATTGTTCATGTTGTTTCCCTCATTGACATATAATATTTAGAGAGGCCATAGATCTATTGACCTTTGTTTAAACATTTATGTGATTAGTCACTATGTTTTTTATTGGGAGGCATTTAATGCACATTCATTTATATTCAATTTATATTCAAAATTCCTACATGCACTAAATAAAAAATCATTCTAGGAGTATTTTCCTTTAAACATCAAGATGAATCTAATTGTGCACAAAACCAATAAAAAATTATCTATATGACTTATTTATAATGATGTCCTCAACCATTAAATTGACTATAAAGCTAGTCTAATCAAGGGGGTTGACCTAGTGGCACTTGGCCCTTACAATCCAGTTATTTCCCAAAAAATATTTTCCAATCCTTATGCCAAAGAGTAAATTAAATTTAGGTGGCATAAGTTGTAGAAGTTAGTAGTTAGATATTTTAAATACATGACACAAGTAAAATCTAAATGGAATGTTAGATCTATAATAGTCAAGATCAATCCTACAATGTGAAGTATCAACTTGTTAAGTTCCAAGAGTAACTTAGTTCAAACTTTAGCATTCTACATCTTGAATAGGTATATTAATTTGGAAATCTAAGTCAAAGATCAAAATTTATGATCAAAATAGTGGACTTTAATCCATTGGCTACTAGAATTAACTAGGTTCGCTCATTATATTTAATTGCCTCTTTTCATTTTTTTATATGATTTATAATTCCTTTAAATTAGATCAATTAATTATATTAATTAAACCTAATTTTGGTAAAGAGATCCATTTATTCTTCCCCATCCATTATGTTTAAGGTATATATATTTTTAATTACTACATTTGATTTATAAATTTGATAAGATTTTATTTACATTTCACATATATTCACTTTATAGATATATCTTTATTTGGGGTTTTCCATTGGGGTAAGTGCAAAAAGTTGGGTCCATGAAGAGGGGAATTTTTAGCAAAAAAAATATCGAAAGGAATGGGTACCCTTTCATCTACTTCCTAAATGGGTAACTATTCTATAAATAGAATGGGATATCATTCTATTTTAAAATGAGTACCCATTCTATTTTTAGAATAGGTACCTGCTTTAATGTAGGTATCCATTCTAAAAAGAATGATATCCCAAAGTACTTTTTGAGTTGGTTTTAGGCTTGAAAAAGGTTTGGTAACCCAACTATTAGCCTTTGACCTTCAACTAAAAAATAAGGCAAGGCCAATAGAAATATTTTACTTTGGCAATATAGTTGATGGGGTTTTTATCATAATTGGTTTATGAAATTAAAACCCATTATAGATCATCATGTCTAGTTTCAATATATGTAATGATTGGATTATGTTTTCTATTTTTTAATTAATTTACAAGGAAAATGGTACATAAACTTAAAATCTTGAGCTTTTTTATTTTTTTAATATTTTTTATCTACTCATGTTTTAATGAAAAATATATGAAATAAATCTTCAAAAAAATATCGACACAATTAAAAAATAAAAAAATATTAGTTTAGGTCAAATTATGGTGTCCATACACATTGGTTTCCAAAAATAGCAATGGTGCCAATAAAAAAATAATAAAAAAATTATTCAAAAAAATATATAAAAGAATATCTGCATCAATCTTTAGGTTGTTACATATCTTTCCCCACTTTTATTTAGGTTTCCATACATGTGCATCATATGTGTGATGACATACACCTATGTCCTAATTATAATTACTTTGACTTCAAAAATTAATTTAAAAAACTATGCAATAAAAAATTATGAAAACATATCCATGAACTAGATATTGATATTAAAAATATATATTAAATAAAAATTAAAATTCTATACTTTCAATGAAAAAGTTATGTGTGACAACATTAACAACACTTTTTAAAAATATTGTTACTATAAAAAAATAAGTTATTAAAAGTTGTGTAGAAAAATCATAATTTATTTCTATTTTTTAAAAATATATTTTTAATTTAAAAACAAATCCCCACAAGTCACTAGTTCACATCATCTCCAAATTATTAATGGTTTATTCTCTATTGGTTTCATAAAGTGATTTTTTGTAAAAAAATGTTAATATTAATGTCTAACTTGACCAAAAAGTGGGACATAGTATTGTGGGCTAAACCTTATCTATTTTTTATTTTCCAAAAATATTAATAGTTTGCTACATTTTAATAATTGACATAGGAACATTATTGTATTATAAAATCTAATAAATTAATAATCAATTAATTAAAACTTTGATATGCCATTTTGGCACTTCCATTGAGGCTTATTTGAGTGAACCATCCGGAATTGAATTATACTGAGAATGGCTATAGTCCTAAAGTTACATGGATAATCACGAAAAAGAATCATCATACTAAGCTTTTCTAAGAAAGTGCAGCTGGCAATGTTTAACCATGTTACTATTTTTTTCTTAATTATTATATTTTGGAGAATAGAAAATGGTATATGTAACAAAAAAATGTTCTATTTATTATGACATGAATTTTCAAAATGCCTTTCATATATGGTGAAAATCCTAATTTATTTATATATAAGGTTGTTGATAGATTGAATAGTAAATGACGAAAAAACTTTCATCAAGTTGAAATATAATTTTTGGTTTAAAATATATTTTTTGTTCTATATGCTCTTGATTATAGATATTATCATGGATACACAAATATGCCATCTATGAAATTTTAATTTCCTTCTATGCCCACAAAATGGATCAATTGTAAGTATTGTGTGCTATCTCATATTATTAACAAAATATTTTGTTTCTCAAGATGGAAAGGACATTTGTTTGTTGCTTTGATTCTTCTTTTGATGATTTTATCCTAGGGAACATCTAGGCCTACACATTACCATGTATTACTTGATGAAAACAAGTTTGGTATAGATGATATTCAAATCCTTGTTCATCTACTATTATATGCGTAAGAATCAATGATTTTTTTCCTAGTTTCTTGCAATGCTATTTCTCTTATTTTATATATATATATATATATATATATATATATATATATATATATATATATATATATATATATATATATATATATATATATATATATATATATATATATATATATATATATATATATATATATATATATAAAGTCACAAATATCACAAAATCACCAAAACAATATATGTTGGTAAGTTTGGAGTCCCTCGAGGCTTTTGACATAATCTCAATGAGTTTTTCCTTCCAAGTATTTCTATTGAATTTTAATTTTAAAAATCACAATTCTAATGTTTATGCTTGAATTGTAGACAATGACTCCAATAAACTATCCCCATCTGACTACCACACAAATGCAATAGTTTTTAAAGGCTTAGGACCTTTATAAAATAAAATTCTCAATTTAATAAAATAAGACACTCATTTAAACAAGTATTGCTATGATAGTGAAAAAATATTGTTCTTATGTGTACAACTATTGGGGTAGAAATATACAATCATTTGATTAATTTCTTATTAATAGTCTATCCTAACACAAATATAAAAGGTGAGCACAATAAATACCATGTATTTTCCCATTCAATGTGAGATTTTGAAAAAGATTTAGTGTTCAACTATTTGTCCATTTTTCATATAAGTTGTATTTTAAATAGTTATGTGTTGTTTTTTTATAACAAAAAATAGTTTTTTTGTGTTTAATTATTGGTCCAATTGTATTGAATATACAAGGTAGAGACAACAAAGATTTATGGTTACCAATAGATATTTGGTCCATTTAGGCTACATATAAACTTTATTATAAATAAAAATATGATATTCTATGAGCAACAAATGATATTTTCTTATTCAACTACTAGCCACACCATGATAAAGTTTTAAACACGTTTTTAAAAGTCAAATTTTGGACACTTCTCAATAGATAGGATGATGTGGCAAGTTGTATGATGAGTCACACCTCCAAACCTTAATTATAGATAAATAAAAAACCAATCCACATTTTTAAAAACTAAGATCCTACCATATTCCAAGCAATCGCTATCCTGCCATATTCCAAGCCCTACATACTTGCAAAATTAGCCCACACCACTATCTTTTGGACTGTTTTGTTGTTGGTAATATCCTTATTTGTTTTACGCGTACGGAAACTGGAGTTAAGAAACTGATGAAAGATTTGAGTAAGGAGGGACCCACATGACATAGCCACTTAAAACGAAATTGTTCATTGTGTGCTGTTCACGGTAAGCAATGCACAACAATGACCAGACACCTCGCCGTGAAACATAAGGGCTTTGAAATCCCCAACAAATTTTCCGGGAACGTTAATATGATAGCAGAACGTCGAATCATCGACCATTTCAGAACTGTCAATAAAATGAACCGAAGCTACTTGTTAAAATTTTCTCCCCAATTTAAAGCTTACTGCTGCGTAATTCCAAGCGGCTTCTCCTTAAAATGTTTTTTATATGTGATTTCTTGTCTCTGCAAGGCTATCATACACGTCTTCCTTTTATAATATATTCGATTTTACAGAAGTTGCAATGAAATCGGCATTCTCAGCGTATACGCGAAAAAATCTGCAAGATTCTTTTTCGTCGAAAAGGTTTGATAATCCTCATAAAAAAAATTGCTAGAGTTCAATTTCAAGGCTGCATCCTCATCAATTCTACGAATAAACCCTCATATCTTCCTTCTGCTATCATTACAGACTTCATGGAAACTAAAGCGAATACATCACGACGATTCTATTAGTCTATATAAATAAGCCAATTCTAATAAGCTTGGAAATACAGGAAATTTTGTACTTGGAGGAGCAGCATAAGAATAGGCAGTATCAACTTCCAAATTGCAGAAGAAATTGACCGTTTAAGGTAATTCTTACATCAAATCCTCTTTAAAAGTACTTGTTCTTTCTTCTCTGAATCTTTAAAGTAGAAATCTGTGTTAATTGTTCTTCATAAATATCAAGTTGCGAAGCTCAAATAAAAAGATTGAATTATTACAGGTACATATCTTTGATTATTTCTATCTACAATTATAAAGTTTAGATCGTTTGACTAATTACAGTACATATCGGTGTTTCTCAGATAGAATGGACACCTCAGCGCTTAAGAAAATGGTACTCATCCTCCTGTACGTTATTTTTATTGTCAATGTCTCCGGCAGGCACAGTCCCTATGAACATATTGCAAATCAAAATTACCGTGATAAGTTCATTCCAACTATGGATAAGATACAGTCACGGTGTCCATCACAACCTAGTTGCCATGGCGACATCCCGGAGAATGGATGCTGCCAACACAAGAAGAAGACATATAATTCGACCCCATGATATTGTGAGAATAAGTCATAACTGAATTGTGCTCGTGGAGGAATATGTGTCAATATGTATTGTATAGGTCTGTTTGAGTTTCTGTTTCTTGTCAATCAGTTACAGTTATCTGTCAAAATCCTTAGCTCATTCAGAGAAAGATTGTTGAGATATTTGTAACTATAAATATGTAATATCGTTGATGAATAAATAGGCATCTTTCAGCTGTTTCGCCGTCTCTGTCTCGAATATCTGTTTTGATCTTCTTCTTCTACTTCCTAATTTTCTTATATATATGAACAATTCCCTCTCACGAACTGTAGTCTTTGGTTTTGTTTTTTCTCCGATTTCTAGGCAATAACTAAATAAATATTTTCGTCCTTTCTCTTAACGGCCTAAGGATCAGTAGTTCATTATCAAGGAGTTATTTCTATTATTTACACTGATAAACAATTTTATTTTTAATCAATACATATTAAATAATAAATATTAATTTCTATTGTTAAAAATAGAAACAAAAACAACTCCATGAAGAGTATTAGTTGTTAATGATTTTAATGCATTTTTTAATCAATATATTAATACATAATAATCTTTATTATTAAAAATAGAATCTTATTGAGAAAAAACTAATATTCAATTTCTTGGAGATAAAAGGTTATAATAGACATTGTAGTAAAGGGAGAAGCTTGTAGGTCATTTTGAAGGTAAGAATTAATCTACTCAAAGAATGGGGTGTCATTGTTGGTTGCAATGCATGGGGTGGAGAAAAATATTCTTTTATTGGCTCTCCGGCAAAAACTCTCTTAAATGATTCATAAATCAAATGTATATCTCTACCACATATTGGGACTATGAGGTAGTCTCATATACTGTAGGTCATTTGTAAACCTAAAAATAGATAACCTGATATCATGGAAGTTTTATTAGATCTATGTGTATATTGTAAGGTATTTAGTCTAAAATATTTTTTTTTGATATAACGTTCAATTGGGAGATCATTGCACCACCGCCTCCCATAAAATGACAACGACGACCGACACCTTACTATGGAACAAAAGCCCTTTCAAATCCCTAATACATTTCTTCAACCCCACATAAAACTGATATTTACCAGGAACCTTTCAGAACTGTCAATAAAGGGAACTTAAGCCATTTATTAAAATTTTAATAAACGCTTAATTTCTTTCTAAATTGAAGCTTACTGCTGCGGAATTCTAAGTGGCTTATGCTTGTAATGTTTCTTCTATGTTTTCCCGTCTTTGTAATGCTATCGTACATGTCTTCGTTATATAATAGACGCAGTAAATATTAAACGAATCAGTTTTACTGAAGTTGCAATGAAATCGACATTCTAAGACTTAGTTTTACTGAAGCTGCAATGAAATCAACATTATAAGCATATGTGCGCATGAATCTGCATGGATTTTATTGCCTCGCAAATGTTTCACATTCCCTTATCGCTTTTGTTTCATTGGATAATTAATTTATATGTAAAATAAAAAAATTAAATATAGGATAAGATAGAAGCATAATTGAACATATGAGAATTTATGAATATTATATATAAAAAATATTCATCAATATGTGAAATTAATATTGAACTATCATAAGCATGTCATTTATAAAATAAGGTGCTCATTTAAAAAGGTATTGTTGTTCTAGTAGAAAAATATTATTCTTATGTGCATAACTATTGGTATATCAATGTATATTCAATGGAGAAACTCATATTAATAGTTTGTCCTATCATAAATATAAAATATAACTACAATAAATATCTTTCATGAATAAGTGTCTAGAGTCATCTTTTTTTTTCCAGCCCATCTAGATCCATGTAACTATATTATAAATGAGCCATGTAACTATACTATAGAATTTTTCTTTTGAAATTAAGCTACCTATCTTAATGGAAGGCTAGATGAGGGAAAATTTTTATGGCACATATTCTCCTTCTTCCATGTGCCTTGGTGGGTTGTTGGATCTCTATTATACAACTAGGGGTGAGGAACTATGTCCAACAATAGTGTCCTATTGAGATGGAAAAGTGACACTGTTAATTACACTTGAGAGAGTTTCTCCTCAACAAACATCTCCTTGGGAGCATAAGAAATTTTCTTATGTCTAGAGCTTTCTAAATCATATTTTATTTTTTGAGAACTCACCCCAAAAACCTAAGGATAGCTTAGTTGGTGGTGCATTATTACTATGGTCTTTGGTTTTGTGAATCACCACTATAGACCAAGCTAATTATTTTTGTACAAGAGGTAGAAACCTAGAAGTGTGTTGAAAGCTAAGATTAGAATGAGCATATGCCAAAGGGAAATATTAAATCTTATACTCAAAATATTAAATATGATAGAGAATAGAAAGAATATTCTAATAGAGAATGCATTAATTATATTTGACTTGTTCAATTCATATGTGTACTATTTCATTGAATCTTTGGAGAGATCCATTTCTGTAGCGGTCATCGTTTAGGCTCAAGTCAAGAAAAACCTATTTAGTTCGACACACATGACAATGTCTAGAGATTCATCAATTGGTATTACATAATTCTAGCATGTGACAAGGGTAAACTAAGAAACTCCACCTAAAAGGGAACACATAGAACTTTCTCATCAGACATGGAAAAATCTCTAGTCTAGTGTGAGATAATAAGCAATGAAAAGTGAACAAAATAGGGATCTAATTTAAGGTTGAATTTAGCATAGTTGAATTCAATAAAAAAATAGTAAATATGAAAAAATCCTACATCATAAAAACAATATAACATGAAAATGGCATCAACCAAAACCATGATAGAACCATCCTTCTCTCTTTCCATCCCATTCCTTGAAGAACACTCTAACCACAATAATATTATTAAAAAAATAAAACAGTAAAATAAACTCTTCCCATCAACCACACCATAAAATGAAATCAATAAATCAAGCCATGAAAAATATAACATAAAAACATAGTTTGGTATGTGTTAACCCATCTCTTCTTATACACATAGGAAATTTGAAAAGAGAGAAACCCACAATTTAAATAGAGTGATTCTTCTAATAATGGCTTAAAAATTTGAAGAAAAAAAAAACATAAATTAAATAGGATATAAACTTTAATTAGGAGATCATTACATAGTGCCAATGTGATAGGGTTGGGCTTAAACAACATAAACTAAGAATTAATTGTTTAGATAGATTTCCAATGTGGGCCTCACCTAACTCAACTCTTTTGCCAATTTCCTAACCCTAGTTTCCAATTTTGTAAATAAATATGGATATTACCAACAACAGAGCAATTGATAACCTAGTTCAAATTAAAGAGTAGTTAGAACATGATTCTAACTACAAAGGAAATATTACACATACTACATACAAAATAACAGTAGATGTAGATTGACATATGAATAGTCCTATATGTTATTTAATATAAATATATTTATATATTTTCCTATTTACATACTATTTATATATTATATAAAAAATATGAATTGTATATTATATAATATAATATATAATATGATATAGATATACAAAATTTACATATATAGGCAAGTTGCTAACATAGAGGTAAAATCAAGAAACAATTACAGGATCTCGATGAGATGAGATAGGTTAAATTCCAATGGGAGGTGCTTGTGGCTTATAATGTAATAGTGATTGAAGCCCACAAACAAGCTCATTCATCCTAAAAATTGAAGCCAGTGATAACATTTATGGGTTGGAGCCAATATAGAAAGAGAACAACACCATATTTTTCTTCATTATCCCCTCACAATACAAAGTTATCACTTGTTTTAGAGATTCATTCTAATGTGCTTCCTCAATACTCATTGCATCATAGACAATGTCACTCCTTGGTGCCTTATTGAATGCTGAAATGGTTGAGATTGCACGAATGGTAAATTTTGGTTTAAGGAAGCCATGAGCAACAAGCTTTCCCCAAAGCTTTTTATTGATTGTCAGCACACAAGTGGTCAAGAATATCTCTAGTAGGGAGTTTTAATGTATGTGGCTAGCTTCTAAATTTTCCTCACTAACCATGTCACAAATAGTTGTCTCAACAACCAAGGAATCTATACTAAAAACCCATCTTAGCTTCATAGACACCGCAACCTATGAGCAGGTGCATATACAACTCGAGACTAGAATATCCTAAGTCATCTCTAACATTTATAACCATCCAACTGTTTAATTTATAAAACCTTTGGGATCATCATGAAACTGATCTCAACAAAGAAAAAAGTTGTCGGGAACCACTTCAATGAACGAGGTAACCATCAAAAGGTCAATTCAAAATTCATCCTTCAAGAGGAATGGGATTTATTAGTACTAATTGTCTATTCTAGGCTTGTCCAAAATATCACATCCTTTTAGTACTAATTGTCTATTTTAGGTTTGTTTATTCTAGGATTGACCAAAATATTAAATCATTTAAGATTATGTATAGTTGATATAATAATATTTACAATTCATTGAATAAAATAGTATAAAGTTTTCGAATTAAATTGTATATGTTTTTTAATTGAATCGTCATTATATATATGTTATGTTATTTATTATATTAATATATATTTTAAATAATATTATATTATATGATATATAAATAAGATAAAAAATAAAAAATATATATTATATAATATAATATATAAACATATCGATATTAAATAATACAATATATAAATAATGAAATATAATAAATAATATATTTGATTGTTCATATTCTATATAATATAATAATATAATGTCAATAGGGCCATTGATATGCCAATCTACAACTTGTGTTATTTTGTGTAAAGGATTTGGAATATTCCTACACAGTTAGGGGAGAGAACCCAGTAATTGTGCACCCTAACTTTGCGCTTCTAATTATCCTATGTGGAAATTTCAAATCACTCCCAATTTTTCACAGCAGCTTACTTGGCAAGTCCCCTACTTATAACTAAGGTTTCATGGCCACATCATCAAATATGATGCCACATCAGCATGTTTTTGGTCAAGGTGTCAAAAAAGGCACAAAAAAAAGTGAGACCAATACTTGTGCATTCACAGCATGTTTTATTGAGAGCTCATGTTGAATCACATGATTGGTTGCTTTTTAGATCAAAAGAATAAATTTTGTTTAATTGTGGGTAGTCATCATCAACACTAACAATTTTAAAGTCACAACTATTGATCTAATATTGATAAAAATAATGAACATTATATAAACAACTACTATTGAAATAGATCCTCTCCCCTAGAACATGTCTTTAAATGCTCAAAAATTTGAACTATGTTATCGATTGTTTTGTTGTTAGTAATGTCCGTATTTCTTTTATGGGTACGAAAACTGGTTGTTAAGAAACTGGAAAGAGAGTTGAGTAAGGAGGGACCCATATGACACGACCACTTAAAAGAAAATGTTCATTGTTTCCTGTTCAAGCCAGGCCAGTCGTCTTCCCGCCACCTCCGATATAATGCACAATGACGACCAGACACCTAGCTATGAAACGAAAGCGGTTCGAAATCCCCAATACACCTTCTCCAACCCCGAATTTTCCTGGAACATTATCATAACAGAACGTCGAATCATCCACCATTCCAGAAATGTCAATAAAATGAAGCAAAGCCATATGTTAAATTTTTCACAAACGGTAATTTCTTCCCAATTGAAATCATACTGCTACGTAATTCCAAGCGGCTTCTGCTTTAAACGTTTCTTTTATGTGCTTTCTTGTCTCTGCGAAGCTATCATACATGTCTTCCTTTTATATTAGACTCGGTTTTAATTAAGTTGTAATGAAATCGACATTCTCAGCGTATATGCGAAGAAATATGAATAGGTTTTTTCTGTCGAAACAGTTTGATAATCCTTGTTAAAATTTCAAGTCTGCATCCTCATCAATTCCACGAAATATCCTCGTATCGAAGATTCCTTCTACTCTCGTTAAAGACTTCATGGAAACTAATGGGAATACTTCATGACGGTTCTATCGGTCTCTATAAAGAAGCCAATTGTAATACGCTTGGAAATAGAATAAATTTTGAAGCTGAAGCAACATAAGAATAGGCAGTATCAAGTTTAGAATTGTAGAAGAAATTGGCCATTTAAGGTAATTCTAACAGTAAATCCTCCTTAAAATTACTTGTTCTTTCTTCTCTGAGTCATCAGAGCAGAAACCTGTTGTAACAACCCTCTTCTTAATACTCAAGTAATCTCAAGAATTTACTAGAAGTTAAATAAACTTAGTAAACATGAGAGAATATTTTTTTTTTAAATTATAACATCTGTATAAGCACAAAAATAAAGTACATCAGTACAACTTTTCTAGATAAATTCAAACTTGAATTCACATGTAATTGCAACTAGAATCAAGAGAATTTTGTTACACCAGAACACAAAGAATAGTTTACCTCATAGGTTGATTGCCATAAACCATAACATGGAGTTCACTGCAGCTGGAATGTTGATGTCAAACTTCACAATACTCAGCGAGTCTTCTGCTACAGAGGGAGAGCATCATCCTAGTGCTTTTCCTCCAACCGCGGACTCAAGTGGTCCCCTGCACACTTCCTAACATGAAGCACCCCGGCCCTTCATGAAGGGTATAGATATAAGGAATTTTCAAGTTTCACCATCTGAGTCCTAGTGATGTGTCCTACAAAACTCAATCAACCATACAACTCTAGATCCCTTCTAGCTAAGTAATGATCTTTCTAATTAGTTGTTCCATCTAGACACACACCTATGACTCATCTTAGAAAACTATCTCATCCTATAGTTTTTCTTACTTTATTTGGTATTCTAGACACAACTAGTCTGTATAGAAAATCCATCCTAGTCAATCCGACTTAGAAATAATCCATAATTCATTATAAACATGTAATGTAAACATATAGATATTTCAAACCTTTTCAAAAGTCCCTTATTGCATTCTTGCAATATCTAGGGTTTATGACGTCCTGCCATTTACTTCTCAAGATTCAATACTCAACATATTGATGTGTTTAATTGAGTTTGAACATTATCGAAGAATCTCCTAAGGTGTTATAAAGACTTCCTATCTTGCTGTATAGTTTTCTCGACCTTTCACTGACAATCAAAAATATATATGTACAATGTCATATCTAACATAAGAGTTACAGATTTCCTACATCCTCCTTGTTTCAATACTAGGGTTTAGATTCTCTAACCCAACGCATGGAAATATCATCATCCTTGATTCTCCAAAGGTAATAACATAAGTGTAACTAACCATAAGAACAAAATGCCTCTAGTCTTTCCTAGACCACTTGACATTGTTTAAATTCACATTTTACATTCATGAATAAACATAGTATTCAAGGTATTCCTTCACCAATGTAATGTCTAAAAGAATACTTTCATTCCATATCAATAGTCTTGATCTAAGTCAATCTTCCGACATAAGTTAGGTTTTAATATCTTATAAGCATATAAATACCTAGGACATTTAGTTCCACCAATAAAATAGGCAAGAACTTAGTGCCACCAACAGGACAATACAACTTTCCTCTTATCTATTTTCTCCTTATCCAACAAGGAGTCAACATATCCTTCAATTACACAAGATGCATCTCAGTTAACATAGTAACTATTGATATTGCTATGGCCGAAAAGTGGAACTCAAAATTAGTTGGGTCAAATGTTCTCAAACCTGGTGTTTGTGGGAGAGAGAATGCTAATTTGTCTATGCCGCCTTTGGGCTGGTTGAAAGCCAATTTTGATGGTGCGGCTAAAGGTAACCCTGGGAAAGCTGGCAGTGGGTGTGTTTTAAGGGACAACTCGGGGGCTTTTATTGCGGCTTTTGCTATGGACATCAGAACTCAAACTAATCATGTTGCGGAAGCAGTAGGGGCTTTTCATGCGGTTAGCCTAGCCCTCAAGATCAACACGAAATATCTTTAGTTGGAGGGTGATTCTTTGAATATAATAAATTGTATTCTTGGGCTTACCCCCCCTTGTGGACCATCAAAAGATGGATCAAAGACATGAAAACATTATTAAATAAATTTGATAAAGTGAAAGTGTCCCATGGCTATAGAGAAGCCAATAAGGTGGCAGATTTCTTCGCCAATGAAGGGGTTAAGAAGGGTGGGGAAAACATGTGGAGGAAGAATGACAACCTCTATCCTGAAGTGAAAGCGCTAATTTATTATGATTCAGTGCATGGAAGAGAAGGAAATCTTAGTCATGATGAAACGGATAAAGATTAGGTACATCAATTTCATTAGATTTGATGGGACCGACGTCATTTTCTTTTTTAAGAAGAGTCTGCGACACGCTTTCTGGGTGTTCGACAAAAAATACCTAAACGGGACCCAAAGCATCTGTTCAGTGTTGTTTTACAGTGAGCTGAATATGGGTGGAGAAAGAAAACGTGTGGAGCTGAGCAATTTCCAGGAGCACAGAAAGAATGCTAAAGCGTGGGAAAGAATTGAAAAGGGAGGTTTAATCCCATATTTGGAAAAGCTCCATGGCACGGACGAGGGGATGCTGGACTATTTTGTTAAAAATTGGAAAAATGGTGAGATTGTGTTGTTTGGCAGGAATGTTAAGTTGAGTGAGGACTTAATTGGTGAGATAACAAGTTTTTCAACTGAGGGTGTTAAATTCTACCGAGACCGACGATTCTCTGATGAAGCGGTCTTTAAATTTCCCAAAAAAGATAAGGAGAAAGTGAAGATGGTTAAGGTTGCTAATAGCTACTTTGATGTGGAGTCCATCAAATCTATCTAGAGGAAAGTTTTAAGAGTTATTATGGAATATATCATGGTTGACGGGTGCTTTACCAGAGTTTATGGTTACCACTTTGCCATTTTGAACCATTTCCGTCACAAGGTTCGTATATCTCTACCTTTTTACTTATTTTCTTCTTTGAAGAATTGCCTTGATGATGTGGAAAGAAACCCTAGGAGGAATGCTATTATTCACCCTAGTCTTGTTAGGCTCATTTTTGAGCATTTTCAAAATTTACCTGCTTTGCCTAAAACTGTTGAAATTGAAGAGTTGGATGATGTGGAGACAAAAAGTAGTACGGAGATCGAACCCCGGGCCCCCCTGCTTGTGTTCTTGTTGTTCATGATACCATTGCTCCCCAGTCCTTGTCTTGTCGGAAAACCCTTAAGGATTATGCCCCGCTGTCTTGTCCTAAACTGCAACCTCTGCATGAGTGCCCTAGTCCGGGTTTTCTTCACCGCCCTATATTAATCCCCAACCGTCTCCTGGTTGCCCTACTCCGGGTTTGTCCCCTGGTTTTTAAAGGTAACCCTGTTATGAAACTTGTTTTGTATTCTGGGAACTCTATGGAAATCCTCTCTGATAAGCCCATGGTCAGTAAGGAATCGGCCCCTAGTGCCCCTACTTCTGGAAAATTTGGGAATGATCATTTTGAGTCCCCTATTCAGGATGAAATTAATTCGGCCCTGAATAAGCTTAAGCCCGAGAATTTGGTTAGTATAGCGGAAAAAAGTACAGATGGCCTTTTCACCGTTCTCAAATGGACCCAGAAAGAAGTTTGTGATTTGAAAGGCCGTGTTACTGATCTCAGCAACAAGGTCACGGATTTGGAACAGAAGATTAGTTGGAATTGTAGAGATAATGAGGAACAGGAAATTCCATTACCGAGGAAAAGACAACAATTAAAGGAGGATAGATTGGCTAGTATCGAGTGCAGCATGTCCAAGATTGGACAAAACATTAGGGCCACCGTTGCAAACAATCACAAAATTGCTAGGCATAACACCATCATCATTAATGCGATGGTGGAAAAGCTTGAAAAAAACCAAAAGGGTTCGCTGGTCGTGGATTTGGATGCAGACAGGGGAGGCAGCAGATCGGCTGGTGAAGGGATTTTGACTCGTACCAGGGCTAACATTAAGAGGAAGACCTCGACTTTATCACATACGGCTCAAATTCTCAAGCAGGGTTATAGGACATGAAGGATGTTGAAAAGGAAGCTGAGGAGTTATTGAACACCTTGGAGTAACGTGGTGTTTTTGGTTGCTGGTTTTTTTGGGCGATCCTTTTTTTGGGCCCTGTTGTCTCTTGGTGCTGTCGTTTCCTTTTTGGGACAGCTGTTTGGTTGTTTGTACTTTTTCTATTTATTTTTTAGTGTTTAAACTCTGTGGTTTCAGGTCCATGTAAAACCTATTTTTTCCTTTTCAAAAACATAGTAACTATCATTAACAGTTAAACTCTACTATAGGGAATTAGGGACTCCACGTCACCTTATTCCACTTTCTAATCATATCATAATTCAAACCATATTCACCACCCTAGGTCTATCCATGGTTCTCAATTCCAATTTAAACTTCTCCATAGGGTAAAATCATATTCATGATACTATAGGCATACCTTGCCTTAACTAAAAAGAATGGTTCATAAAAGTTGATAGTTCAAATTACCCTTATGAGCTTTTGCTAATAAACACTATCCCTGTTAAGATCACTCATAAGTAAAACCAAGAGTTAAAATCTTGTAATATTAACCATATTAGTCTTGGTTATATAAAGCAACAAACTCTAATACTGATGATTTGGCTAACATGCAAGCTTTCATATGTTAAAACTATGATCATTGATGATCACACCACCTCCTTTGTTGAGGGTAGACAAGTACAGTCATAATTATTTAATAAGCCCTTCTTTACCACAATCGGGTTTTCATGCAAGTTGAGTCAAGATTTTGTTTGAGTGTTGTAAGCATAGTTATGTTTAAGGTTATATCATCTATCACCATAGTTGTGGTGGCCATATTGGTTATATGTATGTTGAATCACTAACAGGTACAATACCACAGTTTGGCACTTTTCATACTCTGAACTTCTTAGGCTTGACTCCTTACTCGAGACTTGGCTCTTTTTTTATTCTATCAACATTGTTATTTGATGTGTATATGCTGTAGTAATTATATGTTCTCGGCCATAATGAACTCGAGCCATAGATATAGTATGGATTATAATGCACTAAGCTCGTCAGCCTTTGTGACCTTGAGCTACAAATATAACGTGGTAAGCCTTGCAATATAGCCCAATTTTCACATCTGTGAGCTTTAATATAGGAAGGGATATAATGTATTGAAGCTCGGCCTCCATGGCCTCAAGAAAGTCATGGAAAGGAACATAATATAGTATAGCTCCACCATTAGTCTCAAGCTTAGAAACAATGAAGAATAGAGAGGAATATAGCTCAGTCGTAAGGCCTTGAGCCTCTAAAATGAAAAGAAAAGCTTTAAATATTATTCAAGCTCGACCATAATTTCTCAAGTCATTACCACAAAGAATATATCAAAGATAAGGACACCACAGTAAAAGACATCAACCCCATAAGATATGCACGTCGTGGAAGCTCGATTTAAAAGAAAACTCATAATTGAAAATGCATGTAAGGGTAACATTCTTTATTCTACCTGAGCACAATCCCTCAAATGCGAAGGTATTTCCCCAATTTGGCCTCCATTTGGCCTCCTCTTAATGTCTTTCCCTGCGCAAAGCTAACCAAATCCTATTTTATCCCATTTGCTGGCCAAGAGACCCATTTCCTCCAGATGCTGGCCAAGAAATCCATTTTTTATTTGTTTATTTATTTTTCCCCTAGACGCTGGTAGGGAGATCCCCCTTCCTCTATACACTCTTACCCGATAGTTAAAACTATCCCTTCTCTTGACTTCTCCACCCCTTATAACCATTTCTTGATTGCCAGTTAAGGCCACTACCGATGGTTGCAACAACACTTTGGCACGTGTGGGTGACTCAACAAGTGACAACGACCAATCATTGATCATGCCATCATGGGTAAGAGTTGATAAGCATTGAGATTCATTGATATTAGCATAAAGATATTAACGATATATATATATATATATATATAAAGAACTGTCACCTCTTAATGCTATGTCGCGACCTAAGGGATCTATGTAAGGCATATAAACTATGCAATTTCATATAAACATAAAAGTTAAAGCCATTACCAAATATTCTACGAGTTGAACCATCTCATCAAAGCAACATTACTCTTCTTTAAATAAACGTTGGATCCTAACGTTTAACTCTCAACTTATGCAGTCGTTTCCAATTTTCAACAAAAAATTTAACATAATAATACTTCAAGAAATAATAACATCATGGAAACTATTGACAACATAGATCATTACATCGTCTAACCAGTATGTTCATCGAATGAATTAATTCAATGATGATCATAAATGATCAATGTCTATATGTAATATCATAATGAGAGTCATTAAGTTAAAGCATTTAAAGATTGTACATATATAGATGACAATCATTTAGAAATTAAGAGTTGGTAATACAATCTTACATGATCAATGACGTTGATCTTATGTCGTCTCTCAGGTGTATTCACTCCTTAAAACAAACTCAAGGATGATCATCAAAATGACTTCGCAATTGAGGTCACAACGTAAACTCGTTTACGACGTAAGAAGCGACGTGCTTGAAAGAAAATTGTCTCAGTTGCAAAACAACTAATGTTCAACCTTGATGATGTCACTATCCCCAAAATGACTAGGTTGACATTAGGCAACTAGAATAGACTTAATATGGTGACAACCTGTTCTATTCCTTGTATCTATTCCCTTCTCTCTGATGATGCTCTCCCTCCCTTTCACGGAGGGAAGAAACCTATTTCCTGAATGCAACTTGCAATCAACAACACAAGATTAGTGTTTCAGTAATCATTTTCATAATCCTTATGAGATCATCACATCTTGACAAATTTTAAGCACATGTCAAATTTTAGTCAAATAAACATGACTCATGAAAACATTGATTTTTCTAGCCATTTTAACTAAACGTCAAATCATTGAACATGCATAATCATCTACTAATTACTTCAAAGTAAAAAGTAAAACATAGTTAAAATTAGGGGTGTAACACCTGTGTTGATTCTTCTTCATAAATATCAAGTTGCAAAGCTTAAATAGATAGATTGAATTATTACATGTACTTATCTTTGCTTATTTTTATCTACAACTATCAAGTTGAGATAGTTTGACTAATTACAATGTATACCAGTGTTTGTTAGATATAATGGGCAGCTCAGCGCTTAAGAAATTGGTAATTCTCCTCCTATGTGTTATTTGTATTGTCAATGTCTCCGAAAGGCACAATCTTTATGAACATATTGCAAATAATAATTACCATGCCAAGTTCATCCCAAGCATGGATAAGATACAGTCACAGTGTCCATCACAACCTAGTTGTCGTGGTGACATCCCAGAGAAAGGATGCTGCCAAGAGAAGAAGCCGGCATATACTTTGACTCCATGATCTTGCGAGAATAAGTCATAACCGAATTGTACTCATGTATCAATAAGTATTGTATAGGTGTCTTGGATATTCTTTTTGTTGTCAATCAGTTATAGTTATCTGTCAAAATCCTTGATTGTTGAGAAGTTTGTATCTATCAATATGTAATATCGTTGATTAATAATTCACGTGAGTCTTTCAGTTGTTTTGTCATCTGTATCTTGAATATAATCGTCTTCTTCTGCTTCCTAATTTTCATATATATGAATAATTTCTTGTCGCGGATGGTAGTATTTGGTTTTGTTTTCTCTCCGATTTTTAGGTAATAGCTAAATAAATATTTTTGTTCCTCTCTCTTAAGGGCCTAAGAACAGTAGTTAAATATTAATTTATGTGTTCATCAATCAAAATCTATGGTTTTATCGAGGGCTTATTTCTATCATTTACAATATAAACAATTTAATTTTTAATCATACATATTAACTAGCAATCGCACCTTCGTCTGCAATGGGTACACCGAAGATATGTGGAAGGTTTTTGCTAAAACTTGTGGTTATCCAGTGATTACATGAATTGCTAGTGGTGAATTTTCCAAGGGCCTAGGAACAATAGTTAAATATTAATTGTTGTGTTCATCAATCAAAATCTATGGTTTTATCAAGGGCTTATTTCTATCATTTACAATATAAACAATTTAATTTTTAATCATACATATTAACTAGGAATCGCACCTTCGTGTGCAATGGGTATGCCAAAGATATGTGAAAGTTTTCTGCTAAAAATTGTGGTTATCCAGTGATTACATGAATTGCTGGTGGTGAATTTTCCAAGGGCCTAGGAATAGTAGTTAAATATTAATTGTTGTGTTCATCAATCAAAATCTTTGGTTTTATTGAGGGCTTATTTCTATCATTTACAATATAGACAATTTAATTTTTAATCATACATATTAACTAGCAATCACACCTTCATGTGCAATGGGTACGCCAAAGATATGTGGAATGTTTTTGCTAAAAGTTGTGGTTTTCCAGTGATTACATGAATTGCTGGTGGTGAATTTTCAAAGGGCCTAGGAACAGTAGTAAAATATTAATTGTTGTGTTCATCAATCAAAATCTATGGTTTTATTGAGGGCTTATTTCTATCATTTATGATATAAACAATTTAATTTTTAATCATACATATTAAATAGCAATCACACCTTCGTGTGCAATGGGTATGCCGAAGATATGTGGATGGTTTTTGCTAAAACTTATGGTTATCCAATGATTACATGAATTGCTGGTGGTGAATTTTCCTCGGTGATGAATTACTGATGGTGAATTTGCCTGATGCTATTGTAGTAAAGGGGGAAGTATGTACTCATTTGAAGATAAGAATGAACCCTTTCAAAGAATTTATACTAGTGAGAATTAAGAGTCATTTACTCTTTGTAAGAAGCAATAGCACGCTGAACATGTAGCATCAACATAGTAGTATTAATGTCATACACTAGTGAACAAAGTGATAGCCAATGACATAGGCAGATTAATCTTGTCATACAATAAGGGATTCAACCCCTTTTTGACAAAAGAAGAGTTGAGAAATGACCGTGGATATAAATTAAATGCTTCATCAAGGATATACACAGATATTCTCTATACATAGGTAGATGATTTCGCATATGGTGTTTCTCAAAAATCTCAGTTTTATATGGATTGTACAAACATATTTGATATTGTAGCAAATTGTCATTCAAAGGCAAGGTGTCAGTTGTTGGGTTGCAATGCATAGGAGGTGGGGGAAAAACTACTCTAGCATTGGCTCTGTTGAATGTTCAAAAAATAAAAGGTATATCTCTATAATGGTGTTCTGGTTTAGATTTTATTAAATCTGTTTGTGCATGGTAAGGTATTTAGTCTAAAATAAATTTGTTATTTCATAGATAATGTGATATAGTGGTGATATAACATTCAATTAGGAGATCAATGCATAGAGCCAATGTGGGAGTAAGCATGTTGTAGCGTAATTCTAAGCGGCTTCTACTTGTAATGCTTCTTCTATGTAATTCCCCTCTTTGTAATGCTATTGTACATGTCATCCTTGTATAATAGACGCTACAAATATTAAATGAATCAATTTTAATGAAGTTGTAATGAAATCATCATTCCAAGCGTATATGTGCATGAATCTAGATGGATTTTATTTCCTCACAAACATTTCACACTCCCTTATCGCATTCATTTAATTGGCCAGGTCTAATTTTTGGTATTGTATTTTTGATAGTTAATTTACTTGATAAAATTTTAAAAATAAAATATTAGACAAGATAGAATCATAATTAAACATATGATAACCTATCAATGTTTTATACATACTAGTAGTTGCGTGTAGTGACATTCAACGATGAGCCAATAGGCGGAGAGGAAGTCCAAATGGCAGGGATGTGTACACACGTAGAAGGAATTAAGAATATGATACATACATATCTGCATTCAGGGAATGATAAGCTGTATTTTAAATGTTATATGGGACATCGATGTCACCATTGATCACAGTGAATACAAATTCCATGTGTAGATTTGGATGTATGTCATAGTATATGCAAACAACATTGATACATACAAACACTTTCTTGGAATGATAAGTCATATTTTGAGTGTTATATAAAACATTGATGCCACTATTGTTCGCAATGATGGACAATGTATTTCCCCTATGTGCAAAAATGTATGTATGTCAAAGTAGATGCAAAAACTATTGATACATATTAATCCCTATGTGTTTGTAGAGAAGGGGGATTCACTACACACAAGTTCCCTTCGTTTAGAGAGCATTACGGGGCGAACTTCCCTAAACTACCTCAGGAATAGTAGGGAGAGTTTTAGAATCTGAAAGAGTAGGTGACAGAGATTTTCTAGACAGACTAACAAGCTCTTGGCCAAAGGACGATAACGCAGGATACAGATTACAGTACGATGCGCTGACATCCCAGAGGTGTGCTGATGTCTCGTACGTACCATAAAGTGAGAAGGTCACAAAAAATACTTAAATGGCTACTAGAAATCACTAAGAACTGACATAATGCGATAAAGTAGTATAATTTAATAGAACTAAAATAAAGTAAAGCAGAAAAGATAAAGATAAAGAGAAGAAAGGAAAGAAGATGCTCACAATAATCTAAGTAATGAAGCCTCTAGCTAGTAGATATCTTCAGTACCTACAAGTGTAATTTATGGAGAAAATGTTGGAGCTGTATAGGCGTTTGAATCAATCAAACCCCCATTTTGGTGTTCCCACCTCTACGAACAACCAAATAGAAAGAGAGAGTAGAGAACTGAAATGGAAAAAACACGTGGTGAAAGCAAAAGCTTCTCAGGAGTAGAACCTGCACCACCAAGTATGAGTGATAAAAGCAAACCCCACTCGAGGAGGAGAACCTGTATCACAAAAGAGGTGATAAAAGCAATCCCCACTCAAAGAGGAGAACCCGTTTCATGAAGTAAGGATGCAAATGATAGGGGATTTGAGAAGTCCCAATATGATCACAATCATAAGAAAAGGGAGATAGACATGAGAGCCAAGAGGGCTACAAAGAGTGTGGCTAAGAAAGCTTGAGAGTGTTATGAAGGGAGGTGCCAAGAGAGCTTGAAGATGTTGTGACAAATAAGGGAGTTGTGCAAGCAAGAGCAAAATGGTAGAAGGTTTGAGAGAGGTCATGGAAATTTTGTGAAGGTGGTTGGAGGTTGTCTTGTGTTCTTTACATGCGTTGATGGTTGCAAAAGGTGTGGGTTGTGATAATTCTTATATATCTATCTATATGTGTGTGTGTGTGTGTGTGTGTATGCATTTGTATATACATATATATGTATATGTATATATGTCTACATATGTATATATATGTATATATATGTATATATATATATATATATATGCACAATAGGTTTTTGAAAATTGCATAGACATTCACTTTTTTCTCTAAGGACTTTAAATATAGATGTTACTTTCACCATCAACACTACACATAAACCATACAATTATTAATGTTGATGCCATTTCGCTAGCCTCCTCTATTGTCCTACCGAATGCTTTTTTTGCTTTAAAAAAATAAAATCAACACCTACTACATGGTGGCGAAGACCTAGAACTATGAAAGCTAACAAAAATTCCAACCAATGTTTCCCATAGCCCAATGCTAATTGTTGTTCTCTAGCTTTGGCTATATACTTTCATTTTCAATGCATAATAAAATAGTTGATAGTATCTAGAGTTAATGTTGTTTTCCAAAAGGCATTCTTTTCGATAGGGTGGTGCTCAAGATGCTATATTGTTTCAAATTTTGATAGGGTGTTGGTGAATACATTTATGTAAGTATATATATATGTGTGTGTGTGTGTATGTACATGTATACACATTGTTGATTTCACAAAGGACAAGAAATTATGCTGTGAAAACCAATCGATAGAAACAATGTAGGCTAGCAAGCAACAAACCACAAAAGAAACTGGATTATGTTAAGAATTTTATTTCATTGTAAACATAGCCAAAAAATGGAGGTCATAGGAAGAAGCCAACAAAAAAATTGACATTGAGAGACCCATGCAAACTGCTACCTTGTTATCCCAAAAAAGGGTGGCAAAAATTATCACAAGTGACACTTTCATTTTTCTTTTCCCAACATCATTGCCTACAAACACAAAAAATAGCCTCTAACCATATATATAGAAGTTCCTATTAAGTATTGCTTATGAAACTTACTATACAGTTCACCACTCTGACAACTGCTCTTCTGAGGCTAAACAAATAAAAACTAGGAAAGTCTATTTAATGCATGCTTGCCCCATTGCTGATAGCTATCTTGAAGAACAAGCTAAACCTAGAGAATGACACACAACAATGTATTATCAAAAATTGAAACAATATATATAGCTTTTTTCTCAGCATGATCCTTCGAGAAACAAATCAATATAGCCATAGGGCAATGCCCTTCCAAACATTGTGTAGGAATTTGTTATCTTTGTGACTATTTGAAAAGGAAGCTACTGGTTATACCTATTGTCACTACATGGAAACCATACAACAATTAATGTTGATGCCATTGCACTGGCGTTCTCTGTTAATGCAAAAAATTCTTTTAATTTAAAAATCAAAATAGAATACACCACCTTCCTTTTCTAGCCACATTGAATGGAAGACATAAATGACACAATATAGCCTTGTCTAGATAACAACAATGAACAGTGCCTTGTGCAAAACAATATCAATTGCATAACATTTACTATTTTATTGCATTGTATCCATTGCCACAAAAATATTACTTGCAACAACAACCCATTTGGAACACCCTCAAAACACAAAATGCTTGCAATAACAGACTGAATCAAAGCCTCTACCATAGAATGTGAACCATTAATGAATCAATATTGTATATATATATAAATATATATATATATATATAATAGTGATGAATGTGTTTTGGATAACAATATAAACTGTACAATATTAAGTATTTTATTATGCATTGCAAAGAGTGGAATATAGCAAAAGCTAGCGAACAACAATTAGATTGCGTTGTGGAGAACAACACAGACTATTTTAATAGATTGCAACTATTTACACAAAACAAAAGCCATAAATGAGACAATATTAAATTTTGTTATGTGTAGATTTGTATGTATTTCAAATTAGATATGAGGAATGTACATACGTATTCTTCCCAATGTTTATTATTTTCTCAAAATAGTTATTTTTTTGAATCTTGACATGGCATACTTCAAATGTTATACTTCATATTAACTGTTATATACAACATTGAAGCCTTTTTCCTAATTATTTCTTTTCCTTTGTATTCTTGGTGTTTCTAGGGAAAAAAGGAGGGATTTTAAAATTGAAATAGTGAACTTGGAATAACAAATTGTATGTTAAGTATTATTTGAATCATTCAAGCCCTTGTTATTATTAATCCTTTCCTATCATATTGTTCTTGCCTGTGTAAAAAAATTGAGTTCCCATGTTGTGTTTTGAAGTCATAGACCTTCTAGTCAGCCGTCGGTGTTGCAACTCTCCGATTTCAAAAGAGCAGAGGCAGCAATGTCAGTGGCCTCTAGCTTTTCCAAGGTTGCAAACAATCCTCAAGCAGCAGTCCTCTAAGTCTATTTTTGTTTCGTTTATTGTTGATGCCAATTATATTGATAGTTTTTCAAGTGCACCAAAAAAACCAAGAATATACTTCATTTGAATTAACAATTACTATGATATATGTTCTAACTTATTTATATTTGAACTATTTTTCTTGTTTCCCCTTCAATTTATTGGCCATTTTGAAGTAACTTATGTGTTAGAGGGGAAATGTCTCAGTTTCCAACTGTGTCAATATTACGGTTTGCTTTTACAGTTGAGTCAATCATAAATATCTCATTGTTGCCACTATGCTAAGTTTAATTGCCTTGTAGGCTACAAATGTGAATCTAGCCTTAACAAGTGATGTGTTATTATTTATAGATGCTAGAGATGTTGTCCCATCTCCAATCCTCCAACTAATGTCTTACCAAAAAATAGGAGGCGATCAAAGCCTAGTCGACCGATACAAAGTCATCATGTCTGATGGAACCCACATGTAGATGGGAAATTTCCCTACAAAATACAATGACCTTTTGTTTATAGGGGAATTGAAAATAGGTTTGATTGTGTGCTTGACAAACTATTTGTCTAGAAAGCTGTGGGAATTGAGGTTTGATATAGTTTTTCCTTGCTTGTACTTGTAGTTTCTTGCTTCCTTGTTTGTGGGGGCTGCCTTTTAAAGTATTTAATGTTCATTTCATTCTAGGGAAATTGTCATACTATCCCTAGATGTCAAAATGACAGATTGCTAGCTAATTGGAAAGCCTAAATATTTGTTTAGAGATCAAGAAGAACACAAAGTTGGCTGCAACTCGCCCTCCCCATCCAAACGAGCCTCTACCTTTGGAATTTATACATCCCCAAGGCAGAATGATGCTCCTTCAAAAATCATCCCTATTAAAGGGTTGAATGTTTACCAAACCAAATGGACGATAAAAGGCCATGTAAGAACAAAGAGGGATATGCACCATTAGAGGAGGCAAGGGTGCGAGGGGTAGGTACTCAACTTTGATATTATTGACGATGAGGGAACATAAATACATATTACGTGCTTTAATGACATTGTAGAGCTACATTGTGATAGGGTTGAGGTGGAATGTACTTATTATGTGTCAAAGGGATCGGTGAGATAGGTAGACAAAAAGTTTAATAAGTTAAACAGTGAGATGGAAATCATTGTGGATTAAAACTCAATTTTAAAATGTTGTGATGATGATTCCTTTGTGCCAAAGAAAGTATTTAAGTTCACCCCATTAAATGAAATTTCAAATTGAACTAATAATAGTTTAATTGATCTTGTTGGCATTGTGGTGCATGTGCGAATGGTATCGACTATACAAAGAAAGGATCAGTCCCAAAAATTTGGAGGGCTATTAAACTTAATGATTTTTCATCCTTTTCAATTGATGTTAATTTGTGGGGCTCAAATTGGGAAGAAAAGAGTAAGGAGTTGGAGAGGTTGTACACCCCTGGTTTAGCTCTAATCCTTGTTGTTAAAAATGCACATGTTGGGTACTGCAATGGAGCTATTCTGAACATAGTAGCAGGGACTCTTCTACATATAAATCTTGACATACCTAAAGCACAACCATTGATCGAAAGAGGATATATTGATCCTATAGAACCTTAAATCTGCATTAGCTTAAGAAAAAAATCCCTTAGCATTGTTAGTAAACCAAAGCAAACAAAATATTCCCTATAAGATTCATTTGATCACAAGAATAATGCAAAAGAAGCAAGAAAAACATAGAAAAACATCATTCTAATAATCAAACTAGCATCTTATAGTGGATTGGTGCTTCTATGGACAGAATCCCTTTCCCAATCCTTGCTTAAGCTCCGTGATATGAAAATGATATATTGATGAAGAAGATGATGAATGGGAAAAATTAGCTCTCAAATAGAAGAGAGTAACTTTGCATCAAGATGTAGATGAAATTGGGGAGGATTTGATCAAGAATAAAGCCTTTCATTTATAGATTATTTTGATGAGAGAAATAGCCAAATGGATGAATGTGGGACAAAGATTGGACCAATAAGATGAGGCCACTTGTCAACTTGTGAGTGGTTGAGGAGTGTGCAAGATTTGGGAAATGTGCCCAAGAGGGGGAAATTCAAATTCAAATTTTAGAGTTAATGCTTAGTTTGACCTTTGCAAGGGACATGTAAGAGACATTAATTTCTTTGTTGGATGTACATGTCCATTTGATTTTGAATTGAAACTTGAGGGAATATTCCTCAAAGATGCCATGTTGATGGAAAATGTTGGATTTAATAAATCAATAAATTGATTTATTTGTGGAAGTGGAAAAATCTAGAGAATGTGATAGGGTAGTTAGGTTAGGCTAATTAGAATTAGATTAGCTTAATGATGATTAGGTGAGTTTGACCAATTTGACTTAAATATTTTTTATTTATTTAAATCAAAGAAGGATGTAATATGCATTTGAATTTTAATTAAATAAAGTTTGGCTTATTTAATTAAAAGGTTGATGATAGGCTTAAATTAAATAAAGTCAATTTATTCAATTTAAGTGGATAATCCTTAGAGATTAAATGAACTTGATTTTCCTAATGAATGGATTTAATGAACGTGATTAACTTTATGAGCGGATGAATGTGAACTTGGTGCATAATGTCAATTTCATGTGTCTACATTTTTCCCCTCTTTGAAGCAATGTACTTGTTGTGTTGGTTGAAAGAATAAACTTTCTGCGATCAAAATTAAAAAAATTCCTAATTTTTCGGATGCCCTAGCTGAAAGAAGTACACTGGTACATTGCCCCCTCGAAAGATTGAGCGAAAAGATTTGATTTGAGGGTCGATCTCACGATAAAGAGGTTCAAAATGGATGGTATGGATGATTGTGAGGATGATGCAACTGAGATGATGATGCAATAATGCCTATATGATTATGTAATAGATGATTTATGCAAATGTGATGATTTATGAGATGCTTAGACTAACAGATCTATATTATAATGATGATGCAAATGCAATGCATGTGAAATGAATGATGTTTCCTATTATGTATGATATGAATGATATGTGGTATCCTGACAGTTTTGTGGATGCAGGATGGATGCATGATGGATGCATTGGTGATGTTATGTCAGTGCAAAGATGAGATGATGACAAGAGGATCCAACAAGTCCATGATCTGACAAGACTTTATTAGAGATGATGATGATAATGATTTGCTTATCAAGGATTGGGATTTTAAAAGGGCTACTTACCCTATGTTTGATTACACACATAGATACGATGCATCAAGGTATAAAGAACTAGGATGGCATTGTACCTAGTGTGATGGACATTGACTCGAGAAACAGATAGGAGTATTCTTGTTCACACTTGACATACAGAAACCTTGCTAGGACGTACCTAACAAAGTAAGTATTTACCAAGTTTTTTACAAGAACATCCAACAAACATAGCAGACCGAAGGGTAATGATCGTTGCCCCATTCCTATCTCTCTAAATCCTTTGTTCGGATATCATTGAGAGGTCCTTGGAATGAGCGCAATAAGATAAATCAAAAGAAAAGATCAAGTATGCAAACAAGTCAATGTTCTTCATATCTCTAGCCAAATGGATTTGTTTTGATAGGATAAGAATCCAAGTGATATCGAAAATGATGCCCATTGTCAGAATGATATATCCTAGGACATTCATTGTGTAGGATGATGATGGTTTGATAAGTTGATTGATAGGCTATTGATATAAGGTTGACTGACATGTTTGAAAATGATCAAGAGTTTGATTTTATTTTAAATGTTTGTTCCTTCGATTTTGATTTTATGATTGAAGATTGATTTTGTTGATTGCTATGATTGTTTCTATTTTTTTTGCCAAAGGATGAAGGTGACGATCAGTTTATTATGGATGATTGATTATCGCGGGTGAAAGCGAAATGAGATGGATGGATTTTTTCAAATATTTGGATGTTTTTGATGTTTTGAAATGTTTTGAGGTTGTTTTTGGTATTCTTGAATTTTTACAAAAGTTTTGATTTTCAAATTTTACAATGTTTTTGGGGTTTTCTGAGATTTTATGAATGTTTTTGGATTTTGATGTTTTGAATGTTTTTGGATTTTGATGTTTTTCGAATGTTTTTGGATTTTTTGATGTTTTGGATGTTTTTGGATTTTGTTGGTTTTTTGGATGTTTTTGGATTTTGATGCTTTGGATGTTTTTGGATTTTTCGATGTTTTGGATTTTTCACTTGATTTTGACGATTTGGATAAGGATGTGTGTGACGATATCAGTTCTTTGTTTTGGGATATTGTTGAAAACCAAGCTAAGGTTGATTGATTAGATCGATGGATTGATGATGATAATAACATTGTTGAGGATGCACAACAATGCAAGGATTTGATTGATCAGGATTGATGATGATAATATTGTTGAGGATGCACAACAATGCAAGGATTGGATTGATCAGGATTGATGATGATAACATTGTTGAGGATGCACAACAATGCAAGCATAGTGTTTAAGCTACACAAGGATAAGGATAAATATCCTAAGATGATGGATTGATTGGATTTTGATCGATCATGATTGATGAAGCTTGATTCGGAACAAAAATTGTTTGAATGATTTGATGTGATGTTTGAAGTGCAACTTAGATGCAATTGACAACAATTGTTTGGATTGATGTTTGATGACAGATGAAGCTTGATAAGGAACATCTTCTCATCAAAATATGCCATGGGCTAGTGATTTGGATTTTGGATCACAAATGCTTTGACCAATTTGATTTCACATTTGCCAAAGTTTGGATCGCCACATAAGTTGGAGGGCATAGACCAAGATTTATTCTTGAAGAAAGATGTACATATATGCCCCGAATGTATAGAAATGTATGGAATGTGATGGGTGGATGCTTGGATAGGTGTATGGATGGATGGATATGGTAAGCATGCAAGGGATGCCAAAGTTTATCTTGCGATAAGATAAGGTGTTCAGATAAAGAATGCTCATTTGGATAATGCTTCATGGCTCAGATAATGCTGGGGTAGGATAGGATCAATGAAAATGACCCATGTCAAGATGTTTACCATAAGCAAGTGTACAGTGTGCCCCAAAATTTTATTAAGATCAAGATCACTTGGATGATCGGTGCTGATGGATAAAGATGGATTGGATAAATGGTTCATGGATGAAATAGATTTATTATGGATAAGATGGATGGATTGTTGGCTTTATTACAGATGGAATAAGATGCTTTCATCTGAATTGGTGCACGTAGATGCTCAATTCTAATCATGACGCCTGTTTGCCAAGTTTTCATCATGGTCTTTCCCAAAGTGCCACCCATGTGGTTTTCACTAGAAGACTATTTTTCTCTTTACTATTTTCAATCCTTTTTCTGATTTTTTTGGATTCTTTTTTTTGGATTTTTTTGAAAGATTGTAAGCTCATGTTGAATCACAAGGTGTTGTTGATGTAGATGCCCTTGTCATAATGTGCCATCGGTATCCTGCCTGAAGAAGTTGCTTTGCTAAGACACGTGCAGGGCTGATGCAAGAAGTTGGGTACACAAAAAACTCAAAAAGTGGAAATGTTTTTGCTGTTTTTCATAATTTGTCACACTTGGACTGAAAATTTGAGGCACTTCCACAATGAATCTTTAAAAAGTGTTAGCAATATGAAATTTAGAATTTTGAATCTAGTTTTCAAATATGTAAATTATTAAAATACCCAGTTTATAGAAATTAAATTTTGATAAGGATCTATAAAAACCACTTTTTAAAAGTCATTATTTTTTTACCATACCAAGCAGGTGTACGGACAACACTGTTTGACCCAAATAAAATTATTTTGCTAACTCCTTTTAGGAAAAGAGAGCTAACAACATGAAGTTTGGGCTGGATTTTATTTTGTAATTTTTGGTTGATTTTTTTTTAATTAATTTTTTATTGGCCTTAATTGATTTTTTTCAAATCAACGTGTATGTAAAACATAATTGGACCTAAACAAAACTTTTTTGACTCTTTTTTTTTCATTGTGTAGAGAATTGTCTGAAGTTTGGTCTCATATAAATTTTTTTACAAGAAACTCAAGTAATACAAAGTTATTAAAAAACCAAAAAAACCTGATATTTCAAGTTTAAGGCCTAGTTTTCTTAGAAATTAATTAAAAAATAGCAAACATAATCCAATTTTAACAAAAAATATATATTTAGAAAGTAGACATTGTGTTCTCTAATGGGTTTTAATTTTATAGACTCATTCAGAAAAAAATTCCATCATCTATGTTGTCAAAGTTGGACATTCTTCTTCAATATGCCTTAGTTTTTTAGTTGCAGGTCATTGGCTAAGGCTCGGATTGCCAAGCCTTTCCCAAGCCTAAAACCAACGCTAGATTTGGTATGGAGATCAACTTTTAAATAACGTGTATGCATTATAGAAACGCGTAAACGTTATTTAAATGAAACGCGTAAGTGTTTCATATCACATACGTGTTATGTTTTGGCCATTGGGAGACCGTAACGCGTACACGTTAAGAAATGCGTACGCATTTTTTAAACATAATGCGTACGAATTTCTATAATAGCCATTTTTCCTAATTTGAAAAATACTCGTAAAACATGATTTTCCTGCAACATTCTTTTTCTGTAGTACGGTCCGAAAGTGTCATTTTCTGCATTTTTTATTGCAAATTTGTCTTGTGTAGGGCATATTCTATTCAAATTGTTGGAAGAGAAAAAGTGCAAGTTAAATTTTCTGAAGTGGAATCAAGTGCAAGAACTTTTTACAAGAAGATTTGGAAAAAGTGAATTTTTGGATGTACTCATGATGATTTTGTACTTCAGAGTTTATAGAAAAAATAATCTTCATAATACATAGTTTTATTTGAATATTTGAAGGAGGTGGAAATTTTAAAATAGGTTTCTTGAATTATTGTTTTTGTCATCAAAGAGGGTTTGGTAACCATGGGTGATAAGAAAAGAAAAAGAAAAAGATGTAGAAAGGTAATGACACCCGAAGAAATTCAAGCAAATAAAGATAAGGAGGCAAAAATACAAAGGGAAAGGAGAGAAATGATTCATCAAATGAAAGATTTGGAAGCATCTAGTTCCAAGAATGTCGAAGAGGAAGCCATGAATGATGAAATGAATGTAGATGATGCAAATGTGGAGATGGTGAATATGGAAGAAAATGCAATTATGGAGACAAACCCAACTATGCCTTCAACTTCAACTTTGAATGATATGCAAACAACTTCGGGTGTGTCTTCAAATCTATGTTGTCAAAGTTGGACATTCTTCTTCAATATGCCTTAGTTTTTTAGTTGCAGGTCATTGGCTAAGGCTCGGATTGCCAAGCCTTTCCCAAGCCTAACACCAATGCTAGATTTGGTATGGGAGATCAAATTTTAAATAACGTGTATGTGTTATAGAAACACGTACACGTTATTTAATTGAAACGCGTATGCATTTCATATCGCATACACATTACGTTTTGGCCGTTGGGAGACTGTAACGTGTACACGTTAAGAAATGGGTAAGCATTTTTTAAACATAATGTGTACGCGTTTCTATAATAGCCATTTTTCCTAATTTGAAAAATATTGGTAAAACATGATTTTCCTGCAACATTCTTTTTCTATAGTACGGTCTGAAAGTGTCATTTTCTGCATTTTTTATTGCAAATTTGTCTTGTGTAGGGCATATTCTATTCAAATTGTTGGAAGAGAAAAAGTGCAAGTTAAATTTTCTGAAGTGGAATCAAGTGCAAGAACTTTTTACAAGAAGATTTGGAAAAAGTGAATTTTTGGATGTACTCATGATGATTTTGTACTTCAGAGTTTATAGAAAAAATAATCTTCATAATACATAGTTTTATTTGAATATTTGAAGGAGGTGGAAATTTTAAAATAGGTTTCTTGAATTATTGTTTTTGTCATCAAAGAGGGTTTGGTAACCATGGGTGATAAGAAAAGACAAAGAAAAAGATGTAGAAAGGTAATGACACCTGAAGAAATTCAAGCAAATAAAGATAAGGAGGCAGAAAGACAAAGGGAAATGAGAGAAATGATTCATCAAATGAAAGATTTGGAAGCATCTAGTTCCAAGAATGTCGAAGAGGAAGCCATGAATGATGAAATGAATGTAGATGATGCAAATGTGGAGATGGTGAATATGGAAGAAAACCCAATTATGGAGACAAACCCAACTATGCCTTCAACTTCAACGGCACAACAGAAGGAAAACCATAACAGAAAGGGAAACAAAGAATTTAAATTTTTAGTAGGGAATTGAGTTCAGCTAGAGGAAAATTGTGAACATGGGTGGTTAGTTGGTGCGACATGAGCCTCTAGCTCATGAATTATTATTGCAAAATCCTCAAACAGTCCACACATTTAGCCTCTGTGGATGGTTAAACTACTTCTTGAGTTTAAATGCTTTTGATGAGGAGGCTGCTGTGAAATTTTTGAGAACCTTTTCTGAAGGGGAAGCTACTGTGTGGGGTCTAATAGTTGTTGCAACTAAAGATAGAATTGTTGAAGTAACCGGGCTTCCAGCCGTTGGAGAAAATTTTTCTTCAGATGCTGCTGCTGCAAGGGCTGAGTTTTCAATACCCACTGATGGACCTATGGAAGTCTCTAAGCAGGGATGCAAGCAGGTATCGTTGCCTCCTCCTTATTCAGAATATGCCACTTACATAATTAGGTATTTAACCTATGAAGGTCGTTTCTCCTACCTACATTCTTATCATTTCAAGTTATTAAGTCATATGAGGCATGGGTTAGTTATAAATGTTCCAATTTTCCTGTTAAAATTTTTGGAACAAAGTGCCCATAGAACCCAACAAGGGAAAGATAATTCTATTGCTCATCATGGCCTTATCAAATTACTGATTGATTGCTCTTTGAGAGATGCCTCACCTCTTTCCTAGCAACAATTTGTTGCCCAAAAGAGCTTGCAAATTCCACAACCCCCTAGGGTACTTACCGCATGGCCTCAGAAAAAGAAGAAAGAAATTGCGTCTACCAGTAGAACAGGGCAAGGTTCATCTACTCCTGTAGCACCTAGTCCTGTAGCTCCCCGACTGGAATCCTTTGCTCGGGTACAAACTAGGTCTGCTACTAGGAGAGAGAAGGGAAAAACAAAGGTAGGAGAGTCATCTAGGGCAGAACAAACCCCAGAGTCTAACCCTCATTCTCAGAAAAGGCAATGCTCTTCTCCTGCACAACCTTCCCTTGCAACCGTCTCTCCTACAACAACACCTGTTGCTAACACGAGTTCACCATCATCCTCTGGCAGGGCAGAGCCCTCTAAGCAGACCAGAAAGAGGAAGGCTACCAGAAGACCTCCTGCAGTCGCACCAATGCCAAGAAGAGTTTCCACAAGGAAACAGAGTAAGACCTCCCCTGCTTCACCTCAACCAGAGGTTATTGTAATCTTAGAGGGGTCTATAGGGTCTGAATTTGATGTTTCTCAGAATGTGTCCGAAAATGCTACACAGAGTTCATTCGTTCCTGAAGAGGAACAAGTTGAGACAAAGGAAATGGAGCATAATGAACAAGGGTTACCGAGTCTTGATGACTTGGCTACAGCTGCTATGCAGTTTTCAGAGGAAGCACAGTCTTCTCCATTGCAGCAACAAGAATCCATCTTGCAGCAAGAGCAGGAATAGACTAAACAGTTGAATGTGCCTAGTGAAGCTATGTTTCACCCTGTAACTTGTAAAGCCATTGTTGTTTATAAGAAGATGTTTTTAATTAAGTTTCTAGAATATGTTAAAGATAACTGGGAAACAGTTACATTGAAAACCCTAACTTTCTGGCACATAGCCTAGACTGACATGCAACAAAGTCTATGGGAGGTAGAAAGGAAGAAACTGAAAAAGGAAATTGAAAATCAGAAACAGGAAATTTCTAAGTTAAAAACAAAAATGGATGAAATGTTAAAAGTAACTGGTCAGATTATGGAATGTAGACCACCACCCAGAGTTTATGCTCTGTGCCTTAAGGAACAATTCTTATGGTTCCAACTAATGAGAATTTCCAGAAATCAAGATCCTATACTTCACACTGCTAAAGAATTTTATGATGAATACCAGGCAGCCCCTAATTAGTTAAGAAATTCTCTATGTGAATTTTATTTACATGGCTTTTTAATTCCATTTGAAACAGAATGGAATCCTCTTCTGTATATTGGTGATATCTATTTGAGATCATTTATGTCATGGGCAGCAAATGAAGCAAATTATGGCAAACAATGGGAAACATATGAGGAAGCCGAAAGGAATGAGCCTGTTCCATTACGCTCTCAAAGTTCAAACCCCCATGCAATGTTGAAAACCTAGTTTACTTTGACATATGACATTAATAATATTACATCCAGAGAAAATATTTGATCTCAGGAAATAGGTATATGATGAATTTCAGGCACAGTCATATTCATTTTGGAGACTGGCATACACCAGAAGTGAGAAAAGGTGGGAAAGATTAAATGTTGGGTTAAGAAGGTCCGAACCTCACAGTCCCCTAAATTTCATAGCTGCTTTTAAATGATCAAGAAAATATATACAGTTGGGACTTCAAAAGAGATTTGAACTATGGTTGCCATTGACATTCAGACCTCCTGTGCTAATGTGGCCACTTTATCCTCACTAGGCTACAAATCTTAATGATGATTTATAAGACCGTAGGTATGAAAGGTGCCAGGATTTCAGAGGATTTTATTATAGGTTTGGAACTCCATTTCAGAGTCATGCAGAAACCACTGATTTTAGAGAAACCACCAGGACAGTTAATGCTGGAGGACCAGCATTAGGCTAAGTAGGGGGCAGTGATGAGCCCAAAATGTGCTCTTAGTTTGGGTATTATGATGAACTTTTAATGCCTTTACTTTTGTTATTCAAGTTTGTTTAAAACTCTTTTGAAACCTTTTATGGGGGTATCCTATAGCAAAACACTTTCATGTTCCTGCAGATTATTGTGATGTCTTGACTACATTTATTACTCTGTTGACTCCCTAAATGACCGGTATATCGCATACAGTTTTTGAATGATGAAATAGATTTAAATGTGTGATTAATGAACAAATATTGTGTATATGCCATGCGCCTTTTCTTTTGCATCTGTTACCTTTTGTATCGCAGGTTGTTGAAGAAGTATGATTGAGTCAAGCACAACCGATCTCGGTCTTGCAGTAAAGTCTATTTTCGGCATGACTTCGAGGAAGCTCTGGTGAAGACTCTTTGACCGAAACCATTGGGAAAGATTTTTAATGATAGTCAATCTGGAAAGAGTGGAGCGCTAGATTCTCTCTGAATCGGGTTGAACGGATAAATTCATTTATGAAGTTTGTTCCTTGATTTTGGGATACACTTTATTTCCACGTCTTTCTTTGATAGGTTTAGTTAGTTAGTTGCTCTCCTAATTTTAAATAAAGAACTCCTCCTACACGAGTGAGAGGGATGATGATAGTTAGAGTAAGATAGAAGCATAGTGATAGAGAGTTAACATATACCATGTAAGAGTCAATATCATAATAAAAAGTAGAATCTGTTTGACAAGAGACAGAGACTATTGTTAGTTTCCATATCAACAAAGCAATGTATACCATTCTGTTTTCATGAATAAAGTTTGATGAAGTTCTGAGTTCAGCACCTGTGTAATCAGTAGATGCTTGCTAAGGGGGCCCACTTAGTATCTGTAGTTAGTTAGTTAGCTGTTCTTTTCTGTTGATAATCAGTTAGCCTTCATCTTTGAAGTATTCATACAAACTTAGTCTTGTATTGCTCCTACAGCATCGGGAGTCCATCCCTGTGCCTATTCCTGCAGCATAAGGCTAGTTCACAGTTTGTGTTTCAGTCATAGTTGTTATGGTTTCTGTTTTAATCAAGTCATAATTGAGTTAGAGAACTTCGCATTACCTTCCTATAGCGTAGATAGAATTCCTTTCCAGTATTTATTTCTGTTAAGTTTTGACTGAAACTAGTTCTTAATGCATATATTGTGCTACGCCATTTAAAGTATACGTCCCCTGGTTTGACAAGTAAATGAACGTCCATAGAGAGATATTAGTCACCTGTTGGAATGTCCAATTATCAAGAAAGGTTTTACTGTGATTTTCATATCCTTTTGTGGGCGCGACCAACTGGTAGGCAATGCAAGAAAAAGTGTAAACAATATGAGCAAAATACATGGTTCTACCCAAAATTACAGACAACAATAGCTGACTGTGACTTTCGATATTTGTTTCAACTAAAGATGGAAGACCACATAGGCGAGCTTTGGGAAACTACTTTTTATGAGGCCGTAACAAGCCTATTACAAATGGAAACAAAGAAAACTTTACATGTTGCAATATCTTAAAATACATTGTAGGTACCCAAATTTCTACTATAACTAGTTTTAGTTATCCATTTACATAACTCCAATTAATAACTCCAATTACGACCCTTAGTAATTGGAGCTATGTGAATGGATAAGTGAAACAATTTATAGTAGAAAATTTGATGCCTAACACATTGTATTTTAGGATATGACTTACAACTCAATGTAAGAAAGTATGACTATAATTTCATTTAAATGCACCATCTTAGAAATATATTTATAAAATCGTGCATTTAAATGAAATTAGAGAGTTGTAAGTCATATCCTAAAATAAATTGTAGGAACCAAAATTTCTACTAAAATACGGTTTCACTTATCCATTCATATAACTCCAATTACTACCCTTAGTAATTGGAGTTATGTGTTCATGGATAACTCAAACTAGTTATAGTAGAAATTTTGGTGCCTAATATCATGCATTTTAGGATATGACTTACAAATTAATGTAAGACAATATGACTATAATAATTTCATCTAAATGCACCACCTTTAAATATATTTATAAAATCACACATTTAAATGAAATTATAGAGTTGTAAGTCATATCCTAAAAAAAATTGTATGCACCAAAATTTCTACTATAACTATTTTCACTAATCCATTCACATAACTCCAATTAGTAACTCTAATTACTACCCTTATTAATTGGAGTTATGTAAATGGATAAGTGAAACAATTTATAGTAGAAATGTTGTTGCCTAGCACATTGTATTTTAGGATATGACTTACAACTTAATGTAAGAAAGTATGACTATAATTTAATTTAAATGCACCAGCTAAACATATTTTTAAAATCATGCATTTAAATGAAATTATAGAGTTGTAAGTCATATCTTATAATAAATTGTAGGCACCAAAATTTCTACTATAACAAGTTTCCCTTATCCATTCACATAATTCCAATTAATAGCCTTCCAAGATTATTTCGATAAAGTATTTGATTGATCATTTATGACTATTTAATATTCTTTTGTATTTGATTGATCATTTATTGTATTTGTGGATGTGACAATCTACATATGGTTAGCATTTTAAAACCAAAATAATCCTCAACATCCCTATGAGATAATGAAACATGTTAGATATGCTATGTAAGATATTAAAACAACAAGAAAAACCAAATAAGCATACAAACAACATGAATCAAATTCATCTCATAGTGGATTGGTGTCACATGTGCTAGTGACCCTTTCCCAATCCTTGATTGATAAGCTAGTGATGAAATTGCTATGGATATGGAGATGATAAATGGACAAGATAAGTTCTCAATGAGAATGACCTTGCATCAAGTTGTGTAGATGATGGATTTTTGAAGATATTGTGAAGGATTTGACAAGAGATGAAGCCTCTATTTTATAGATATTCAAAATGCTAAGTGTTGAAGAGAGACCAATGTGGGACTAAGATTAGACAAATGAAAGGACACTTGTCAAGTGGTGATTGGTTGATGTATGTGCAAGATTTGGGAAGAGTCCCCATGAGAGGGACAATTTGAATTCAAATTTTGCAATAAATTTTGAGAGGGGGACGAGAAAAACAACAATAAATGCAATGTTGGACTTGTCATGTTGAGGGAAAATGAGGGTTTAAATAAATCAATAAATTGATTTATATGTGCAAGTGGCTAAATCTAGAGAATGCAAGTGGGTGAGATTAACATTTAATTAGGGTTAGATTAAATAGATGATGATTATGTTAGTTTAATGATGATTAGGATGAATTTGACTTTTAGGACTTAAGTATTTGATTTATTTAAATCAAGAAGGATGGAATATACATTATGATGGATGTTTGATTTATTTGATTAGAAAGGTTGATGATAAGATCAAGTTTGATTTATTTGATTTAGGCTGATGACTTTAGGAGATTGACAAATAAACTTGATTTATTTATTTGATGAGCGAATGTGATGAATAATGTCAATTTGACGTGTCTACATTTTTCCCCTCTTTGAAGCAATGTACTTGTTGCGTTGGTTCAAAGAATAACTTTCCGTGATCAAAATTCAAAAAAATTCTGATTTTTCGGATGCCCCAGTGGAAAGTACACTGGTACATTGCCCCCTCGAGAGATCGAGCAAAAAGATTAAATTTGAGGGTCGATCTCGCGATAAAGAGGTTCAAAATGGGTGGTTATGGACGATAATGCAAATGAGATGATTTTAAGATGCTTAGAATAACAAATCTATATTATCCTAAACAACTTAAATGATTATATGATGTGATGATGGATGACATGGATGATGTGATATGTTGTGATTATGCAATGGATGCTAAATGCAAATGCTTAGACTAATAGATCTATATTATGATGATGATATGTATGTGAGAAGATATGCAAAATATTGATGGTTTGCAGATGCATGATGGATGTAGGATGGATGCATGCTAACGGTTTGTGGATGCAGGATGGATGCATGATGGACTACTCATGATGCGATGTTAGCATGGAAATGAGATGATGACAAGAGGATCCAACAAGTCCATGATTGGTCAAGACTTTATTAGAGATGATGATGATGAGAAATGATGATGATAGATGGATGATTTGCTTATCAAGGATTGGGATTTTAAAAGGGTCACTTACTTTATGTTTGATAACACACCTAAGCACGATGCATCAAGGTATAAAGGACCAGGATGGCATTGTACTTAGTGTTATGGACTTTGACTCAACAAATAGATAGGAGTATTCTTGTTCACACCTGACATACAAAAACCTTGCTAGGATGCACTTTAGAAGTTTTAAACATCTCATACCAAAACATGGAGAGGTATAACCAATCAATGCAATAGTCAACAAGCCATCCAAAACATCCTCTATACATATCTAACAAAGAAAGTATTTGCCAAGTTATTTTACAAGAACATCCAACAAGAACAACAAACAAAAGATAATGACCGTTGCCCTATTCCTATCTCTCTAAATCCTTCATTCAGATATCATCGAGAGGTCCCTAGAATGAGTGCAATAAGATAAATCAAAAGAAAAAGATCAAGTACGCAAACAAGCCAATGTTCTTCATACCTCTAGCCAAAGGGATGTGTTTTGATAGGATAAGAATCCAAGGTGATATCCAAAATGATGCCCATTGTTGGAACGATATATCCTAGGACATACATTGTATAGGATGATGATGGTTTGATAAGTTGATTGATAGGCTGTTGATATAAGGTTGATTGACATGTTTGTGATTGATCAAGAGTTTGATTTTGTGTTTAACGGTTTGTTGTTTTAATTTTGATTTTACAATTGAAGCATGCTTTTGTTGATTGCTATGATTGTTTCTGTTTGCGTTGCCAAAGGATGAAGGTGATGATCAGTTTATTATGGATGATGTTATTTTGGGTGAAAGTGAGATGAGGCAGATGGATTTTTTTTTCAAATATTTGGATGTTTTTGACATTTTGAAATGTGTTGAGGCTATTTTTGGGTTTTTTTGAGATTTTCAAATGTTTTGATTTTTTGTGTTTTTTGAATGTTTTTGGATTTTGATGCTTTTCAAATGTTTTTGGATTTTGATGTCTCAGGGGCTGATCAAAGATGAGCCTTGGCTACGTTTAAGCTTAGAGACGACGTAGTTCAAATTCCAATGTTTTTGATGTTTTCTTCTTTTTGAGTGTTTTTGGATTTTCACATGATTTTGACAATTTGATATGGATATGTGTGATGATATTAGTGCTCTATTTTGGGATTATGTTGAAAACCAAGCTAAGGTTGATAGATCAAGTTGATGGATTGATGATGATGATAACATTGTTGAGGATACACAACAATGCAAGGATTTTTTGATCAGGATTGATGACGATAACATTGTTGAGGATGCACAACAATGCAAAGATAGTGTTTACAAACATGAGGATTGGGAAAGATATCCCCAAGATGATGATGGATTGATGATGAAAACATTGTTGAGGATACACAACAATGCAAGGATAGTGTTAAGCAACACAATGATATCCTGAGATGATGATGGGTTGATGTTGATGTTTTGATTGGATTTGAATGATCATGATTGATGAAGCTTGATTTAGAACAAAAGTTATTCAAATGATTTGACATGATGTTTGAAGGGTGCATTTGATGCAACTGATATTGGTTGTTTGGATTGATGTTCGATTGAAGATGAAGCTTGATAAGGACATGTTTTCGTCAAAATATGCCATGGGCTAGTGATTTGGATTTTTTTCTCACAAGTGGTGGACCAGTTTGATTTCACATTTGACAATATCCGGATCACCACATAAGTCGGAGGACATAGACCAAGATTTATTCTTGAAGCAAGATGTACATATCTGCCCCCAATGTCTAGCAATGTATGGAATTTGATGGGATGGATGCTTGGATAGGTGTATGGATGGATGGATATGGATTAGGTTGCGATAAGATAAGGTGCTTGGATAAAGGATGCTCATTTGGATAATGCTTCAAGGCTCATATAATGCTGCATAGGATAGGATCAATGAAAACGGACCCATGTCAAGATGTTTACTGCAAGCAAGTATAAAGTGTGCCCCAAAATTTCATCAAGATCAAGATAACTAAGATGATGGATGCAGATGGATGAAAATGGATTGAGTAAATGGTTTATGGATGAATGGATTTATTATGGATATGACGGATAGAATACTGGATTTATTATAGATGGGATGAGATGTTTCCTTCTGAATTGGTGCTCATAGATGCTCGATTCCACACATGATGCATGTTTTCCAAGTTTTCATCATGGTACTTGCCCAAAGCGCCACCCATGTGGTTTTCACTAGAGGACAATTTTTTTCTCTTTACTGTTTTCAATCCTTTTTCTAATTTTTTTGGATTTTCATGATTTTTTGATTTTTTTGTATTTTTCTGAAAGATTTTAAGCTCATGCTAATTCACAATGTGTTGCTGATGTAGATGCCCCTTTCATAATATTCCATCGGTATCCTACTTGAAGAAGTTGCTTTGCTAAGATACGTGCACTTGAATGCAACTTTTGGGATTCTTGATCTGCTTCGTTGATACCGGAGTTGACTTTTTCTTTGTGCGTACATCACAATAGTGTGCCTTCGAAATCCTTATGATAAAGGGTCATTTCCAATACATGGTCAATGTAATAACTGGATATCATGCATGGAGGCATGGATGGAGTGTGTTTAGGGATAGGGGATGGATTGTTTGACAGTTTGGAACCTTTGACTCTCCAAACTTGGGAAGATGAGCAATGATGGGTGGATACAAAAGTGTACGTGGAATTGGGACCAACTGCTCGATATACTTTGTACGTTGCTTGAAAAGCCTAATTTTTCTTTTGTGGACATTCTTGATGGATACTTTTCCCTATTTGATTTTTCCCCATAGATTCTTTGACTGATGGAGTTTGATAGGGATGATCTTTCTTTGTATTCTTTGGTATCCATTTGTATTTGATTTGTCCATTATGCTTATCAACTTCTTTTGCATTGATAACATTCTTCGTACTTTGATTCATGGCGTGGCTGGTTGTAGTATTGGAAATGGTTTCACCATAAGGATTCTTTGTGCTTCCTATATTGATGTTTGCTTGAGACATAGTTGCCCCTAGTATGGTAGAAGTAGTACCTTCATGCTTTGATTCTGCTTGTTCTAAGAGCTTTTGTTTAGAATGAATTCTCTAATAAATGACCACCGTAGGTGATGTTATTTCCATTTGCTGCTCTGCTAACTCTAGAATATCCTATTCTATCTAACTTGTCTCCCTGAGTGGACAATGCTGGATATCTGTATTCATGATGTCCTTAGTTTGAGTTTGGGACATATCTAATCTTGATGTTGATAACTCAGTTTGACTGTAGGAGTTGATAATCTGCTCTTTGTGTGTAACAGAATTTTGTTCTAGATGAAGATCATCTACGTGTCCATCTAAAGAAAGCATCTCAAGGGTAGATGGACGAGTATGGATATGATCATCTTGCATAGATAGGAGAGTGTCCATTAGATGATTATAGTATCTTGGAGATACAAAGTTTTGATCTTGATTTATTTTGGAGTTGCTTTCGACATGCTTTAGACCAAGTTCCTGACATGGATCAGTTCCAAAGGATGGATTGCTTATAAATGGTTCTTGGATGTCATCATTGTACATGGTATGTGGTTCAATATCCTCAAGTGTCAAGTTTAGGGTTCTTTCAGTATCTGTAACCATGCGGTCAAAGGGGATCAACATGTTTTGAAAAGGACCATTGCTAGACTTTGGTGAAAAATTTTGATCATGCTTTGGAATAAATTCTTGAGATATGTCCGCTAACTCGTAAGGCGATGTTGAGACATTTTCAACATGATCATAAGTGAACTGATTGTGCATTATGTCAATTGGATCAAATAATCTTAACACTCCTTGAAAGAGATCACTAAAATGTGTCTCTTGATGTATGGTGAGTTGATCATCGGATTTTGTAGATACATCCTCAATGTGCTCCTTGATGGAGAGGTTTTGATCATTGTTTTTGACAGTTGCGGTGGAGAGATTGTGAATTTCTTCGACCATAGAGTCAAGTGATGTTGATATTTCTTGAATTGGCTCATTGTCGAGTTTTGTTGGTGGATTTTGATCATGATTCAAAAGTGACTCTCGACATATGTCGATTTGATCATTGGATGAAGTAAACGTGTGCTCAGTGATGGATTGATCTTGATCCTTGTTTTCAATAGTTGTCATCTTTTGTGTTTATGCTCGTGTTGGTTGGGTAGCTTGAGATTGTTGAAGCCCTTGTTGGTAGGCTTGATGTGCTTTTAGTGTGATGCTAAAATATTGACTTATTGCACTTGGTTTTGGCGGTAGTGGTGGTGTATTTGGAATAATGTTAGATGTGGTGACAAGTGATTGAGATACACTTGGAGCGATAGTGAGTGTTTGAGATGTGATGGGAATGATAGTGTGGTTGGAATGATTGAAGGGATAGTGATGGTTGGAATGACCGAGGTGATAGGTCCTTGGGAGACCATATTTTGATTTGGGATCAATGTTGTTGTTCGATTAGATACAATCCATTGGTGTGATGTCAATGGTATATTCGAAGGATTTGACGTGATGGTTTGATTGACATTAGGTGGATTGATTTGGGTGGATTGATTGGTGCTAGGTAAAGGGGGAAGCCCTAAACCAAGGAATGATGTTGGTAATAGTGGTGGATATTTCCCTTGGCACAATGCCTCAACTATTTTGGAAAGTGTAGCGATTTGATCTAGCCAAATTTGTTCTTGATTTCATTCTTGACTCCTTTGATATAGTTAATTTGGCTCTTGTTCATGCAAATTTGGAGTGTGTACTTGTATTTGATTTTGTAAAATGTTCTCATTTGGGATGACACTCAGATTTAGCATGAGAGCTTGAATTTGACCATTGTTCATATTTGGAATATTCATATGATTTTCAAATGTATTTATCCCAAAGTTTGTCAGATTCATGTTTCGAAAACTTGTGCTTGGTACATTCTCATTTGGCTTGTAGGGATTTTGTGGGATGACGTTTGTTTGAAGGATCATGCATTGATTGTTCCGTTGATGGACTTGTAGGTTTGGACTTGGATTTACCATCAGGAAATGTGTTCCAATCTTTGATTTGGGCATACTCACACTTGTTGTTCCATTGATGTTTGTCGAAGGCAATGATCCCATGTATGGATTGTATAAGTGTGAGTGTTGAGAATCAATTGACGTTGTAAGGCTTTGATAACTTATTTGACTTGGGTTGCTCATGATGTATGGATCAAGTTTATCCCCATGTTCCTCTTGTGTTTTGACCTTGTTGCAAGAGTGACTTTATAAGGTTCTTAGGACCAATGACGAGATGAAGGATGAAAGGTAAATGATAGGAGTGTTGAACGTTTAGGGACTTTGGATCAATGCTAGACTTAGGGTTTGATTTTGATTGGTTGATTTGGATGGTGAACTTGTAAACCCTAAGATGTTGGATGTGATCTTTAGGATGAACTTGTTCAAAGAGGTGATAATTTAACTAAGAGTGCATGGAAGGATTTATCCAAACACACCTAACTAAACAAATGATTTTGATTTGGTTTAGGGATGTACCCAAGTCTAGGTAATGATGTTTTCAAAGCTCTAAAGTTGTTTGTGGGATGATGTTGATAAATGTTTGAGGTGGATAAAGTGTTTGATTTTGATCCTAAGAGACTTAGAGAGACTTTGTTTACTAGGCCAAGGTATTGAAGAACACACTTTTCTCTAAGAGCAATCAAAAGACCAATATGACCAAGAGATATCAAGCACATGTGTGGGGTCCAATTTGTTATCTTTGCTTAATGAGTTCTTTTTACCAAAAACAACCACTTGATTATGTTTCAAACTGAATGTCCAATGCCACAACTTCTTTTCATCCCACAAAGTGCTATGTGGAAGTTCCAAGAAATCAGGACAAGGGTTGCCTAATGTTGACCTTTGTAAGAGCAAATTAAGATGTAAACCTAATTACTTAGAAACCTCTAAGGACATAATCCCCTGGGTAAGTAATAGTTCTTGGGTTTTGTCAAAGGTATTTTCTCTAACTAAGGGGTTTGAAATTTTGATGATGATGTTGAATGCTGGTTTTGCAATGTTTTTGATAAACACACTGTGTTTTCAAATGAAGAACAAGTACAAGCCCTATGGATGTGAAAGACAATATTTTTTGAATCCCCACTTGGACAGGTCTAGCTACGCTTATCTTTAGTGAATGGTTATATGCTTGACCCCACTGGCTCCCCTCCACGACACTCACTTATACGGGGTAGCCAAGCATCAACACCCATGAAACTCCCATGGCATGTTTTTCATTTATACTAAAGACCGTAAAAGTGTGGGGCGGCTTCAAAATGACTGTTCTTGCACCAACAAATATATTAAGGATTTTGGGAAATTCTATCACATGGGTTCTAGTAAGGACTTTCTGTTCATGGAGATTGACCCATTCGGCAAGAATCCCCTTTCGGATCCATCTTGTCGGAGCCAACCACGTGATAATGGCATTTAACCAATACCCAAATTTATATCCTGGCTGGAAATACTCTTGGCTTTAGAGTGTTACTGGTTGAGTCATTCCCTTGGGTGAGTATTTTTTCCCCAAGGCAGGCCCTCTAGGATCAACAAAAGCAAGCAAAGACACAATTCGTAATTCGATCAATCTTTGATGGCACAAAGAAAGAGAATATACATGAAAATTCCCCTACTCACACTCACACAAGATATTGTTCAATTTTAAGCCTAAATCGAAGTGTTTCAAAGCAATAAAATGCATTTTGAGTGTTTCTCTTACACCCTAGATCGCACGAAGTGCAAGGGGAGAGGATACGCACTCAAAATGCACCAAAGACAAAATCACACAATTCAAGCACTTGTTCATTTTATAGCCTTCAAAGCAATTGTGAGTTCATTTTAAAGCACCAAGATGAATTATGAAGATTGCTTGTCAATTTTTAGCCCAAAACGAAATCTAGTAAGTGTCTAAGCTTGAATTTTAACCTTTTGCGAATGGAAAAAATCAAATTGTTCTTTTTAGACCCAAACAAAAATTAGTGTCCTAAAATGAAAAGACAAACAATTTTGTGGAAAAATGTTGAAAAAACACTTAAAGCATTTAAAAACACATTGGTTTTTTTTAAATATCCTCCTCCTTTGATTTTCCTTTGCTACCCTTCTCCTTGCTTTCCTTTGTTTTGCACCTTATTCACTTTCGTTTTGCTTTTGTACCTTGTTCCCCCTTCATTTTCACGTTGTACCTATAAACAAAAAAATAGCATGAGGATTAAATTATTTAATTAAAAATCTTTAATTTCAAACAATAAAATGATCTCTATTGGAAAAATTAATGGCTTTTTAACTAATGAATAAATCATCGACAAGAATTTTTTTCTTCATAATATTAAAACCCCTAGTTAAAAATATATAACGAAGGTCCTTGCGATTCTTGTTAGCAATTTTGAAAAATTAAAACCATCAAATATTTGACAAGTAAAGATTCCTTCTTTTCAAGCCTATAGAATGTCATAAATTAGCAATAGTAATCTTCAAAGTTTCCTCCTATTCCTTTTCCACCGTTGTCATATAAGCATGATACTAAGCTTCTGATACCAGCACTTGAGAGGTTGAAGGAGTCTTATAGTGTTGCAGTCCATTGTAAATCAACAATAGAGAGAAGAGCTAGGTCTTATTGAACAGGCATATGACAATCCTCATGAGGCTTTGTCATGTATTAAACGTCATCTGCTTACTCAAAACTCCTTTAAAGAAGTAGGAATGGAATTTATGGACTTGTACCACTATCTGATTCCTGTTTATGAAACTGAACCTTTGGAGATAGACAAATCAGGTGAACATCTCATGCTGTGTAGAGTATAGACACTTTACACAATCAGCATGGTTTATCTTTAATGCCCAAACTGACCCAAATAATGATGCCTAGATTCACCCGCTTAATTAAAGACACTGCCTGATCAGATACTAGATAACTAGGTTAATCTATCATTTCACACACAAGGTGACAGACTGGACAAGGGAGATGATGATGGATGAGAAGTAACGAGAGTGATAAATGTGAATCTGTTCACATGACAATAACAGTGTTCAAGCAACAAGAAAGTATCAGTTCATATGTAACAAATAGTGATTATTTATGGCAGATTTCATAAGCGACAGAACAGGAAAGTTTCCACTCAAATACAAACAACAGGTGTAAAGCCAACTACCAACTCTTCACTCACACTCTTCTCATTGATAGTTTTTTCTTATGTTTACCTGCCCCGACTTTGCAGTGTGGATACTCTTTAGAAGCTTTACCAGTAGAATTAACTCCCATAAGAAATTAAAAATTTAATCATAAGAATGACTCATAAAATGGTCGTTGTAAAGGATTGCTAGTGTGACTGGTGTGTGATGTGTGCCCATAACACAATGACCGAATGCCTTTAGAGCAAAAAGTTATCTCCTGCAATGCATAGAATCAGGAAGGTCATGAGGAATAGAGAACATTGTGAGGCGTGGCTCAGTTGGTGTGAAGCATGTAGGCCTCCTTATCTCCAGATTTGTGCGGGTCTATCTTCACATCTCCATGTGTACATAGAAAATCAAATGCCTCTTTTTCTTCTAATATTTCTCTACTCCTCTTGCTATCATAAACGGATCTCAAGAAACAAACAGAGATAACTTAGTACGATATTGACAATCCATTAATCTTATAGTTGAAGGAATAAATGTAGTTAAGTAGGGGGTGTTGGAAACTTGCAGCATATGAGACTCTGACAAGCCTCGAGCCTCAAAAATATTACATTCATGGGATGTATTGATTGCAAGATACGCACAGGTTGGATTTACCAAAAAGGCTACAAAAACTTTCAATCAAATGCAATTGGCAGGAGACCAAAGGAGCCAACGAGTAAATGTTCAAAAAGATTTCAAGCAAATGTAGTTAGTAGGTGTAAAGACTAGTTCTACTATTTTCTTGACAAAATATGAGTACATGACATGCGCAAAACAGTTTTGAGATGGCGTGAGAAAATTTCAAGTGCCACGAAGATCCCATTGTGCTAACAAACACTGAACCATCAGTAGGATAGATTTATGTGGGGCTTCCTCTATAGTTAGCAAACTACTCTAAGTTGTAGTAACTCTACAAACTTTGAGTTGGACCTTGAGGCCGCAGAATAAATCCTGTCTAAAAATCCTCTTCATATGGATGTGTATCCCACGGATACACTTGCTCTCTAACGTCCTCATCATTGTTAGAGCTCTGATACAAAATATGTGGTCCTTCTCTATTGTATAATGTTAACCTAGTTATGTATTCACGTAGCTTATCACAATCCTTTTGGGAAGCCGACTAGGGAATCATAGCTGCCACTACATAGGATAATCAAGAGAATCACAACAGGATACCTAAATTATGATGTGCGTGCTCAAGTTAAATTTTTAAACAATCTTCTTGCATATCATACTCAACAATGGCATCAGCGTTAGAATTGCATCGATATATCAGCAAATAACTAAAGAAACCTAGACAGCCAGCGTCGAAGGTATCTGTTTTGATAAAACTACATAGCTAGCATCAACATATAATAAATCTTCTGAGAACGACTATTGTATTCTAATGGTGTTGCATAGAGATGGTGTGAAGAAAGGTTACTGGTAGAGAAGGGTAGTTGGTTACACAAAGGGAAGCTCAATCGTACCAATAAGCCTATGGTCTCCTAGCAATGTACCAAATCTAGAGGCGTCATTTCATTATGCTGTCATTATATTTCATCTTGCACATGGAAACAACTCATTCTATTTATTTTGAACAATACAGAACACAGATTTGAAAGCCCAAAAAATACGCCACCAGATTCAATTTCTATTTCATACATTAGATAGTGCCTGAGAATAATCTGATCCCATACATAAAGACAATGCAATCGAAAAATGGAAAAGGACAAAGGCTAAAAGAAAATCATAATAATAGTGACAAAACATCGAATTCTTTAAAAAGTATCTTACTACCCTCCTTCTAGCACCATCATGTGGATGTGAAAATCTGCATATGGTTAGCATTTTAAAACCAAAATAATCCTCAACATCCCTATGAGATAATGAAACATGTTAGATATGCTATGTAAGATATTAAAACAACAAGAAAAACCAAATAAGAATACAAACGACATGAATCAAATTCATCTCATAGTGGATTGGTGTCACATGTGCTAGTGACCCTTTCCCAATCCTTGATTGATAAGCTAGTGATGAAATTGCTATGGATATGGAGATGATAAATGGACAAGACAAGCCCTCAAAGATAATGACCTTGCATCAAGTTGTGTAGATGATGGATTTGCGAAGAGATTGTGAAGGATTTGATAAGAGATGAAGCCTCTCTTTTATAGATTTTCAAAATGCTAAGTGTTGAAGAGAGACCAATGTGGGACTAAGATTAGACAAATGAAAGAAGGACACTTGTCAAGTGGTGATTGGTTGATGTATGTGCAATATTTGGGAAGAGTGCCCATGAGAGGGAGAATTTGAATTCAAATTTTGCAATAAATTTTGAGAGGGGGACAAGAAAAACAACAATAAATGCAATGTTGGACTTGTCATGTTGAGGGAAAATGAGGGTTTAAATAAATCAATAAATTGATTTATATGTGCAAGTGTCTAAATCTAGAGAATGCAAGTGGGTGAGATTAACATTTAATCAGGGTTAGATTAAATAGATGATGATTATGTTAGTTCAATGATGATTAGGATGACTTTGACTTTTAGGACTTACGTATTTGATTTATTTAAATCAAGGATGGAATAAGCATTATGATGGATGTTTGATTTATTTGATTAGAAAGGTTGATGATAAGATAAAGTTTGATTTATTTGATTTAGGCTAATGACTTTAGGAGATTGACAAATAAACTTGATTTATTTATTTGATGAGTGAATGTGATGCATAATGTCAATTTGACGTGTCTACAGTATTGAATGTACACCATCATCGAGAATGGTATTATACATTCACTTAGCGAGGAATCCAAAAAGGCCTAGATGTGTGCAATGAAAAAAGGACAAACACTTAAGACCTCAATCATAATAGAATATCTCCTTCTCTAACATGAAGTATGTTGATTTCTTCATGCTCTTTCTTATGACCTAAATTGTATTGTATTATTGTATTAATCTTGGTATCAACAATTTATTCTCCTCTCTTAAAATGATTACACATTGGGTATATATATAGGGGCATGTCCCTTAGAACCACCTAAATCTTTAATACTATCATGCACAAAATTTCTTATAATTAAATATAAGCCAAGCTTGTATCTTAAAATACATCATGTCCCTAAATACAAGTTATGTATGATTATCTTCATACCCTTAGTTACATGTGTGTCCATGATAATTAACCATTCACTCTATATCTTAAGGGATCCACTAATCTAATTTTTTTGGTTCACACATACAATTAAATTAAGCACATACACTTAAAATTCTAACTAAATTTACATGAACATTCCCTATCACTCTCATTATTACCCGTCAAAGAAAATTCCAAGTGGTTATATTATTTTTTGTTCTTTTATTTTATTAATCTTTTAATTTTTTGAAGTAGGCAATATCAATGCCAATGATATTTAATTTTTTCTTAGTGGGGCCATCCCAAAAAGCCCTAGATGATTTTAATTTCTCATTATAACTATGTTGTACATTTGTGATTTTTCTTTCTTAATTAATTTTACAGTTGTCTATGATTAAAAAAGGTTGAACACCTAAGATTTCATTTGTACTAGCATATATCCTCATCTCACCTATAAATTCCAAATGGTTATTCATAGCACCACATAATTATAATTATATTGTATAATTTCTTATGGTTGATTGTAATTTGTATCCTAAAATACAATATACCCCTAAATATAAGTTATGCATGATTATCTCCTTATCCCCACTTATAAGATGCATTAAACTTAATCATGCACTTTTATTTGAATGTACACTCTTATCCTATATTATACACACTTGTATGTTTTTTATTTTGAATTTAGAGATACCTTGCATTTTTAAATGATAATATGTGAGATTCTTTGTTTGAGACTTTAGATTTCCTACAAAGTTAGTCAAATTTAATCCTCATGTTCATAATTCTTAAAGCATTCAAGATTTATGTATTTATATTCTTACATTACTTTTACATGTGAATCTTTCATTAGGATATTTTAGTACCACTTTTTTTATACTTAAATTTTTTTATAATCCTACTTTCTTCGTTTCTCCCTCTTTTTCATAGATAGTTGAATGAACTTAAAATTGTTCTTATTTTTACTTCATGATGAAAGATAATCATTGCTCATATTTCCTATTTTTTATGATTTCCTATGGAGCATCTTACTAGAAAAATGATTATTGCATATTTACCTTTAGTGAAATAAAATAAGTACATATTTGTAATTTTTTTGTTTTAATTAAATGTAAATATTTGTATTTATATAGATATGGTTGATGATTAGGGATCACATCATTCCACCTAGTCTTAGGAGAAACCTGAGGCTAGATCTAATTTATATAATGATAGCATTAGGAGATTAGAGAATGCTTTGAGATGTTTGGACCAAACAATACAAAACTCCCCTAATCTCCCTAATAGAGATAGATTAGTTAGGATTCAATAGGAGATCAAATGTATAATTCACACGATTTGACCTTATAATCCTTATGATGAGGTCATCACTAAGGAATTTTATAGGTCCCTTGCCAGCAGTGTTATTGGAACTACGAAAATTGATTTTTTTTCTCAGAGAGTTTCACAACATAATGTGCAGAGCATGTTCCCTTATTATGTGGGACAAAACAAAGTTAGAGAATATGTTGTTACAAGATGTACATATGTGATTGTTTCTCCATTTATATATCCCAGATTGTTGGTATCCCATCATAGATGGCCTCATAATGATGAGTTGCCACTTTATTTTTGCAAACAATTATATGTTGAGTTCCATTTAGGGTTAGATGTGGACGACACATCTATTCCTTCACAAGTTGGTCAGGGAAAAGGGAGGTTTGTTGACAAATCTCAATTTAGACGTGCAGATTTACCATCTTCCGTCAATGAGAGGGAATTAGTTGGCCCAAACCTTTTGGTTCTTCCAAAACATTTGGAACTAGTAGTAGCAGGAGGTGTAGCAACTACACATATTAGATCTGACCCTTTTGACAGTATTTCCACAATTGCTACTTAAGTCGATCAGATGTCATCTTATCATGTAGGTAGATACTTATTATGTCCACGAATTAGCCTTCCTCACACTGAGGCTACATCTTACAATTATGATCCATACATTCATGCAGAGCTACCATCATCCAGATGAGTGAAGCCACTCTATGTAATGTGTGTTTGATTTCCATTGTTGATTTACTATCATCATACTAGTTTGTTAGTGATGAGTATTGGATTCCCTTAGATGTTGTACTAGCTCATATTAGATGAAATTTTGGTAGATAGTCGAGTCAAGGTGAGGCAACTTCATAGGATTATCAACATATTCTAGACTAGCCTACAGTCCTTGCACATTGGGTTGAGGTTACTGCACATGATGTACATATCACATACAACTCACTTCTCTTTGACACTAGTCCTTTACCTGATATAGGTGTCCTTAATGTGACCTTACATTCTCAGGACATTAGTGACATTGGTAGAGTGCTCTAGGGTGAGACACAAGTACTTTCAAATAGTCTATATATTTTGCGTATTAAAAATTAACATTCATATATTAAATGAAATTGAGTTTAAAGTAGTTCTCACTCTTCATTGAATTCTTGTATTTGAATTTTTTTAGCAATACGAGGATTTGTCACGCTTTGGACTTTTGGAGCATGTAGACAATCATGTGCATGGTACATTTATAATATTTAAAGTACTTGATACATTCAGACATTCAAAGTTTAAAATTTTTAGATGACTTTACATTTACACATGTACATTAAATTAATTAATGTACTTTTTTGCACAGGGAGGTGGATCGAGAGAGAGATTGAGATAGGGATCGAGAGAGGCATTAGGGCAGGGATCCAAAGAGAGATCAATCCATAGTCATACTAGGTATCCCCACTTTGACTTGTTTTACATGTAGACACATGATTTTTTATACATTTTATATTATGATTTGTCACATTATGTTTCTTAGATCATGATATTCACATTATATATATAGGTGTGAAGATAATAGGTTATTATAAGGTGATAATAAGGGAAATTTTGGATGGTGGGGGAGGGTGAGGAATAGGTTTTTTAGGTGTGAAGATGGGGTAATTGGTGATAAGGAGAGTTACAGATTATGTTAGACTAAAGCAACCTCGAGCTCTAGTGGTTCAAAGTTAGAAATTTAGATTTTGTGCTAGGACAGAGGTGTGGTTTCAGGAAAATGCAAGCATAACAGATTTTAATGTAGGTGCAAAATATCATGCGTGAAAAATTTTGATAGAGGTGTAGCAAGTTTTGTCTCAAGTGTAGTTTTTGTCTTTTTGGAAAGATATTTCAACAAACAATAAAACACATTGGCTGATTTTAGAAGTTTTTGATTTTTTCAAAGGGTGTAGCCAAATCCTCAACCCTTTGGCTGATTCATCTTCATGGTTTTTGCACAAAAAGATAGTTCAAGCACTTGATTACAATCCCTAAGCTCAAGTAGGTTTATTGATTAATGTGGGATCACCACCCAAGCAAGCTTGGGTTAATACTCCTTGATACTCAGGTGGTTCTTGGGGAACTCTTTCTCTTAAACACAGATAGTTAGAGATCCAATGGCATAGGGTCATCAACAAACGTAACTGGCTCACCTTCTCTCTCTCTCCTTTGTAACTATTTAAATTCACCACAAGGATTTCTATCTCAACCAAAGGGAGTACATGGTGAGTAACATCAGGGTATGATCCACATCCCTTACACCACACTAACCTACATTCAATGGCTTTCTAGGCTTACAATGTTTTTCTAGGGAGCCCTCAATATAAACAAGGTACATGAGGCCTAGACAATAAACACTAGTCTATCACAAGCGTGAATCATAAAGCATAAAAAATCCATAGTGGAAGACTAAATTTCTAACCCTTGGCATAGGAATCATATTTCAAAATGTGTAATGTGAATAATTTTGTAATCATATTTATATATTTTAATTCTGTTTAAGAATGTTCAATATTTTGATTAATTTTATTTTTCCTTATTATAAATAATAGTTTAATGGTGTAATTTGTATATCTATGTAAATTTGTATTTAATTTTGAATTTGTTTTTCTCAAATTGTTTAGTACAATTATATAGAGATAATTGGCATAGTCTTATTTGTAGTTGGATTCATAACTCAATCCTTTACCATCTCTCCTTGCACATATTTCTACATATGAAATCATATATTATCTACATCAAAACACATATTCCTCTGCATTTGATATTCATTGTTCATATTGTTCCCTCATTGACATCTAATATTTAGAGAGGCCAAAGATCTATTGACCTTGCTTTAAACATTTATGTGATTAGTCACTATGTTTTTCTATTGGGAGGCATTTAATGCACATTCACTTATGTTCAAAATTCCTACATGCACTAAGGGAAAAATCATTCTAGAAGTATTTTCCTATAAACATCAGGATGAAACTAATTGTGCACAAAACCAATAAAAAATATCTAAATGACTTATTTATAATGTTGTCCTCGACCATTAAATTGACTATGAAGCTAGTATAATCAAGGGGGTTGACCTAGTAACACTTGGCCCTTACAATTCGCTTATTTCCCCAAAAATATTTTTCCAATCCTTATGCCAAAGAGTAAATTAAATTTAGGTGGCATAAGTTGTAGAAGTTAGTAGTTAGATATTTTAAATACATGACACAAGTAAAATCTAAATGGAATTTTAGATCTATAATAGCAAGATCAATCCTACAATGTGAAGGATCAACTTGTTAAGTTCCAAGAGTAACTTAGTTCAAACTTTAGCATTCTACATCTCGAATAGGTATATTAATTTGGAAATCTAAGTCAAAGATCAAAATTTATGATCAAAATAGTGGAATTTAATCCATTGGCTACTAGAATTAAATAAGTTCTCTCATTATATTTAATTTCCTCTTTTTATTTTTTTATATGATTTATAATTCCTTTAAATTAGATTAATTAATTATATTAATTAAACCTAATTTTGGTAAAGAGATCCATTTATTCTTCCCCATCCATTATGTTTAAGGTATATATATTTTTAATTACTACATTTGATTTATAAATTTGATAAGATTTTATTTACATTTCACATATATTCACTCTATAGACATATCTTTATTTGGGGTTTTATGTTGGGGTAAGTGCAAGAAGTTGGATCCATGAAGAGGGGAATTTTTAGCAAAAAAATTATTGAAAGGAATGGGCACCCTTTTATCTACATCCTAAATGGGTAACTATTCTATAAATAGAATGGGTACTCATTCTATTTTAAAATGAGTACCCATTTGAAAGTGAGTACCCATTATATTTTTAGAACATGTACCTGCTTTAATGTAGGTACCCATTCTAAAAAGAATGATATCCCAAACTAATTTTTAATTTTGTTTTAGGCTTGAAAAAGGTTTGGTAACCCAACTATTAGCCTTTGACCTTCAACTAGAAAACTAAGGCAAGGCCAATAGAAATATCTTACTTTGGCAATATAGTTGATGGGGTTTTTTTCAGAATTGGTTTATGAAATTAAAAACCATTATAGATCATGATGTCTAGTTTCAAAATATGTAATTTTTTAATGATTGGATTATGTTTTCTATTTTTAAATTAATTTATAAGGAAAATGGTCCATAAACTTGAAATCTTGAGCTTTTTTAATTTTTAATATATTTTTATCTACTCATGTTTTAATAAAAAATATATGAAATCAATCTTGAAAAAATTATCTACACAATTAAAAAATAAAAAATATTAGTTTAGGTCAAATTATGGTGTCCATACATCTTGGTTTTCAAAACTAGCAATAGTGCCAATTTCTGTTTTTTCAATCGCCTCAACCTTGGCTCCCAACTCTTCCAGCTTACTTTGCAGGGCCCAATTTTTTATCTTTAGCTCATTAATTTCTTTGAAAGTCCATTTCAAAAGTTTGAAATGGGTATCAACATTATTTCTAGCTAAATTCAAAACATCCACAGAGGGATCCCTATCAGTGTTGAGACAAGTATTCATAGGAGTGATAGGGGACCCAGTTCTAGTAATTCTATCCATTGACGAGTCAACAGAGGGCTCAGTATTATTAGCACTAGATGCCTCAGAGTCAGGGGAATCTTCAGAGTATGAAACAAGGTTTTTAGCCATGGGATTCTTATTAATAAGGGAGGGGCTTTTCAGCTCAGGAACAACACAACCTTTAACAGTAAGAGGGTTAGGGTTTTTCTTGCCTGAATGGGTAGTAGGCGAACTAAGGACAGTTCTAGCTGGACTTGAATTGGGAAAAACCCCAAGCAGCTGGGTTCAGTATCTTCATCCTTAGAGTCAGGGGAGGCTTCAATATTAGCAGGGATGGGCATATTTTGGTAATGCTCGACAATTAATCTAATTAGGCAAATATACAAAATAGGGAATCTTCTAGGGTTTTTTTTGTGGTCAACCAGACTTTTCCTCAAAGAACATGAAAGAAAGTAGGGGAAAGAAACCCTTACCTTGTAGTAGAAATGGTTGAGCAGGGCAAAGTGATAGCCATAAACCCTGGTGAAACGACCATCCACAGTTATGTACTCCATGATGACACATAGGACCTTTCTCCACAAGGCTTTTATGGTGTCAACATCAAAGTAGCTATTAGCAATTTTTACTAGTTTCAACTTTTCTTTCTCTTTTTTAGGAAATCTGACGACAACATCGTCAGAAAAAACCCTATCCCTAAAAAACTATTTCTCTTCAGTCGACATACTCGTCACTTCAACTATCAGGTATTCGTTGAGCTCGACATTCCTACCAAAGAGGGTAAGATTCCCATTATCCCAATTTTTCTCAAAAAGATCTGTAGCCTCTTGACTGGAACCATGGAGCTTCTCCAGGAACAGAAGTAACCCCCTACTTTTAACTTTATTCCAAGTCTTAACATTTCTTGTGTGTATCTCATAGCTGTCTAGCTTAGTTATTTTCCTATCTCCATCCTTCTTATCAAACATAGTGGGGCACACCGACACAATATATTTACTAGAAATGGTCCTGCTAAATCTAAGAACCCACAAAGTGTGTCATTCCACCTTGTAGACTAAGCAAATAAGCTCGGTCACATACAATCTAATGATTGTGATGTGATACCCCCATCCTATCCTCATTAAAGAGATGACATGTCTCTTGTCCAAGTGATTATCATAATTCAATAAAGCACGAACATTAACACTTAGATCATTAAAGTTTAGCCAATTTCTCTGATCATTACTGCTAACCCCTTCATTAGAAAAAAAATCTGCCACAACATTAGCTTCTCTATAGGCATGTGAAATTTTAATTTTGTCAAACTTAGCAAGAGTCAAGGTGGCATCATCGATCCAAGATTTAATTGTCCATGATGGGCGGGCCTTGCCACAAAGACAGTCAATAGTATTTTTTATTGTTACTATAAAAAAAATAAGTTATTAAAAGTTGCGTAGAAAAATCACAATTTATTTCTATTTTTTAAAAATATATTTTAAGTTTAAAAAAAAATCCCCACAAGTCACTAGTTCACTTCATCTCCAAATTATTAATGGTTTATTCTCTATTGGTTTCATAAAGTGAATTTTTGTAAAAAAATGTTGATATTAATGTCTAACTTGACCAAAAAGTGGGACATAGTATTGTGGACTAACCCTTATCTATTTTGTATTTTCCAAAAATCTTAATAGTTTGCTACATTTTAATAATTGACATAGGAACATTATTGTATTATAAAATCTAGTTAATTAATAATCAATTAATAAAAATCTGATCTGCCATTTTGGCTCTTCCATTGAGGCTTGTAGCCAAGTGGTTATTGAGATCGATTTTAATCCCACTTTCCTTTTGTAATATTAGAACTAGTGTGATTTGGGTTCTAGATTCCTCTTTCCAATATCACAACCATATATTCATGGAGACTTGCAAACTATATTTTAAATTCTTAAATAACACTGTGAACAAATTTTTTTACATCTACAAGACATTAGGTTGCTTGCAAATTAAAAATAATTAACATTCACTCTAGTTGGTAGATGAAATGTCTAGATTAAATGTTAAAATATGATAATGTTAGCTACACCATGGATTAGGGTTCTTAAACTCTATGGCACCTCTAAAATCTTGAGATATCTTAGATGTTGAGTTAAAAGGTATACTAAAGGTTACTCTACTTTGTCTAAAGGAATTATTTTAAGTTATTGAGATTAAATTTTTCATCTTAGTCTACTATGCATTAAGTTGTTTATTTGAGTGAACCATCAGGAATTGAATTATACTGAGAATGGTTATAGTCCTGAAGTTACATTGATAATCACCAAAAAGAATCATCATACTAATCTTTTCTAAGAAAGTGCACCTTGCAGTGTTTAACCATGTTACTATTTTTTTCTTAATTATTATATTTTGGAGAATAGAAAATGGTATATGTAACAAAAACATGTTCTATTTATTATGACAGGAATTTTCAAAATGCCTTTCATATATGGTGAAAAGACTAATTTATTTATATATAAGGTTGTTGATAGATTGAATAGTAAATGACAAAAAAACTTTCATCAAGTTGAAATATAATTTTTGGTTTAAAATACATTTTTTGTTTTATATGCTCTTGATTATAGATATTATCATGGATACACAACTATGCCATCCATGAAATTTTGATTTCTTTCTATGCCCACAAGATGGATCAATTGTAAGTATTGTGTGCTATCTCATATTATTAACAAAATGCTTTTTTTCTCAAGATGGAAGGGGCATTTGTTTGCTGCTTTGATTCTTCTTTTGATGATTTTATCCTAGGGAACATCTAGGCCTACACATTACCATGTATTACTTGACGAAAACAAGTTTGGTATAGATGATATTCAAATCCTTGTTCATATACTATTATGTGTAAGAATCAATGATTTTTTTCCTAGTTACTTGCAATGCTATTTATGTTGTGATATATATATATATATATAAAGTCACAAATATCACAAAATCACCAGAACAATATATGTAGGTAAGTTTGGAGTCCCTCGAGACTTTTGACATAATCTCATTGAGTTTTTCCTTCCAAGTATTTCTATTGAATTTTAATTTTAAAAATCATGATTCTAATGTTTATGCTTGAATTGTATACAATGACTCCAATAAACTATCCCCATCTGACTACCACACAAATGCAATAGTTTTTAAAGGCTAAGGACCTTTATAAAATAAAATTGTCAATTTAATAAAATAAGACACTCATTTAAACAAGTATTGTTATGATAGTGAAAAAATATTGTTCTTATGTGTACAACTATTGGGGTAGCAATGTACAATCATTTGATTATTTCTTATTAATAGTCTATCCTATCACAAATATAAAAGGTGAGCACAATAAATACCATGTATTTTCCCATTCAATGTGAAGGATTTTCAAAAAGATTTAGTGTTCAACTATTTATCCATTTTTCATATAAGTTTTATTTTAAATAGTTATGTGTTGTTTTTTTATAACAAAAATTAGTTTTTTAGTGTTTAACTATTGGTCCAATTCTATTGAATATACAAGCTAGAGACAACAAAGATTTATGGTTACCAATAGATATTTGGTCCATTTAGGTTACATATAAACATTATTATAAATAAAAATATGATATTCTACGCACAACAAATGATATTTTCTTATTCAACTACTAGCCGCACCATGATAAAGTTTTAAACAAGTTTTTAAAACTCAAATTTTGGACACTTCTCAATAGATAGGGTGATGTGGCAAGTTGCATTATGAGTCACACCTCCAAACCTTAATTATAGATAAATGAAAAACCAATCCAAATTTTTAAAAACTAAGATCCTTCCATTTTCCAAGCAATCTCTATCCCAAGCCCTACATACTCGCAAAATTAGCCCACACCACTATCTTATGGATTGTTTTGTTGTTGGTAATATCCTTATTTGTTTTACGTGTACGGAAACTGGAGTTAAGAAACTGATGAAAGATTTGAGTAAGGAGGGACCCACATGACATAGCCACTTAAAACGAAATTGTTTATTGTGTGCTGTTCAAGGTAAGCAATGCACAACAATGACCAGACACCTCGCCGTGAAACATAAGGGCTTTGAAATCCCTAACAAATTTTCCGGGAACATTAATATGATAGGAGAACTTCGAATCATCGACCATTTCAGAACTGTCAATAAAATGAACCGAAGCTACTTGTTAAAATTTTCTCCACAATTTAAAGCTTACTGCTGCGTAATTCCAAGCGGCTTCTCCTTAAAATATTTTTTATATGTGATTTCTTGTCTCTGCAAGGCTATCATACACGTCTTCCTTTTATAATATATTCGATTTTACTGAAGTTGCAATGAAATCGGCATTCTCAGCGTATACGCGAAAAAATCTGCAAGGTTCTTTTTCGTCGAAACGGTTTGATAATCCTCATAAAAAAAATTGCTAGAGTTCAATTTCAAGGCTGCATCCTCATCAATTCTACGAATAAACCCTCATACCTTCCTTCTGCTATCACTACAGACTTCATGGAAACTAGGGCGAATAAATCACGACGATTCTATTAGTCTATATAAAGAAGCCAATTCTAATAAAGCTTGGAAATACAGGAAATTTTGTACTTGGAGAAGCAGCATAAGAATAGGCAGTATCAAGTTTCAAATTGCAGAAGAAATTGACCGTTTAAGGTAATTCTTACATCAAATCCTTTTTAAAAGTACTTGTTCTTTCTTCTCTGAATCTTTAAAGTAGAAATCTGTGTTAATTGTTCTTCATAAATATCAAGTTGCGAAGCTCAAATAAAAAGATTGAATTATTACAGGTATATATCTTTGATTATTTCTATCTACAATTATAAAGTTTAGATCGTTTGACTAATTACAGTACATATCGGTGTTTCTCAGATAGAATGGACACCTCAGTGCTTAAGAAAATGGTACTCATCCTCTTATACGTTATTTTTATTGTCAATGTCTCAGGCAGGCACAGTCCCTATGAACATATTGCAAACCAAAATTACCGTGATAAGTTCATTCCAAGCATGGATAAGATACAGTCACGGTGTCCATCACAACCTAGTTGCCATGGCGACATCCCGGAGAATGGATGCTGCCAACACAAGAAGAAGACATATAATTCGATCCCATGATCTTGTGAGAATAAGTATTGTATAGGTCTCTTTGAGTTTCTGTTTCTTGTCAATCAGTTACAGTTATCTGTCAAAATCCTTAGCTCATTCAGAGAAAGATTGTTGAGACATTTGTAACTATAAATATGTAATATCGTTGATGAATAAATAGGCATCTTTCAGCTGTTTCGCCGTCTCTGTCTCGAATATATGTTTTGATCTTGTTCTTCTGCTTCCTAATTTTCTTATATATATATGCACAATTCCCTCTCACGAACTGTAGTATTTGGTTTTGTTTTTTCTCCGATTTCTAGGCAATAACTAAATAAATATTTTCGTCCTTTCTCTTAACGGCCTAAGGATCAGTAGTTCATTATCAAGGAGTTATTTCTATTATTTACACTGATAAACAATTTTATTTTTAATCAATACCTATTAAATAATAAATATTAATTTCTATTGTTAAAAATAGAAACAAAGAACAACTCCATGAAGAATATTAGTTGTTAATGATTGTAATGTATTTTTTAATCAATATATTAATACATAATAATCTTTATTATTAAAAATAGAATCTTATTGAGAAAAAGGTAATATTCAATTTCTTGGAGATAAAAAGTTATAATAGACATTGTAGTAAAGGGAGAAGCTTGTAGGTCATTTTGAAGGTAAGAATTAATCTACTCAAAGAATGAGGTGTCACTTGTTGGTTGCAATGCACGGGGTGGGGAAAAAATATTCTTTTATTGGCTCTCTGGCAAAAACTCTCTTAAATGATTCATAAATCAAATGTATATCTCTACCGCATATTGGGAGTATGAGGTAGTCTCATATACTGTAAGTCATTTGTAGACCTAAAAACAGATAGCCTGATATCGTGGAAGTTTTATTAGATCTATTGGTATATTGTAAGGTATTTAATCTAAAATATATTTGTTTTTCATAGATAATGTGAGTCAGAGGGAATATAACGTTCGATTGGGAGATCATTGCATAGAGCCAATGCAAGACTAATCTTCCCACTGCCTCCCATAAAATGACAACGACAACCGCACCTCACTATGGAACAAAATCCCTTTCAAATCCCTAATACATTTCTTCAACCCCACATAAAACTGATATTTACCGGGAACCTTTCAGAACTGTCAATAAAGGGAACTGAAGCCATTTATTAAAATTTTAATAAACGCTTAATTTCTTTCCAAATTGAAGCTTATTGCTGTGTAATTCTAAGTGGCTTATGCTTGTAATGTTTCTTCTATGTGATAGAAACGAGGGTTGGATTGAATCATTCACTGACTCAATGCTCGGGGTCTCACATTAGATAACCCTGGTGTTGCTGCCTCCACCAAACCTATAGGTTCCCAAATCAATTAGGCACCCCTGGTTTTTGCTGCCAACCCTGCTATCAATATTCCAAATCATGCATAATGTCTTAACCAAGCATTTCTTGATGCTCTTTTTCCACATGCACCAACTAGCCCTTATTCCTCTAAAGACCAGTCAGTCTTCCATTCTGCCCAACCTTGTTGCAGGGGTGTGAATTAGTTTAGTTGTCTTAAAATCACTGTCAATAGTCTAGGAAGGCTCTTGTCCTAACACAACCCTTCTTTGATCTATCGCTGCCTCAAAACCCTAGGATTTTAGGAGGGTTTGTAGCCATGAATCCTATTAGGCCTTTTAACTGGGGTCTGAGGTTATTTCACCTTTCAACTCGGTGGATACCAAAAGCATGAAGAAAACACCTTGGCTCAAATAGGGATCACTCCAATATTTTCATGAGTTCTGACCCTCTCTGCCATATATAGGGTTAATGCTGATTTCAAGGTATTATAGGGCTTTCCCAAGCCTTTTCTTGGACATTCATAGAACTGACTTCATCCTCCAATCATCAGTTGAAATATTAATGCCTCGAGCCTCTTGTCAGACCTTTGAAAGGTCCCTGCAATCTTTATTCATCTCGCCTTGTAGAGATCTCAACACCCCTGCATTGGAACAAAGTAAAACAATCTCTTTTTCCTAGCCAGGCATAGACTGCTCGCCTAGGAGTTAGAATCTTTGCATGCCGTCTAATCTCCTACAGTTTGCTACTACTATTTTATGTACAGCAGTGGATTTTAGCTTCATTTCCAATGAACTCATGCTTGAGTACAGTGGTAATGTCGCTAAAACTCCATTATTCAATCTTTTACCAGCCAGAATTAATAACCAACGAAAGACACAGCAAAAATAAACTCTGCCACAAATATAAGACAATCCTACACTGTTACAATACTTTAGAAATAACCTCAAAACATGCTGAGTGTTTAAAGACTACTGATCAATACATTATTTTGCAGAAAGAAATGAAAAAACAAAGACAATTGGAACTTTTTCGCAGAAAACTGATTTTTTCTTTTATTCTCCAGAAACTGCCATCATTAAAAGACATTCCATCTACTCAAAATGTTGGGATCTTTCTTCCCAACCCGAAAAAAACAGTTAGGTTTAATATTTGGAGCTCAAAAATGGCCAAATAACACGCGTTTGAAAACACACCGTGTTTTCGAATTTCAGCCAAAACTTAAGGAAACGCCTACAAACAAGTTCCCAATTTATTTTAATTTTAGCTAAGCTCTAAAAAGGTCCCCTTACACATATTAAAAGGAATTAGGACCTTGCACAACAAAAAGGAAATGATTTAAAAGCAAAACATCAAAATATGCTTGTTTTTAAGGTAGGTGCTCCTACACCATTCTCCCCCTCTCAGCACAAAGACGAAAAACTAGAAGGTGGTATCAGTTTTAGGTAAATTCCAAGCTTCTTGAATTGATCCTCTTGTACCCATGTAGCCTCTGAGTCAATTTTGCTCTTCCACTTGATAAGGTGCTCCATGTATACCTTATTCCTTGTTGCTTTCTTCACCCTGGACTCCAAGACCTTCTCTGCCTGAGCTTTTTTTTGACTTCAAAGGGGTATATTACTGATATCCTGAAAGATTTCCTGACTGTTCTGAAAGTCATCATTGACTTTACCCTTGTACCTGATCAAATCAGCAACAATGAAGACTGGAGATATGCCCAAATCCGATGGAAGTTCCACCTTGTATGCATTCTTTCCATACTTAGCTATCACCTTGCATGGTCCTACCTGTTTCATTTACAACTTGGTGGACATCCCCTTCTACAATCTGGATTTGTTGAGGTGAACCATCACATAATCACCCACTTGAAACTGTACATCTCTCCGTGACTCATCCACTTTATCCTTCAACTTTTGTGTTGCTGTTGTGATTGTCTTCTTAACCTGCTCATGAATCTCCTTCATGGATTGAGTGAAGTCTTCTGCATTTCCACTCCTATTCTCCATTGTTCCAAGGTCTCTAAGCTCACAAATTCCCCTTGGATGCATTCCATACACAACTTCAAATGGACTTTTTCCTGTAGTCCTGTTCACACTATCATTGTATGCATATTCAGCTTGGGAAATCACCATATCCCAGGTCTACTCATATTCCTTTGTCAAGCACCTCAATAGGTTACCTAACACTCTGTTAACCACCTCGGTTTGATCATCGGTCTGAGGATGGTAAGCTGATCCAAATGACAAATTAGTTCCCAATCTGCTCCATGGTGTTTTCCAGAAATGACTCATGAATTTTACATCCCTGTCAGAAACAATACTCAATGGCAATCCGTGAATTCTCACAACTTCCCTGAAAAGGAGATAGGCAATATAGCTTGCATCGTGTGTAGTCTTGCAAGGGATAAAGTGACTCATCTTGCTAAATCTGTCCACAACTACAAAAACACTGTCCAAACCAGATTTAGTCTTGGGAAGACCCACCACAAAATCCATGCTCACACATTCCCATGGTCTGTTAGGAATAGGCAAGGGCTGATATAACCCAGCATTGCTAGCTCCCCCTTTGGCTTTCATGCAAACAACACACTGTTCAACATACTTTTTGACATCTCGTGCTAACTTAGGCCAATAATAAAACCTTTGTACCAGCTCTAAAGTTTTGTTAATACCAGAATGCCCACTCAGACTGCCATTGTGTTTTTCTTGGATTAGATTTTCCCTCATTGATCCTCTTGGGACACATAACAGGTTGCCCTTGAATAATAACCCATTTTGCAATGTATACTCAGCATATTGACTGTGAAAATGATTCGCAAAATCTGAACATACCTTATAGGCTTTGGAAAAGTCTTCATCATCACTATAGAGATCCTTAAAAATTTCCAATCCTATGCTTTTCAGCTGTATCTCTTGGACTGTCAACATCCTCCTGCTTAATGCATTTGCCACTTTGTTTTGCTGTCCCTTCTTGTGCTTAATGGTAAATGTGAAAGCTTGAATGTACTCCATCCATTTCAAGTGTCTATTGCTTAACTTCTCTTGGGTGTTGATATAACTGAGTGCCTGGTTATCTGTGAAGACCACAAACTCTTTGGGCAGCAAATAATGCCTCCATTTCCTAAGGGACTGCGCTAAAGCATAGAGTTCTAGATCATAGGTGGAGTATTTTTTCTTGGCTTCATTGAGTTTTTCACTAAAGAAGGCTACAGGCCTACCTTCTTGACTAAGGACTTCTCCTATTGCTACTCCACTTGCATCACACTCAACTGTAAACAATTTATCAAAACTAGGCAATAATAGGATAGGTTGTGTTGCCACTTCTTTTTTCAACTTTTCAAACCCTTTATCAGCCTCTAAAGTCCACTTAAACTTTGTTTTCTGACCACCCTTGATTGTATCTAACACTGGTACACATATACCACTAAAATTCCTTATAAACTTCCTATAAAACTGAGCCAAACCATGAAAACTTCTTACCTCAGTTGTTGTAATTGGTGTAGGCCATATACAGGGTTAATGCTGATTTCAAGGTATTATAGGGCTTTCCCAAGCCTTTTCTTGGACATTCATAGAACTGAATTCATTCTCAAATCATCAGTTGAAATATTAATGCCTCGAGCCTCCTGTCAGACCTTTGAAAGGTCCCTGCAATCTTTATTCATCTTGCCTTGTAGAGATCTCAACACCCATGCATTGGAACAGAGTAAAACAATCTCTTTTTCCTAGCCGGGCATAGACTACTCGCCTAGGAGTTAGAATATTTGCATGCCATCTAATCTCCTACAGTTTCCTACTACTATTTTATGTACATCAGTGGAGTTTAGCTTCATTTCCAATGAACTCATGCTTGAGTACAGTGGTAATGTCGTTAAAACTCCATTATTCAATCTTTTACCAGTCAGAATTAATAACCAACGAAAGACACAGCAAAAATAAACTCTGCCATGAATATAAGACAATCCTATACTGTTACAATACTTTAGAAATAACCTCAAAACATGTTGAGTGTTTAAAGACTACTGATCAATACATTATTTTGCAGAAAGAAATGAAAAAACAAAGACAACTGGAACTTTTTCATAGAAAACTGATTTTTTCTTTTATTCTCCAGAAATTGCCATCATCAAAAGACATTCCATCTACTCAAAATGTCGGGCTCTTTCTTCCCAACCTGAAAAAAAGAGTTAGGTTTAACATTTCGAGCTCAAAAATGGCCAAATAACACGCGTTTGAAAACACACTGTGTTTTCGAATTTCAGCCAAAACTTAAGGAAACACCTACAAACAAGTTCCCAATTTATTTTAATTTTAGCTAAGCTCTAAAAAGTTCACCTTACACATCCTAAAAGGCATTAGGACCTTGCACAACAAAAAGGAAATGATTTAAAAGCAAAACATCAAAATATGCTTGTTTTTAAGGTAGGTGCTCCTGCACCACTATGTTTACCCGTCTTTGTAATGCTATCGTACATGTCTTTCTTATATAATAGATCAGACAAATATTAAATGACTCAGTTTTACTGAAGTTGCAATGAAATCGACATTCTAAGACTTAGTTTTACTGAAGCTGCAATGAAATCAACATTATAAGCATATGTGCGTATGAATCTGCATGGATTTTATTGCCTCGTAAATGTTTCACATTCCCTTATCACTTTTGTTTCATTTGATAATTAATTTATATGTAAAATTAAAAAAAAAAAATTGGATAATATGGAAGCATAATTGAACATATGAGAATCTATGAATATTATATATAAAAAAATATTCATCAATATGTGAAATTAATATTGAACTATCATAAGCATGTCATTTATAAAATAAGGTGCTCATTTAAAAAGGTATTGTTGTTCTAGTAGAAAAATATTATTCTTATGTGCATAACTATTGGGATATTAATGTATATTCAATGGAGAAACTCATATTAATAGTTTGTCCTATCATAAATATAAAATAGGACTACAATAAATATCTTTCATGAATAAGTGTCCAGAGTCATCTTTTTCTTTCCAACCCATCTAGATCCATGTAGCTATATTATAAATGACCCATGTAACTATACTATAGAATTTTTCTTTTGAAATTAAGCTACCTATCTTAATGGAAGGCTAGATGAGGGAAAAATTTTATGGCACATATTCTCCTTCTTCCATGTGCCTTGGTGGGTTGTTGGATCTCTATTATGCAACTAGGGGTGAGGAACTATGTCCAACAATAGTGTCTTATTGAGATGGAAAAGTGACACTGTTAATTACACTTGAGAGAGTTTTTCCTCAACAAACATCTCCTTGGGAGCATAAGAAATTTTCTTATTTCTAGAGCTTTCTAAATCATATTTTAGTTTCCTAGGACATGCTGGATATTATAGAAGATTTATCAAAGATTTCAACAAAATAGCCAGTCCATTATATGCTTTATTGACTAAGGATTCTGAATTTACCTCGACTGAAGCCTGTGAGAAATCTTTCCTGCAGCTTAAGAATTTACTTACTCATGCACCTATTCTTCAAGGATCGAAGTGGAGTCTGCCTTTTCATATACACACAAATGCTTCTAATTATGCCATAGGGGCAGTTTTAGGATAGAAAGAGAATTCCATAGAGCATGCCATATATTTCATAAGCAAAAATCTTCAAGGCCCTGAATTAAACTATACTGTCACATAGAAATAATTGCTTACAGTTGTGTATGCCCTGAACAATTTTAGGCATTATGTCATTGGTTACCAAATATTTGTTCATACAGATCATGCAGCAATAAGGTACCTCATGAATAAGCTTGCCATATTTGGCAGATTAGCAAGATGGCTCCTATTGTTGTAGGAATTTGATATCACAGTTATTGCTAAGTTAGGACAAGCTAATGTGGTGGCTGATTTCTTGTTAATACTTCAAACACCTACACTTGACACTCCTGAGGTAATTGATGATAGCTTTCCTGATGAACATCTATTTTTTATTGCTCCTCAAACTCCATGGTATGCAGATATTGCAAATTATTTAGCAACAAACAAGATCCCAGCTCACTTCTCACCAAAGGAACGAAAATTGTTAGTTGAGAAAAGTTTTAACTTTTCATTGATTGCAGATTGTTTATTTTATATAGGACCTGACCAAGTCATGAGAAGATGTGTGAGGGAAGATGAGACCTATGACATTTTGCATGCCTGTCATGATGAGTCATGTGGAGGACACTTTGTAGCCAAGAGAGCAGCTATGAAAGTGCTTAATATAGGATACTATTGGACTACACTACACAAAGATGCAGCAGCCTACACCAAGAAATGTAACAGATGTCAATGCATGGGGAGACCAACAAGGTCTGATGAAATGCCCCTGAATCCTCAAGTGGTAGTCAACCCCTTTGAAAAGTGGGGCATGGATTTTGTTGGGCCTATTGATCCTCCATCCAATGGAAAATCATACATTTCGGTGTGTACTGATTATGTAACCAAGTGGGTGGAAGTGAAAGCAATGACACATGCCCATGACAATAAAGTTGTTGAGTTCCTATATGAGCAGATTTTTACTTGGTTTGGAGTCCCAAGGGACCCTGTTACTGATCAAGGAGCTTAGTTTATATCCAACTTAATCACTGCATTGATGAATGATTACAAGATCAGGCACAAAAAGTCTAGCGCCTATCACCCTCAAGCTAATGGTCAGGCAGAGGTTACCAATAGAGAAATTGAGGCAATCCTTACAAAGACAGTCCAATTACACAAGAAGGATTGGGACAGTCACCTTCTTGAGGCAGTCTGGGCCTATAGGACAACATGGAAAACAACTACAGGGTTTACTCCTTTTGAGTTACTCTATGGTAAGACTACCATGTTGCCAATAGAGTTTGAGCATAAAACCTTGAGGATTGCTCTCCAGCTTAAAATTGATATCTCTGATGCTCAAAAGGAATGCCTCCTGCAGCTGAATGCATTGGATGAGATGAGGAAAGCTTCCCTGTAGCATATTGAAACTATCCAACAATAAAGAAAGAAACGACATGACAATCATATTCGAACCAAGCAATTATTTGCTGGTGATTGGGCGCTGCTCTATGATTCCAGGTACAAAGAAAATCAAGGTAAACTAAACACACGCTAGCTTGGCCCTTATGAAATAGAACATGTATTTGATAATGGCTCAGTGCAGTTAGCCACACTAGATCCAGTTCGATTCAAGTTATTGGTTAATGGACACCGTCTTCGATTGTATCATAAGCCAACATCCAAAGATGAGTTTCTACAGCAGTTTGTTTCAAATACAGCCACTGATCTTCCTACAGTGAAAGGCTCTGATCTTTCTCCTGCAACATCTCTTTAAATTCCACGTTGCATGCACATAATAAAGGTTTCCTGTTAAAGGACGCCATGTTCTCCATTTTCCATCCATCACTGCCATTCATTCTCTTTTCTTTCACATCATCCATCCTCTCATACCACCTCATTCATGGTTTCTATTCCAACTGTCATTTCATGGTGCGCTGTGATTTTCCTAGCACGTACGAACATTAATTTAAAGGTACGCGATATCTTCTCTTAATCACATTATTTATTTATTTCATTTATTCAACAACTATTATGTACATATCAGTCTTTATCACCCATGCTTTGCGTGTCTTTTTTCCCATGTGTGGACACATGTCAACTTTTAAGTAGGGGGCAGGATAATCCATTTCAAACCTTTTCTTATGTCGCTGTCACAACTAATAAGATATTTTTATTTCTTCTTGTACTTTCCAAATATGGTTGTGAGTTTTATCTAAACAACATTAACTGCTTGATATGAGTAGTTCCTAAAATCATTACATGCAATTATCTGTCGAGTCATTCTTGGAAAAGAAGAGAAAGTGACAACAAGACATAAAGAAACAGAAAGAAGCAAAAAGAAGCAGAGCAAAATAATTTTCTTTTGAATTTTCAGAAAAGGTTTGAGTTTTTGGAATCCCAGCGGAGGTAATTTGTGAATATGGTTGGTCAATTGGTAAGACATGAGCCTGTAGCTCATGATCTCTTAACACAGAATCCTCAAACAGTGCAAGCATTCAATAATTGTGGTTGGCTAAACTATTTTCTTAGGTTAGATTCTTTCAATGAGGAAGCTGCAGGTGAATTTTTTAGAACTTTTTTAGAAGGGGAAGCTTTAGTATGGGGTTTGACAGTGGCTGTAATAGAATAACAAATTTCTAAAGTAATCGGGCTTCCTGCAGTAGGGGAAATTTTCTCTTCAGATGTTGTTTCTACTAGGGTAGAGTTTACAGTACCAATTGATGGACCCTTGGAGGTCTCTAAACAAGGATGCAAATGAGTGTCACTGCCCTTCCCATATTCAAAATATATTGCATTTATAATCAGGTATTTAACCTATGAGGGACGCTTCTCCTATTTACATTCTTACCATTTTAAGTTATTGAGCCATATGAGGCATGGGTTAGCTGTTAATGTCCCAATTTTTTTGTTAAATCTGTTAAAACAAAGTGCCCATGAAACCCAGAGGGGAAGGGACAATGCAATTTCCCATCATGCCCTCATTAAACTATTGATTGAGCGTTCCCTAAGGGATGTGTCACCCTTTTATTGGCAAGAAATTTGTTGCCCAAAAGGGTCTGCAACTTCTAGGGCCACCTAGAGCAATCCCTGCAGCACCTGCCCTTTCAGCATCTATTCCTGCGGCCTCCACATTAGAGCCCTCTACCAAAGTACAAACCAGGTCTACTAGTAGAAGAGAAAAAGGAAAAATGAAGGTAGGAGAGTCATCTAGGGCAAAAAAAACCCCAGAGTCTGACCCTCATGTTCAAAGACAATAGTGTCCCTCTCCTACAGCACCTTCTCCTATAGCAGTTCCTCCTACAGTAAGACCTGTTGCCACTATAGTTTCTCTATCATCCTCTTCTGTTGAGTCTGAACCCTCTAGGAAAGTCAGGAAGAGGAAAGCCACGAGAGTGCCTCCTAGAGCTGCCACATTGCCAAAAATATTTTCAGCAAGGAAACAACGTAAAGTCACCTCAACGTCTGCTCAACCTAAAGTTATAATAATTTTAGAGGAGTCTGAAGAATACAGCCATGATGATTCTCAGAATGTACCTGAGAATGTTTCACATAGCCCACCTGTTGTTCCTAAGGAAATGCAAAATGAACCAATGGAAGTTGACGAAGCACAATATGATAGTAATGAAAGGGAATGCAAAGTCTTGATGACTTGGTTGAAGTAGCTAGGAAAATTTTAGAGGAAGTACAATCTCCTCCTGCACAGCAACATGAATTCATCCTACAGCAAGAGGAAGAACAAACTGAACAATTGGAAGTGGCCAATGAAGCTTTATTACCCCCTACAACTTGTCAAGCCATGGTTGTCTATAAAAAGACTTTTTTGATTAAATTTTTTGAATACCTTAGGACCACATGGAGGCCGGTCACATTTCAAACCTTGAGTTTCCGGCACTTAGCCAAGATTGAAATTCAACAAAGTCTTTGGGAGGAAGAGAAGAAGAAACTGAAAAGAGAAATTGAAAGGAAGAAAGAGGAAATCTAGGAGATGAAAAAGAAAATGGATGAAATGATGAAAATAACTGGTAAGATTGTGGAGTGTAGACCACCGCCTAGAGTCTATGCCATGTGCCTAAAGGAACAATTTCTTTGGTTTCAATTAATGCAAATTTCAAGGAATTTAGATCCTATTATTCATACATCTAAAGAATTTTATGATGCATACCAGGTGGCTCCTAATTGGCTAAAGAATTATTTATGTGAATTTTATTTGCATGGATTGATAATTCCCTCTGAAATAGAGTGGAATCCACTTCTTTACATTGGTGATATCCATTTGAGTTCACTTATGTCATGGGCAGCCAATGAAACCAATTATGGCAGACAACTGGAAGCCTATGAAGAAGTTGAAAGGGATGAGCCCATACCACTATGATCAGAAAGCACAGATCCTTACACAATGCTAAAAACTTGGCTCACTGTTGCATATGGGTTCAACAATCAAGCAGAAAGAGTAAAAATATTTGATGTTAGAAAGAAAGTGTATGAGGAATTCAAAAGCTAATCGTATTTGTTTTGGAAGCTTGTCTCTTCCAGAATTGAAAAGAGATGGGAGAAATTGACTGTTGGGCTTAGGAAATCTGAGCCACATAGCCCCGTGAATTTTGAAGCAGCCCTTGGAAGGACAAAGAGGTACATACAACTTGGTCTTCAGAAGAGGTTTGAATTATGGTTGCCAACAACATTTCAACCTCCGGTTTTAATGTGGCCACTTTATCCCCATCGAGCTACAAATGTTAATAAAGATACAAAGAACCTCAGATATGAAAGATGGCAAAATTTAAGAGGTTTCTATTATAAATTTGGGACTATGCCAAAAAACCATACTGCTCCTATGGATTTCAGGGAAACAACCAGGAAGCTTAATGCTGGTGGACCATCATCAGGTTAAGTAGGGGGCAGATGATGAGCTTAGGATATGCTCATAATTTGAGTATCATGATGTACTTTTAATATCTCTACTTTAACTACTAATGGATGTTTTAACTCTTTTATTAAAGACTCTTTATCTAAAAATGGGTAGTATCCTATAGCAATACATTCCTACATTCCTACAACCTAGCATCTCTATGTGTTTACCCTGTTTGACTTCCCGAATGACTAATATAATGCATATGGTTTTTGAAATAATGGGATAGATTTAATATGTGATTAATGAATGTATGGTGTCATTTGCCACGCATGATTTCTTTTGCCTCTATCGCCTTGTGCATCGCAGGTTGTTGAAGGGAGCATGAACGAGTCAAGCGCAACGGATCTCGGCCCTGCAGTAAAGTCCATTTCCTGCACGACGTCGATGAAGTTGTTCCAGTGAAGACTCTCTGTCCGGGTCATTGGGAAGAAACTTAAATGATCATTAATCTAGAAAGAGTGGAATGCTAAATTCTCTGGATCGTGTTGAACAGATATGTTTTCATTTATGAGAAGTTTGTTCCTTGGTTTTAGGATTCATTTATGTCCATGTCTTTCTCTGTTAGAGTTAGGTAGTTAGTTGCTTCTCTGTTTTAAATAAGTGTTCCTCCTGCGTGAGTGAGCAAGCATGACAAGCATAGAAAGGATAGCATGTAAAATTTAGTATGATAATAACAAGCAAAATATGTAAGAGTTAGTACTATGATAAGAGATAGAGGTTTGTGTTAGTTTTCATATGAGCAGAACAATGTATACCATTATGAGTTTATGAATTAAAGCTGATGAAGTTCTGAGTTCAATTCTTGCATAATTAGTTGATGCTTGCTAAGGGGGCCCACTTAGAAAGTATCTGTAGTTAGTTCGTTAGTCATTTATTTTCTGTTGATCATAAGTTAGATTTCGTTCTTGAAGTTTCAGTGCAAACTCAGTCTTATATTGCTCCTGTAGCATAAGGCCAGTTCATAGTTTGTTTCTCAGTTATAGTTATGGTTTCTGCTTTGATTAAGTTTAGAAGGCTTCGCATTACATTCCTGTAGCATAAGTAGAATTCCTTTCACACATTTATTTCTGGTAAATTGTGACTGAAACTAGTTCTTAGTGCACATATAGTGCCACTCCATTTCAAGTATACATTCCCTGGTTTGACAAAGTAAATGAACGACCATAAGAAGATGTTAGTTGCCTGCTGGAATGTCCAATTCCCAGGTTAGGATTTTCTGTGACTTTTATATCCTTTTGTGGGTGCAACCAATAGTCAAGATTAATCCTACAATGTGAAGGATCAACTTGTTAAGTTCTAAGAGTAATTTAGTTCAAACTTTAGCATTCTACATTTCGAAGAAGTATATTAATTTGGAAATCTAAGTCAAAGTTCAAAATTATGATCAAAATAGTGGAATTTAATCCATTGGCTACTAGAATTAAGTAGATTCTCTCATTATTTTTACTTTCCTATTTTCATCTTTTAATATGATTTATAATTCCTTTAAATTAGATTAATTAATTATATTAATTAAACCTAATTTTGGTAAAGAGTTCTATTTATTCTTCCCCATCCATTATTTTTTAAGATATATAATTTTTTTATTACTACACTTGATTTATAAATTTGATAAGATTTTATTTATATTTCACATATTTTAACTCTATAGATATATCTTTGTTTCGGGTTTTCCACTGGGGTAAGTGCAAGAAGTTGGGTCCATGAAGTGGGGAAGTTTTAGCAAAAAAAATTTGAAAGGAATAGGTACCCCTTTATCAATGAGATCTCGATCCTAAGATGGATAACTAATTCATAAACATGTATCTGTTCTATAAATAGAATGGGTACTCATTCTATTTTATAATGAGTACCCACTTTAAAAATGAGTACCCATTGTATTTTTAGAACGGGTATAGGTACCCATTCTAAAAAAAATGATCTCCCAACATGCTTTTTGATTTGGTTTTAGGCTTCAGAAAGGTTGGTAACCTAGCTATTAGCCTTTGATCTTCAACTAAAAACCTAAGGCAACACCAATATAACTATCTTTGACAATATAGTTGATGGGTTTTTTTTCAAAATTGGTTTATGAAATTAAAACCCATTATAGACCATGATGTCTAGTTTCTAAATGTGTATTTTTAATGATTGGATTATGTTTTCTAGTTTTTAATTAATTTCTAAGGAAAATGGTCCAAAAGCTTGAAATCTCATGTTTTTTTAGTTTTTAATATTTTTTTTACCTACTCATGTTTTTATAAAAAAGATATGAAATCAATCTGAAAAGAATTCTCTACACAATTAGAAAAATAAAAAAGAGATTAGTTTAGGTCAAAGTGTGGCGTTCATACACATTGGTTTTCAAAACTAGCAATTAGTGCCAATAAAAAACTAATAAAAAAATTATAAAAGAATATCTTCATCAATCTTTAGGTTGTTGCACATCTTTCCCTAGTTTTATTTAGGCTAAATTATGGTGTCCATATAGTGCATCACATGTGTGATGAAATACACTATGCCCTAATTATAATTACTTTGATTTCAAAAATTAATTTAAAAAACTATGCAATAAAAAATTATTAAAAAATATCCATGAACTAGATATTGACATATATATATAAAGTAAAAAATATAATTTTATACTTTCAGTAAAAAAAGTTATGTGTGATGACATTAACATCACTTTTTTAAAATATTTACTATAAAAAAATAAGTTATTAAAAGTTACATAGAAAAATCACAATTTATTTCTATTTTCTTAAAATATATTCTTAATTTAAAAACAAATCCTCACAAGTCACTAGTTCACATCATCTCAAAATTATTAATGGCTAATTTTCTATAGGTTTCATAAAGTGACTTTTTGTAACAATATTGTTATTAATGTCCAACTTGACCAAATGTAGGACATAGTATTGTGTGTTGACCCTCATCTATTCTATATTTTCCAAAAATCTTAATAGTTTGCTACATTTCAATAATTGACATAAGAACATTATTGTATTATAAAATCCAGTTAATTAATAATCAATTAATCATATCAACATTATACCACCCAACAAAGGTCTTAAAACTCTAATAAACCATTTTGGATCTTCCATTGAGGCTTGTAGTCAAGTGGTTATTGAGATCATTTTTAATCCCACATTCCTTTTGTAATATTGGAACTAGTGTGATTTGGGCCCTATATTCCTTTTTCCAATATCACAATTATATATTCATGGACACTTAAGAACTATATTTTAAATTCTTAAATAACACTATGAATAAAATATTTTACATCTACAAGACATTAGGTTGCTTGGAAATTAAAAATAATGAACATTCGCTCTAGTTGGTAGATGAACTATCTAGATTAAATGTTTACATATGATAATTTTGGGTACACCATGGATTAAGGTTCTTAAACACTATAGTGCCTCTAAAATTTTGAGAAATGTTAAATGTTGAGTTAAAAGGTATACTAAAAGTTACTCTACTTTGTCTAAAGGAATTATTTTATGTTATTGAGATTAAATTTTTCATCTTAGTCTACTATGCATTAAGCTACTTATTTGAGTGAACCAATAGGAATGGAATTATAGTGAGAATGGTTATAATCCTAAAGTTACATTTATAATCACCAAAAAAATCATCATACTAAGCTATTCTAAGAAAGTGTGCTTCACAATGTGTAACCATGTTACTATTTTTTTCCTAGTTATTCTATTTTTGAAAATAGAGAATGGTATACATAACAAAAAATGCTCTATTTATTATGACTTAGGAATTTTCCAAATGCCTTTCATATATGGTGAAAAGTCTAATTTATTTATATATAAGGTTATTGATTGATTAAATAGTAAATGAAGAAGAAATTTTCATCAAGTTGAAATATAATTTTTGGTTTAAAATACATTTTTTTGTTTTATATGCTCTTGATTATAGATACGATCATGTATGCACAAACGTGTCATCCATGACATTTTATTTCTTTCAATGCCCACAAAATGGATCAATTGTAAGTATTGTGTGCTATCTCATATTATTAACAAAATGTTTTGTTTCTCAAGATGAAAGAGACATTTGTTTGCTGCTTTGATTCTTCTTTTGATGATTTTCTTGTAGGGAACATCTAGGCCTACACATTATCATGTATTACTTGATGAAAACAAGTATCGTATAGATGATATTCAAATTCTTGTTCATATACTGTTATATGAGTAAGATTAAATGATTGTTTTCCTAGTTTCTTGCAATGCTATTTCTCTTGTAATACACACACACACACACATATACATATATATACATATACATACATATATATATATGCACACACATATACATACATATACATATACATATATATATATATACACATATACATACATACATACATATATACATACATATATATATATACATACATACATACATATATATATATATATATACATACACACACACACACACACACACACACACACACACACACACACACACACATCACAAAATCACCACAACAATATATGTAGGTGGAGTCCCTAAAGGCTTCTAACATAATCTCATTGAGTTTTTCCTTCCAAGTATTTCTATTGAATTTTAATTTTAAAACTCATGATTCTGATGTTTATGCTTGAATCGTATACAATGACTCCAATAAACTATCATCATCTGGCTACCACACAAGTGCAATAATTCTTAAAGGTTGAGGACCTTTCAAAATTGACCATGGTGGCAAGCACAAGAGATAGCTCAAAAAATATCATGGATTTGGATGCATTAATGTCTGGATTTGATTCCCTCTTCACAATGTTTTTTATTAATCCATCTGTTGCTATCCACAACCATGATTTTTCTACCATTGTCATTAATCACCAACCATTTGAATTTTAGATAGACACACCAGAATTATAATGTGTATTGATCAATCCATCAATGAGATTTGGGGTAGAATACCTATGTAATGAGGACATCTACATTGCAATAAAAAAACATTACTACTTTCTTTTAACAAGTAATAAAAAATACATTTTTTAAACTTCATTTTTATATTTCATATTTAATTAACTTTTATCTTTCATTTCTTATGATGTATCCCTTGAACCCATTATGGATGCAAAAAGTAGTATAATAAATAATATATATGACTATTCATATTATATATAATATAATATTAATAATAGAATGTATATATGACCATCAATATGTCAATTTGTAACTTGTATTATTTTGTGCATAGAATCTAGAATATTCCCACACAATTATAACATGACACTAACTGCTTGATAATTTGAGCTAGGGGAGAGGGGCTAATGATTCTATAGGGTCCAATTGTTGTTATAGCACTTGTGCTTATAATACTTAGTCTTTTCACATATTTATACTATATATTATAAATAAATAGTCCACATGCAAATAAAAAAAAAACAAATGTTGGTCAAAATTGACCCATACTTGAACACACAAGAACCTATGAATGGTATATAAAAAAGCATATATACATTCATTAAGAAGTGAAATAAATATTTTTTTTGTTTCAAATAAAATATGATAGTTGTCCACTATAAGTGTGACATTATAAAATAAAATTCTCACTTAATAAAATAAGACACTCATTTAAACAAGTATTGTTATCATAGTGAAAAAATATTGTTCTTATGTGTACAACTATTGGGGTAGCAATGTACAATCATTGGATTATTTCTTATTAATAGTTTTCCCTATCACAAATGTAAAAGGTGAGCACAATAAATACCATGTATTTTCCCATTCAATGTGAAGGATTTTGAAAAAGATTTAGTGTTCAACTATTAGTCCATTTTTCATATAAGTTGAATTTTAAATAATTATGTGTTGTTTTTTTATAACAAAAAATAGATTTTTCGTGTTTAACAATTGGTCCAATTCTATTGAATATACAAGGTAGAGATAAAAAAGATTTATGGTTACCAATAGATATTTGGTCCATTTAAGTTGCATATAAGTTTTATTTTAAATAAAAATATGATATTCTACAAGCAACAAATGATATTTTTATATTCAACTACTAGCTGTACCATGATTAAGTTTGAGACAAGTTTTTAAAAAGTCAAAATTTGGACAATTCTAGATGGGATGATGTGACAAGTTGTATGGTGAATCACACCTCCAAACCTTAATTAGGTATAGATAAATAAAAAACCAATCCAAATTTAAAAAAACTAAGATCCTACCATATTCCAAGCAATCCCTATCCTACCATATTCCAAGACCTACATGCTCCAAAATTAGCCCGCACCACTATCTTATGGATTGTTTTGTTGTTGGTAATATCCTTATTTGTTTTACGGGTACGGAAACTGGAGTTAAAACTGATGAAAGATTTGAGTAAGGAGGGACCCACATGACATAGCCACTTAAAAAGAAATTGCTTATTGTGTGTTGTTCAAACCAGGCAATGCGAGAGTCGTCTTCCCGCCACCTCCCATACAATACGCAACATTGTCCAGACACCTCGCCGTGAAACATAAGGGCTTTGAAATCCACAACAGATTTTCCAGGAACATCAATGTCCTATCATCGACCATTTCAGAACTGTCAATAAAATGAACCGAAGCTACTTCTTAAAATTTTCTTCCCAATTTAAAGCTTACTGCTATGTAATTCCAAGCGGCTTCTCCTTAATGTTTCTTTTATGTGATTTCTTGTCTCTGCATGGCTATCATACACGTCTTCCTTTTATAATATATTCGGTTTTACTGAAGTTGCAATGAAATCGGCATTCTCAGCGTATACGCGAAGAAATCTGCAAGGTTCTTTTTCGTCAAAACGGTTTGATAATCCTCATTCAAAAAATTGCTGGAGTTCAATTTCAAGGCTGCATTCTCATCAATTCTACGAATAAACCCTCATATCTTCCTTCTGCTATCATTACAGACTTCATGGAAACTAACGTCGAATACTTCACGATGATTCTATTAGTCTATATAAAGAAGCCAATTATAATAAGCTTGGAAATACGGGAAATTTTGTACTTGGAGAAGCAGCGTAAGAATAGTCAGTATCAAGTTCAAAATTGTAGATGAAATTGACTGTTTAGGGTAATTCTTCGAGTAAATCCTCCTTAAAAGTACTTGTTCTTTCTTCTCTGAATCATTAGAGTAGAAATCTGTATTGATTCTTCTTCATAAATATCAAGTTGCGAAGCTCAAATAGATAGATTGAATTATTACGAGTACATATCTTTTCTTATTTCTATCTACAATTATAAAGTTTAGATAGTTCGACTAATTACTGTACATATCGGTGTTTCTCAGATATAATGGGCACCTCAGCGCTTAAGAAATTGGTACTCATCCTCCTGTACGTTATTTTTATTGTCAATGTATCCGGAAGGCACAGTCCCTATGAACATATTGCAAATCAGAATTACCGTGATAAGTTCATTCCAAGCATGGATAAGACACAGTCAGGGTGTCCATCACAACCTAGTTGCCGTGGCGACATCCCGGAGAATGGATGCTGCCAACACAAGAAGAAGACATATAATTCGACCCCATGATCTTGTGAGAATAAGTCATAACTGAATTGTGCTCGTGGAGGAATATGTGTCAATATGGATTGTACAGGTCTCTTTGATTTTCTGTTTCTTGTCAATCAGTTAAAGTTATCTGTCAAAATCCTTAGCTCATTCAGAGAAAGATTGTTGAGATATTTGTATCTGTAAATATGTAGTATCGTTGATGAATAAATAGGTATCTTTCAGCTGCTCCGCCGTCTCTGTCTCGAATATCTGTTTGATCTTGTTCTTCTGCTTCCTAATTTTCTTATATATGCACAATTCCTTCTCACGAACGGTAGTCTTTGCTTTTGCTTTTTCTCCGATTTTGAGGCAATAACTAAATAAATATTTTCTTCCTTTGTCTTCAGGTTCTAAGGATCAGTAGGTCATTATCAAGGACTTATTTCTATCATTTACAATGATAAACAATTTTATTTTTAATCAGTACATATTAATACTAAATATTAATTTCTATTGTTAAAAAATAGAAACAAAGAACAACTCCATGAAGAATATTAGTTGTTAATAATTGTAATTTTTTTAATTTTTAATCAATATATTAATATAGAATAATCTTTATTATTAAAAAATAGAATCTTCTTCAGAAATAAGTAATAGTTAATTTCTTGGGATAAAAAGTTATAATAGATATTGTAGTGAAAAGAGAAGCTTGTAGGTCATAAGGTAAGAATTAATCTACTCAAAGAGTGAGGTGTCAGTTGTTGGGTTGATATGCATGGGGGCGGGGAAAAATTACTCTGGCAACAGCTCTCCAGTAAAAGCTTTCTTAAATGATTCATAAATCAAAGGCATATCTCTTCCATATATTGGAAGTATGAGTTAGTCTCATATACTGTAAGTCATTTATAGACCCAAAAATAGATCGCCTCGTATCATAGACTATAAAATGACCTTTCTTTTCCTTTCTTATAATGAAACAGGTGTTTAAATTTTATTAGATCTATTTGTGCATTGTAAGGTATTTAGTCTAAAATATATTTGTTTTTCATAGATAATCTAATTCAGAGGGGATATAACATTCAATTGGGAGATCATTGCATAGAGCCAATGCGAGACTAATCTTCCACCACCTCCCATAAAATGCACGACGACCGACACCTCACTATGGAACAAAAGCCCTTTCAAATCCCTAATACATTTCTTCAACCCCACGTAAAACTGATATTTTCCAGGAACATTTCAGAACTGTCAATAATGTGAACTGAAGCCCTTTCTTAAACTTTTTACAAATGGTTAATTTCTTTCCAAATTGAAGCTTGTTGCTTCGTATTTCTAAGCGGCTTCTTCTTGTAATGTTTATGTTATGTAATTTCTCGTCTTTGTAATGCTATCGTACATGTCTTCGTTATATAATAGACGCGGAAAATATTAAACAACTTGGTTTAACTGAAGTTGCAATGAAATCGACATTCTAAGACTTGGTTTTACTGAAGCTGCAATGAAATCGACATTATAAGCATATGTGCGCATGAATCTACATGGATTTTATTTCCTTGCAAATGTTTGACATTCCATTACCACTTTCGTTTCATTGGCCCGCTCTGGTATAGTATCTGTGGTTAAAAGATTTTGAAGTGTATTGTCAATAATTAATTTATATGTAAAATTAAAAAAAAAAAATTGAATAAGATGGAAGCATAATTGAACATATGAGAATCTATGAATATTATATATATAAAAAATTCATCAATATGTGAAATAATTATTTTTTTGTTTTATATTTGTTTCATATAAACTATCATAAGCATGTCATTTATAAAATAAGTTGCTCATTTAAAAAAATATTGTTGTTCTAGTAGAAAAACATTCTTATGTGTATAACTATTGGGATATCAATGTCTATGGAATGGAGAAAATCGTATTAATAGTCTGTCCTATCATAAATATAAAAGATGACTACAATAAATATCTTTCATGAATGAGTGTCTAGAGTCATCTCCTTTTTATCCAACCAATTTAGAACCATGTAACTATACTATAAATGAGCCATGTAACTATACTATAGAATTGTTTCTTTTGAACTTAAGCTACATATCTTAATGGAAGGCTAGATGAGAGAAAATTTGTATGGCACATATTCTCCTTCTTCCATGTGCCTTGGTGGGTTGTGGGATCTCTATTATGTAACTAGGGGTGAGGAACTATGTCTGACAATATTATCTTATTGAGATGCAAAACTGACACTGTTAATTACACTTGATAGAGTTTTTCCTCAACAAACATCTCCCCATCAGCATAAGAAATTTTCTTATTTCTATAGGTTTCTAAATCATATTTTATTTTCTTAGAATTCACCCCCAAAACTTAACGATGGATTAGTTGGTGGTGCATTATTACTATTGTTCGTGGTTTTGTGAATCACCACTATAGACCAATCTTATTCTTTTTGTACAAGAGGTAGAGACCTTGAAGTGGGTTGAAAGCTGAGATTAGAATGAGCATATGCCAAAGGGAAATATTAGATCTTATACTAAAAATATTAAAATTTATAGAGATTATAAAGAATATTTTAATAAAGAATGCATTAAGTGTATTTGACTTGTTCAATTTAGATGTGTACTATTTCCTTTGAATCTTTGGAGAGATCCATTTCTATAGAGATCTTCATTTAGGCTAAAGTCAAGAAGAACCTATTTAGTTTGACACACATGAGAAAGTCTAGAGATGCATTAATTGGTATTACATAATTCTAGCATGAGAATGGTAAACTAAGAAACTCAACCTAAAAGGGAACACATAGAACTTTCTCATTAGACATGATAAAATCTCTAGTATAGGGTGAGATAATAAGCAACAAAGAGTGAACAAAATAGGGATCTAGTTGAAGGTTGAATTTAGCATAGTTAAATTCAATAATAAAATAAAAAGTATATGAAAAACTCCTACATCATAAAAAGAAATATTACATGAAAAGGACATCAACCAAAACCATGGTAGAACCATTCTTCTCTCTTTCCATCACATTCCCTTAAGAAAGAGTGAACAAAATAGGGATCTAATTTAAGGTTGAATTTAGCATAGTTGAATTCAATAAAATAAAATAAAAAAATACAAAAGAATACCATGATAGAACCATCCTTCTCTCTTTTCATCCCATTCTTTGAAGAACACTCTCATCACAATAATATTATTTAAACAATAAAATAGTAAAAGAAATTCTTCCCATCAACCATCCATGCGATAAAAGAAAATCAATAAATCAAGCCATGAAAAATATATCATAAAGACATAGTTTGGTATGTGTTAACCCATCTCTTCTTATAAACATATGACATTTGAAGAGAGATAAACCCACAATTTAAATAGAATAGTACTTCTAAAATGATTTAAAACATTTAAGAAAACACAAACATAAATTAAGTAGGATATAACCTTTAATTTGTAGATCATTGCATAGAGTCAATTTGTTAGGGTTGAGCTTAAACAAAATACATTAAGCATTGATTGCTAAGATAGATTTCCCATGTGGGCCTCACCTAACTTTACTCTTTTGCCAATTTCTTAAACTTGGTTTCTATTTTTGTAAATAAATATGGATATTACCCTCAACAGAGCAATTGATAACCTAGTTCAAATTCAAGAGTAGTTAGAAGATGATTCTAACTACAAAGACAATATTCCATATCCTATATACAAAATAACACAAGATGTAGATTGACATATGTGTAGTCTTATATATTATTTAATATAATACATTTTTATATTTTTATATTTACATATTATTTATATAATATAATATAATATAATATAATATAATACAATATAATATAACATAATAGAATATATAATATAGATATACTAGATTTATATAGTAAAGTTGTTAACATGGACGTAAAATCGAGAAACAATTACACGATCTCTATGAGATGAGATAGGTTAAATTCCAATGGAAGCTGCTTGTGCCTTATAATGTAATAGTGATTGAAGCCCACATGAAAGCTCATTCATCCTAAAAATCTAAACTTGTGATAGCATTTATGGGTTGGAGCTAATACAAAAGGAAAACACCCTAGTGCCATAATTTTCTTCACTATCCCCTCACAATACAAAGTGTATACACAAAATCGGTTAGGATAATCAATTAATTAAATACACGGTATTTAATTAATAACCTCTTATTTTGTCTATGTATAAATAAATTTTAAATTTATTTATATAGTTCACATTTTCTAATTCTTTCATCTTAAATAACATTCTTCTAATCTTAATTAAATAAATAAAATTCAATATTTTGTTTTATTTAATTAATATCTTCTTAGTGAGTAAGATTTCTGGATAAATTGTGTGTCAATTTTTTACATCAACATTTCATATCATACTCCATGATCCATCATTAGGATGAAAAGCAAAATGATAGAGAAATTAAAATGAGATAGCAGACTACGAAAGAAATAAGGAAGGAGGGAAAGAAGGGATGGGAGGCACAAAATCCCAAAAAAAAAATGTCAAAGATAAACTAATTGCAACAAAAAAGCGCAATAATTAAATGAAAAAACTAAAGCAAGAAACCACAAATTAAAAAAATAAAATCAAACTCTAAAAAATAGAAGGAAAGAAAGAAAGAGCTACAAGAAAATCACAATCAACAATTAGAAAGGAGGATAAAAGCATTAATATGGGCGAAGAATAAAAAATGAAAAAATATAACAAGAGAAAATAGAAAGAAACAAAATGATTAAAAACCAAGGCTAATGAAAAAACTAATAATATAATATAAAAGAGAAACAAAAATACATAACACAAGAATAAACAAAGAGATATAAAACAAATAAAAGTGAGAAACACACAATATAAGATAGAGAAGAAAAACAAAGAAAAAAGAAAAGAGACATGAAGGACTAATAACAAAGAAAAAAATTAGATAGGAAAACAACAAAAAAAATTGAAAGGATAAAAAGTAGACTACAAATTAAAATGTGTGTTTGTGTGTGTGTGTGTGTGTGTGTGTGTGTGTGTGTGTGTGTGTGTGTGTGTGTGTGAGAGAGAGAGAGAGAGAGAGAGAGAGAGAGAGAGAGAGAGAGAGAGAGAGTACAATCCAAAGAAAGAAAAATGCAAAAAGAGAGACTACAATCCAAAGAAACAAAAATGCAAAAAAGAGAATACAACAAAAATGAAGAGAACAGTAAAAGGAAAACAATTAAGTCCTAATAATATACAATATGATTAAAAACAAGGAGAAAAAAATAAAAGAAAAGATAAAAAGAAGAAAGAGGAAACAAACAAAGGAAATTTTTCAAAAAACAAATAAAATGAGAGAAAATAAAATAATTATAAGATGAGACACAAAGCTAAAAGATAAAAATAAAATTCAATAAGAAAATAACAAAGGAATGCAATAACCAAAGGGGGGGAAAGGGATAAATAATAAAGAAGAAAAAAGAAAAATAACTAAAGAGGAGAAAGAGAAAAATTAAAAAATGTAACCACTAAACCTAAGGAAAAATCAAAAAAGACAAAATGAACAAGAAAAAAAGAAAAAAGAAGCAAAAATTATAAAGAATAAAAGGAAAGAGAAATAACCAAAAAAATAAAATAATTACACAAATAACTATTAGTGTATCAAGAGAAATAAATAAAATGAAAAAATGGATAAAGCAGACCAACTAAGACAAAAAATATACAAGAGCAAACCAAACTGAGAGTCACAAGAAAAGGCATAGGAGAAGACAAAGAGGAGGGAGTGAGAGGATAAAGCTAAAAGGAAAGGATGAAAAGGAGGAGAAAAGAAATGGTAAGGAAGGGGACCAAGGAGGGGGTCCAAGATCGAACATAGAGGGCTTAAGAGTGTAAGGAAGATGGGATCTTGAGGATGTTTAATAGGGGTTTCCACAAGAAACATAAAGCCCAACCCCCATCTCGGCTAAGGTTGCAAGGGTGACTGTTAATTTCAATTGCCTCTTTGAGTTTCCTCTTAAAGAAGTTGTCTTCTTTGAACAATATCTTGGTGTCTTCTAAGGTGATGTGATGCTTTGTCGAAGAGGAGTGTTCCGCTAGAGCAGATTTTAAGATGTGTTTGTGTCTTATGTTAGTGCAATGCTCTTTGATTCTTGTGTTGATGGAACAACATGTTTCCCCTATGTAATGGGTGCCACATGAGCACATCACTTTGTAGACACCGGAATGGAGGAATTGATCTTGGGGGTCTTTGGGAGAGGGGATGTGATTTTTTATAGTGGAGATGGGTTTGAAAGTGCAATTGATACCCTCTTTAATGAGGATCTCATTTACCTCTTTTTTTTCTTCTTTTTTTTGGGATTTTGCACCTCCCACCCCTTCTTTCCCTCCTTCCCTATTTCTTTCATAGTCTACTATCTCATTTTCATTTCTCTATCATTCTTCTTTTCATCTTGATGATGGATCATGGAGTATGATCCGAAAGGTTGATGTAAATAATTGATAGATAGTTTATCCAAAAATATTACTCACTACGATCATGGACTATGGAAATTGAATTTTATTAATATCTTCTTACTAAATTTAAATAATTCCAAATTTGAATTTAGTCACATGTCTACAAATTTTCCTCTTACCACATCATCAAGTGTCTCATGAATTTAAATATCCTTAATATCTAAATTGGAATTATCCTCAACAAATTTTGAAACAAACTTGAGACACTTGGCTCTTCCATTTCATTTATTCTCTCCAACACTTGGAAAAGTGTTCTATTAAAGGGAACACTCTCCTTGATTCCCTCTAATTTCTTCATCCTCCACTCTCGATCTTTCTAGCTAAAATCCTAACCATTGGTTGCTGCCACGTCACAATATGCCTTGGAAATCAATAAATGTAGCCTCATTCTACATCATTTCATATCACAAATTTGAGAAAGCTTACTCTACAGAATTTTCATGAGAGTATTTAGTGTTTGAGCATTTAGCAATTATAATTTTAAGAATCGTTTAGTTTAGAATCATGGCTTAGTTATTTGCTACATTTCCATTATCATTGTAACTTCATACATCATTTTTACCATAGCATTTAGCATCATATCTTTATTTCAACATCATATCACTCATCAATCACATAGTTTATCAATCATGTAGGAATAGATTTCTTGTATTTTACAGTATTCTATTCTTTAGGTTGTCATTCAAAACTATCATAGTGAACAAAACAATCTGAGCAATTATTATTTCATGAATCCTTGAAGATAAAAAATAATGGAATGATTTTAGGGAATTTGTTGTGTTTCAATCTGATTAGTTTTTTGATTCAATTCTCTAATATAATATGTTTCATTGATTGTGTGGTTTTATTGCTCATTTTCTCACATTACACAATTCACATAATACATTTTGGCACCCATCGTAGGGAACAACCCCATTTTTATTCATGTTTCCTTGAAATTTTGTTTATAGATCTGGACATGAATTTCTATGTAGTGCATCCATGATTTCTTTTGACACATATGAAACATATTTCAACACATCCAATTCTTGTTCGGTGCATCCAAAGCATCTTTTAGTTCATGCATCTCATATTTTAGGGCATACAAGGGGTCTTTTAACACATTTAGTTGATATTTTAGCACATTCGATAGTTTTCCTAGCTCATTCAATCATTGTTTTAGTGCATATGTGTGATCTTCTAGTGCATATGGCTTTTATTTTAGCGCATATAGTTTTCTTTGTAGAAACATAAAATTCTAAGAACTGATCAATATTTTCTATTTTGCAGGTACTTTTAAACACTGTCAAAGATAATTACATCAAACTACTAATGATTTTTGCAGGGGTTGGAGTTATTATTGTCTTCTTTATTAAATTAGAAATTTACTTTAATTAAGAGGTTAATGAGCACCCTGTCTATTGTGCTTGTAAAGTGATAGGTCTATGCTCTCCCCTTCACTAGGTGAACAGAATGGTCGACTTGCTATTTCATGTTTTTATAGTACCTTTAGAAGGCCTATCGTAGTGGGAAAAAGTAATCACCCTACAAGAACAACCTAAGTGGGAACAACTAAAGCCAAGTTTTTTGACCCACTATAATTAAAAGTAAATTCAAGGAAACTCACAATTCAATGGTAGTGTTCATTGATAACCATCCCCAAAGCCTAAATATTCTAAAGGCTAGGAGGTCTCCTACTAGAGTTTATCATTTTTTCACACCGAATGGAAACCCTTACTAAAAACCTTAAGCGTAGAAGCTAGCCAAGTTAGTGTTCAAACACTTCTAATATCACAGTGCAAGGGGAGGGAAGAATCTACCCCCAAGATACTCACCATATAACTATCAGGGATTACTATCCAATTTAAGTGGAGGATTTGACTTTGGTTAAGACCTGAGAAAGGAAAAAATATGGGCACCCTCTAGGGGGTGACACAACTATGTGAGCTGAAATAGTTCTAAGATGTGGGTTGTGGTATTTTAAGTGACCCTTGACATTAGAAAAGTGCTTGATATGTTTCCTCTTGTTTTGTACCTATGGAAATCAAAAGAATCTAGCCAGATTCTTGAACATTAACTCAATTTTTAGTTCCTAGGTTGGAAACAACTATTTTACAACTTATTGTTGTGTTGGAAGTCATTATTCAAGAAATCATCCATTTAAAACACTTAATTCACATAATTCACAAATTGGAAAAAGCAAAAAAAAATCATTGTTCAAAAAATCATCCCCTAAAAACATCCATTTCATTGATTAAAAGAAAAATAACCATGTAGACTTTCAAAAAAACTAAACACTTCTAGATTAGCTCATGCATCCCCTGCTTCAGTGCATTCACAACATTTTCTAATGCATATAGGGAATTTTCTACATAATTCATAGCATCTTCTAGCACATATAGGGCATTTTTTGGCGCATCTAGGGGATAGTCTGGTGCAACTGAGTCATTTTCCACTACATTTGGTTCATTTTCTAGTGCATCTAGGTCATTGTCTGGTGCATCTATTCCATCTTCCAATGCATTTGAAAATCCTTTTAGCACATTCACCTATAGGGCACCAAATTGAATTCACACCTAGTGGAAGTCTAGCACATCACTACTTTATTTTAGCACATTTGACCAATTTCCTAGCACATCGAGTTCACTTTCTAGTGCATTTGTTCCATTTTCCAACGCATTTGCAAAATTTTCCAGCACATTTACCTGATAATCCAATAGAGTACCAAGTTGAATCACATTTAGGGGTTGTCTAGTGCATCATTGGCTTGCTCCAGAATATTTGACCCATTTTATAGCACATTTGAGTCATTTTACAGTGCATTGAGTCATTTTCTAGTACATTGAGTTCACCTTTTAGTGCATTTAATGCATTCTTTGGCACATTTGGTCCATTGTTCAGCGCATTGAGTCCATTTATTGGTGCATCTAGAGTATTGTCTAGTGCATCTAGGTTGTTTATTAGTGCATCCATTCCATCTTTTAGTGCATCTAGGCCCTGTTTTAGTACATCCAATTAAACTCAAACTAGATTGCTGAATTTACAATCTATCTGACATTTGAAACTAGAATTAATGATCCTTTTCATAACAAAATCATTCCTCAGTCACACAAGTGTCTTAAAATTGATGAAACTGGACCTTTGCAATTGAAATATTTCAACTAAACCAATATTTAATACCTTAAAGTTCCTATACATCCATCACACCTCTGATTATTAAGCTAAGTTTCACTATCAGGATTTGTCATCCTTCAGCATGAAACAATGTTGTATAATTAGATTTAAAATTGGTCTCATCAATAGGATTTGTCATCCAATTTGAATTAGTTATTATCCTTGGCACTCTCAAACAAAGATCAAAGTTTAGTCAAATTATAACACACTTGTATGCTCATTTTAACAAGATCCCAAAAGTAAAAACTCAAGGAAAAAGAAATTGAAGCTTAGAATACCATGGTTGAAGTTGAAGAAAATCCATTCCATATGATGAGCCCAAAGTATGCTCATAATTTGAGTATCATGGTGTACTTTTAATACCCAATGCTCATAATTTGAGTATCATGGTGTACTTTTAATACCCTTTCTTTTGTTGCTCATGGTTGTTTAAACTCTTTAGAAACCTTTTATTGGGGGATATCTTGTAGCAATACACTTTTATATTCCTGCAGGCTATCATGTTGATATGTCTATATTTATTACCCTAATTGACTTTCCAAATGACTCGTATAATGCATGTATTTTTTGAATGATGAAGTAAATTTGATATTTGATTAATAAATGAATATCATGTAAGTTGTCGGCCATGTTTCCGTTCACTTCTGTTGCTTTGTGTTTCGCAGGTTGTTAAAGAAAGTATGATCGAGTCAAGCGTAGCTAATCTCGGCCTTGCAGTAAGTCCATTTCCTGCATGACTTTGAGGAAGTTATTCTGGTGAAGACTCTTTGACCAAAATTGTTGGGAAGGAATTTAAATTTCAATTAATTTGGAAAGAGTGGAATGCTGAATTCTCTCTCTCTGAATCGTGTTGAGCAGATAAGTTCATTTATTCTATTCCTCGATTCCCGGATACATTTAAATCCACATCTTTCTCTGTTGGATTAGTTAGTTGTTTTCCTGATTTAAATAAGTGTTCCTCCTACGCGAGTGAGCAAGCATAGTGAGATAGAAAGGATATCATGTAAAAGTTAGTATGATAATAAAAAGCAGAGTCTGTATGACAAGGGATAGAGTTTTTTGTTAGTTTTCACATGAACAGAACAATGTACACCATTCTGAGTTTATGAATAAAATTTGATGAAGTTCTGAGTTCAGTACTTGCGTAATTAGTTGATGCTTGCTAAGGGGGCCCACTTAGTAAGTATCTGTAGTTAGTTAGTTAGTCATTCATTTTTCTGTTGATCATAAGTTAGATTTCATTTTTGAAGTTTTTGTGTAAACTCAGTCTTATATTGTTCCTGCAACATCGGGAATCCATCCTTATGTCTATTCCTGCAGCATAAGGTCAGTTCATAGTTTGTTTCTCAGTCGTAGCTGTTATGATTTTTGCTTTGGTTAAATTATGGTTGAGTTTAAAGAACTTAGCATTACTTTCCTGTAACGTAGGTAGAATTCTTTCCAAGTATTTATTTTCGTTAAGTCATGACTGAAACTAGTTCTTAGTGCATATACAGTGCCGCTCCATTTCAAGTACACATTCCCTTATTTGACAAGTAAATGAATGACCATGAAAAGATATTAGTCACCTGCTGGAATGTCCAATTCCTAGGATAGGTTTTTCCATGATTTTCATATCCTTTTGTGGGCGTGACCATTTTTGGCGCCGTTGCCAGGGATGGTGTCAAGCTAAGAACCTATCAAAAGTCATTTTTAGCAGTAGTTTAGCCTATTATTCAAGCATTTTCAAATCCTTCAAATCACCATTCATCCTATTGCATGCATAGGAGAAGATATGCTCTGGGAAGATTCCTTTTTGACCTTCTAGCCATCGATAATCATCATGAACTAGCTTATAATCTATTTGAGGAAGAAGGAGACCAAGATATCAATCCCTTTGTTGAAAACCTATTTGTTGAATTTTCATTTGACCCAGCTGACGAAGAACCTGAGGAAAATCCATTTGCTCTGATACTCCATCAAGCAAATATGGCACAGAATCCACCTAATCCACCTCCTGCTTTTGAGTTTCCCATTGTTGCCCAACAAGATACTGATAACCTTAAAAATATTCCTTCTTCATTACTTCCCAAGTTCTATGGCCTAGTTACAGAGGACCCAGAAACTTTCTTGTTTGAATTTGATGTCCTCTGTTGCAGTTATGATTACACTATAGATGCTCACAGGTTGAATTTGTTTCCTTCCACTTTGAAAGAAGGAGCCCTTAGATGGTTCATGAGTTTGGGAAGAGGTGTTGTTGATAGTTGGGCAGCCATGTAGACCAAATTCCTTGAGAAATACAACGAATATTGTAAAAGTGGTAGTAAGGGAGATGATATATTTAGAATTCAATAAAAGGAGGATGAAAGCCTAGAAGACTATATCTCAAGATTCTTGTTTTCCTTGAAAAAGAATTCAGACCATACTCTCAACGAAGAATTTCAGAAACTATTTTTTCTAACGGGAATTAGTGATACCTATATAGATTCCTTGGACCTGATGGAAGGAGGTGATATAACCCAACTGCCTTGAGATGATATCAAAAAAATATGTCTTAACTACTCTCGAGCAATTGTTAAGAAGGGTAGAGGTCATCAAGCCACTGTAGGAAAGTCCTCTACTAATGGAGTTTCACGGATGGAGATCACAAATTTGCTATCAGATTTCAAGTAGGATATCATAAAAAAAATGGCTACATAGTTGGATACTATGCAAGCTCGAAAAAGACATGAGAAAGCTAAAGCATTCTTGGCTGAGTTCTATCCACATTGCAGACAGAAGAAACGTGACTATAGATGCAAGATGGTGGCTAACCTAGAGGCTATGCAGCTACCTACTAACTTTAAGGTGGTAGAAAGAGATGATGACCAAGTATTCTTTGTCGTACAAAGGCGACCATGGGCTCAAAGACAAGGTATGCCTCAAGATATTTTGACCTTTGGTAATCCTTACTCTAATTATAATAACCAGTGGAAACTTCCATATGGCCCATCACAACCTTGGAATACTTCTCAACCTCACTGGTCTAGCTATTAGAATCCTCAATGGTAATCTCCTCAAGGAGGTTGGCAGTAGCCACAAGGACAATAGACTCCACCCCTAGGTAACTGGCAGCAGAACCCTCAATGGAGAAGTTTGAAGCAATGGCAGAACCAATCCCCTGCCTTCCTGAATCCTCAGCATCCACAACTGTAGGCCCTCATGCCACCTCCTACAGCACTTGCAACAAATACTGGCCCTCCAAAAAAAATTCCTATGCCTGCTCAACCATTGTCAAATCCTAATAATAAGCAATAGTAGCAGCAAGTCTATTTTGCTAATCCTTATTCTCAGCCTGCCTATGCTCTTAACCTGAATAATATTAGTTTACGTTAAGGAACTGTGCTACCCACACCATCTCCTCCCATAATCTATGAATTTCCTTCTGAGGAGATTGACCAAGAAGAAAATACCAATGACCAAGCCCAACCAAATGAGCTAGTTCAAATTTAGATTCCATCATCACCTGGGGCATCTGCTAATGTGTCCCCTCCTTTTCCACAGAGGTTGGAAGGTGAAAATGTAAAAAAAAAGAGGAATCCACCTTTGACATCCTTGACCAACTAAAGCATATATGTGTGAAAATTCCCTTGTTCCAAGCAATCAAAGAAGTACCTATCTATAGTAAGGCCATCAAGGAGGCATGTTTGAAGAAACCGGGGAGGAAAAAGAAAAACCCTCAAACTATCCATGTCATAGGCCAACTCTCTGATTTAATGCTAGGGAAGCTTAGCATCCCAAAATATTTAGATCCAAGAAGCCTTGTTGTGGAGATCAATATTAATGGGTTGCAAATTAAGAATTCTTTAGTAGATCTTGGTGCAGCTATCAATGTCATGACAAAGGACCTAAATGTAAAACTTAATATTTCAGACCTAAGGACTACACCTACAATATTACAACTTACTGATAGCTCAACTGTCAAACCTGATGGGGTAGTTGAAGACCTGGTAGTTGCCTTGGATTCCTAAGAGTACCTTGCTAATTTTATGGTCTTAATTCTAAAGGCATCATTGGGGGGATACCCTAAATACTAGGAAGGCCTTGGTTGGCTACTGCTGATGCTTACATTGGTTGTAGGTCGAGTAACATGACAATATTTGATGGGCATAGCACAAAGAAGCTTACACTTTATTTTCTAGCCTTGCCCCAGCTTGAGTCTGGAGAGGTTGTTTGGCCAGATTTGGGAGGAGAGGAGGATGTGAACTCCGTGAAAAATTTAATGATGATTACCAGAGAGCCTTTCATTGCACAACAACAAGAAGAAGATATACTATCTAATATCCTGCTGAATAACTATGGTACCGAATACTTTCATTGTGAAAAAATTCCATGTTCCTTGCAGACTATTCTTCTTTCGTCTACAACAACTCATTATCCTGTAGCAATTGATTGCTTGCACACCTTGCTACCCCATGAGGTAGACATGCCATTTATGTCTGAAGTATCTATGGTAGATTTAACTTACCAAGTTGAGGTAGCTGCAGGAAAAACCTTGTGCATTAATAAAAACCTCACCAGTGAGCAACAAGATTCTATGATCAAAATGCTTACCAGTCATAAGTCAGCTTTTTCTTGGGAATATGGTGACATGAAGGGTTTAGACCCAAAACTCTGTACACATCGCATATACATTAATAGTGAATTCAGACCTGTCAGGCTGCCTCAAAGAAGAATCAATCCAGCTTTGAGAGAAATTGTTAAAGAAGAATTACAGAAAATGTTAACAGCTGGCTTTATCTACCCAATCTTGGATAGTCACTGGGTTTCCCCATTGGTTGTTGTTCCTAAGAAAGGAGGGAAATGGAGGGTATGTGTAGATTACAGAGAGCTCAACTTGGCAACAAAGAAAGATTACTTTCCTCTTCCATTCATTGATCAAGTTCTAGACAATTTAGTAGGGAAAAAGTATTTCTCATTCTTGGTTGGATTTAGTGGGTACAATCAAATCAAGATTGCTCCTGAGGATCAAGAAAAGACTATTTTTACATGCCCTTGGAGAATTCTTTCTTATTCAGTTTTGCCTTTTGGTCTCTGCAATGCATCTGCAACTTTTCAGAGGGCAGTCATAAGTATCTTCTCATACATCTCATATGATTGCATGGAAATATACATGGATGACTTTACAACTTATGGTACAACATTTGAGGAAGCTCAATCCAACTTGGAGAAAGTACTACAGAGATGTGAAGATCACAACCTATCCCTGAATAGTCAAAAGTGCTTCATGATGATGCAGGAGGGAATAGTACTCAGTCACCATATTTCTACTGTAGGAATATAGGTTGATCCTGCTAAGATTGAGGTCATTTCTAATCTCCCCTTTCCTACCAAGCAGAAAGAAGTAAGGAGCATTCTTGGCCATGCTGGATACTATAGAAGGTTCATCAAGGACTTTAGCCAAATAGCGGGCCCCTTATACAGTCTGCTGAAGAAAGATGCAGATTTTTCTTGGACTGAGGAATGTGAAAAAGCATTCCTTGTTTTAAAAGTAGCCCTTACACAAGCACCTATTCTGAAAGGACCTGATTGGTCACTTCCATTTCATATCCATACTGATGCATTAGATGATGCCATTGGAGCTGTGTTAGGGCAGAAAGATGGATCAACAGAACATGCCCTCTACTACATAAGAAAAAAATTGCAAGGGGCTAAATTCAACTACACTGTTACAGAAAAACAAATGTTGGAAATCATCTATGCCCTCAATAAATTTAGGCATTACATCACTGGTTATCAGATATTTGTCCTTATTGATCATGCATCAGTACAGTATCTCATGAACAAAAGCTCAATATCCGAGAGACTAGCCAGATGGTTATTGCTGATGTAGGAATTTGACACTACAATTGTGGACAAGCCAAGTAAAGCCAATGTGGTTACTGATTTCCTTTCTAGAATTCAAAGGCAAGATGACTATACACTTATTGAAGACTCCTTTCTTGATGAGCACCTATTTGTAATCAAGGTTATTCAACCATGGTATGCGGATATAGCAAATTATCTGGCCACAAGAAGAACTCCTTAATTCTCCCCTAAGGAAAAAAGATTATTAGTAGAGAAAAGCTTTAACTTTTCTTGGATTAGAAATTGCATGTTTTATACAGGGCCAGATCAAGTTATGAGGAGATGTGTACAAGAGGACATTCATTATATATTACATGTAAGCCATGATAAACGGTGTGGTGGACATTTTGCTGCCAAAAGAATAGCAATACAAATTTTAAATATTGGTTACTATTGGCCAACTCTGCATAGAGATGTGTCCAAATATACTAGGAGATGTGACAGATGCCAAAGGATGGGAAGACCAACTCAATCTAATGAGATGCCTCTATTTCCACAAGTTATGGTTACACCCTTTGATAAATAGGGATTGGATTTTGTGGGACCAATTGATCCACCTTCCAACACGGTAAGTCCTACATCCTTGTATGCACAAATTATGTAACAAAATAGGTTGAGGCTAAACCTATGAAACATGCTAGGGATAATAAAGTAGCTAAATTCCTCTATGAGGACATATTCACCAAGTTTGGTGTCCCTAGGGAAATAGTGACAGATCAAGGAGCACAATTCACTTCTACACTTATCACAACCTTAGTAAATAAATACAATATAAGGTACAGGAAATCAACTCTTTATCACCCCTAGGCCAATGGCCAGGTTGAGGTCACCAATAGGGACATAGAGGCCATTTTGACCAAAACTATAGATTTGCATGGGAAGGACTGGGCCTCACGGTTACCAAAAGCTATATGGGCCTATCGTATAACCTAGAAGACTGCTACATGATATACACCTTTTGAAATGGTATATGGGAAAATAGCTGTGATGCCAATAGAATTCAAACATAAGACTCTAAGAACAACATTAGAGATGGACATGGATTTAACAAATGAAAAAAAGGATAGAGTCATCCAGCTTAATGCTCTGGATGAGCTCCGAAAGAATTCCCTACAGCATACTGAAATCATAGAGCAGCAAAGGAAAAGGTGGCATGACTGACATATCAAAACAAAGCAATTCTCTTCCGGTGACTGGGTGCTGCTCTATGACTCGAGGTATAAAGAAAATCAAGGTAAACTCACAACCTGATGGCTTGGCCCATATGAAATTGAAAATGTATTTGATAATGGTTCAGTTCAATTATTCACAATTGATCCTATTCGATTCAAGCTACTGGTTAATGGACACTGTCTTCAGTTGTATCATAAGCCAGTGTCAAAAGAAGAATTCATGCAACAGTTTGTTTAGGATCTTGCCACTAATCTTCCTACAGCAAAAGGCTTTAGCCTTTCTCCTGTAGCTTCACCATAATGTTTTAAATGCATGCTCATAATAAAGGTTTCCTTTTTAGGAAACCCTTTTTCTTCATTCCCACTCATCGCCACATCTCACTTCTTTATCTTCCATCCCATTTATCTGTTCCATCCATACATCTCATCTGTCCATGTAACTCATCCACCTCATTCATCCACACCACCCTTAATTATGATTTCATTCCCAACTATCATATCATACTGAAGTCGTCATCTTTCTCAGCACGTACGAGCATTAATTGAAAGGTACGCGATATCTTTTGTTGTCGTATCATTGATTTATTTCATTTTATTCATTTACTACTATGTCTCTATTAGTCATTATTGCCTGATCTCTGCCTATTCTTTAGAACATGTATGTACACATGTCATATTTTAAGTAGGGGGCAGGATAATCCATTTCACTTACCCTGCTGTCACAATTGTTCGGATATGTTTCTTTATTATTTTCTTGTACTTTCCAAAGTATGACTGCATGTTTCCCCTAAATCACAATTACAATTGCTTGTTTAAGTAGTTATAACAATTATTACATGCAAAAATCTTTTGAGTTCATTCTTGGAAAAGAAGAGAAAGTGACGGCAGGGCAGAGAAAAAAGGTAGAGCGGAAAAGTAAAAAGTTCATAAAAGAGTTTAAGTTTCAGCCGAGACAATTGTGAATATGGGTGGTCAACTGCTAAGACATGAGCCTGTAGCTCATGAGATATTGATGCAGAATCCTCAAAAAGCTCAAGCATTCAGCCTCTATGGGTGGTTGAACTACATTTTGAGCTTAAATACTTACAATGAGGAAGCCGCAGGCAAATTTTTAAGAACCCTTTTTGAAAGAGAGGCTATAGTATGGGGTTTAACAGTAGCTGTAACTGAGGAATGAATTGCAGAGGTAACCAGGCTTTCAGCTGTAGGAGAGAATTTTTCTTTAGATGTTGTTTCTACTAGGGTAGAATTTACAATACCAATTGACAGACTCTTAGAGGTCTCTAAGAAAGGATGTAAGCGAGTGTCATTGCCTCCCCCATATCCAGAATATGTTACTTTTATAATCACGTACTTAACATGTGAAGGTCATTTTTCTTACCTACATTCAAGTACCATTTTAAATTTCTAAGTCATATGAGGCATGGGTTATCTGTCAATGTCCCAAACTTTTTGTTCAATCTTTTGAAGCAATGTGCCCATGAGACCCAGAGAGGGAGGGATAATTATGTTGCCCATCATGCCCTTATTAAACTATTTATTGAACACTCCTTGAGGGATGTGTCACATCTTTCCTAGCAAGAATTTATTGCCCAAAAGAGCCTACAACTTCCAGAACCTCCTAGGAAACTTACTCCACAGCCTAAGAAAAATAAAGATAAAATAGCATCTACCAGTAGGGAAATAGGGCAAGGATTATTTGCTCCTATAGCCCCTAGTCCTGCAGTGCTCACACCAGAGTCCTCTACCTGGGTGCAAACTAGGTCTGCCAGTAGGAGAGAAAAAGGAAAAACAAAGGCGGGATAGTCATCTAGGGTGGAACAAACCCCAGAATCTGACCCTCATCCTCAAAAATGACAACACCCTTCTCCTACAGCAACTTCTCCTGTAGCAATTTCTCCTATAGCAATGCCTATTGCCACCACAAGTCCACCATCATCTTCTGATAAGATAGAGACCTCTAGACAATTTAGAAAGAGGAAAGCTATGAGAGCACCTCCAGTAGCTGCAACATTGCCAAGAAGAGTTTCAACCAAAAAATAATGTAAAGTCTCCCTTGCTTCGCCTCAACCTGAAGTTATCATAATTTTAGAGGAATCTGAAGGTTCTGAACATAGTGTCTCTCAGGATGTATCTAATAATGCTCCATAGAGTCCAGTTGTTATTCTTGAAGAATAACAAATTGAGACAAGGGAAGTTGAGCATACCGAAAGAGGGGTACCAAGTCTCGATGACTTGGCTACTGCGGCTATGTAGATTTCAGAGGAAGCACAGTCTTCTGCACTGCAGAAATAGGAATTCATCCTGCAACAAGACGAAGAACAACTCAAACAATTGAAAGGGGCCAATGAAGCTTCACTACCCCCTGAAACTTCTCCAGCCATGGTTGTCTACAAAAAGACATTTTTGATTGAATTCCTGGAATATCTTAGAAACACATGGAGACCAGTCACATTGCAAACCTCAAGTTTCCACCACCTAGCCAAGACTGAAATGCAACAAAGTCTTTGGGAGGAGGAAAAGAAGAAACTAAAAAGAGACATTGAAAGGCAAAAACATGAAATTCAGGAGTTAAAGGAGAAAATGAATGAAATAATGACTATAACTGGTAAGATTATGGAGTGTAGACCAGTGCCAAGAGTTTATGCTCTATGTCTCAAGGAACAATTTTTGTGGTTCTAGTTAATAAGAATTTCCAGGAATCTGGATCCTATTATTCACACTGCTAAAGAATTCTATCATGCATACTAGGCAACTCCTAATTGGTTAAGAAATTCTTTGTGCAAATTTTATTTACATGGCTTTATAATTCCTTTTGAAATAGAGTGGAATCCACTTCTGTACATTGGTGACATTCATTTAAGATCACTCATGTCTTGGGCAGGAAACAAAGCCAATTATGGTAGGCAATTGGAAGCATATGAAGAAGTTGAAAGAGATGAGCCTATTCCATTGCGCCTTGAGAGTTTAGATCCCTATACAATGTTGAAAACCTGGCTTACTATGGCATATGGCCATAATAATAATACAGTCAAGATGAAAATATTCGATCTCAGAAAATAGGTGTATGATGAGTTTCAAGAACAGACATACTCATTTTGGAAGCTGTCATACTCTAGAATTGAAAAGAGATGGGAGAGATTGACTATTGGGTTAAGAAGGTCTGAGCCTCACAATCCCCTAAATTTTACAGCAACTCTCAAAAGATCAAATAGATACATACAGTTGGGCCTTCAATAGAGGTTTGAGTTGTGGTTGCCCTTGACATTTAGACCTCCTATGCTGATGTGGCCTCTTTATTCCTACAAAGCTACAAATATTAATGAAGTTACAAAAGCTCGTAGGTATGAAAGGTGGTAGAGTTTTAGAGGTTTTTATTATAAATTCAAAACTTCATTTCAGGGTCATGCCTCAACCACTGATTTTAGGGAGACTACTAGAAAGTTTAATGCTAGAGGACCAACATCAGCTTAAGTAGGGGGGAAAATGATGAGCCCAAAGTATGCTCATAATTTGAGTATCATGGTGTACTTTTAATACCCTTGATTTTTTTGTTCATGGTTGTTTAAAGTCTTTAGAAACCTTTTATTGGGGGATATCCTGTAGCAATACACTTTTATATTCCTGTAGCCTATCATGTTGATATATCTATATTTATTACCATAATTGACTTTCCAAATGATTGGTATAATTCATGTAGTTTTTGAATGATGAATTAAATTTGATAGGTGATTAAAAAATGAATATCGTGTAAGTTGTTGTGCATGATTCCGTTCGCTTCTGTTGCCTTGTGTTTTGCAGGTTGTTGAAGAAAGTATGATCGAGTCAAGTGCAGCTGATCTCGGCCTTACAGTAAGTCCATTTCCAGCATGACTTTGAGGAAGTTATTCTAGTGAAGACTCTCTGACTGAAATTATTGGGAAGGAATTTAAATGTCAATTAATTTGGAAAGAGTGGAATGCTGAATTCTCTCTCTGAATCGTGTTGAGTGGATAAGTTCATTTATTCTGTTCCTCGATTCCAGGATAAATTTACATCCACGTCTTTCTCTATTGGATTATTTAGTTAGTTGTTTTCCTGATTTAAATAAGTGTTCCTCCTGCACGAGTGAGCAAGCATAGTGAGATAGAAAGGATATCATGTAAAAGTTAGTATGATAATAAAAAGCAGAGTCTGTATGACAAGGGATAGAGTTTTTTGTTAGTTTTCATATGAACAGAACAATGTACACCATTCTGAGTTTATGAATAAAATTTGAAGAAGTTCTTAGTTCAGTACTTGCGTAATTAGTTGATGCTTGCTAAGGGGGCCCACTTAGTAAGTATATGTAGTTAGCTAGTTAATTATTCATTTTTCTGGTGATCATAAGTTAGATTTCATTTTTGAATTTTCTATGCAAACTTAGTCTTATATTGTTCCTGAAGCATCGTGAATCCATCCATGTGTCTGTTCCTGCAGCATAAGGCCAGTTCATAGTTTGTTTCTCAGTCGTAGCTATTATGATTTTTTCTTTGGTTAAATTATGGTTGAGTTTAAAGAACTTAGCATTACTTTCCTATAATGTAGGTGGAATTCTTTCCAAGTATTTATTTTTGTTAAGTCGTCACTGAAACTAGTTCTTAGTGCACATACAGTGCCTCTCCATTTCAAGTATACGTTCCCTGGTTTGACAAGTAAATGAACAACCATAAAAAGATATTAGTCGCCTACTGGAATGTCCAATTCCCAGGATAGGTTTTGTCATGATTTTCATATCCTTTTGTGGGTGTGACCACCATAGATTCCACCAACTTGGAAATGATGAAATTATTGAGGAAGACATTGAAACAACTCAAGAAGATCCAAAATTTCACAAATTCATGGAAAATATTTTTGAAAAAGATGGAAAAAAATACTTTTTAACACTGGCTAATCAAGGTATCAAACTTCCACTTTATTTTGATGTTAATCAACTAAAAGGAGCAACCAAAGGGACTAAAACTGATCCAAAAAACATAGATCCTACGGCTAGTTTAACTCACCAAATGAAAAATATGCAACAACTTCTTCACATGCAAAGAGGAACCACAAAAAGATACTCGATACAAGACATCTACACATCATATCCTTTTGATCAAACTGTCAACATGATTCCTTTTCCCAAACATTGTGATTTTCAAAAATATGATAAGTACTTGATGGGAAAATTGATCCTATAGATCATGTGAGGGAATTTCAAACCATGATCCTTGAATTTGCACATGAAGACACTTATTTGATGAGATTGTTTTCATAAAGTTTAGGTGGCCAATGCATGGAATGGTTCTCCAAACTTGCACCATAAAATAAGACCTTTGAAGAGCTGGTCAATAAATTCATTACCCAATACTCCTACAACATCCAACACGAGATAACCATGAAAGACCTTTGTAATACAAAAAAAAAAAAGGGTGAATCATTCCTCATATTTTTACAAAGATGGAGAATAGTGTTTGTAAGATATGCTCGTCCCATACCAAAAAAAGAAAAGATGGAAATCTTCATTGATAATCTAAATGATGAGATGAGCTATAGACTTGAATTGCAATGTCCACCTACCTTTGAGAAAATGATTGAAAATGGAATCAAAATTGAAGAAACCTTGGTGAAAAGAGGAGTCTTTAAAATATACAATGAAGGAAACAACTCAACAAACTCCTCTAATAATTATAACAACAATGATAAACCAAAATTTTGGCAAAGAAATAAAAATGTTGTTAACAATGATTCTACAGCTGAAACACAAAATGCAAAACTAGTATTTAATTTGACAGTAGCTACCACCAAGACCAATCAAAACAACAATCCAACCACCAATCAAAATATCAATCAAAACACCAATCAAAACAACAATCAAAACAACAATAAAAACAATACTAAAGCTAAACTACCACCATATCGAACATCATCAAATTGAAGAAGATTTACATCTTTGGGACAATCACTCAAATCAGCATTAAAGGAGCTTCCTGCAACCAAGCTTATAACATTACCAGAGGCACAGGAATGGGAACCTAGAGTTAAACCTTCATGGTGGAATGATGCAAATTATTATGAATTTCACAGAAACAAAGGACACAAAACAAATGACTGTATGCAACTAAAACATTTGGTACAATATTTGATTGATGACAAGACAATATTTTTAGAAGGACCTCAAATGAACAATGATTATGGAGCATTAAAAAATCCTTTACCAAACTATGAAAAGGGGGAGTCCTCTTCATCAAACACCAAAGGGAAAAATGTGAACCATGTTTATGATTCTACCTGTATGAACCTTAAATCTGCATTAGCTCAAAAACAAAAAGCCATTAGCATTGTTAGTGAACCAAAACAAACAAAAGATTCCCTATAAGATACATTTGATCAAAATAATAGTGCAAAAGAAGTAAGAAAAACATAGAGTAACATTATTCTAATAATCAAACCAGCATCTTATAGTGGATTGGTGCTTCTATGGAAAGAAGCCCTTTCCCAATCCTTTGCTAAGCTCCATGATGAAGATGATTTGAATGTTATATGAAGAATGATAAGATGATATGTATTCAAATGACAATGATATGGAGAAATATCTCAAGATTGTGGAGTTGTGGAGGATTTGATCAAGAATGAATCCTTTCATTTAGAGATTATTTTGATGAGAGAAATATCCAAATGGATGAATGTGGGACAAAGATCTAGCCAATGAGAAGAGGCCACTTGTCAACTTGTGATAGGATGAGGAATGAGCACATTTTGGTCAATGTGACAAAGAGAGGGAGATTTCAAATTTGAATTTGAGAGTAAATGTTGAGTTTGACTTGTGCAAGGGACATGTAAGAGCCATGTAATAGCTCATAAATGCTTTGTTGGATGTACATGCCCACTTGTTTTTGAATTCAAACTTGAGGGAATATTCCTCAAAGATGCCATGTTTGAGGGAAAATGATGAATTTATAAATGGATTAAAATGATTTATTGGTGCAAGTGGGAAAAACTAGAGGATGTGATGGGTGGTTAGATTAGGTTAATGAGGGTCAGATTAGCTTAATGATGATTAGATGATTTGACCCTTTTGAATTGAATATTTGGATTTATTTAAATCAAGAAGGGATGGAATATGCATTTTGAGATTTGAATTAAATAAAGTTTGGCTTATTTAATTAAAAGGTTGATGTTTTATTTATTTAATTTAAATGAATAACCTTAGGAATGAAATTAACGAGTTTACTTGATGAATGGATGAAGGTGAACATGATTAATTTGATGAGTGGATGAATGTGAAACCTGGTTTACTTGATGAATGGACCTAATTGAATGCATAATGTTAATTTTGCATGTCTACATTTTTACCCTCTTTGAAGCAATGTACTTGTTGTGTTGGATCAAAGAATAAACTTGTCGCAAACAAAATTAAAAAAAATTCTTAATTTTCGGATGCCCCAGCAGAAAGAAGTACACTGGTACATTTCTCCTTCGAGAGATCGAGCAAAAAGATTCGATTTGAGGGTCGATCTCATGATAAAGAGGTTCAAAATGGATGGTTATGATGATGATGCACCATTTGTATGAACCTTAAATCTGCATTAACTCAAAAAAAAAAAGCCATTAGCATTGTTAGTGAACCAAAACAAACAAAAGATTTCCTATAAGATTCATTTGATCACAAGAATAGTGCAAAAGAAGCAAGCAAAACATAGAGAAACATTATTCTAATAATCAAACCAGCATCTTATAGTGGATTGGTGCTTCTATGGGAAGAATCCCTTTCCCAATCGTTTGCTAAGCTTCATGATGAAGATGATTTTAATGTGATATGAATAATGATAAGATGATATGGATTCAAATGACAATGATATGGAGAAAGATCTCAAGATTGCGGAGTTGTGGAGGATTTGCTCAAGAATGAAGCCTTTCATTTATAGATTATTTTGATAAGAGAAATAGCCAAATGGATGAATATGAGACAAATATCTAGCCAATGAGAAGAGGCCACTTGTCAACTTGTGATAGGATGAGGAATGAGCACATTTTGGTCAATGTGCCAAAGAGAGGGAGATTTCAAATTTGAATTTGAGAGTAAATGTTGAGTTTGACTTGTGCAAGGGACATGTAAGAGCCATGTAAGAGCTCATAAATGCTCTGTTGGATGTACATGTCCACTTGTTTTTGAATTCAAACTTGAGGGAATATTCCTCAAAGATGCCATGTTTGAGGGAAAATGATGAATTTATAAATGGATTAAAATGATTTATTCGTGAAAGTGGGAAAAGCTAGAGGATGTGATGGGTGGTTAGATTAGGTTAATGAGGGTTAGATTAGCTTAATGATGATTATATGATTTGACCCCTTTGACGTGAATATTTGGATTTATTTAAATCAAGAAGGGATGAAATATGCATTTTGAGATTTGAATTAAATAAAGTTTGGTTTATTTAATTAAAAGGTTGATGTTTGATTTATTTAATTTAATGAATAACCTTATGAATAAAATTAATGAGTTTACCTGATGAATGGATGAAGGTGAACTTGATTACTTTGATGAGTGAATGAATGTGAAACTTGGTTTACTTAATGAATGGACCTAATTGAGTGCATGATGCTAATTTTGCATGTCTACATTTTTCCCCTCTTTGAAGCAATGTACTTGCTGTGTTGGTTCAAATAATAAACTTGCAGCAATCAAAATTCTTTTTTTTTTTAATTTTTTCGGTTGCCCCAATGAAAAGAAGTACACCAGTACATTGTTTCCCCCTCGAGAGATTCAGTGAAAAGATTCTATTTGAGGGTCAATCTCATGATAAAGAATTTCAAACTGGATGGTTATGGATGATGATGCAAATGAGATAGTTTTAAGATGCTTAAAATAACAAATCTATATTACCTTAAACAACTTAAATGATGATATGATTTGATGATGGATGAGATTGATGATGCAATATGCTATGATTATGCAAATGTATGATCTATGAAGATGCTTAGACTAAGAAATCTATATTATGATGATGATTATGCATGTGAGATGATATTTTGAATATTGATGGTTCATGGATGCATGATGGATGCACTGGTGATGATGATTAACTATTCATGCTATGATGTTAGTGCAGAAAAGAAGACATTAGATGATGACAAGAGTATCCAACAAGCCAAATTTATGAGATATGATGATGATGATAGATGATGATGCATTTATCAAGTATTGGGATTTTAAAAGGGCTACTTACCTTATGTTTGATTACACATGGAGGTACGATGCATCAAGGTATAAAGTACCAGGATGTCATTGTACCTAGTGTGATGGACTTTGACTCAACAAACAGATAGGAGTATTCTTGTTCACACTTGACATACAAAAACCTTGCTAGGATGTACCTAACAAAGCAAGTATTCGCCAAGTTATTTTACAAGAACATCCAACAAGCAGAGAAGACAAAGATAATGATTGTTGCCCCATTCCTATCTCTCTAAATCATTTGTTCGGATATCATCAAGAGGTCCTTTGAATGAGCGCAATAAGATACATCAAAAGAAAAGATCAAGTACACAAAAAAGGTCAATGTTCTTCATACCTTGAGCCAAAGGGATGTGTTTTGATAGGATAAAAAATCCAAGTGATATCCAAAATGATGCCCATTATTAGAACGATATATCCTAAGACATGCATTGTATAGGATGATGATGGTTTGATAAGTTGATTGATAGGCTGTTGATATAAAGTTGATTGACATGTTTGTGACTAATCAAGATTTTGATTTTGATTTAAAGGTTTGTTGTTTTGATTTTGATTTTGTGATTGAAGCTTTCTTTTGTTGATTGTTGTGGTTGTTTCTATTTGTGTTGTCAAAGGATGAAGGTGATGATCAATTTATTATGGATGATTGATTATTGCGGGTGAAAACGAGATGAGATAGATGGATTTTTTCAAATATTTGGATGTTTTTGATGTTTTGAAATGTTTTGAGGCTATTTTTGGTGTTTTTTTGAGATTTTTTACAAATATTTTGATTTTTGAATTTTGTGATGTTTTGGGGTTTTCTAAGATTTTATGAATGTTTTTGGATTTTGATGTGTCATGGGTTGATCAAAGATTAGCCTTTCCTACATTTAAGCTCATTCAGATTCCATTTTTTTGATATTTTTCTCACTTTTTGAGGGTTTTTGGATTTTTGCATGATTTCAACGATTTGGATATGGATATGCATGATGATATCAGTGCTCTATTTGGGGATTTTGTTGAAAACCAAGCTAAGGTTGATTGATTAGATCGATGGATTGATGATGATGATAACATTGTTGAGGATGCACAACAATGCAAGGATAGTGTTAAGGAACATAATGATCGGGATAATGTTTCATGGCTCAGATAATGCTACATAGGATAGGATCAATGAAAGTGACCCATGTTAAGATGTTTACCATAAGAAAGTCTAAAGCGTGCCCCAAACTTTCATCAAGATGAAGATAACTCAGATGATGGATGCTAATGGATAAAGATGGATTGGATAAATGGTTCATGGATGAAATGGATTTATTATGGATGGGATGGGATGCTTTCACCTGAAGTGATGTACATAGATGCTCGATTCTACACATGACGCCTGTTTGCTAGGTTTTCATCATCATCTTTCCCAAAGCACCTCCCATGTGGTTTTCACTAGAGGACAATTTGTTATCTTTATTGTTTTCAATCCTTTTTCTGAATTTTTTGGATTTTCATATTTTTTATTGTTTAGATTTTTTTGAAAGATTTCAAGCTCATGCTGAATCACAAGGTATTGCTGATGTAGATGCTTCTGTCATGATGTGCCATTAATACCTTGCTTGAAGAAGTTGCTTTGCCAAGATACATGCACTTGAACACAACTTTTGAGATTCTTGATTTGCTTTATTGATACTAGGGTTAACTTTATCTATGTACGTACATCGCAATAAAGTTCCTTCTAAATCCTTATGATGAAGGGTCATTGCCAATACATCGTCAATGTGAGAATTGGATATCATGCATGGGGGCGTGGATGGAGTGTGTTTAGAGATAAAAGATGGATTGGTTGATAGTTTGGAATCTTTGATTCTCCAAACTTGGGAAGATGAGCAATGATGGGTGGATACGGAAGTGTGTGTGGAATTAGGACCAACTGCTTGATATACTTTGTACGTCGCTTGAAAAGCCTGCTTTTTCTTTTACGAACATCTTTGATGGATACATTTCCCTTTTTTATTTTTCCCCATAGTTTCTTTGGCTGATGAAGTTTGATAGGGATGATCTTTCCTTTTATTCTTTGGTATCCATTTGTATTTGATTTATCAATCATGCTTTGCTTCTTTTCCTTTGATAACGTTCTTTGTACTTTGATTCGATTCTTTCTTTTGATGTTGGTCCCAATTCATGGATGGGGTGATGGGTGGATGAAGATTCATGACGTGGCTGGTTGTAGTATTGACACTACTTTCATCATAAGGACTCTTCGTGCTCCCTATGTTGACATTTGGATGAGACAAAGTTGCCCCCAGTATGGTGGAAGTAGTACCTTCATGCTTTGATTCCACCTATTTCAAGAGCTCTTGATTAGAATGCATTCTTTGATGAATGACCATCATGGATGATGTTATTTGGAATGGATGCTCTGCTGACTCTGGAACATCCTGTTATGTCTGACTAGTTTCCTTGAGTGGATAATGTTGTATATCTTCATACATGATGTCTTCAGTCTAGATTTTGGATATATTTGATCCTGATCTTCACAACTTTGTTTGACTGTAGGAATCAATAACCTACTCTTTTTGTGTAATAATATCAGGAGCAAAGGAATCCTATTCTGAATGAAGATCATCTACGTGTCCATCCACAAAAAGCATCTCATGGGTAGATGGAGGAGTATATGCTACATGGATATGATCATCTTGTATAGATAGGAGAGTGTCCATTAGATTATTGTAGTATCTTGAAGATACAAATTCTTGATCTTGAATGATTTCGGAGTTTCTTTCATCATGCTTTGGATCAAGTTCTTAACATGGGTTAGTTTCAAAGGATGGATTGCTTACAAATGGTTCTTGGATATCTTCATTAGGCATGGGAAGTGGCTTAATATCTTCTTGATCTTTGAGTGAATTGGGATCAGGTGTCGAGTTCAAGATTCCTTCAATATCGACAATCATAAGGTCGAACAATGTCAATATGTCTTGGAAAGGACCATTGGTAGACTTTGGTGGAAGACATTGATCATACTTTAGAATAATTTTTTTAGATATTCCCTCTAACTCATAAGGCAATGTAGAGACATTCTCAACATGATCATTGGTTGATGCCTCATTGGATGAGGTGAAAACATCTTTATTGATGGATAGATCTTGATCATTGTTTTCAACAATTGTGGTGGAGGGATTTCCAATGTCTTCAACCATAAGGTCAAGTGATGTTGGCATTTATTTGATTGGATCATGTTATTGGTTGGTGGACTTTGATCATGATTGAAAAGTGACTCTTGACATATGTTGATTTGATCATTGGATGAAGTAGAAATAGCTTGAAGGTGCTCAGTGATGGTTTGATCTTGATTCTTGTTCTCAACAGTTGTGGTGGAGAGATTGGAAATGCTATCATTGTCCTCAATAGTGATTATCTTTTGATCAATCAAGTCTTGGATGAGTTTTTTTAGCTGAACACAATCTGATGTTTTGTGTCCCTTTATTCTATGATAATCACAAAGGTGCTTCTCGTTATACCCTGGTGATTTTATGTCTGGTTCTTGGTAGTTCATGTAAATGGGGATTTTGATGAGATTTTCTTGTCCTAATTGCTGCAGGAATAATTCGATTGGTCTCCCAAGTGTTGTGTATTTTCACTTGTTCCTTTGTGAGATTTGCACTTTAAATTGACCTTGTGGTGATTTATTTTGGAGATGTGGTGATTGATCTTCAAGATGGGGTTGATCTTGATGTCCAACTCCTTGACATTGGAAATATTGTTCTTGATGCTGTTGTGGACACAACTCACTACTTTGATGACATGGATTAACCAATGGATGGGTGTATTGATTTTGGAGTGAAGATATCTCCTGGCTCAATAATTCAATTATTTTGGCATGTGAAGCAAGTTTCTCTAGTGAAATTTGATCTTGATTTTGCATTTGATTCCCTTGATTTGGCTTTTGTTGAAGCAGATTTGGAGTGTGTACTTGTGTCTAATTTTGGACAATGTTATGATTTGGGATGATGTTCAAATTTGGCATTATGGGTTGAAATTTAACATTGTTGATGTTGGGAATCACATTGCCTTGTTTTAGGTAACTCTGATTTTGCATGGTGTTACCTTGACTTGGACTAATGCATGGAGTCATTATCATCATTTTTGGACTTTGAACAACATTTGCATGATTTGCAAACATATTTATCCCAAATTTTTCTAGATTCATGTTTGGTAAAGTTGTACTTGGTACATTCACATTTGGCATGTTGGGATTTGATGAGATGAAATTGTTCATTTGAAGGCTCATGCATTGATTGTTCGGTTGGTGGATTTGTAGGTTTGGACTTGGATTTAAATCTACCATTGGGAGAGGTGTCCTAAACTTTGATTTGGGAATACTCACATTTTTTTTACTATTGAAATTTGTCGAAGGTAATGATCCCATGTACGGTTTGTATAGATGTGAGTGTTGATAATCAATTAGCATTGTAAGGATTTGATAGCTTTGTTGACTTGGATTACTCATGATGTATGGATCAAGTTTATATTTCATGTTCCTCTTGCATTTTTACCTTGTTGTAAAAGGTGACCTCTAAGGTTTTTAGGACCAATGACTAGATGAATGATGAAAGGGGTGAATGATATGAGTGTTTAATGTTTAGGGACTTTGTATTAATGCTAGACTTAGGGCTTCATTTTTATTGTTTAATTTGGATAATGGACTTGTAAACCCTAAGATGTTAGATGCGATCTTAGGATGAACTTGTTCAAAGGGGTGCTGATTTAACTAGAGGTATGAGAAAGGATGCATTCCCATACTCCTAACTAAACAAGGTGATTTTGATTTTGATGATTTACCCAAGTCTAGAATGATGTTTCCAAAGCTCTAAAGTTGTTTGGTTGGATGGGATGATAATTTTTTTGAATTTGGATGAAGTGTTTGATTTGATCCTAAATGAACCTAACAAGGACTTGTTTACTAGACCAAGATAGTGAAGAACATGCCTTTTCCAAGAGCAATTCAAAATCACAAGACCAATTTTTGCATAAAAACCATATGACCAAAAGGTGCCAAGCACATGTGTGGGGTCCAATTGATTTAATCTTTTATTAATGGATTCCTTTTACCACAAACATGCTCTTGATTAGATTTTGAATCTAGATGTGTAATGTCTCAAATTTCCCCTTATCCCACAAAGTGTATTATGCGGAAACCAATGAAATTTGAGGCAAGAGTTACCTATTGTTGACCTTAGTAGGAGAAAATTGAGATGAAATCCAAATTCTTAGAAACCTCTAAGGAAATGAATCCCAAGGGTAAGCAAACACATGTGAATTTGTTCAAGGATATTTGCTTCTCCTAAAGGGTTTGAGATTTGATGCTCATGTTGAATGTTGGTTTTCCAATGTTTTCGATCAAAAGCACTATGTTTTCAAATTGACTCACAAGCAATATAACATCCTAGCTCAATTGGTATGTTTTTCTTGGTGGGCTTGCCTCATGCCCTTCATAGTGGAAGAGATTATTTTACATGCAATCAAGGAAAAAATATAAAGGTATGTTAAGAATGAAGTCTTAACCTCTATATTTTAACCAAGATCGAACATGGCAAGTAACTTCTTGGAATCTAAGTTCCAATGCACCACTTTGATAAAATTGGTGAATGAGTTAATAGGCCACTACAAACAAGGGATTTATTTTGGACTTTCTGTTTGTGGAGATTGACCCATACAGCGAGAGTCCCCTTTCGGATCCATCTCATCGGAATCAACCGCGTGATATTGGCATTTACTCCAATACCCACATTTATATCCTAGTTGGAAATAATCTTGGCTTTAGAGTGTTACCGGTTAAGTCGTTCTCTTGGGTGAGTACTTTTTCCCCAAGGTAGGCCCTTTAGGATAAACAAAAGCAAATGAAAACAATATTCATAGCTCAATCAATCTTTTTTGGCAACAAAGAGAGAGAATATATGCAATATTGCCCCCACTCACACTCTCACAAGATGTTCAATTTTAAGCCCAAATTGAAGTGTGGAGGAAATATTTTATGCAACTTAATGTCATCAAAAATAATTTTGGTTCTCAATATTGTCGTGAAGTGCGAGAGAAGTGCATACACCTTTTTAGGTGAGATTACTATGAATAAGAGATTATGAAACACGAAAAACACATTTTCATTTTAAGCCTCTAAGCAATGATGAATTCATTTTAAGCACCAATATGAGATGTGAGAATTGCCTTGTTCAATTTGCTAACCTTAAATAAAATATAGTTAATGACACCTAATGTTTGTTTTAACCTCTTCGCAATGAAAGTTGAAAGCTTTTGAAGTGTTAATTTTAAAGCCTAAAGAAAAGGTGTGAGTTGATTTAAAACAAAAAATTAAAGCATGAAATGGAAGTTTTAAGCATTTAAACATGCTTTATGAATTTTAAATTTGATGGTCAATTCTTCAACTCCAATCTTTCTTCATTTTTTGCTCGATTCTGGTGCTTGATTTCGATATCAACCTCCCTACAAATAAAACAAAAATTAAATCTTAGAAATGAGATTTATTGCAAGAATTAATGATAACTTATCATAGTATTAATGCATTCAATGATCATAATGAAAGCATTCTCCTACAAGAGTTTCTCATCGTTGTCCTTTTGTCAATCCACCATAAAGTTTTATTAATGATTTTAAAAGAATATAATCCAAAGATTCAAAAAAATAAAGCTAGAACATGCATTGATGGATGAAGTGACTTTGCAAAGATGTTAATAGTATTGTGTGCATTGATGGTCCAAGTGAAAAATATGATTTAAAATGGAAGCTTTAAATCCAAATTGTTGCAAATGATACTTAATGACGATGATTCCAGATCTCTGCTAATAATAACCATAACTCCTAAATCTGCATAAATCATAATGTATGCTGCACAAATAAACATGTTAAGTGCAAAAGCAAAAATAAAATAAATGACATTAAATATATCACAGCGACCCTAGGACCAAAATAAAAGCTCTACAATTTCTCCTTCTCAATGAGCAGTGGTTAGAACAACAAAATGTTGATTTTAAAGCATTCACTTGTTCTCTTGGGGTTCCTCAACAAGCTTGTCAAAATTTGCAAATCTTTTGCACCGCCCGAATATTATCACTTTATTTCAAAGAATAATAGTATGAAAAGAACAAGTTGCATGCATATTTATCCACACCTATTTACTCCACCCTCAAACCAGTGCAAAAGGAAAACTCATATGGCATGAAAAAGAAGATTAGAACCCGTACTTTTCCCACTTAAACCTTCAAGCTAGAAGACAATGCCCATTCATCATTTTGACGTGATCAATATATGAAAGATAGTGACATTGAACAAGATCACCACATTTAATAACAAATCCCTTGGCTAGATCAAAATTAATGGGCTAGCTAGTTTCAGTCCATATCACATGGTACTGACTTAAATCCAACTCTCTTTCTCATGAACTGTTAGTGAAGTGATATGGAGGGATTTCATAAAATACACGTGATCAATGAGCTGCTGAGAGTTCTGAATAAATTTAGAAAGTGAAATATGTTGAAACACCTTCTTTCTCAAGCATAAAAGTAGAAATCTATTGAAGCATGCCCTTTCTCAAGCATAAAAATTCTACGATTACTCCCTCTGAACAAGCAATGGTTATAATATAAAACAATGGACTTTGAAACTGGCTTCACACATTACCAAAATTTAGAAGATAATTTGTATATTCATTGCATTGAAATGCATTAGCATATGAGGATCAATGAGAGTGCACTTCATGTGTGGAACATCTTGGCAAGATAATTTAATCTGAAGAAAAGTTTATGCAAGACTGAGGAATCTCAACAGATGGATGAAGAAAATTGTGTTAGCCATAAATGATGGAAAATTTTATGATAGGATAACAAAAATGAAAAAAATAGACGCGTAGACAAGGCTGTGAATTTTGTGAAATGATGTCTCAACAAGGACTGGGACTATTTGATATAATGTTTTGATCAAATGAATGTCAAGGGATTGAAAGTGGTGGTTGGAGAAGTGACAAGGACTTAGGTGAACCCCCTTAAATCATTGGAATGATACTGGAAACCGTGAAACTAACTATGAGGCACACAAACCATTGGAGGATAGGCGCAAGAAAAATATGTTGAAAGGATTTAAAAATATTTAGGGTAATGCGATTGGCAAGTGTAACTCTACTTTACACAAGGCTTTCTACCATCCTCATTGCTTGTGCCAAAATGGAAGCATAAAACATGCAACTTTGAGAAAGGGATACCATAAAATTTTATCTCACAAAGGTTTAGAGAGGCAGCCAGTGGAGTTAATGGAGTGCACCAGTCCCATCGTGGGCCTCATACCATGCCTGTCTTACAACCTTGGTGATGATTAGTGTCACGTGTTTCTCTACAGCTCCGCTTCTATGATCACTTTCTTTGCAGCAGATGTATGCCAAGAAGCTATATATACTATAAATGGAAAGTGTAATGGATGTGATATTAGCATGAGCAAGAAGCTATATGGAATCAAATTAGAGAAATATGAAGCAAAATGTAGATTGAATCACATGAAAGCATAGACAAGGCGTTTGAACTATTTTGACATATTGCCTCATGTGAAAGCATAGACAAGGCGTGTGAACTATTTTGATAGATCGCTTCAAAGAAACGAGACAAGGTACATGAACTCTTTGATAGAATGCTCCCAAGAGATGTTGCGCGGAAAAAGATTTCAAGCAAAGGTTGGGAATTAAAAAGGTAGCAAACAAAGTAGTTTCAAGCTACATACTACATTTGGCAGGTGTAAAGACAAAAGAAAAATTCCATAACCATTCCCAACATCCCTTCTACCTACCCACGCCACTCATGAAGGCTTTAAAACACATCATAGAAATTTTTAGTAGTTGCAAGTGCCACGATGTATATGAAATGGTGCAGAGACATAGATAGGACCCATGAATTGATTGATAGAACACCTCAAAGAAATCAGACAAGGCATGTGAATTTTTTTTCATACTGCCTTAGAGAGACATGGTCTCATAGAGTGGAGTAATCATAAGGCTCGGTAGAACTTTTTAGGTAGTGAAAACATGACCATTGCTAAGAGTGGGGAATCATCTTCTTGGCGTTTATTCATGATATAAAAACTACTTTTTCTTATGTCAATTTTTTAATTGGAAGAAATCTACTTTCTGACATATCTAGATTATGGATATTGACAAAGATAACTCAAGCATTCAAAATCAAAAAAATTGTATTTCAAATTACTAGATTAAAATTGATTTTGATGTTTTGGAAAAGTAAAATCAATCACTACTTTCATTGATAAATCCCTCTTGCAGCCATGTTGGTGCCAGGTGAATGAGTGAATGAAGATAGATTTTATTGCAGGTAGTGAGAACTGATAAAGACAAAATGATTAAGCATGCAAGCCTCATCTACACTATGAAAAATGAAATACAGAGAAAAACACTGTGGTTAGTCAGATCAACATGTATTCATTACACAATTTAGATTTCTGATAAGCATGATAAATGTGATTGTAAAAATGTAATCTTTCAATCATCATGTAGCAACTTGAATAGTTCTTACATCTCTTCACTAGTCAAGGGCCTTTTCAGGAATGTCCTTTAAACTAAAAATGCCAGAGACTCTTTTTTTTTTTAATCCAAGCTAATGTTGATATCGAAATGATGTCATACATGCAAAGATCATATAGACCTGACACCAATAACATTCCTATTTACTATAATAGACAATAGAATGAAGTAACAATTTTCAAGAAAAAACAATATTAGAGCCCTCCTTCTAGCACCATTTTTATGAACCTTAAATCTGCATTAGCTCAAAAAAAAAATCCATTAGCATTATTAGTGAACCAAAAAAAACAAAAGATTCCCTATAAGATTCATTTGATCACAAGAATAGTTCAAAAGAAGCAAGCAAAACATAGAGAAACATTATTGTAATAATCAAACCAACATCGTATAGTGGATTGGTGCTTCTATGGAAAGAAGCCCTTTCCCAATCCTTTGCTAAGCTCCATGATGAAGATGATTTGAATGTGATATGAAGAATGATAAGATGATATGGATTAAAATAATAATGATATGGAGAAAAATCTCAAGATTGTGGAGTTGTGGAAGATTTGATAAAGAATGAAGCCTTTCATTTATAAATTGTTTTGATGAGACAAATAGCCAAATGGATGAATGTGGGACAAATATTTATCCAATGAGAAAAGGCCACTTCTCAACTTGTGATAGGATGAGGAATGAGCACATTTTGGTCAATGTGACAAAGAGAGGGAGATTTCAAATTTGAATTTGAGACTAAATGTTGAGTTTGACTTGTGCAAGGGACATGTAAGAGCCATGTAAGAGCTCATAAATGCTTTGTTTGATGTACATGTCCACTTGTTTTTGAATTCAAACTTGAGGGAATATTCCTCAAAGATGCCATGTTTGAGGGAAAATGATTAATTTATAAATGGATTAAAATGATTTATTGGTGCAAGTGGGAAAAGTTAGAGGATGTGATGGATGGTTAGATTCGCTTAATGATGATTAGATGATTTGACCCCTTTGACTTGAATATTTGGATTTATTTAAATCAAGAAGGGATGAAATACGCATTTTAAGATTTAAATTAAATAAAGTTTGGTTTATTTAATTAAAAGGTTGATGTTTGCTTTATTTAATTTAAATGAATAACCTTAGGAATGAAATTAATGAGTTTACCTAATGAATGGATGAAGGTGAACTTTATTAATTTGATGAGTGGATGAATGTGAAACCTAGTTTACTTAATTAATGGACCTAATTGAATGCATAATGTTAATTATGCATGTCTACACTACCATTCTCCATATTGAGGTAGTTGAGGATCAAACTAAAGACATTGAAATCAAGGGCCAACAAGACATTATTGTAGTTGAGACTAAGATTAATGGCATCAAGGATTATATTAGTGACATTGAAATCAAGGGCCAAAAACAAGTTATTTTAGCTGGGAATCAAATTAGTGATGAAACAATTCAACATAAACAAAACATTGTTACAGCTGAAAATCATCTTCATGAAATCAACACCAAATCACATCAAATCAATGACATCATACTAATAAATCTAATCACAAACTTTACTACAATTGACAATCAGATTAATGTCATTAAATCAGAGAAAAACAAGATCACCAACAAGTCAACACAACCATAATAGGGAAAACCAAAGTAATATTGAAAGGAGATGCATGTTGTGTCATAGAAAAATGGCCCCTTGTCATTTTCATGGCCTTTTAGGTCTTGTTTCATGGTGTTGGAACAATGTTGCTCTGATTTTATGTTGTAACATGGCTTAAACATGCTTATTTAGGTACTAAAATTCAAAGAACAACGCCTTGTGAAGGTGTTGTGAAGTGTTGTAAGATATAATTTCTACATTCTTATAGACTCTATTCATTACAATTCATGTAAAAATCATCTTTTCATCACTGAGAAAGTCCAATTTTGAAGCTTTGTAAAGTCTTGTAACAAGCTTTCACACTTTATAAGGAACATTTTCACTATTTACACCTTTCTCATGCTTTATTTGGCCTCTTTATGCCCTCATATGACTTAATGAAGTGTATTTTTGAATTTTATCCTGACAAATAACATTAAATACAACATATTTCTTGACACATGTTTTTAGGTAATAGGTGGGACCCCTTTGCCATGGGTGGCGAATGAGTCCCCCTTGGCACTAAATTCAAAATATTTTAAATTTCCTTTTGGGATTTTATTAATAATCACTTAATGTTGACCTGTGATGAGGTATGAAGGGATATTAAGGAACAATAATTGTACAAAAAAGTGTTTTTTCACCTCATTTCAACCACATCCATTCAAGCATTCAATCTCACATCACACTCAAGCATTCAAACATCTTGCAACATATTTTCAACCACTTTGGAGTAGAAATTGACATTAATTTAGATTTGCATCATCAACGGTTAGGTAAGTTGATAGCAATTGCATGTTATTACTTTATCTTATTAAGGGTTTGATTGCCAAAATTGGGGTTTGACCATGAAAAACCCCTATTCACTAATCCTCAACCATTTTCCCCCTATTGCATGTTTGTTTGCAACCTTTCATGTGCATATTTGACAAGCTTATAGGTGTTGAAGATTGATTTTCAATTCAACTAGGTGCTTGAATTCAACTTAAGTCTTTCAAGCCACCTTTGATGGTCAGTTCACTAGGGTCTACGACTATCATTTTGCTTTGCTCAATCATTTTCGCTATAAGGTAAGGGTTTATCTCCCCTACTATTTACTTTGTACCTTAAGAAAGAGTCTGGAAGACCATAAGAAAAACCCTAAAATATATCCGATATTATATACTGGTATGATAAGATTAATTTTTGAACATTTCCAAAAATTATCGGCCCCTACTAACTTGGATGCCTTTTTGGCGTTTGAGGAGGATGAAACCGAACCTAGCTATTTAGGGAATAAACCTAATTTGAGTCAGGTAAGGATGGTTCTGGTGCCGCCCTCTATCCAAACTGGCAAGAAAATCCAAATCCATAATCCCCAGCCTGTTAAAGTCTGCCTTGCTTCTGAGCCTAGAAGTTCTACTCCTAAAGCCAAAGGCGCTAGAAAGAATTTCCCTGTTAAAAACCTTGTCTCATATTTTGAAGATTCTCTTGACTTTGAGGATTCTAGTTCAAATAATAATTCTTCCTCTTTTGTCTCATCAATGGTCAAAGATGTCAGAACTGGGTCCCCTAGAGCCTCTGTCCCTACTAAAAGTTGCCTCAATCTTGATAGGGAACCTACTGCTGTGCACGATTTCAGAATGTCCAAATCAGTCTTTCATGAAATTAATGACCTAAAAGTAAAAAACTGGCCCTCCAGAGTAAATTGGAAGAAGTGGGAGCTAAGGTTTTCGCGTTAAGAAAGAAGGACGATGAGCGTAATGAGAACATGGATAGTAAAGAGATCTAGGAAAATGCGGGTAAGGACAAAAGGATAGATATGGATTTGGAAAAAATAATTTTTTTTGTGAAGATAATTACAAAATAAAATAATAGAATGGCAAGACATAATGCTATCATTATCAATGCAATAACTAAAAAAATGAATAAAGCTCAACAGGGGTCCTTGGTTGTTGATTTTGAAGAGGTGAAAGATAAAAACCAGGAAGAGGACATAGGTATTTTGAAAAGAACCAAGGCTAATCTGAAAAGGAAGGCACCCCCCATGCCACAAATGATTCAAAATTTCAAGAAGGGTGTCCAAGATATGCAGGATCTGGAGATCGAGACCGAGATTGTTCTGAAGACTTTGGGTTAGTTACTGCTAGTATTTTGGTCTGTGCTTCGGCTGGCTCTTTGGTTGTCTTTCTGGGTTTTTTTGGCTGGCTGCTATTTTTTTAGGTTTTTTCCTTTATTGGAGCCTGTTTAATACATTGGACTTTTTTCTCCTTTCCTATTTTATGTTGTAAATTTTTTGGTTTTGGGTCCCTATAAAACCCATTTTTTCCTTTATGAAAAACATAAGTCTTTCAAGCTTGGAGAAGGTTTTCTATCCATTTTCTATAGAATTGACTTTGGCATCCCGACAAGTAGGAATTTTCAAATCTGGTGTGCAGAGTTTTCTCCTTATTTTTTAGAAATTTGGGAGAGGACTGATTCACCTCCTTTTGAAAATGAGTCCCACCTTAGGAATGAAATCTAAATTTTGTCAGATTCTAGATCTTGATAGTTAGAAACCATCTTCTGACACTTTTTCACCAAGAGGAGGATTGATTCACCACCTTGGGTGAATGAGTCTCACTGTCAAAAATTAGTGAATTCAACCTGTATTCACAACATTCTAGAATCATCACATTTTTTTAGGTGCACTCTTATTTGACCCATCTCTTTCTATTCTGCATATTTCATTCATTGTCTTCATTGTTTGCATATCACAACATGTTTTCAAACATAGCTTTGATTTCACCTTTGTATTTGTTTTCAATCATTTAGATTAGTCAATTACATTTATTTAACTTCATTTACATTAAAAAACATTGCATGCATCCTAATTTGAGTGAACCATTTGCATTTTTGGCCCAATTTCTCTCCTTTTAGGTGAAAAACCCTAAGAGTGCAAGAGAAGTCTTAGGGGCACCAAAAATCTATGTTTCATTTTGGTGAACCCGACTCTTGAACACTTTGCATTTATGATTGCATTTACATATTGCATCTTAGTTCACATTTTCATTAACATTCAATTAGGATATTGTTTTGTTATTGCATTCTAGGACTTTTCATCTTGCTTTAGTAAAAACTTCATTTACATTTCATTCTTGCATTACATCTCATTGAAATAACTAAAAATATGCATTCTACACCTTTGATTGCATATTGTAGAGAATTTTAATCATCTTTAAACTTCTAAAAAAGACTAAAAAATATCATATTGGGACTCATTTTCCACCCAAGGAGAATCAGTCGCTCTATACTTTTTAAACAACATTTCTGGCATTTGTCTACATTTCTATTTTTTGTAGTTAGATCTCTATTATAGTTAGTCAAATTTTTTTATTGATATTTTAAAGCTCATAGTTTGGCTTGCATTTTCATTCACCGATCCTTTGTGGTACTTGTATGATTTTTTGGTGCCTCGTTGATAATACTTTAGTGAGAAGAAGTTCTAGACTCATGGCATCTTGTGACATCATTTTTCATTGTGGACCTTGGGATCTCACGATCTCCTACTCCTAGTATGGACAATGGTGCATTAGGCACTAACAATACCACTTCCATGCCTTCACCTTTCCATACAATGAATGTTGATAACCAAAAAAATTCCCTCCCACAAGGAAAAGTCATTAATATTCATGAGGACTTTGCACATTTACAACAAGACTTGTCACTTGAAAAAATTTCCACCATTACTATACCTGCCATTAGTAATCTTCATCCTTTGATTGAAAGTGATGATGGCTTGCAAGTGATGAAGAGAATTGTTGAGATTTACAATAAAATTGCTTCTTCTAATACTCAATCGGCAAGTATTCCTATAATCCAAGGATGACCTCAAGTTTCTCCCCCTTCAACCATAGCATCCATACCAACTTATACCAATTTGCAAGTCCACACAACTATGCAACAAGTTAACTATGTGGCTACTTATTTGCTGATTCCACCTAGTATTCCTACTTCTCTTATGGAATCACAAGTCCTTTCCATCACCTTCACACCCCTTAGCATTCCTTTCACTTACACTCCACCATTTTCACTTCCACCTAAACCCACTTACCCGAATCTCATTCTTACACAACTCCTTAATACTGTTTCATCCATGCAACACCAAATTTCAACAATTAGTCAAGGTCAAACTACTCCACCCACATATCATGTCCATAGCATCCCCTTATCCTTAGAAATATTATGTACCTTGATGCCACAAGGGATAGAAATTCCTTGAATTGAGAAATACGGAGGAAAAGGAGACCCTATCAATCATCTTAATGCTTATATAGATTTGTGTAGTGACATTGTCCTTGACAATAAACTTTTAGCAAAAAAAATTCCAAGGACCTTGAAAGACACTACCTTAGAATGGTTTTCCAACTTTCCTAATCATTCCATTCGTTCATTTAATGAATTGGTTGATTCTTTCATAACTAACTTCCAAGTTCACATGGCACCTAAGAAGACAATGTCTGACCTCATGAGATGTAGAAAAAACATGGATGAAAAAGTAATGGATTTTATCTCATGCTAACAATCCCCATATGCTCAAATTGATGTCAAGATTCTAGATGCACATCTACAATTTTTTTTTATCAAAAACTTGCACATCAACTGTCAGGATAAATTAACCATGATGAAATTCCCTTCATTCATGCATTTATGTACAACCTTATATGACTATCAAAATTTGGTTTCAAGTTGTGATTCCAAATTAACTTCTAACCAAGTTGTAAAACCCAAACACAACAATCAAAATGAAAGCAACACACAAAAATTCTGCAAACCTACTAGAGGCTTTTTACAGTTTAATCAACCTCCTTCACCACAACCCGAACCACCAACCCCACCTATTCCAACTCAAGCGGCAGTTGTTAAAGCAACAGTGCCTTATATCTATGGGTATCAGAAGAGACAATTTACACCCCTACCCAATACCCTGCACAACACAATGAACCAATTAATTGAACAACACATGCTCACTTTTCCACCCATTAGACCACTTGATTTGAATCATCCCTTACCACCTACCCTCAAACCCAATGCTTATTGTCATTTTTATTACCAAAATGGAAATGACACTAAAAACTACAAGTTTCTAAAACATTTAGTTCAAGACCTCATTAATTCAAGCCATTTGTCCATTGTGGCTATTCATGATCAAGGCAATAAGTCTATTGCACCCCCTAACTAGAACTTGCAAATTTTCACCCATCCCATGCCTAAACATACTACCTCATTTGTTAAGGCTAGTGAACCTTCAAATACTAATGTAATGACTATTGATATAACTACTGAACAACATTATACAACTCCTATTGTTACCCAAGTTTGTCCTATAGATAACTTTGTGGCTATGATAGATGTTATCCCTTGTAAGGTCCAAACCACTAAATCTCTTGATATTACCTTTTCTACTAAAGATATAAAACAAAAGCTTCTTGATGGTCCTCTCTACATAGCTAGTAGAATCTATGACAAGCCCACTAGTGGGATATTAATAGATCTTGCTTGTGGTGAGAGTGTGATCATAGAGGAGTTTCTAGTATTACATGAACTATATGAAGATGATTATAATAAACCCATTTCATGGATTAAAACACATACTAGTTTTGCATGCCCTATGATTAGATCGATTGTACTCCCTTTACAGATAGGACCTAAGACTTTAGATGTAACATTTTGAATTATTCTACAATCTGACCAATTTCATTTGTAGTTAGGCCACCCTTCGCATCACTCAATGAAAGTGCTCCCCTTAGTTGTTCATAGGTGTTTGAAGTTTCCACATGACAATGTGATATTTACCATACACCATAGTGGATTTAATCCTTCATCTTCCAATGGTAACTTCTCATTAGAAGCCCTTTGGTCTGAACCCATGGAACGCATCATCCCTTGTAGGGACTTCTTTTTCATAGCTTATCAAAAGTTTTAAGCCAAAAAGATAGCCAAATTATCTCTTCATAATGCATCCCCATCCACTTCCACACCTCCTATCATAGATGAAACCATGCTTCAACCTAAGTTTGACATTGAAAAAACCATCAAAACTCTTGAATAGCCACCTCTTCACACTTCCTAGCCATTGTTTAAATGACCAAGGGAACATGAAACAAAGCATGTTGAACCTTCTTCAATTAAACAACTATACAAAGCAAAGGAGAAAGGGATTGATCTATCTTCTTTGGTTTCTTTTGTTCTAATTTATTTCAAAGTAGAAGAACCTATGATGAATCCATCGGCTCTTACACCTCAACAACTCTAAAACAAAATCAAAAGAAACTACAGTGCTAGGGAACATAGGTTCTCTCATCATCTCCTTGCTCGCCAATCTCACATGGAAGAAAATAAATAAAATCAACCTCAACCCTTGATAGAAGTAATAGATAACCACCCTCCTCCTGAGTTGCCACAAGATAGTCTAGTGAAACAATCACAACAAAACAAACCAATCCAACAACCTTAGCTTTTAATACATCCTGCATCTTTAGAAATCACCCATTATCCTTCTGTTGTCATTAATCTTGATGATGATGATGTTGATGCAGATATTTCCAAAATAGATGAAGAAGTGCATAATGACTTAAAATCTTTTTTTTCATCCACAATCATCTTAAATGATAAATCTTCTCCACCAAGTGAAGAACCTGGTACAAATCCTAGTTCGACACTTGCAATTATTCCTTTGGATAGTCAACTACCCTCACATTACACTGAACATGATTGGGAGGTGGATGAATTTTTAGATGGTTAACTTTCATTTTCCTAGCTAGCCTTTTATCTTTTTCCTTTTCTTTTCATGTGTGTATTGTGTTCCTTCGTATTGTGCATTTGACGCTCTCTCTCTTCGTACACTTCTATTCATATCTCTATTCTTCTATTTGTCGTGTATTGTATTTTTCTTTTTTTTTCTGAGTTCTCCTTTTGGGGATGACACAAAGCATAGAGATGCCCTAGATGTCTCTTCCATGTTCACGCAGATGGTTCTTGTCATTTTCATTTTTTGTTTTTTGTTTCCCTTTTGGGGATGACGCAAAGCATTGAGACACCCTTATGTCTCTTCTATGTTGACCCAAACCATTTCTTTTCCTTTTTACTTTGTCTTTTCTTGTGTTTTTCCTTTTGGGGATGATGCAAGGAATTGAGACCAAAATTTCTCCTTCATGTTGACCCAAAATATTTCTCATTTTCTTTCACCTTTTCATTTTCTTTTCACCTATGTTTTCCTTTTGGGGATGATGCAAAGTGTCAAGAATACAATATCTCTTCCATGTTGACATGAAATGGACTTTATTTTCCTTTTGTTTTCGCTCTTTTTTTGTCATTCTTCTAGTTCTATGTGCTTTGGGGAATGATGAAAATTTTGAGCTCTTTCATAAAAATATTGTGGCAAAAAAATATATTGACCCAAAATCCATAGATCCCTTATGTGTTTGGTGTGTTCTTTTCTAGGGGACAACTCCCTTTCTTTTTTCTTTATTTTCCTTGACATGACACCACCTAACTTTGAAACATATGACCTGACATAGGGCTTTCCAAGTTGGATCTCATGTCTTGTTTTCTTTTTGCAGTTTCTTTCCTTCACTACTTTAAAGTAATTTCTCACAGTATGATGTGTAGCAATTCCTTTAAAGTGGGGGGCATACATTACCATAATTTATTTGCATACTTGGTTTCTAGTGCAGCCTTGTCATTTGTGCAATGCACTTGTCACTTTGTGGATGACATTGGGTGTGATGTCCTTCATAAGTTTGATTTGTCTCAGCATATTACATTCCTATTGGTGGCCTGATGTGACACACTACATCCCATAAGTTGTGAATATACTATTCTTTGATTAGTCCTTTATTGGATATATAAGAAATAATGTCCCCTAAGTGATTGAACTTGCATGAACTGAACAAGAGTCCTTTGAACATCTCTTGCATTTCACATTTTACATTACATTTTTGCATTTTCCATTTTTACACTTTTTCATTTTGCATTTATTTTTTCCACCTTGCATAACGCAACTTGCATGACTGTGGTACTTTCCTTTTTGTTCATGAGCATTTTTCCTTATGGTGCCTTGTTAAAGTTATCAGTAGGTATAAATTTAATATGGTTGAGCAGGAAGCCCACTTAGTGGCATGACTTTTCCCCATAGCCACCTTTGTGTTTGTGAGTCCATAACAACTAGCATATGTATCTTACATTTTGGGCTTTCTCACCCTCCAGACAACTAGTTTTGTGGCCCTAGAGTGAAAATAGTTGGTCTTTCTCACCCCACAGATAGCCAAAAGTTATGTGGCCCTAGAGCAAGTACATCTGGGCCTTCTCACCTGGTAGACCATCATGTGTTATGTCACCTGAGAGTGAGTACACATTCTCATTTTCAAACTGTGATATTCAAATGTTTTACCTATTCTAAACAACTAAAGGGCGGGTGCATGAATTTGGGTACCAATTTTCTCGCCACTTTTTAAAAAAGTTTTAAAAAATGTGCTCGTGTTATCATCTGAGTGCATTATAACGCATTCACATTATTTCACGTTAAAAAAATGAAAAAAGTGAAAGTATTTTCCTTGGAATACCAACTCAAAGGCTTCGAGGGAATTCCTAACAAGGCTAGAGATGTGTTTTTTCAAATTCTATAATTTTTCACATAATCGGGTTCGTGCTCACCATCAAGATTGCATCTAGTTCAATATTGACAAAATAAAAAAACATGCGTAATGTTAGGTTCTGTCTTAGCTGTCCAACGATGTAATTTTTTTCCCTTTTTGACAATGTTAAGCCTTTCATCCATAATTTATTTTGTTTGTATTTCTATTTTTTTCCAAAAAGTATTGTTTGGTATTTTTTTTGTTATAAATTAACTGTTCATCAAAATTTCAAATAAATTACATTTTTAGAAACTAGACTCCATTCTACAAATTTAAAAAAAAAAAGAAAAAAAAACATCAATTATTTTCCAAAATTTGTAGGGGGAGCATGGCCAAAATTCTACTTTTCAGGAAGTGACCACTTAGAAAATTAGTAAAGAATAAAATATTCATTAAAAAATTATTAGAAAAATTGTGCATCAACTAGATACTGTTAGCTAACTTCTAACCATAGTGATTTAAAAAATAAAAATAAAAAATTTCACCATGCTCAGGTCGTACAAGAGTTGCTATGTTATGTTTTTTTAACAAAAACAACACCGATCTATGTACATACCTCTTTTGAACCCTTTAATCTCAAACATTTTGAAAATAAATTAGTAGTTTAGAAAGTAGACTTGGAGCACTTTGATCCTTGTTTTTGTTCCATCTCAAAATTTTGAGTGTAACTATCCTCAATTTCACGTCAAAGGTTAGTATTTCCTGATTTCAGAAAAAAAGTGGCCACTTAAGCCCCCTTTTTGGGAACCATCTTGGTGCACTTGCCCTAAAATGCAATGGAAAAACACAAAGAAACACCTCAAGATTAGCCTAAGGAATTTTTTAATGCAAAGAAAAAAAGTGTAAAATGATTGCAAGTGGTTATACATTCTCTTTATAGCTAAAACTCCTTGGTTGGCCCTTGATTTTGGATTACTTTGTATGCTCCTTGGATGGCTCTTGATGTGGCTAAATGCAAGATTTAACTATATGGTTGGATGCAAATGAAAATAGATGAAATGGATGGCTAGATGAGTGCACAAAATGATAACATTTAGTTGCAAAATGACTAAGCCTTTTCCAAAATGCCTTAGAGGAGGGGGTATTTATAGAATAATTTGAATTCTCTAGAGAATTCAATGGTTGAGATTTATCCAACAAGGCCAAGATGAAGGGCCAAGAGAGGGTCTCCAAAAATGTGGGAGTTTGTCACATGTGACTTGATGTGACAAGTCAAAGGTTCTAGATGTGTGGGAAAAGGGGATTCTAGGAGGAATAAAAGTGAATTAAAAATTCACATTGGGAAGAGAGGAGACTTCGATGAACAAAAAGGAATTAAAAATTCCTTGGGGGATGGGGAGAGTTGACCAAGGTACTAATTAGGTTTAACTAATCAGTAATTAGAGGATAATTAGGGGTTAATGAGGATTAGAAGCCAACTTACAAAAGTTGGAAGATGTGACACATCCTAATAAAGGATTAGGCATGTGCACATTCTTAATGAAGAGATTAGGAGATGGATTAGGATTAGATAAAAATGATATGTGAAGAATTAAATAAATGTAATATTTATTTAATTTATTTTATGAAAAGGGGATTAAGGAGGGTAAGGTATTTAATTATTAATTAAATACCTTAGGGATTTGGCAGAATTAAGGATATTAATTAAATAATAGTAATATTACTTAATTAATTCTGATAAGAGGATGTTTAAATGAAAGGGGATAAATTTGGATAAATTAAGTGTCCAAATTTAGGTGTCTATATTTTTCCCCTCTTTGAGATTGTGTTACGAAGTACCATCATTTCAAAGAATATTAAAATATAGAACCTAGAATGAGATAGTTAGATCGAAAAATCTGCCTCAGTCATTCAAAGGAGTGACTAGGAAGGAAAAAAATGATGGGGGTGAAGATGAAGGTTACAGATTGAGGATGCCCCCTCAAGAGGACATGCGGGTTCAAGAGAACATGTGTGTGCTCTCGAAATGGATGAGATGATGCAAGGGGAGATGAAGAAGATGATGCAAAGGGATGGATATGAAAGGATGAAAAGGAAACAGGTGGTTGGGAAGCACAAATTGATGCAAGGATGAAGATAATGTTCCCTAGTCAAGCTACAAGCGAAAATGGGTGGATGATGGATGGAGTGTCATTGATGAGGGAATGATATATCCTAAAACAACATGAGGATAGGGAAGGATACATTCTTATGAGTGTTGATGAAAGTGTTGTTAATGAGGGAAGGATACATCCCAAAAAAACATGAGGATAGGGAAGGATACATCCCAATGATGAGGATGATTGGATTGAGGCTTGTAACAAGGTTGGGGACAGGACCAAGGATGCGATTAGATGATTTAGGCTAGATGGAATGGATGGAGATTGGATAGAGATGTGTGATGAGGATGAAGGAGGAATGGATGGGGGGATTTTGATAGATGAGAGGATGGATGCATGCAAGACGATAGAAATGAAATGCAATCCTAATGCAATTTTCCATCTTCGAAGCATTGATTTTTGCTATAGCATAAGACACCAAGTTCCAGGGTATGTGTAACCAAGACATATTAGTGTCTAATGAATGAAACAAACACAACAGATAAGAAGGATATCCCAACAACCAAAATTTATGAAGACCATGGTCGGGCTAGGTATTGAGATAACCACAAGCACAAAAGGATGCCCCAATGTAACACAAGACCTCGGGGATCTTGGTGGGTACTAAGTGGGACAACCAAGAAGACAAAAATAGAAATAAAAATATCAAAATATTCCCCTATGTTGACCAATCAAAACACACCATAATATGATGGATCATCGCAGCCTTGACAAGTGATGATAGGGAGCTCAAATGATAAACAAAAGCCAAAAGTATCTAAAGATCGTAATTAATTTCAAATGTCCTCTACCATAGGATCAAGGGGATGGATGGGATTGATGAGGTCTATTAGGAAGGATGCATCCTGTTGAGACCAATGATGGTTACTAGACTAAAAGATCGATATGATGCAGGGTATTCAAAACTGATTGGATCTCATGATACGAGTTGATATCGTTTATTAAGAACCAGCTAGATAAGGGCATAGCTTGAGGACACAACACAAGACATGAGACTGACACACCCTAAAGACCTAGGGGCTCAAGGTCTAATTAAATATTGGCCTTGCCTACATGAAAGTGTAGAGCCCTCGTAGTTTGATAAAAGGCCATTGATTGACCATTGATAAAAATAGAAAAAGGACGATGAAGACTGATGGTGGATGACAAGGACCGAAAAGACAAAAGAAAAGACTAATGATAAATGATAAAGGAGTGGATAGACAGAGTAGAAAGACCAATGCTAGATGATAGAGGAGCCCTGGGGGTGGATCAAGTGATCGACCTTGCCTACATGAAACTGCAGGGGCAACTTAGTTTGACAAAAGACCGAAGATAAATGATGGATAAAGGATTATGATAGGAGAAGTGGATAAAAATATGGGATAGATATGATGAGATAGGATAGACCTATTGGATTGGATAAGATGATGATGATCACATAAAGCTCAGGGATGGGATAGCTATCCAAATCATTAAAATGACTTGGAAGGATGATATGATAGATAGATGAGTGATGAAAAGTGATAGGGGATTGGAAAGATGTGTAAGAGAAGCAAGAGTAATGATGATTAGATAAATGGCATTGGGTTGCATGGAGGGAGGCCTATAACTAGATATCAATGACAAAGGATTGTGAAAGGGGATGAGGATAAAGATGAAAGAATGGATAGAGAGATAGGGATGGGGGATGGAAGACATTGTTTGAATGGATAGGAAGATAAGGATTGGGAGATGAAAGGGATGCTAGGATAGATGGATAGGAAGATAAGGATGGGGAGTTGGAAGGGATATCATGATAGATGTATAGGGAGATGAAGGGATGTTATGATAGATGATGTCTCCAAGGACTATGTTACAAAGCAAGTAGATGACCCCACTCTAGATATGTCATGTATGATGATGCATGAGGGATGGAAGACTAGTGGATGGGAAGATAAATGAGATAACTAGAGGAGGATAGGATGAGTGACTAAGGAATATGATAGAGCATGGATGAAGGGAATGTATACTAAGAGGTGTCCAAAGTATGCATAGATAGGTGCCCTTGTTTTGATCAAGATCAAAAGAAGGATGGAGGGATGGGAGATAAACGGGATATGATGGTAGGATGCAGAAGATAGGTATAGCAAGAAGACGGGTGCATGGTTGGAAGCATAGTAGATGGAGGGAATGCATATCAGGAAGCTGCCCCCAAGTGTAGATGGGAATTTACACATGATGTGTGTTTTCCAAGTTTTCATCTTGGTATTTATCGAAGGTGCTTGTTTTCCAAGTTTTCACCATTGAATGGATTATTTCTCTTTACTATTTTATCTTTCTTTATTATTATTTTCTTTTTTTGAATTTTTTGGAATTTTTTGGATTTTTTGACTTTTTGCATAGCATGCGGAAGGAAATGAATAAGGATAGGGAGGCGAATAAGTGGATTTAGAAGAAATGCAATAAGGATATGGATGAAGGACTCAAGTATCAAGTTCTATATGAGGCATTAAGAGCCCTTGTTCGAACCGACTATTGGATGTTGGTACAACCTTATTAGGATAAATGGATTATGCAAGAGGATGAATTAGAGGGATTTGAGGGGGGGATATGTGGTGTAATGGGTGGGATGTTGTAAAGGGTATGGATATAATGATGGGGTGGATGTGTGATGGGGCACCTAGTGAGTTCAAGACCAACATTGGCACATATGGTGATGAATTTGAAATGATAGGAGTATTAATGGATGTAGAATGTGGGGGTAATGGAGGAGATGGGATGGTGAATTTTTGAACATAAGGGCCCAAAACAGACTTAGGAGATGAAAGGGGTGTATGATTAGCTTTTGGATTATCAAATTTTGATGTTCTTACAAATTTTTCATTTGATGGTATTGCATATTTTTTCTTTGGGATCCACATTGTTTTGTTTTCTTTGGTGGACCTTTGCGGGCTACCGATTTGATTTTGATTTTGGATTTTATTTTTCTTTTCTGCAACATGTCATTTAGAGGGTACATGGGAAGCTTTTGATTCATGTGGATTTTTAGATTGATACATTCTTTTTTTAACACCCAAAGTGCTTTTGATAGCAATGGGATGGGTGCGAGGAGATGGATGGTGTGGAGCGATGAAGGTAGGATTATAGGGATTATGTGTAGATGGAGGATGTGCAGGTATGTGCCTTTGTTGATCCTGATTAGGGGACATGCGAGTGGGATTTTTATGATCAATGACATGGATAGGTGATGAATGGATGAAAGGATGGATAGGACGAGATGGAGGAGGTGATTTTAGGGTACAGGGGCCCAAAATAGATGGAGTGGGTGGAGGGACATAAGAACTCAAGATGGATCAAGTAGATGAAGGATGGGAGATGGTGAATGGAGGGATGTAAGGACCCAAAATGGATGGACCATGAAGGAGGAATTTGGATGGTTGTTTTGAGGAGATAGGATAGAGGAGGAGGGATGGCAACATATGATCTAGTTGGGCGATGGGAAGAGCCAACATTTCTTTTGGAAAAGGCTTGTTGAGGACATATAGAGGTTGTACCAAAATCTTTAGATTGTGAGTCTCGGGAAATAGGTACAAGACCTTGCATGCATACTTGTTCTTTGACTTGGATGGGATCCAAAATACCTTGCTCATGAAGGCCTAGACCTTTTCCTTGATAGTTCATTTTCTTGAGCATGTGATCCATGATAGGATTTGTGTTATTTTGAAAACATGATGCGAGTCCATTATTAGGTGGAGGATGATGGGTGGTATATATTATGTGTTTTTATTCTACGAGGAGGCCACTATGGAAGAATGTGAGGGTACCAAGAGGATATGCAAGCGGTGTGGGGGTAGTAGTTTTAGGTGACGATGGGGGATTATGTGGGGGAGATGATGGGATAGCAGCTTTTGGATGGGTGGTATTAGGAGAGGGAACATGGGATATGATATGATCTAGATTTGTGGTAGTGGGCTCATGCGATGGAGATGGAGATGGAGCGGTGGAGAAAAGGGGATCATGGGACAAAATGGATGGGGGATTGTGATCTTGAGGTGGACCATATGGGATGGTAGGATCTTGATCTGGAGAAGAGGATATGTTGGTATGCTTTGAATTAGACTCTTGGCATGACTCATCTTGTGTGGATGGCAGGATGACAGAGTGTTGGAGAGACTCTTCAAGTTGGGGAGATGGAAGGATGGAGGATTCGATGTAGTTATCAGAATGGATTTTAGTGGATTGGATTTGGGCATCATCGATGGGCTTGACGAATCTTGGAGTAGGAGGTGGGTGTTCAATGGATTCAGTAGATGTGATGGTAGGAGATGGGGGCTCAGTGGATTCAGAGGAGGTGATATTTTTGATGGTTTGAGTGGTGCTAGGGGTGTGATCATCAATGATAGGTGTTGGGTGGAGAAGGGTCTCGTCACTAATAACCGTGGGTGATGGGTTGGGATGGTATGATTCCACAACTTCAAGGTGTGGAGTGGGAGATTTCTTCTTTGCTATAAGTCCTTAGAGAACTTCTGGAGTGAGAAACTTGAATACTCTAGGCTAAGATGGTGTGGTAGGAGTGGATAAAGGGTTATGGATTGGTGGGGGATTAAGACTAGGGATTGGTGGATTAGAATTAGATGTGGGAATGGGATTGGATGTAGGACTAGGAATAGATGGGGGATTAGAAGTAGATGGAGGGTTAAAGTAGGGATATTGGTATGGTGAATTAGGACATGAGGATGTGGGTGGTGGATTGTAGTAAGGGTATTGGGATGATGAATTAGGATGGGAAGATTGAGATGGCCGATTGAGATAGGGAAATGTGGATGTTAGATTAGGATAAGAAGATGTGGATGTTAGATTATGATAGGTTGGTGTGAATGTTGGATTAGGATAGGAAGGTGTGAATGTATGATTATGGTAGTGGGTATATGTGAATGTTGGGTAAGAGAATGATGTAGATGAAGGATATGATGGATATGATGGATGGGTAAAAGCACAAAGCTGTGTCACACTTTATAAAGAAAACGACCAACATTGATCCAACTTTTAAGCTTGAATCACTAAAAAGTGGCATATATGTTTTGAATTTTGAAATAATGTAAACTAGTAAAATATGTATTTTTTAGTATATTTTATGTTTGTATTTTAAACAAAAAATTAAAAAAATATTTTAAATTAATTTTTAATAAATTAACACTATAATTTAGTTGATAAAATGCTAAAAAATGAAGTTGCATGGGACGTCAAACTTTTTATAGTAAATATTATTTTTTTTCTTTCAATTTTTTGTTGTGTATTTATAACTTGAAATTTTTGTGCATGGATATATTTTCCCCCAATTTTGATAAATATATATTTTTAAATAAATATTAAAATGTGCGTGATTCAAAAAATAACTATTTTCATTGGACATCAACTTTCATATTAAATATTTATCTAAAATGGAAAAAAAAAATATACCATCTTGAAATAGATTCTTTTATCTAGTGCATCATATTTTTTTCAATTTTTTTAAATATGTTTTATTATTTTTCCTTGGCATAGTAATCAACCTAATATTTTGTGTTGATAACCTACTTTTAGTAAAAATAAAAAATAAAATATAAAAAATAATTAAACTATTAAAATAAATGTGTTTTTGAAAACTAAACTTATGGATCTAAAAAAGGGTTTTTTTATATTTAAAAAAATATATTTACATTAGCGGGAGTTATTGAAACTTCAAGTTTTTCAAATATTTTTATTTTTTTGGTAAATTGGACTCAAAGTGGTGCTCCATATATTTTTAGCCCACAATTTTAGTTGAAAAGGTTGTGGAAGTATCTAACTTAGCTAGAATGAATCTTACTAGATCATATGTTTGGTCACCAAAATTGATTTTTAGTTAGAAATAATTCAATTTAGTTGTGTTGATAAGTTGGTTGAAAGTGTGACACAAATTTGTGTTTTTACCCGGATATCCCTTGTCAAAGGTAGCATAAGGAGCATGATTAGGCATGGATGAAGACATAACAGGACAACTTGAAGGAGTGATTGGATTTTGGAAAGAGGGCAGAGAAAGCTTACTAGCCATGATAGCGTCAAGGGGATCTATGTCATATTCTTCTTGATCGACAAGACTTTCATTATCATTGCTGACGTAATTAGGGTTTCCCTTGACCACTATTGATGGAGGATAAGGATTCATGATGATGAAAGGATAAAGAGGATGGATCAAAGATTATGGATGGGGACGGTCTAAAGCTCAAATCAAGATTTAGGTTAAGCTCAGATTGTGATTGGATTAAAGCTCAAGTTAGTATGATTGGATGAAGTGATGGGATTGATTCTAACGATCAGATTTGATTATCAAAGGATGATTACAACATCGAATTTTCTTTGAGATGGAAGTAGATTGATTGGGTCGAAGGTGATTGGATAGGGATGTGATTAGATTGGATTAGATTGGATTAGGTTGATTGGATTGGATTGGATTGGTCAATGATTGATAAGATCGAATGATGGTTCAGATAGGATGACAAAATGGACTGTAAACCTCATTCAGAGATTACCCTAGGTGATGTAGGATACTGAGTGATTGGATTAAAGTATAAATAGACAATTGCAACACTGAATCCACTTTGAGATTGAAAATGGATTGATTGGGCTAACGATGATGATTAACTTAGGATGGATGACAATCCTAAGTGGATGTTGATGATGATGATCAAATCAGACACTTAGTTCAATTTGAATAATAACCTAAAACAAAGTTTGGATGGGAAAAATGATGATTTGATTGGAGAGATGGATATATAAATGGACAAATGACTACTCAGAATGAAAGAAGGAGGTTTGGAATAGGTGAAATATTACTCAAAATGAGTAAACAGATGATTGAGAGGGATGAACGACTACTCAAAAAAAGTAAACGACTGCTCACAACAGGTGAATGATTCTTCAAATGAGAGGATGAAGGTTTGGAATAGATGAAAGGTTACTTAGAATGAGTAAATGATTTATTAGGATTTTTGAATGAGCATTTGAAATGATTGAAAGAGGTGTGAAACAAATGAATGTTTACTCAGAACGAGTAAATGAATAATCGGAACAAGAGTTTAGAATGATGAGAGGAGGTTTGAAATGGATGAATGTTTACTCCGAACGAGTAAATGGATGATCAGAATGGCTAAACCAGAGTTTGAGATGATAGATGAAGGTTCAAAATATATGAGTGTTTACTCAGAACAAGTAAATGAATGATTGAAAAGGGAGAACAACTGTTCGGAATGGATGAATGAAAGGTTGAAATGATTAAAGCTCAAATTAGGGTTTTGGTTAAGCTCAGATTGGGATTAGATTAAAGCTAAAATTAGGATTGGATTGAAGATGAGAATTATTGGACAATGTGATGGGATCGATTCTACACCATCTCCCGGAGTTTAAGGGATATAAGGTGTTGACAATGAGATTTTTCCAGATTTGGCAATTTTCAAAAATTGTCAAATTTTGCCATTTTAGGAAACTTCACAATCATACATTTGACAGTTCATTTTTTTCCCAAAAAAATCCCAAAATTAAGATAGGATGAATTTCCAACTAACATCCCAAATTGGAGACATGCATTTCGAGTTATCAATGAAAACAATTTTTCAAAAACTGAATAAAAACACTAAATTGCAATTTTGAGGGTCAAGATGAAAGTTTGAGGCCCCAAAAATGTGGCAAAATAGGGGCTAGCTGACTCAAGGTTAGTTGCTAATCCACATGCCACCTCATAATGCAACATTTTTAAAATTTTAGCTCAAACGAACACCTGAGTCAAAAGTTATGGCCTCTGGAAGTTTCAACATAAACATCAAAATTCTTGAAACAAAGTCTAGGTTATTGGGATAGATGATTTGATGATGAATATGGACTCTAATGATGTTCTAAGTAGAACTTATGCAATTTTGGTGATGAAATGATAAATTATGAAAAGGTGTTGATGATGGGAAAACAAGTGCTCAGAACAGATGAATGACTCTCAGAATGAGGGGAGGAAGATTTAGAATAGATGAACGAGTACTAAGAACGAGTGAACGAGTGCTCAGAATTAGGATTGGATTGTAAGATATGATGGGATTGGTTCCACCGATTGGATTTGGGAACTAGATATGTTTGTTTGCCAAATTTTTACTATAGAGGGAAAAATTTTCCCTTAGAGGGGTGAATTTTCCCTTCTAGGGCGACTCTGCCCTCATAGAGGGGTGAATTTTCCCTTCTGGGGTGACTATGCCCTGACAAAGGAGCGAATTTTCCCTTTTTCAAGGAAAATTCACCCTTTTTCAGGGCAAATTCACCCCACTATGGGGAAAATTCATGCCACTACTTTTTGGAATCTTTAAGTGGGTAAATGGGTTGTAAGAGACAGGTGATTGGAATGGGGTGTTAGATAATTGAATTGAGGAAATAGATGATTGGATTGGGAAAATGAATGATAGGAGTGGATGAACAAGCACTCATAATTGGTAAATGATTGCTTAGAATGGACGAAAGACTCTCAAGTCAGGGAAACGAAGGCTCGAAACAAGTAAACAATTGATTAGAAAGGATGAAAAACTCTCAAAATGAGGAGATGGATACTTGGAATGGATGAAAGATTACTCGAAATGAGTGAGTGGAGGATTGAAAGGGATGAAAGACTACTTGGTCCAATAGATGTTTGGAATGCTTAAATGAAGGTCTAGAATGGTAAAAATGGGGGTTTAAAATGATCAAACAGGGGTTTCAGAGGTTTAGAATGAAAAAATGGAGGCTTGGAATGATGAGATAAAGGTTGGGAATGATTAAATGATGGTTTAGAGGCTAAACAGATCCAAACGGGGTGATTTTGGCTACTCAGGAGGGAAAATTCACCCCTCTGCAGTAAACAGGAGGGTGTAGTTGCCCTTCTGTAGTGAATCAGAGGGCATAGTTTCCCTTCTATAGTAAATTAGAGGGTGTAGTCACCATTTTGCAGTGAATAGGGACATGGTTTGATGAAAATGATTATGGCAAGAACTTTAAAATGACAATAATAAGGCCAATTTATTAAAAAGTTTATTGGTTTCTCATAAGAAAACACTTTCAAGCAAGTACAATCCTATGATTAGAGTTATAGGTATGGCCAATGAGGTATTAATCTAGGATGCACAAGGTGTCTAGGGATTCTTTGATATACTCTCAGTACGTGAGGCACAACATTGAGCACCAGCCCATTACAAGCATTAGTTGGGAACCCCAGGGAGATAATAAAGGGCTCAAACCAACTATTCACATCTATCTAGGTATCACCCTAGCTTCAGCGCTCCACCAATTACGACGTGATTGGATTGGGGTACAACTTTCACTCTTCCCCCTTTGTATACCCTGTCGGTACATGTGGTTGGAACTGTCCTTTGAGGTGATGAAATCCCCAAGCAGGTCCCACTAGAAAGAGAGCACTAATTGTTTCCAACTACTCCCCAGGCTCACACGACGTGCAAGGGGAAAGTTAAAAAAAACTAATGCCCCCTTTTGGTAACACAAAAATATAGACACAACAAGCAATGAATGTTACTCCCCCCAATTAAACTATGTTCTTAGATTAACGAAAAGAGCAAGGACAGTTGTAAAAATCTGATCAAATGGAGTCCTGCAAGAAAATGTTAGTTATTTTATCCCATGTTCTTCATCAACTACACAATAATATACTGCAAGATGTTAGAAAAAACACAAATATCCTTGCAAGAAACAATGTTATGGGGTTAGTACATGAAAACAACAAAAAATGAGAGCAAAAACAAAGCTAAAATGGTCATTTTACCTTTGAAAATGTGTTGTTTTGGGGCATATTCACCCCTCTAGAATTCTGACAGGAGAGTGCAGTAGCCCTTTTGTAGTGACCACAAGGGCGCAGTCACCCTTCTATAGTGACCAAGAGGGCGTAGTTGCCCCTCTGCAGTGACTAGAAGGGCGTAGTCGCCCTTCTCCAGTCAAATGTTAATGCAAAAAGTTCAACAAAGGGGCATAGTCACCTTTCTGTAGAAAAGTGTTAGCACAAAAAGTTCAACCAAGGGGAATAGTCACCCTTCTACAAAAAAGTGTTAGCACAAAAAATTCAACCAAGGGGCGTAGTCACCCTTCTGTAGAAAAGTGTTAGCATACAAATTTCAACCAAGGCACGTAGTCACCCTTCTGCAGTGACCAGGAGGGCGCAGTCACCCTTCTGTAGTAACTAGGAGGGTGTATTCCTCCTACAGTAAAATGTTAGCACAAAAAGTTCAACCAAGGGGCGTAGTCACCTTTATGTAGAAAAGTGTTATCACAAAAAGTTCAACCAAGGGACATAGTCACACTTCTACAGAAAATTGTTAGTACAAAAAATTCAACCAAGGGGCGTAGTCACCCTTTTGAAGAAAAGTGTTAGCATAAAAAGTTCAACCAAGGGGCGTAGTCGCCTTTCTACAGAAAAGTGTTAGAACAGAAAGTTCAACCAAGGGGCATAGTCGCCCTTCTGTAGAAAAGTGTTAGCACAGAAAGTTCAACCAAGGGGCGTAGTAGCCCTTCTATAGAAAAGTGTTAGCACAAAATGTTCAACCAAGGGGCGTAGTCTCCCTTCTGCAAAAAAATTTAGTAAGCTGAAAATCTAGACAAGGGTGTAGTCATCCTTCTGTAGTGAAATAGAGGGCGTAATCGCCTTTCTGTAGTCACCAGGAAGGCATAGTCACCCTTCTGCAGTCACTAGGAGGGCGCAGTTTCCCTTCTACAGTCACCAGGAGGGCCTAGTCTCCCTTCTACGATGTATTCTTGCAAACAACTCAACAACAACAAATGTGAAATTGAGGGAACCACTTGTGGGTCCCACTGGGCATGCCAGAAATATGATATCCAAATGTTTTACCTATTCTAAACAACTAAAATGCAATGAAAAAACACAAAGAAACACCTCAAGATTAGCCAAAGGAATTTGTTAATGCAAAGAGAAAAAGTGTAAAATGATTGCAAGTGGTTATACCTTCTCTTTACAGTTGAAACTTCTTGGTTGGGCCTTGATTTTGGATTACTTTGTATACTCCTTAGATGGCTCTTGATGTGGCTAAATGGAAGATTTAACTATATGGCTGGATGCAAATGCAAATAAATGAAATGGATGGCTAGATGAGTGCACAAAATGATAGCATTTAGTTGCAAAATTACTAAGTCTTTCCCAAAATTCCTTAGAGGAGGGGGTATTTATAGGATAATTTGAATTCTCTAGAGAATTCAATTGTTGAGATTTATCCAACAAGGCCAAGATGATGGGCCAAGGTGAGTTGAGAAATGACAAGCCCTCACATTTTGACATGTGGAATGTGAAGTGGCTAAGGGTGAGATGATGTGTAGGTGATGTGGAAGGGAGGTACATGATGTGTAAGAAGGACATGTACATTGGAAGTACATTGGGATATGAGAAGATTCCTTGGAGGGATAAATGCGAATTAAAAATTCACATGCTTAGGAGAACCTAGTGGATAAGAGAGGGTCTGCAAAAAGGTGGGAGTTTGTCACATGTGATTTGATGTGACAAGTCAAATATTCTAGAAGATGCATGGGAAAAGCAGATTCTAGGAGGAATAAAAGTGAATTAAAACTTCACATTGGGAAGAGAGGAGCCTTGGATGAATAAAAGAAAATTAAAAATTTCTTGGGGGATGGGGAGATTTGACCAAGGTACTAGGGTAAGTGCACCAAAATGGTTCCCAAAAAGGGGGCTTAAGTGGCCACTTTTTTTCTGAAATAAGGAAATACTGACCTTGGACATGAAATTGAGGATAGTTACACTCAAAATTTTGAGATGGAACAAAAATAAGGATCGAAGTGCTCTGAGTCTACTTTCTAAAATACTAATTTATTTTAAAAATGATTGAGATTAAGAGTTCAAAAGAGGGACATACATTGTTAGAAAACATAACATAGCAACTCTTGTATGACCTGAGCATGATGAAATTTTTTGTAATATTTTTTAAATCGCAACGGTTAAAATCTAGCTAATAGTATCTAGTTGATGCATGATTTTTCTGATAATTTTTTAATGAATATTTGATTTTTTACTAATTTTCTAAGTGGGCACTTCCTAAAAAGCATAATTTTTGCTGTGCTTCCCCTAAAAAATTTTCAAGGTAATTGATTGATTTATTTATTTATTTAAATGTAGAATAGAGTCTAGTTTCTAAAAATGTAATTTACTTGAAATTTTGATGAACGGTTAATTTATAACGAAAAAAAACCAAACACTGCTTTTTGGCTAAAAAGAGACATACAAACAAAATAAATTATGGATGAAAGGCTTAACATTGTTAAAAAGTGAAAAAAATTACATCTTTGGATAGCTAAGAGAGAACCTAACATTACCCATGTGTTTACTTTTATCGATATTGAACCAAATGCAATCCTGATGGTGAGCATGAACCCGATTATGTGAAAAAATTGTAGAATTTGCAAAAACACATCTCTGGTCATTGGGAATGCCCTCCAAGCCTCTGGGTTGGTATTCCAAGGCAACTACCAATGCTAAGGCTCAGGGATTCCAAAATAAAAATATAGCGTGCTCACGTTATAACGCGAGCGTGTTATTTCTTAGTTTTGATCTCGTTATGTTTCATCGATATGCGTCCTTTTGCCTCTTACATATTGCTATAGCATTCTATTTGTTATGCCGAAACCAAATAAAATCCTCCTATCCCAATTTGTTTCAGTGTGACCTCATGGAGTCAGGGAAACATCATGTAGATAATGCTTCATTATACCGAGAGTCACCCTGAACACCATCTCCCAGTTGCTGAGACATAAGAAATTTTCTTACCGAAACGTGCTTCCTTACTTCATCCATTTTGCTATAACCTTGAGATATCAGTGAGACATCTCACAGATTAGACTTTACCAAAAATCTTCATTCATCATGAGTCGCTATGACAAATTGGTTCTCTCACCGATGTATTCTTTTATCTTATGTGGGTCGCTGTAACATATCGACATCAGGGAGACCTCATACAAAGTGCACTTTGTTGTACCGAAATACTTTATCCATCTTGTGTGTTGCTGAGACAATCCAATTTTCATCCCAAAAAAGTCCTCAATGTGTTATCGGCGAGAAACAAGGTCACTTGCCGAGACATTACTTCGAAAGCTTCAGCTCTTACCGATATGCATCCTCCCGCTACCAGTCAGTGTGACAATGTATATTTGCTACAACCTCACATCAAAAGTAATATGTTTGGTCAAAGAAACCATCCATGTGTTATTTAGTAAGACTCTCCTCAAGAACATGCTAACAAAAACCTCGTGTCGACAAGATATAACAACCTCACTGAGATCACATTATGATATCGCCAAGCTCTCGCCGATGAACCTCCACATGCATTAGTTGGGGAGATAATTCAAAATCGATGAGACACTATCCTGATGACCAAAATCCTGTCGATAGGTTCCTCCTCGGTCACCAACACCACTTGAAAGTCATGCCGATAGAAACCTACAAGTGAATTTCGATTGCTGTAACAATGAACAAGTCTTGCCGATCAACTGCTAAAAACATATGTTAACACATAGGCAACATGGGTTGGGGAGACCTAGACAGACCTATGCTAATATGGACCACAACATGAAAAATGCATGACTCGATGGATTCTATGGGGTCACACGACCAAAATATGGGTAAAAATATCATAAAATGAGGAAAATGTGCTTAAGGTAGGACTCAAATGGAGACTCAAGGGGATGAAAGATATGTAAAAAATCATCAGATATTTACAGTTCCAATAGGATGGAGGAAGAGAGTGGGAGAGAATGTGGGAGAGTGGGTGAGAGGGTGGGAGAGAGGGTGTGAGAGTGGGAGAGGGTGGGAGAGGGTGCGAGAGAG